>OY804595.1:22758674-23460812 GCA_963680895.1 Fragum sueziense | reverse complement strand
CACAAGAGGGCATATTTGACCACTATCGGGAAAAACCAACGCAAATAGAAGTTAGTGTTTATTTTAACGACTACAACGGTATACAGATTGAGGCGTCTCCGATTATAAAAGAACCCACTTATAACTCTATAGTCCACCAACATTACCTAGGGACATTTGCATATGTGACCCGTCACGCTAAAAGGGACCTTATCCGAACTCCAAAAATCCAAATTTTCACAAACTGTTCAGATTCAGCACAGGTCAACCAGATCCCGTATGCGAAAAATGAACATATAGTAATATAGGGAAAACATTCCAGATTTAGAAAATTGCATAAAAGTGAAAAGTGTCGGCCCTAGTCTGGCTGCGCGTACTGCGCAGACTGACTAGGGTCGATATTTTTCACACACCCGATAAGGTCCCTTTAAGCGCGACGGGTCACATATGTTTTGACGCTACTTGGATAGTGTTTTCTGTAAACGATCAACTAACGGACTTGGCCGACAAAAATAAAGTGTCCTGGGTAAATTTTGGTGGACAATACTTAGATATTCCTGGGACCAAAAGAACATGAGGACAGTAAGAGTTTGTATTAGTATTTGGTGCATTGTCCTGTCCAGGGACAACAGAATCGAATTTTAACGTTGGTACCAAGTTTATCTTACCATCTATCAAGACCCACTCCACATTCATGTTACTGTAGGCCTAAATAAGCTTATTTCCACTAAGAACTCCCCCCCCCCCACGCACACACACAACAGCCACCGGAAGTCGTCCTTTGATGACAGTTATGGCCAATCACCGTTCGTTGCCATTGCACGTGGGATGTTTTGCTCGGAATTGGGTCAGAGCCTCGATCTGGCATAACGGAATCGGCTGATGTGTTGCTATTCTTAGTAACAAATTGGAACCGTGTCTCTGTGTATTTCGCCGCGGCAATGGCGCAGTTGGTAGTGCATCTGCCTCTCATTCGAGAGATCCCGGGTTCGATATCCGGCCGCGGCAAATACCCTTACGGACAAAAATGTCACCCATCAATGGTTTGATATCGTGAACCTATTTGGGGGAGCAGTTGGAGGCTCGGTAAGGGTGTTGTGGTAGTACTGGTATGAGAAACGCCAGGAATCCATGGTTATGTGCTCCAGCCGCCGCGATATGACCTTAGTAGTTGAAAACGGCGTAAAACCCCAATAAATCAAACAATGTTAATTTCCCATAAACCCAAGTTTGCCACCGGAAACGGCTTATAGGTACGGACTAAAACTATAATTGAAAGGGGTCAATTGGTTGCTTATAAATAAAATTAGATACACACTTAGATTTAGAAGGACTTATTGAGACTCATTCCCATTTTCATTGTACTGAAATGATCTAGCCATACAGCTTGACCAATCCGTAGGATATTTCTTGAATTTATTTTTTACCTCTTTGTATGTTTGACAACCTAGCGCGGATCACTTTAAGCCATTCCTACGCAGTGGCGCTTTTTGACGAACCTCAATGAAAAAAGGTTTTTGGAAAACATTGTGAAAAAAGAAGAAATTGCTTGTGACAAGCAATTACTTCATTTTCCACAATGTTTTCTAACCCGAAATGCGAAGATTTTTAAAATTTTACCAACTTTATATTGTTGTCTGCAACACCTTTGAATTTGGACAAGTCTAAAATTTTGCCGTCTGGTTTAATACATGTTTATTTCACGTATGACAATAGATAACACCGATTTATGTTATTTGTTGGTCATATCAAAGAGCTTTATAGCCACAAGGGCGGATCTAGAAGGGGGGTCGGGTTCGGACCCCCTGGCATTGGCCAAAAAGCATATTTCTTACTATAACGTTACATGGCTAAAGTAATACACGTAAATAAATCTTGGATCCGCCCTTGTATAATAGATTCACTATTAAACGAGAATAAATTCAGTTGTTTTGATAAAGCAGTTCAACTGTAATTATTCTCGTTTAATAGTGAATCGATTATAGCCAGATTACGATATTTTGGCTCATGTTTATAATTTTTTACTAATATATACCTTACTATATAAGGTAAACAAGGGGAAGTGTTCATAATTATCGACTTAGGTAAACAAGGAAAAGCGTTCTTGATTTTCTATACAACTTTGCGTGCATTGATTCAAATCCTGCTTGTGTGAGACACCTGCAAGATTTGAACCATCGCATGCAAAATTACAGAAATTAGAAATTCGATATTGTGCTGTTTACAAACGTATTGGAGGCAAACATACGCCATCTAATATCAATACATTGTAAGACTGATGCATGTTTGTAACTATACAAGAAAACTCACAATATAGTGCTCCCACAATATTCTGAATCCCGCAAAACAATAAAAAAAATCGTCAATTTACTAATCATAGGTTATACAGATCAAAATGAAACCATATTGATGATAATCAGTATTTTGATGTAATATTTACGAGACTATTTGCATGCGCGTCTCTACAATGACATGTTTTATAGGTTAAAGGTTTGTTTATAGATATCAGAAAAGCGTTGGACACCTATACAACAAGGTGAAAACAGTGTTTTGTTTATTAAAATAATTTTGGTCTTTCTGAAAAATATGGATGCAAATAAGTACTGTTAAACATATCTAAATTGATATAGGTTTCAGGTGACAATTAGGTGATGATAAAAACGATGTGATATAGCACATGCATTAAAATGAGGCAAATAGGGAACGATTTTATCCAGTTAATCGTGACGTAAATTCGGACAAACAAAATAGTATTTCGTAGGTGTTGTTATAAAATCTCGTAACTACGGCTTGATTTAAGCCGTAGTTACGAGATTTTATAACAACACCGACGGTTTATCAAAACATAACGGTGAACCTAGTCTATTGTTAGCACAAAATTCTTTGCCATTGAGAAAATGGTTAATTGTTCAAGCATTTTCTGTATGTAGCGTCAAAAGCGTCATTGTTTGGGAAAATGTTAAGAGACAATAAAATTTTATTTGAAATGAAAAGCGAAAAGATTTGACATTTCAAATTCATAAAAATAGCCCATAGTAAAATCAGTCATAAAGTAAAATTGATACAACTAGGCGTTTTCGAACAGAAAAGAAAATAAATCGATTTTTAGCTTTTGTGTTCCTTAAGGGCAAATGCAAATATTACAAATTTGTTGTTAAAACATGATATGACCAGGCCCCGGTTTCTCGAAAAAACTTAAGTATATTCTCATGAGTTCATGCTCAACTTCTATTCAATACCAATCAACGTTGATTGGTATTCAATTGAAGTTCACGTGGATTTCGTGCGATTTGAGCACGATGCTCAGATTTGAGCATGAGAACATACTTAAGTTTTTTCGAGAAACCGGGGCCAGATAGTAGCTGTGTTTAATCCTTTTCCCAAACAAGACCTTCTTTTGACTTCTTTGTCAAAAAGCTTGGAAAACCATTTTGTCAAAAGAAGACAAACATTTTGGTTTCTGCTTCTGCAAAGTAGGCCTACTCACAGGTCATCGATAATTATTGCTATTCAAACTGATTTTCGCACATTTCACAAATGCACAATGATTTGATGGTAGATCCTAGTTTGAGTTTATTGGGGCTTTACGCCGTTTTTCAACTACTAGGGTCATATCCATGATATCGCGGCGGCTGGAGCACCTAACCACGGATTCCTGTTATTTCTCAAACCAGTACTACCACAACACCCTAACCGAGCCTCCAGCTGCTCGCCCACTAAGGTTTACGATTTCAAACCCATTAGTGGGTGACAATTTTGTCAGAAAGGGTATTAGCAGCGACCGGTTATCGAACCCAGGACCTCTCGAATGAGAGGCAGATGCGCTACAAACTGCGCTAAGACCGCGGCCTTGGTAGATCCTGGGGCCAGTTTCATCAAAACATTTGAGACGTATTTTTGACTCACCATTGACTTACGGCAAGTTTAGGTGAAGAAACGAGTATCGTCAATCAATCAAGACCTGGATTATGAGATTGTTGTTTAATGCGATATTGGAGACATCGGTAAGTCAAAAAAGCGTCTTAAACTGACATTTCACGATTATTTTTACATAGATTTTACTTTTGGTCTATCTGAAAGAGCATCATTTCTTATGAAAATTCTGAAAGTTTCAAGTCAAATTATTGAACCGTTTACGAGAAATACATATTTTTGTGCTAAAATTAAACAAATTGTTGTGGACAACAGTTCAGATTTATATAGAATTGGTCATTTCTGTCTCAACTTTAAAGGCGTATTTTTCGCTTATAAATAACAACTTCAATAAACTGATAGCATTTCTACGCATTAGAATAAACAATCTTTGAATCAAGACATACTTTTAAAAAATGAAATAAATGTGAAATGTCACTTTAACTGTTTTGATGAAACAGGGGCCTGGTGTCAAAATGTATCGGAGGGTCAGGCGATTTACTCTTTCAAATAAATGTAAAGGGATTCGTTTGTTATAAAGTCTTATCTTACTTAACATATCCGCACTTTTTATTTATAGTGACATTTTTTTAAACTGGATCTTGGTACCAGCGCTAAAATTCCTTACTTTTTGGCCCTAGATAATCACGGTGGAGATTGTGCATAAAGGGTGGGTAAGTTTACGGACAAAATTTTTCTCTCATTGCTTTTAAATAGGCTGCTTTCTCTTATTGAAGCGTCATAACATGATGTTTTGATAAAGGGTTAATGAATATGGGAAAGTCAGTTCTAATGGAAACTAGAATGAGTGAATCAATACGCGGTCACTTTTGATGAATCTTTAATAAAAAAAAGTTATCCGATAACTATTCATGGGGAAAGGATCGATTGAAAGGAAAGTAGACTCTGTCCATACAGAGGTCATTGATTTACAACACGATCAATGGGGAACAATTCTATCCATTTAACCGTGACGTAATTTCGGACAAACAATAGTATAAATTTCGAATGTGTTGTTATCAAATCTCGTACCTACGTCTTGATTTAAGCCGTAGACCTGTACGAGATTTCATAACAACACCGACGGTTTATCAAATCATAACGATAAACCAAGTCTATTTTGTAGCACAACATTCATTGGTACGAGTACTGACCTTCATATTTAGGGGCCGTATTATCAACATCCTACGATTATTATTTGCGTAATTATTTGTAACAACAAACTTGATTGGTCTAATCTGTTTTCTCGTGAAATTAGATGCTTAGATACTGGTGGTGAACTCGGCCAAAGCGAGGGACGTTTTTTCGCGGTCAATGTATTTCGCCAGTGTTGTTATAAAATATCGTAACTACGGCTTTATCGAAGCCGTAGTTACGAGATTTTATAATAAAACCGACAGTTTGTCAATACAAAACCGGTAAACCCGGTCTGGTTTTAGAACAAGTTCATTGTCATTAGAAAAAAATCTATAAACTCACATTTTAACGCAAAATATATATACCTTGTTGTAGCGAAAATTGTTTTAGTTCTCCACCAGCGGTTACACAGCTTACACAAAAACGTTGATAATACGAGCCCCGGGACCTAAAGCACGAGTGGTAAATGGAGAAAGTAGCTACAAAAAAAGTCAATGGTATTTTGTTGCCTCGTGACTTCCAAGGTAGTTGCAAAGAGCGAAAATATGTAAACAAAGGTAGGTCACAAACACATATTTCTAAAATCATTTCTTTAACAACGAGTTTTTTTTGAAAAATCCGGCGATGTGTTTTGTAGTTGATGTTAAAATTAAGGTAATCCTTAATTGTAATTCTTAAAGCTAAACATTTTCCTACACACATCATTTATCGAGATAAGTATAATTTTGGAAAGGATTGCAGACAACAAAATATGAAAATTAACTTAGAGCAAATTCATTACATGCAACGAAGAAAATGAGACTTTAACGTATACAACCCATCATTAGCGCCAAAGACCCAAAGGCGAAATTTGAAAAGTGCCATTATTTCCTAAACTGAGTTAATTTCCATTCTGAATAAAAACATAAGCATTTTGAAGGGTTTAGAATTTTGAATCAATGCATACTTATGGAAATATTTGACAAAATATTCAAAATTACATCCATTTCATATGAATATAGAGTAAAGTAATATTTGTAAATTATTTTCTTCTTGAAGCATAATCATGAAATCCCGCACGAAGAGTCAACTTATGTGAAGTGTATTTACAAGTGCGTGTAATTTGATGCATTTTGTAAGGCTAGAAAGTGGAATTTTTAATGATGGGTCATATACCTTAAACCGCGTGCCCGTCTTCGCATTACCTCAAATGTTGAGTGGTACGTAAAACGCCATTCAAATCAATACTTTTTTCGAATGTTTTCTCTTTTCCCTACGACACAAAAATGTAATCAATACCAGATCTTTAAGGGCGACAAGTGTTCGAAAAAATACTAAATGATATTTTATATTGTCTCCCTTTATAACGAAGGTTATCCTGTTTACAAAATTCGACGCATCTATTTCAAATAGATTTTCTACACAAGATTTTGTTAAAATTCGCGCTATCGTAAAAGACGCGCTGTTATATTCACTCCAAAGCATTAAATGTTTGAACCGGAATCTAGTTACTCTCTTAAGAACAGAGCACATTCTCTCTTCATTCCATTATGATAGAGTGATGCTCTGTTCTCGCGGGGTCATTTCATGTCTAACCTCGGGGCCTTGGCGGGATTTCGGTATCAAATCGTTGGCTATACACAACAAAACAATTGAAAAATCTGATACAAACTTACATTGGCTGACGCTTCGAATTACCGGCTTCAGACAAAAATAGAAGCGACGTAATGTATACGTAATCAAACAAGATAAAACTGAATGATTTTGATTCGATAATTCAAATGTTACCGGCTTCATCCAAAAATAGAAGCGACGTAATGTATACGTAATGATCATGCAAGATAAAACTTAATGATTTTGATTCGATAATTCAAATGATGTGCTATAATTAGTTTATGACGACCAAATAGGCTGTTGATGTATCAAAAACAGCAGAGGTCATATTTGATGGTTTATCAATAGACCTTGGCTTTGGAGAGTAGAATCTAGGAGGAACCTTTAAAGCATTTCGGACAATTGAGTTTCGAGATACACATATGGTTAAATATTTCGAATAATTTTCGCTTACAAGGTGGTTTAAACTCAGTTGCGTTTGCTTGAACATTTACGAACATTATGGCTGCGGCAAAAACGGGCGAGAGTGGGAGTAAATTATCCAACCATTTACAAAAGTTAGAAGATACTATTTATGTTCAATGTAGAACACCAACTCCCAATTACATTCATAGTAAATATTTAAAACCTATTGTACAAAATATCGTTAAGAAAATTTATCAAAAAGAATACATATTGAGCCTGTCTAAGAAACCGAGCTTACTCGTACATCTGCAATTCAAAAACGCTAAATAAATCTGAAGTGAAGCTCCCTACCGTTGACACTCGTTGTGTCATATCACATGACATGAACTTAAATTAAGACATCCGAAGTTTGACAATTCGATTAAATTAAATAATTATTTAACTATTTCTGTCATCTTTGAGCAAAGTGTAAACATGTACTGTAAAAATGTTGTAGTTCTAGTTATAAAAATTATCTCATTACCAGAGGTAAAATTGTAGGTTTGTAGGTAACCATCATTTTCTCCTTTTGATTCATTATTTTCAGGGCTGTATTGCTGTTTTGGATAGGGCTAACCCTCCCCCACCCATTGTGGTGCTATGTGCAAATCACTACCAATGTTCGATTATGGTTTATGGCAAGTTTTGCCCAGATAGTGTCGATGACTTTGATGTATTTATAAGTAATCAAAATGAATTTATGGTAGAATACCCGTTATGTGGCCATATTGAGATCGGTTGTTAGTAAGAAATATTGCATGTACCCCGTTTTACCAATCCCCTCATATTTCTCCTAAAATTTATTCCAATCGACCAGAAACATGATCTGATTTTTTGTCGTTTTTCTGGTAGGTTGAGATCAATTTTTGCAAAAAGTACAGGGAGGTTACATGTAATTTTAAATCATACACCAGAGGAAATATCTTAGTAAGGCAGGGTACATGCAACAAACTATTCGATCATTGACGCAGAAATAAGAAAGTTGTTGCAAAATAACTTATATAAAGCAGGGATTTACCCATGCCACCACGCACAATCTCCAGCGTGTTATTGGGAACCAACGCTCTTCTATATATCATATTTACCGCTCGTTCTGTGTCAGCCAATCAAATTTTTTGTTTACTTCGACACGAATTGGTCCTCTGTCTTCGTCTTCCGTTATCTTAATGCCCGCTTGTACACTCGATCCTGGGTTCAGCCGTAGACCGTTACCGAACTCGTCTTCAGATAAGCTAGGCTTGAACCCGAGATGATCCCGACTTCACGGTCATTTGCTCTAACGGTTTTGAGCCCGGGTTTGGACGATCTCGAGTTTGAGCCATGGTTCATATTATTACGCATGCCGAAACCGGTTTTTATAGTTTTAAGCCGATCTAATTGCCAGCAAAGATAACAATCTATTTTTATCCATGTATCATCCCCCCATTTCTTTTTGCCATTGTTTTTCTCTTTTTTCTCTTTCTCTTTCTGTAGAAATGTAGCCCCCACTCCTCCCTTCCTGTCCATCTTCTTTCCCCTTCCTTCCCGTTCTCTTTATCATTTTCTTTCTGTGTTTTCTCTTGTTTTCATCTTCTCTATCTTCCACTTTTCTCGTATTTTAAGAAAGGGCCAACCATCCTTATTGCACATCTTTCTTTTATCTATCATATAGAAATTAACTAATATTTATCTTTTTCCTGACTAGTTTTAAAACAGGGCTTTTTTCGGCTTCATTTTTGATTTGCAGAATACAACCAAAAATTTGCTTTTATAAAATATTTACAATTTAATGCAAAAATTAATTACGTTTTGTAAGACTCACTAATATTGATGAAATTCGTATGAAAAATAATGTGTAATTGTGAATTTTGAAGACAAACATCATAACTAATGTACATCTGGCTAACCCAAACCTGCTATGTACCAGGTTTGGCTGAGCCCGGGTTTTTAACTGTGAATTGAACTCAGCTCACAAGGGTGCAAGTCAACACAAGCTTGGATAAGAAATAGGTTTGGCTTAGCGAAACCTATGACTCAGCAAGTGAGTTGTCCCGTTACCCCGAATAATCCCGGCTTAAGCTAGGCTTATACGCAGTAATGCAACTGGGCATAAGTCGAGTTCGGTAACGGTCTACGGCTAAACCCAGGATCGAGTATGCAAGCGGGCATTAGTTCAGCTTACATGAGCCTAGCACTGACGCATTGAGTTGCACCCTCAATTTTGATCCTGACTAAAGGTATGCAACCCGTCATTAGCAGTAGCCTAAAGAGCCAGAGGCGAAATTTGAAAATTGCATAAACTGTTTTACATTTCCTGTCAAATAACAAACATAAGTATTTTGAACGGTTTTGGAATTTTGAATTAATGCATATGCCTACTTATGGAAATATTTGACAAAAATGTTCAAAATTTCCTCCCTTGCATATGAATATAGAGACATAAATCATCTTCTTCTTGAAGAATAATAGCACGGTGGATCAACTCATAAATGTGAAGTGTATCTAAAAGTGTGTGAAATTTGAGGCATTTCGCATGGCTAGAAAGTGGTGTTTGGAATGATAGACCGTATAACTTAATGGATAAAAGTCCGTCAAACCGCTTGAAAATTGACTCATAAATAAGCAATTTATTCACATATCTGAGATAAGAGCTTGGCACGGCGGGGAACATAAATTAAACCTTTTGAAAATTTAAAACCCGGTTTCGGTGCGTGTAATGATATAAACCAATGCTGAAGCACTAGATCATCCAAACACGCGCTCAAACCCGTTAGAGTTATGCCCACTTGCATACTGCGTATAAGCCTAGCTTAAGGTTTACGAACTGAGAATGAAATGCAGAGCCAGAGGCGAAAAAGTGCCAGTAATTCCTAAACTGTGTTAAATTTCCATTCCAAATACAAATATAAGCATTTTGTATGGTTTAGAATTTTGAATTAATGCGTACTTATGGAAATATTTGACAAAAATGTTCAAAAATACCTCCCTTGTATATGAACAAAGAGTAAAATGATATTTGTGAATCATTTTCTTCTTGAAGCATAATCTTGAAATCCGGCCTGGTGAATCAACTTATGTGAAGTGTATTTACAAGCGTGTGTAATTTGGTGCATTTCGTATGGCTAGAAAGTGGTGTTTTCATTCTCAGTTCGTAAACCTTAAGCCGGGATTATACAGGGTAATGGGACAACTCACTTGCTGAGCCATAGGTTTCGCTAAGCCAAACCTATTTCTTATCCAAGCTTGTGTTGACTTGCACACTTGTGAGCTGAGTTCAATTCACAGTTAAAAACCCGGGCTCAGCCAAACCTGGTACATAGCAGGTTTGGGTTAGCCAGATGTACATTAGTTATGATGTTTGTCTTCAAAATTCACAAATAAACATTATCTTTCATACGAATTTCATCAATATTAGTGAGTCTTACAAAACGTAATTAATTTTTGCATTAAATTGTAAATATTTTATAAAAGCAAAATTTGTAGTTGTATTCTGCAAATCAAAAACGAAGCCGAAAAAAGCCCTGTTTTAAAACTAGTCAGGAAAAAGATAAATATTCGTTAATTTCTATATGATAGATAAAAGAAAGATGTGCAATACGGATGGTTGGCCCTTTCTTAAAATACGAGAAAAGTGGAAGATAGAGAAGATGAAAACAAGAGAAAACACAGAAAGAAAATGATAAAGAGAACGGGAAGGAAGGGGAAAGGAGATGGACAGGAAGGGAGGAGTGGGCCTACATTTCTACAGAAAGAGATAAAGAAAAAAGAGAAAAACAGTGGCAAACAGAAATGGGGGGGGAGAGATAATACATGGATAAAAATAGATTGTTTTCTTTGCTGGCAATTAGATCGGCTTAAAACTATAAAAACCGGTTTCGGCACGCGTAATAATATGAACCATGGCTCAAACTCGAGATCGTCCAAACCCGGGCTCAAAACCGTTAGAGCAAATGACTGTGAAGTCGGGATCATCTCGGGTTCAAGCCTAGCTTATCTGAAGTCGAGTTCGGTAACGGTCTACTGCTAAACCCTGGATCGAGTATGCAAGCGGGCATTAATGTTCGTAAAGTCGGGATCATCTCGAGTTCAAGCCCAGCTTATCTGAAGTCGAGTTCAGTAACTGTCTCCGGTTTAGCCATGATCAAGAAAGCAAGAGGACATAAGTAAAATGCATCCCTTTCGACACCGTCCACACCGTCGACCATGACGGATGTATAATTAAAAATGTTTTGGGGCAAATTTTGGTCATGCGAAACACCTTTACAAAGAAAGTGGGAATTTTTTTAACGTAGGCCTATCCATAAAAAATTTAGCGTAATACTATTTTTAAACGCCATTTAGCCAAACGATCGCAATTTCAGCCCGATTTTCGCGATTTGTGGCATGTTTTGTTATTTGAAATCAGTAACTTTTTTGTGCGTGCCTTATTGCAATCACACGGTGGGAGTTTTCAAGGATTATTTTTATTACGATATACTTGATATATTCTGCTCCATTGTGTCTAGTCCAACCATTTCTGTGTGATAACTTCAAAATCGTGTTTTAATAATGTTAATGATAAGATTTGCAACCACTAACAAAAAGTGTGCCTCTGTAAGTTTCCTCGCGATTCTTTGTCTAATTGCTCTTCCGGTTTACGTTTTATCATCATATAGGCATTATAGGGTAGATCATCATTGGTCGTTCTATACTCACAATATTTTGGATTTACCTGATAAAGATGTGCAGTATTTCAGCACGAGACGCTGGGATTACGACGGATGGACGCCTGGAAACCCGAAATGGCTGGAAGACCCGACGGAATTTCATTCGAAATTACCGAAAAACGTGAGTTACACAGGTACACACGAGATCCTGTACTATAATAAAAGGCCTGTTCAGCGTATGCAGCAAGAAAACGAGTTGTTGAAGGCGTGCCCTGTCAGGAACTGTCATATAACAGATGATATCAGTAAATATGACACCAGTTCTGCTGTCATATTTGAGTTATCGCACCATGATATGTCTTTCCCGTCTCGGACTCGACCACTTGACCAAATTTGGATCTTTAACGACTTCGAGCCAGCGGTAATCAACAACAGATGGCAGCATAGACATCGCATATGGGATGGCAAAATGAACTGGTCTCTGAGCTATAGGTATGCTAATCCTCTAAGTTTTCCAATCAAGTCGCGGATACCGCTTTATGAAACCAATCGAACTTTATCTATAAAAGGTGGTCTCTCAAAACTGCTAACGCATTAATCTTATACTCAGCATACTAATAAATGGTCATATATGCAAGCCAATAAGTACAAGACTAGCATCCAAAAAGCCAGCCACTATGACACAAAACCTGTACCTAATTTTATGTGTCCAAAGTAACTGTGAGGTGGTTTGCTCAGAGACACCCAAGGCATTATGTTCATACTAGAAAAGCATTTGAAGAAATAGTAGTGTATGTTTTTATTGAAATTATTGTTCAAAAAACCTTTTAACTGTAAAGTGTGTGAAAAAAACAACAACAACAACAACAACAACAACAACAACAACAACAACAACAACAACAACAACAAAAAAAAACAACAGAAATTGAAATCAAAGATAAGTAGTTCGTTGAAAAAAAAGTATTTCAGATCCTAAAATACCTTTTTTATTCAAGTAAAATGCAACCACAACGCAACATTCATGCTCAAAACACCCATTGTAAAAATAATGATTGAAATGTAAATGCTATATTTTCAAAATTACGTAGGCAACATGGAAAGGGAAAGTAAGCAAACATACATGTACACGTTGCCATTTTTCTTTATTTTTAGACACACAAGTTTCATAAAGATATACATATTAGATTGGTAGAAAAGGGGGTTGTTTTAGAAAATATCAATAAACAGACAGACAGGTGGTTAGATGAAGGGAAATGGCCGAAACATATCTCACATTTCGATTTGGGCTCAGGTAAAGTGAAATTTCTCAAATAAGTAGACGAACCATTTGAAAAAAGACATATAAAGATGTTCACACTGTCCGATCTTGGAAATACAGATCTTTAAGAAGGAAACCCCCAAAGCCATCTGTAACCGGTTTTAAAGCCTGGCTCCCTTCTGGTCGATCTGTTCTTTAAAGAATATGTTGATATTGGTCTTTAATAAAAAAGATATGTAGATAATACACTTCTCATATCTTCCATACCGCCATACTCTTTTTAAATGTGGATCGGTCGTACGTTTCTAGCTGGAAGTGTGTGTGTGTGTGTGTGGGGGGGTAATCTAAGCCAATGAATTAGACGTATGAGGGATTTACGCATGTCTCTACCAGCGCCAGTTTCAGAGCTTCTAGCATGACTGATGAATCATTATGAGTAGAGATACTTTCTGTAGTGGTAGTCTCACAATTCTCAATAGGATTCAAGTGGGGAGAGTGTGCTGTCCACTGCATAAGTTCCGGTTTTTCTCTCTTTAAAAATTCAATGGCAATTCTTATTCTATCTATATACTAGCCATGTGTGTACTTTGGACGGTCAATATCGTCCCCCGAAATGAATTTGGAACATTTGCACCAAACGGACGGTTAAAGTGACATTTCACATTTATTTTTTCACAAATTCTACTTTTATATTTATCTGAACGAGCAGATTTTCTGATGGAAATTCTGAAAATTCAAGTCAAATTATTGAACCGTTTACGAGAAATGTATATATTTGTGCTAAAATAAAACAAATTGTTGTGGACAACAGTTCAGATTTATTGGAATTTGTCCTTTCTCTATCAACTTTAAAGGTGTATTTTTCACTTATAAACAACTTCAAAAAACTGATAGCAATTCTACGCATTAGAATAACCATTCTTTGTATCAAAACATACTTTAAACAAACGAAATCGGAATGTTATGCACCTTTAAACTGATCTGACGAGAACATCATCATGTTTGAACATGGTGAAATTTGACAACGGAATTAAGTCAAATGTATTTAAACATTGAGATAAACGGAGAAACTGCTGATTATCAGCACTTTCTGCTTTTGCCTCAATGTTTTCCCCCAGCCTTTTCTGAAATGGGCGTCAAAACCAGGACTTGTTTGGGAAAGGGTCTAGAAAATGGCTTTGAAAAACATAACATAGTTGAAAATGAAGAAATTGCTTGTGACACGCAATGTTTTCATTTCCCACAATGTTTTCTACCCCAAGATACCTATAAATTCCTAATTGCATTCACTTGAAATTATCATCTGCAACGTCTTTGAATTTGGACCAGTCCAAAATTTTGTCATTTGGTAATGGGTTTTCCAGCGTTTGCAGACTCTCATGTTATTTTCCTTATCCGCCAGACACCCCTTTACACTAAATAATTGATCGTTTGTGTGTTTCATGTTTTCACTCCGTTGCATACAGATTTTTACGCTCCTACCCCGAAACTCTCAGTTACGAAAATATGATTTTTTGGGTAAAACTTTCATGTCTGAATCATAATTCAAAATCGATTGATTGGTTGGTGTTCAATGCCTCTTTCAATTTTTCCCTTAAAATAAGGGTTTTGAATTTTAGACCAAATGGGATTAGACCAACTGAGATGTCCTCGTCATGCTTACTGCAAAGGTCTGCTGTCTAGCCATGCCTTAAAGGACAAATCTGGTGGTGTCCGTGGTCAAGAGATACAGCATCCGCTTCACGATCAGAAGGTTCTGAGTTTGACCCCCTGTAACGGAGGTTGTTCTTGGCTTCTCATTGGACCACGCGTTTGTCGCGAGTACTGGTGTATTTTCCATGAAGCAGAATCGACAAGGAATTCTAGCTTTCGTCTTAATCGATGTTTAATAAATAAATAAGTTTAAAAATTGCTGTACCTAATGAGGAAGAAAGTGATAAAGACACTGAAAGTGACTTACATAATATTAACAACAAACGATTTCACGAAGGTCTACATATCAAATGAAAGAGTTTTTGCACTCTTCAAAAGTATGTAAACCACAAAAAATACAAGCACTTCCTGATTAAATATAAACTCTCAAACCTTTAAATTCGATTTTCTCAAAAGTATGAAAAGTGCACATGGCACCTTTATGCTCTCTCCCGTCGATTTAATATAGTTTAACCAAATTTGAAGTCCGCCCATAGGCTAGCTAATCTACATAGTACATACATAATATGAAACAATGTGGCATTGTTTATTTTGACAGAGAGTTTGCATTTTATAATATGATATGTAGCACCTTTATGTTGCCATTACAACTGAAGCATTTGACAGAAAGGATTTCAGAAGAAAAAAACAACGCTGTATAGTACTGCCTTTACCCAATGGCAGTTATTAATCAAGTTTCATAAAGATGTACATATTAGATTGGTAGAAAAGGGGTTTGTTTCAAGAAAAAAATCAATAAACAGACAGACTGGTGGATATATTAAGGGAAATGGCCGAAAATTATCCCACATTTCGATTTGGGCTCAGGTAAAGTAAAAATTTCTCAAATATGTAAATTAACCATTTGAAAAAGACATGTAAAAATCTTCATACTGTCCGATCTTGGAAATACATATCTTTAAGAAGGAAATACCAAAAGCCATATGTAACCGGTTTTAAAGATTTGCTCCCGTCTGATCGATCTGTTCTTTAATAAAAAATATGTAGATATTGGTCTTTAATTAAAAAAATGTAGATAATACACCATACTGCCATACTCTTTGTAATGTGGATCGGTCGTACGTTTCTAACTAGAAGTGTGTGTGTGTGTGGGGGGGGGGGGTAGATCTAATCTAAGCTAATGAATTAGACGGATGAGGGATTTACACATGCCTCTAGACTACCAGCGCTCGTTTCAGAGCTTCAAGCATGACTGGTGGATCATTATGAGTAGAGATCCTTGGTAGTCTCACAATTCTTAATCGGATTCAAGCGAGGAGAGTGTGCTGTTCAATGCATAAGTTCCATTTTTTATAGTATTCTTCGGAAATTCTTTTACAGAAATTGGCGATTTGAAACATTTCATGAATATAAACTGTTAACGTGTTTATATACTTCACATCAAACATTAACCCATTTGCACACATTGACACATTGACTCCCCTAACCCTTTCCCAAACGACAAAATTTTAGGGTAGTTCTATTCAAAAGCTGCTGCAGAAGACAAAATTGATGTTTAAAAGGAAGGGATTTGTGTACAATTAAGCACAGAAAATATTGAGATAAAAGGAGAAACTGCTGGTTATCTGCACTTTCTTCTCTTGCCTCAATGTTTTCCCAAGCCTCTTCTGAAATGGACGTCAAAACCAGGTCTTGTTTGGGGAAGGGTTCAGAAAATGGCTTTGGAAAAAATTTTTGAAAATGAAGAAATTGCTTGTGACAACAATGTTTTCTATCCCTAAAATACCAATAAATTCTAAATTACATTCACTTGAAATTGTCGTCTGCAACGTCTTTGAATTTGGACCAGTCTAAAATTTTGACGTTTGGTAATGGGTTAAATTTCCAGCGTTTGCAGACTCTCATGTTATTTTCCTTGTCCGCCAGACACCCCTTTATACTAAATAATTTTTCGTTTGTGTGTTTCATGTTTTCACTCCGTTGTATACAGATTTTTACGCTCCTACCCCGAAACTCTCAGTCTAGAAAATATTTTTGTAAAACTTTCATGTCTGAAGCATAATTCAAAATTGATTGATTGATTGGTATTCAATGCCTCTTTCAACTGTTATGGTCATATTGCGGCGGCTGTAGCACCTAATCATGGATTCATTTCTCATACTAATAATACTAATAGTACATCATCCTTACCGAGCCTCCAACTGCTCGCCCACATAGGTAAACGAATATAAAGCCATTTGTGGGAGACATCATGAGTCCTTTGCCATGGTCGGGGCCTGCATAACTCCAAAATTATGTCATATAAAATCATGAAACTTCATACGTGGATAAATCTCATTAAGAAGAAATACAGTGCTATAACTTTCGTTGAGCTATTGCCTTTTATTCAGTACATCATTCTGCAGGTCATGTACAGTAATGTTTTTGTGACAAATACATGAAGTTATTCGGGGATCATAAACCGTCTCTAATGACTCTTTTCAATTTAAATTTACATTACATACATTGTGCGATCAGGTAAATGTGTTGCCTAGCAACACTTTTAAAAGCAATGTGTATTATAGTGAACTTGTTAGATATTAAAGTGACATTTCACAATTATTTTTAGATAAATCTTCCGTTTATTCTATATGAAAGAGCATGTTTTCTTATGAAAATTCTGAAAAGTTCAAGCCAATATATTGAACCGTTTACGAGAATTATATATTTTTGTGCTAAAATTAAACAAATTGTTGTGGACAACAATTTATATTTGGGCAGGTTTAAAAAAATGTGACCAAAGTGTGACATTTAAATTTTAAGTTTTTACAGAATATCATCCAGATTTCTTAATTAGGATGGATAAAAACTATTCTAAATGGTAAAGCAGTGCCCAAATTATATTTAAAATTCATGTTCACTAACTTTTAGCTAAAATTGTGTGCACAACCTTGCAAAATGACAACAAAAAGCGTTTCACTCCTGACAGCATATATATTGCACAATATGAGAAATTGTAACCCACGAATCACTAAATAATTGAGTGCAGAATGCCCACAAGGTTGATGGCTTCGCAAAAAAGTTTGAGTGGTAGATTTCTGGCTGAATAGACAAAAATGAGAACACATTTTAAAAAATAAAAGTGTTTCACTCCTGACATAAAATTTAGAGTGTTATTGTATAAAATAGGCACCACATCCTAAACCAGTGAAGATAAGATGAAAAGGTAATTTTAAGATGATAATGCACATGTTGTTTTATGAATTACAATTGCTTATTGTAGTATCCTGTCACTGTCTTTTATTTACCATAGCTTAGAAACCTGGTACAAGTGTTAAGTGTCACACAAAAAGCGTTTCACTCCTGACAATTTTGACATGTTTTAATGACATATCTTTTTTACTTGTGAAGCGATTTTCTTTAAACTTGGTACCCAGTATAAAGACACAATAACACATCTTTTTTAGCTTTGATTGGGTAGAATATGTTTCTCTGTAAAAGCAGGGGCATGTAAAAAGTGAATGGTCACATTTTCTTTAAACTTGCCCATTTATGTAGAATTTGTCATTTCTGTCTCAGGTTTAAAGGCGTATTTTTCGCTTATAAATAACAACTTCAAAAAACTAATAGCATTTCTATGCATTAGAGACAACAATCTTTGCATCAAGACATACGTTTGAAATGTGAAATGTCACTTTAAAAAGACCCTGTTATCCGATATGTATTATTGTTGACTGAAATTGTTCGCCGGGCATGGAATAAGCTTTGTTTGTAGGGACAATTCGTTGTTTGACAGCATTTGCTATGATGCGAATATTCACGGTGGGCATTACGCATCATGAGATGGATAACGAGTACGGACAAAATAATCTAGATTCTGGCAAGATATTTTGCAACAACTTTCGTATTTATGCATCAATTTGCAAACTGTTTATTGCATGTGTCCCACATTATTCAGCTCTTTCATCCGATGTATGACTTATTAGAAAACTCTTGGTACTTTTCCCAAAATATTGTCCCAACCGACCAGAAGCAAAATGGTAGCAACTATGGCAAAATTAACATCGCTTCAAGTAAGAGTTTTTGCAAAAACTTTCTTAGTCCTGCGCCAATTTACACGTGGTTTTGTTGCATGTACCATGCAATACTGACTTCTTTCCTCAGACCTATATGGGAACTTTGTACTTTTCAAAAAAAAAAAAAAAAAAAAAAAGATCCCAACCGACCACAAAACCGATCTGATTTTTTTTTCATTTTTCTGGTCTGTTGGGATCAATATTTGGAGAAGGTATAAGTATTCCACAAACAAGTCATAACTATATCCGAGAAAATATTTCATAAAGGCGAGGTCTATGCAACAAGCCGCTTAAAAATTGACGCATAAATAAGAAATTTATAGCAAAATTTCTTACATGAAGCGCGACAAATTTGTCCGTACTTGGTACCCATCCCATGATGCACAATATTCACCATGTATATTGAAATTGATGTGGGCATACATGATACAGAATATAGCTGCAGGTATTGAAATATACGAAACGTGTTTGGTAAAATAAGATGTTCCTATTGTGAATTATAATAGAGCCAGCTATAAATTGGAAAAACGTCCCTTATAGCATTTGAGACAGCCATGTTTCAAGATTAGGTTTTGCCTAGATGCAGTCTAACCAGCATCCATGTTACTCTCAAGTAGTAGCTACAGGCCATGAGGAAGCTATTGGAGAACATCATGGTTCCTGGTCAGATACACAGGCTGTTCTGGAACCATATTGTTTTCAGATGATATAAGGGACTTTTTTATAGATCCTGGCTCAATTGTTTGGCATACCATTTATTGTCGTTCAACCATTACCTAGGTACAATCAGATGAAAATGATAAAATATGTTGGATGGCCTCAACGGGTCGTTTTGTAACTCGATATCCCGTGAATTACAGTGTCACAAACATATTTTTCACGATTTCAATTGATTTTAAGGTAGTCCACCCCTGATGAGATTCGCGCGACGTCGGAATTAATCAGGCGAAGTCGAAAACATTCGGCGGTGGAATTTTCCACCGCCGAATGTTTACGACCGTGCCCGAATAGTTTCGGATACGTAACGACGCCGCTCAAAAAATGTTGTATGAATCTCAAAATGGCCATATTACGGGTATTCTTCCATAAAATCTATTTCAACAAGTGACTTACGCTAAACACGTTCAATCTGATACTTTGTGTGTCAGAACTTAATCGAATTACATGGAATTATGGACAGAAAGTGGTGTTTCGGAACAACAGGTTATCCTGTTTTGTCAAAAACAGGCGAATGTTACGTGAAAATATATCTTTGTTGACGGCATTGCGTTAGGAAAAGAAAAAAAACAACAACAACATATTATTAAACGTATAATAAAACCACACACATTTTTATACGATATTAGGGTATTTGCTTGAATATTTACTTGACGTTTACTGATTGTCAAAATCTTTGTAAATATATGATGGTGAAGACAGTCATAGTTATGTTCTTTTTCACAATCAAGTCCGAAAGAAAAAAGTAAAGAAAAACATTCAGGCCCGTAGGAAGTATATTAGGGGTTGAAAGGGGGGTAACAACATTAATCTGTGCTGGGACTTGGTGCACAGAACACCCTCTAGATTTTACAAATCTATACATCTCACATACTCTAGCCCTCTTCTCCCCTGGACCCTCTGTACACATTCATTTTTAAGCGACCAAACATCACATACAAAATTAATAACCCAAGTTATATACATGATTGTGTATTTGGTCATTTTGTCGTTAGTCATGAAATTTTGAATGCCAAAAGGGTGGTTCCAGTACTGCATGTCCAAAAATAATGTTTTTGATTTCATTTTCCATCATGGACACCATGGAAGACCTTTTTCCAGAATCATATTCATTTATCTTATTTTCACTCCAGGTATGATTCTGACATCATTCGGAATTTCGGCTACCTAAAGACTCGAACCAAGGATAGAATACCGCAGCCAGACTACCACCAAGTGTTTACATCCAAGACAAAGTTTGCAGCATGGTTCGTGTCTAATTGTGGAAGTATAATGATGAGTGCTAGGACCGAATACGTCAATGAACTCAGGAAATATATTCCCGTTGACATCTATGGGCAATGTGGAACCATGGTTGCAGACCGGAGTGAACAGTCGGTAAAAAACATTCTTAAAGATTATAAATTCTATCTAGGTTTTGAAAATTCTTTCTGCATAGATTACGTGACAGAGAAATTCTTTGGTTATTTCATCAAAACAGACGCCATTTTGGTTGTCCGAGGTGGAGCGGATTATGATCAACTACTTCCGGATTACACACATATCAATGCGGAACATTTTTCAAATGCCCGTGACCTTGCTCAATATTTACTGTCTTTGAATCAAAGTGAAAGTGAATATATCAAATATTTAAAGACAAGAGATAAGTATGACGTAGTGCAATTGAACTGGGCTTGTAATTTATGTACAAAACTCAATAACAAAACGGCCTACGCCAGAGTGTATTCAGACATAGTCAGTTGGTGGCATACGGATAAATGCTGGGCCGCAACTGATGTTACAAAATTATGGACTTCCAAACGGCAGTGGATTGCAATTATTTTAGCTATAATTTGTACATCGACTGCCATATATTTATACGCTAGACGCTCAGGGCCGCCGGGATGTAGACAAGAATATTATATAAAAATGTTAGGTAGCGCTAATGATGATGTTTATTAAAAATTCTCTTATGGTGATTACAATGTTTTTGTTCGGCGCCTTTACCGCTGAAAAAATATTGGTATGCTTTCGAAAATATGTTACTGAAGATTCCATTTGCACATGCAAGACAATTGTGAAGATGATGATCTACACGTAAATTGGCTAATAACAGTTCCGTTTCGTGCTATGTCACAGATTTATGCTAATATGTATCATGAACATTTGGACAGAAAAGACATGAAGACAAAATTCATACATTAAAATTAGAAAGGTAAATCATACAAATTCATCTGTGAAAAACAGATCTATAGTGACATTTATTTGAAGATTCACAGCTACATTCAAAGTATGAGAAGTGCATGTACTAAATACACATTCCCAAACCTTTTATCAGAGACTTCTAAACCAGGTCATGTTTGCTCGACGATAAATGTCGATGATAACCTTTTTGTCAGATGCTATCTAAATGTGACGCGTCACGCTAAAAGGAACCTTATCGGATGTGTGAAAAATATCGACCCTAGTCAGTCTGCGCAGTCCGCGCAGCCAGACTAGGGCTTTTCACTTGTATGTAATTTTCTAAATCCGGAATGTTTTCTCTATCTTACTATATATTCATTTGTCACATACAGTATCTGGTTGACCTGTGCTGGGTCTGACAAGTTTGTCCAAATTTGGATTTTTGAGTTCGGATAAGGTCCCTTTTAGCGCGACGGGTCACAAATGATCCACCGTACCAATAATCCCTGGCGTGTTGTCGTCTTCTCCATACAGCTCGTTGATTTGAGGCGACGTATCTTTTTCAAATGAATAGACGTATACAACCCATCAGTAGCACCAAACAGCCAGTGACGAAATTTAAAAAGTGCCAGTAAATCCTTAACTGTGATATGTGACCCGTCGCGCTAAATGGAACCTTATCTGAACTCAAAAATCCAAATTTGGGCAAACTTGTCAGACCCAGCACATGTCAACCAGATCCCATATGCGAGAAATGAACATATAGTAAGATAGGGAAATCATTCCGGATTTAGAAAATTACATAAAAGTGAAAAGTGTCGGCCCTAGTCTGGCTGCGCGGACTGCGCAGACTGATTAGGGTCGATATTTTTCACACATCCGATGAGGTCCCTTTTAGCGTGATGGGTCACATATATTTCCATTCCAAATGCAAATATAAGCATTTTGAACGGTTTAGAACTTTGAATTAATGCATACTTATGGAAATATTTGACAAAAGTATTCAAAATTACCTCCCTTGCATATGAATATAAAAGTAAAAAAAATATTTGTAAATTGTTTTCTTCTTGAACCATAATCTTGAAAACAGACACGGTGAATAAACTTATGTGAAGTGTATTTACAAGTGTGTGTAATTTGATGCATTTCGTATGGCTATGGTTTTGAGGACAGGCTCGTATTCAGAGACATAAGGAGGGTTCCAAGCGACTAAATTAAGTGAGGATTTCTCGAGGCAAGAAGGCCGGACCTTGAGATAAACTCTTGCATCTTTTCTCCTACAGTTTCCATATTTCTGAAAGAAAATTTGCTGTAATTTATTCGTTTGAAACATATTCTTCCAGTAAAACAATTTCTTTGTAATATAAAAGTGTTTTTTTCAGTTTTTGAAAATGCCAAACGCTTTTTCTTTTGTCACTTTTTATACGCCGCCGGAGGCGGACGTATATTGGCGTCATCTTCTCCGTCTGTCCGTCCGTCCGTCCATCCGTCCATCCGTCCATCCGTCCGTCCGTACGTCCGTCCACTTTTCTTGTCAACGCAACTCCTCCTAAGTTTCTGGCTGGATCTTCTTGAAACTTGGTCAATGTTATCACCTCAATTGGTAGATGTGCATGAAGGAAGGATTTTATGGTTCATTGATTTTTGCCTGAGTTATGCCCCCTTAAAACTTAGTCTCTGGGGCGGCGTATATTGTGACCATGGCACTCTTGTTCAATTTTTATTTTATTTGCTTAATTTAACACAAGTTCTTTTTCAGATGTGCTGCAATTAAGATTATGAATAGAACTTTAAAGGGGCTCATTCTATGTTTTTATGATTCCGAACTGTTCGGGAACTCATATTTGTGCGCGGAAAAACAATTAGCAATGCATAAAAACCTCAATCTCGGCGAATAACCATCTTTCCTTTGCTATAGATTAATCCTTTACAAGCGTGTTTACACATTCTATTTTTACTTCAAAACAAGACAATGTCAAGGTCAACGAGACACACCTCCGCGGTATTAACACACCGTACAACCGGCTGTGTCGATGACTGTGACCTTTTTTGCGAGGAATACGTGAAAAGGTTTATTTTGTACAAGCACTGAACATTCATACGCGTATTTATCAACTATAGAATACCAAAGATCCTTTCGTTTATTTGTAAAAGTAAATTCATTTGACCTACCATGCACATGAAATCAGATGCCGAATCTGTCTTCGCTGACTTTCGACGCAGCCGGTTGTACGGTGTGTTAAATCTCGCTGAGCACAGATGACGTATCTCTGACGTAATTGATTTTTGAAGGTTGGGCATATGTAGCCGTTACAAAACAAAACAAGGACGCCAGCATGTTATTAATTGACTTGGATTTTAATACTTAATAAAGCTCGTGGAGAACTAACAATGGACATAAATGATCTACCCCTTCAGGTTGATAATTTCATACGTTATTTCTGGTTTGTAATTATTGTGCCATTTGCATTTTCGACAGCCTAGCTCGCCCCCTTTAAGAGAAATTGGGAAATTGTTGATAATCAACGGTTTCTCCTTTCCCTCGATATATTCTATGCTATGACATACTCATTTTATATTTAACGTATCAAACAATTTGTCTTCTGTAACAACTATTAAAATTCAATTGACATATTCCAACGTTAACGATGGAGCTGTTAGGTTCGGATATTTTGTGAAAACACCATAGGAAAAGATGTGTATTGTAAATCCGAATAATATTTCTTTTCCAACGAAGTTTTCAGAAGCATTGTTCTTTGTCAGAGGATTAAAATTTTGAATTTTGTATGAAAGGATTTATCAGCTATTTTGTGAAAACATTATAAAGAAAAGATGCTTATTGTAAATCCGCATAATATTTCTTTTCCAACGAAGTTTTCAGAAGCATTGTTCTTTGTCAGAGGATTAAAATTTTGAATTTTGTTCGAACGGATTTATCATAATGATGGCATGAATAACCATTCATAAAATGGTTTAACTATGAAAATCACTTTCAAGCAATGTTTCGATGAAACGGGTATGAAGGGTTGTAAAAGATTAAATCAAATTAAGTTAAGGGTTAAGAAAGATTTCCTCTTTTAAGAAAAGATACATTTTGACTGTGAATACTATAAATAGACAACGACCTGGGAATGATCAAAGATCAGCGAGTCCAAATTGGCGGGTGAAGAATGATTTCGGATGACTTCGGCTATCTATTTGTATATTGTCCAGCAAGATTAACCCGGGACATCTGCATAATGTAATGACCCCACTTCGACAATGTTTTGTTAAGGTATTTGACCCATCATTAATCAAAGCGCTGAAAGCGCTGAAGGCCTTGAAGAATTGGAACACATCGAGGGCTCAGTGCAAAACTATTGTAACTACATATTTTTCAGAAATTCACTTTTTTGCATTTTCTGAATCTTTAGGAAGGAATACACCATGTGTTCTAATATAAGATTTCAATTCTGTATACTTAAACAGATATTTACAATTTTAAAAATATTTTTCCTCTTTAACTTTGAGAAAGTCAGTAAGTTTTTTCCCTCTCCTGTAAAATTTTACTAAATGTAGTTACAATAGTTTTGCACCAAGCCCTCGACATGCACATTATTGGTATGAGAAAGTTTAAATATTCTTTAACTTCAGCAATAATCAAAGTGCTGAAAGTGCTGAAGGCCTGGAAAGTGTACGAAAAATAACAAGAGTAATATTTTAATCTTTTATTTTTTTTGAAGAAGTTTCGAACAAATTTGAACACATGCAGATTTTTGGTATAAAACAAAAGTAAGATGAACAGAAATCATCTGTATGGTATGAAACAAAAGTAAAATGAACAGAAATCATCTGTACTGGATGGCCACTAGAATCATGGGGGCCAAATTATCAAGGATCAGGTAAGAAGGATTTCGATTATTAAATGAAGTTAAATCATTGCCGACAAATCGTGATGTTATTTCTATATATCTTCACAATATATCATTTAGAACCTTATTAAATCATGAATCTGCCTATTAAAACATAACTATCTAACACATGTATACAAATACATAGATATATAAATAACAAAGTTTTAAAACAGATTAAAGAATAACAAATCGTTACTATTACCTACGGTATTGGAAAACCAAATATTTCAAGCGTGTATCGGTAATCACTGACGCGTTCCGTGATTCCGGTAATTACTATGCGTTCCATGGTGGTCCGGGATTTCTATGGACCCAATAGTTCTTTCGCGGTGGAAAAAGCGAACATTTACGGAAAATTTTGCAATGAACAAGTTTCTTTAAATATTAGAGGAACGTCGGGTACTTTCGGACAGTTAAGCGATCGTCAGCCATTATATAGATAGGTGAAGACAAAAACTGTATCTTATGTCACAATCAGAAAATTCTAAGCCTTTTCCCCGGCATCGGTAATGAGAAGTATAAAACCGGGTACCATAAGGAAAACAAAATGAGTCATCAACGACAGGTTATTTCGGACACATCGGGTCTGATCGGACAGGCCGATAATCGAGCTAGATTTATTTCAAATAATTATGTTTGCACTTTTACGTAATTAATTTGGAACAATCTAAAATTTTGTTTGGAAAGGTTTTAGGTAAGATAAAATACAAATGAACGATCTAAGATATTTATTTGCATCGAGTATTTCATAAAAAAAAAATAAAAAAATGTACGCTGATAGCTGGAATTGAACGTCGGTTCCCCGAGTTCTGAGACTTCGACATTACCACTCGACCACTGAACTTGCTGTTTTATGAGTGACATAATTAATATATAAAATCATTATTTGTCCGGTTAGACCCGACGTATCAATTTTCCTTCGGGTCAGATCGGACACCATTTTATTTCCGAAAATAACTAAAATTTCTATCATCGACAGGTAAAAACCTCTCGAAAACCTTTTAATCTTCTTTTTAAACCAGACTAAAAAAGATTTAATCGCAATAATACATCGTCATAATCTTGCGTCTGCAGGGAGATATTGCTTACGATATTGATTCGGGGGAAAACCCACTAAACGTTGAGTTTTGGCGGCGAATGGATCCGCGCATAATATATGTTGCAATCGATTTCTTGATTGTAAATATTTTACGATTTTAAATGCCTTTACTACTATCAACGTATGTATTTACTTCTTTTGTAATGTACATGGGTCAAAAATCTGCATAAAGTAGTATAGATCTAATCCAGTTCCGATTTACTTTTCATCGCGCAAGAACACTATCTATCTGCGTTCAACGTTTTCACAAGATAACGATTCAGCACGCCCTGGGAAAAATGACATGCTAAATTTGGCCTTCTTCAAGGCCAAAAACACCACTTTCTAGCCATACGAAATGCATTGAATTACTGCATTTCGTATGGCTAGAAAGTGGTGTTTTTAATGATGGGTCATATACGCGGTTGAAATCAACTGATAAAAGGTTATTGAAGATAAACCAAAATTTTGGGTTATCTTCAATAACTTTTTATCAGTTGAATTTTCAAAAATCCGACACGTCCAGCTTGTTTCTGGCATTTTCCCACCTTCTCTGCTTCAAACCGAATTCAAATTCACGGTGGGTAACCCACGCGACTTTTAGAAAGCGTCCACACGGAAAAAATCGTCCGCTTCAAGGTATGTTATATTTAATTTCTCAGCTTATACTCTATTGATTTTGATGAGATAAAGTGCAGTGGTTTCTACAAACATTCGAGCCAAAGTGTTTGTAAGTGCAAAACGAAAGTGGGAAGCGTTCACATGCACCGAAAAAACTTTCGCTTGAATGTTTGAAGAAACCATGGGATTCGGAGCAGAGTGAGTTACAAACGGGGATGGCCCTCTCAAATGCGCGTTCCGTGCACTTTATCTCGTCAAAATCAATAGAGTATTAGCTGAGAAATTAAACAAAACATACCTTGAAGCGGACGATTTTTTCGGTGTTAACGCTTCCCAAAAGTCACGTGCGTTATCCACCGTGAAATTGGTCAAGTATTAAAAAAGATATGGAAGATTATCGGAAATTCTGAGTCACGTGATTATACACCGTGAGTAAGATTTCTGTAATTCTTTAGCAATATAGTGTAACAATGCTGGGCATATCTCAAACTTTTCAGGCTGTGCACGAGCAATGTGTCTCAGATTTGGGTAAAAATCTCAAAGCATCCAACAATTGCTGCAGATGACAGTTTTTAAACGAAATTAAACACGGTGTTTTTTTTTCTTTTTATTTGGACGTCTTTCGGACGTCCAAATCATGATACCACTCTGGCGACAGTCGAAATGGGTTTTCATTACCAAAAAACCTTCTCAGACTCAATTGCCAGTTGGTCAAAATTCAAAATAGATTTTATGGCCATACAAGAAAACTGTCGTATCTTTTCCTGTTTTCTATGTGTTCTCTAACAAACACTATAAGATTTATTGCTCGATTCAATCCATGCCACGTCTTAACCAACTTTACGATCTTGTTTCGATATAACCATTGTTTTGGAGTGATTTGACTGTCGTGATATTGTGTAAAGGGTAAGATTTTTAGAAAGCGATACACGCATAAACTATATACTGTATTAATAAAGTTAAGAAACGACATGTGTCATCAACAGCAGCGGCAGCTCAAACGGGAAAGGATTCGCCTCGCAACCTGTTTTCAGATTGAAATTTGGAACGCCGTTGGTTCGATACTAGTTCGGACCATTTCTACCGTATAACTTTTGCTAAAACGTTTGTTTTGTTTATGTGTTTACTGACAGCAGTCAATTTAGATTAATCAATTGAATGCACGTACTATATATGACAGATTCTTTTTTATGCCCCCGATAGGGAGGCATCATAAATTTGACTTGTCCGTCCGTCCGTCTGTCTGTCCGTCCGTCCGTCCGTCTGTCTGTCCGTCCGTCATTCCGTCCAAAAACATTAACATTGGCCATAACTTCCTTATTACTTAACATATTCGCTTCATACTTTACCACAACATTCCTTGGTACATTACCTTTCTGTAGGCACATACTTTGGTGACCTTGACCCCTGGATGACCTTGACCTTGAACATAGATTGGCCATAATTTAAAATCAAAGCGGTGTCGGGGGCATTGTCATCTTACAGTGACAGCTCTTGTTTATCATTGTTGTTTAAGTATTTGACATATTCAAAGAAACGGGGTTTCCAAGCGACGAATTTTCGAAACAGGGTTTCCAAATTGATCACCAGGGAGTGAGTTCGACGACAAGTAATCGGGGTTCCGCCTGAACAGCCTCAGGGGAGACGCAAGTGATATCCAACTATTCAGAAAAACAGTTTCTCTTACGAGTTTTATTTTTTGTCTCCAGCATCTGTATCACTGACACTCGACAGCATCATGACCTATTTACATACTCATCAATGATCATGACAACAATGATTATTACTAGTATAATATCGTGTGACAGCAATCTGTATTTATTACGTTTAAGTGACCTGTTCACGTGTATTGTGCTAAGAAGATAAAGAAATGGATCTACAAAGGTGACAATGGTTCCTGGATGATCGGGTGAATATGTTTGCAGATAGGGACATTGCAATTATCAAATGTTCGTTGATAAAGACATGAATATTCAAATTGCGTTTTATAAATCCGTTGCCAATCCCCGACAGCACGTTGCCAATTTCTTCTTTGTGTGTAAAACTGCACATGTAAGGATGCTGCGGTATTAGACCTACTGGTATGAGGATTCCATGGTTAGGTGCTCCAATTTGTCTGGTATTTTGTTTCAGGAAAAATATGTATTGGATTTGGTTGTTTTGTAACC
The DNA here is from genome assembly GCA_963680895.1 of Fragum sueziense. Classification (NCBI taxonomy): domain Eukaryota; kingdom Metazoa; phylum Mollusca; class Bivalvia; order Cardiida; family Cardiidae; genus Fragum; species Fragum sueziense. Next base: position 23,431,516 of record OY804595.1, on the reverse strand, counting down.
ACAACCAGAGAAAATTGCTGTCGTGGTTTTTAGACTCTAAACACGAATAAAAATCAAAGTGTTTAGAGCACTTTATTTAGACGTCTCTGATTGATTGAGCGGAATTGTATGTAAATGATCGGCGTTTCATTACTTCATTTCGTTGAATTTGTGTTTAAATCTATTCTTAATCACTGCGGTCGTTTTTCCCTAACGATGGTGGAGATAAAGGTCGGAAAAAGGTTATAAAAAGAAAAACGTCTAAGTATAATTCAAACCCACGGCTTTCCAGATATAGAAATGTGTAAAGAAAGCAAGATGAGTACTCTGCCAAGTAAATTATCGCGGCTTCCATTTATGTAGCGCGTTGGCTTACATTTTGAAAGGTGTAACTGACGACAATACATAATTGTTAAACCGAAACAAGGAGAAGAGAATCACATGGCATTAATTGAATTGGGCAATCAAATTAATAATGAAACAGATCTTATAGAATTAGACGTTAAAGTGACATTTCACATTTATTTCATTTTTTAAAATTTATGTCTTGATGCAAAGATTGTTTATTCTAATGCGTAGAAATACTATCATTTTTTTGAAGTTGTTATTTATAAGCGAAAAATACGCCCTTAAAGTTGAGACAGAAATGACAAATTATATATAAATCTGAACTGTTGTCAACAACAATTTGTTTAATTTTAGCACAAAAATATATATTTCTCGTAAACTGTTCAATATTTTGGCTTGAAATTTTCAGAATTTTCATAAGAAAATATGCCCTTTCAGATAAGATAAAAGTAAAATTTATGTAAAAATAATTCGTCCCTTGACAGCCAGAAGTGGCTACCAGCAGTTAAAATTTAACTGCTGATAGCCACTTCTGGCTGTTAAGGGACGAATTGTGAAATGTCACTTTAAACCTTTAATTTTAAAGAAAGAATAAAATATCTATCGATATGTTCAATCCCGCTCAACCTCCAGAGACGTCCAAATACAGTGCTTTCAGCACTTTGATTATTGAGTAGGTGTCGTTTTCCTATTGCCTTTCCGTATTTTAGTTTACACTGCCAAGATTGTATGACCGGTTTGCGATTGCGCAATCGCGTTGTCAATTTTTAGTAAGTTACCTGTTCAGACGATAAGGGCTATTAAGGTATACTGGGTGTATTCTGCTCCACTGTGATTAGTCCAACCATTTTTGTGTGATAACTTCAAAATCGTGTTTTAATAATGTTTGTGATAAGATTTGCAATCACAGCAAAAAAGTGCGCCTCTGTAAGTTTCCTCTTGTTTCTCTGTCTAATTGTTATTTCTGTTTACGTTTTATCACCATATAGACATTATAGGGTAGATCATCATTGGTGGCTATTTACTCACAATATTTTGGATTTACCTGAAAAAGATGTGCAATATTTCAACACGAGACGCTGGGATTACGACGGATGGACGCCTGGAAACCCGAAATGGCTGGAAGACCCGACGGAATTTCATTCAAAATTACCGAAAAACGTGAGTTACACAGGTACACACGAGATCCTGTACTATAACAAAAGGCCTGTTCAGCGTATCCAACAAGAAAACGAGTTGTTGAGGGCATGCCCTGTCAGGAACTGTCATATAACGGATGATATGAGTAAATATGACACGAGTTCTGCTGTCATATTTGAGTTATCGCACCATGATATGTCTTTCCCGTCTCGGACTCGACCAATTGGCCAAATTTGGATCTTTAACGACTTCGAGCCAGCGGTGATTAACGGCAGATGGCAGCATCGACATCGCATATGGGATGGCAAAATGAACTGGTCTATGAGCTATAGGTATGCTAATCCTTAAACCCATTATATGTACCACACATTGGCTCCTTTTTACTCCCTTAAAGAAAATGGCATTAGAAAATATCATGGTAAATGTAGACATTGCTTGTGACAAGTATCTTCTTTCCCACAATGTTTTCTACTCAAAAAGACCAATCAACTTTAAATCTCATTCACTTGAAATTGTGTTCTGCACTATCTATGAATCAGGACTATTCAAAAACTTTGCCGTCTGGTTATTGGTTAATCGTTTCCCAAATAAGTTGATGATACCGTTTTATGAAATCCAAACGAAACACTACATGTATTCATTAATCCTTTCCCAAACAAGAGCTGTTTTTGACGCCCCTATTAAAAAGGCTTGGGAAAACATTGAAACAAAAGAAGAAACTGCTGATAACCAGCAGTTTGTCCTTTTGTCTCAATATTTTCTGTGCCATATTTTACACAAATCCTTTCTTTAAGGTAAGTTTGGAGAGCGGCCATGTGACAAACTAATTTTGTGTTTATTCTGCGGCACCAAATGCCCATACTACAATTGTCATCACAAATTAGAAGCGAAACGTCCCCCTTTTTGTGATGCTGAATGTCAAATGAAGTATTTTATTTTTCTTAGAGTAAACATATGCCAGAAAAGTTTAGATTTTTTTTAAAAAAAAAAAGAGATTTCTGTCATAATTAGGCTAAAATAGGGTTGGTGGGGTAAGATAAAGTCAAATATCTTTTGCAAAAAAAAAAAAAAAAAAAAAAAAAAAAAAAAAAAAAAAAAAACATTTATTGGGTAATTTTCTGGTGAATTGAAAAAAAGTTTCAAAATGTTCTCCCAAAAATGTGATTTTTCAACTTTTTCCATATTTATTTCCAGAAAATGGTTTCAAAATATTTCTTTTAATCATTTCATCACATTTATGCATAATTGTGACCCGTCGCGCTAAAAGGGACCTTATCGGGTGTGTGAAAAATATCGACCCTAGTCAGTCTGCGCAGTCCGCGCAGCCAGGCTAGGGCCGACACTTTTCACTTGTATGTAATTTTTTATATCTGGAATGTTTTCCCTATCTTACTTTACGTTCATTTTTCGAATAAAGTATCTGGTTTACCTATGCTGGGTCTGACAAGTTTGTTAAAGTTTGGATTTTTGGTATTCGGATAAGGTCCCTTTTAGCGTGACGGGTCACTATTATGTTAAGTGTCTAAATTGATATAACATTTGAAATTATCCATTTAGCACAACTTGCTATATGACTTTAAAACATAATGGCAATTTTGCAAAAATGGTTATTACTTATCAAGTGCAGATAACCAGTGTTGGTAATCACGTGATTTAAGTTTGGATTCATCACACGGAAAAATGGCGACTATCGGGTAAAATTGGCAGTAATTCTGAAGGTAAGCGGATATTTCTCGATCTGTAAGCAATGTCATCCAGAAAGTTATACCCCATGTCCTGGCCAACAAAATTTCTGACCTAATGGTACCAAGATATTATCGCAAAGATCCGTACTTTCAGCAAACACTCTGTCACAAAATTTCTATCGACGAGAATCCAAACTAAAAATATGCGAATACTGTTCACGAACGACTGGTAATTTTGGCGATTTTGAGTTCATGCAAAGAATTCTGTGCAAAAATCGTTCTTCAAATCAAGTGAAGATAGTCTCGGTAACCCAAAATATCCTTGTTATTTACTTACCTCCACCCAACTAGTGAAGAATTGAACATTTTAAAAAAAGAATACCTTACACGGACAAAGAAAATTGAATTCAATTCACGGACAATCTTTCGAGATAGGATAGCACTCACGGATTGGGGCTTGTCGTGAACAGGAGGATCGTGGCAAATTGGAATCAAACCATAGAATACTCACTTTTTGTGTAACAATGATTTAAAGTATGTCTTAATATACTATGTAATATGTTATAAAGACCCACTTGTCTTTACCCGAAAAAGGAGTTGTTTAAGACAAAACGGTGTAAAAATAGAACATTGAATAATATTGAATGCAAATGATAAAACGACGATTGTCAGCATTTTGCTCTTTCAATACTTTTCCGAATTATTTGTAACTTGTTAGAGAAGGACAAGTCTTGTTTTGATAATAGTTTAGCATCTGCGACCTGTAAATCTGAAAGGGAAAATCTTGGAAGTCTGTAAAGTGTCAAGTCAATGTTTGGCAATTGGTATGTTTTTTCACAAATTCGAAAACAGTTTGACCACGAACAGGCCTGAAAATTGCATTTCTGAACTTTCTTGGTTGTACCTTTCAGCGTGTGAGATAACACGTTTTTTTTTTTTACTTTCAGGTGCAATGTTCACAGACCAACTGCTAAACGTTATACATTTGAGACATGCGGAAAAAAGTTTGCAACGAGGGTAGGTTTATCAGCACATTTACGCAGGGTGCACGCTGAATGTCCTTTTGTGTGCCATTCCTGCAATAAGTCATTTGCAACGAAACAGGACCTCCAATATCACGAAGACGCTCATGGAGGAGCGAAAAGACACATTTGCCTGAGTGGGAAGGCCTATCTATGCAGGTCGGGCCTAGCGAAACACAATAGACTCCTTTCCATTATCGTTTCAGTCCGTACCCGCAGAACACTTCCGGTAATTCGAGTCTTCTCTGATGAAAATTCGCTTGTTGATATTTGGATGTCGCTATTCACATCGGAGCGCTGTCCCATTCAAAAACAAAAGAAAAGTCTGACACAGCGACATAACTTGTGTCGGAATTTCCATTTGTATTTTAATGGGACAGCGCCCCGATGTAAACTGCGAGATCCAAATATCAAAGAGCGAATTTTCTTCAGAGAAGACTCGGATTAACATCCAGTGGCAAACAATGGGTTTATGGGAAATTAACATTATGTTAGATCTATAGGGAATCGAAATGGTTTTAAACTGCATCATTTATCAATGCAAGAATCTGAAGATAAATGACGGAAGTAAGGAGAATCTTCACTTTTTCCGATTTCCACATGATCAACGCAAGTGTAGAGCATGGATAAAGGCAGTGAATAGGGATGAATTTCGCCTTTTAACTCTAAGGACGACTTCCGGTGGCTGTTGTGTGTGGGGGTCTTAGTGGAAACTTGTCTATTAAGAAACAGTGTAAACGATAAACATGTACGCACCCACAACAATATTTTTGGGTTGTCCGATTCAAAAGCTGCTGCATACGAAAGGTGCTAATTAATGAGAGCATGATCAGAATACGATACAGAAAGGCAGATATTTGGGCAAATGAGAGTATGCGTGTTATCAGTATTTTCTCTTTTTGTCCCAATATTTTCCAATTTCATCTCTGATAAGGACCTCGAAACCAGGTGCTGTTTAAAAAGGGTTTAGATGTGTATTTACATCGTAATTTGTTCGGCCATGTAAAATATTCTGTTGAGAAAATTCCTTTTGGAATAGGGAACGGTTTATCCAGAGTACCGTGATGTAATTTCGGCAAAAATATTATTTCTGCAGGTGTTGATATAAAATCTCGTAACTATGGCTTGATTTAAGACGTAGTTACGTGATTTTATAAAAACACCGACGATTTAACGATACACAACAGTAAATTCAGTTTTAAGCACAAAATTCATTGTCGTCGTTTTTCATAGCTCATTAGACTCTTTCATGCTGCATTTTATAACGTCCCATTTTTACGTCCTTTTATCCCATTTTAGACTGGTTAACTTTTCTGATACTAAGTTGCATGTAGAAACGAAGACCTAAGAAAGACGAAGTATAGTAGATTGGACCACACAAGAACTTGTCGTTTGGGAAAAAGATTCTGGTCATTTTTAAATCGAAATCAATATTTATGTTTTCTTTTTAATAAGAAGTCATGGGAATGTTTTGGAAGTGTTATTTGAATAACTGCATATAGTTACTGCTATAATGTTCGGAATCTGAAAGTAGAGAGGATCATTAGCTGTGAAGTTTCCAAGCAGCTAATGTCCTCTTTCCTTTCAAATATACTTGTCAAACGTTCTAAAGTGCCACTTTACAAATGACAAAAACTATTCCATTTATAGTTTTTTTATTTCGTAAACAGTTCATTGCATATCACATTTACAATCAGTACAAATCAAAAATATCAATTTAATTGAAAAAAAAAGAACAATACATTGTATTACATTGAGCGAAATGAGACAACTGTGATATTCATCATTTTTCTTCATTGTCCGCAATGTATACAGAAACCTTGGTTTAATATGAACTAAGTCGTTTCGGAACTTGATAATTTTAAAGAATGAAAGTTCTATAAACGACAAACCTTATAGGAATAAAAAAAAATAAATTTTTCACGCTTTCAAAATGACAAAATTTCGACAAGCCTTCATTGACAGGAGTTGTATACAACAAAACAATATTAATTAAAAGTACACTGCGTATATTTCATAGCACGTATTGAAATAAGAGAAAAAGATACATATCATTCTGTTTATATCGGTTATTTTTTCTTTGACCTTAATATTTTTCCACTGCAACGGACGTCATAACAAGGTCTCTTTGTTAAGGTTATACATGTATTTGGTTATTAGCATCAATGGAATGGCAATGCATCCCTTATGAAATAACACACATGTATCAAAACAACAATAAATTGTGTTTACAACTAAGTATAAACATTGTGCTTCTCAATTTAAACGTACTTGACCACCACAATCAGCAGCAATAGATGGACTATTCATCGTCCATGTTCACAATGACAAACAAATATTACTAATGTCACGTAATGACGGGCTGAATCCTATAAAATGGATGCAATTTAATGGTGTTACATGCAGTGGTAGACTTCGCAGGTTGGCTGTAATATAGATATGTGATATCGGATGAAAAACAATCTGCGATTCTGTATATGTGATTTACCATTTTATTTCAGTATTGTTTCTTGATTTGTGTGGATATGTTTATTCCTTATTTTAAAAAATTGGAATTAATAAATCTTTTAGAAAATAAATGACGCATTTTGTTCACTTTAAAGGAGCCCATACTTGATATTTCATGCATGAATTCAACATGTGGACAGGCAGCATTGCATTAAAATTTTAGTGCTGTTTTTTCACTATCTATTATGGTCCATTTCAAATTTACGTTACTATAAAAAGAAAGTGAGGGTAGATAAAGTCAGACAACGACTTCATTTTAAGATGGCCATCAACTTCAATTGAATTTTCATTGGGCAGATCAATTTTCTTTGACATATTTAATCTACCGATTTATGTTTTACCTGTTTTTATGTTCGTCAACCCAGCATGGGTCACTTTAACTTTTATAATGAAGGAATGAAGGAAGGAAAATCACGATAAAGATTCTTTGAAGGACAGAGAATGAAGCATTTTAAGTCGCCTTTTATACCGTACCAGTTTACATTCGAACGTCTTTCTGCCCAAGCGCGTCTTTGGAATAATTATTGCCCAGAAAAACAGGCCTACTTTGTGTTTAAAAAAACTTGACATAGTATAAGAGACGATAACAAGTCTAAATTTGCACATGCCCTGGAAGTCTGTCCAAAGTAAAATGGTAAGGTATATGACACAGCATCAAAGTGTCTTTTATGCATAAGCAATATACGATCATTTACAATCAGGAATACCCATCTTATCCGGAGTCAGCATTTTGGACATAGTTGGTCGCGCCTTGTGATATCTGACAGGAAGAGTGCCTTTCATGACAGCATTTCGTTGCGTGGAAACAGTCCCGAATTTCTGTCGTCCTACCAGCCTTTTCCTGTCAGCTCTGTCAAAAACATGTATGATCTCTGAAAATATAAAGATAGAAATATATGACACACATTGGATGCATCTGAACGGATAGTGGTGAATTATTTCAACCGTATTCAAATCATATTGCAGCGCCGGGTGTGTGTAGCCATAAATGGTTAAGAAATCATTGACACAAATAGGGAAAAAAAGTGACCAACATTTTCCATTTACTCCTTTTTTGTGGCAATATTTTCTGTGCTATACACAGATCGTAACATATTGTTGTCTGTAAAGGCTATCAAACTGGACCACCATAATGTTTCGCCGTTTTTTCCTGAATGTGGATAAACACGCATGGATAGACCGATTTACTAATCTAACAAAAGAAGGCTTGTCTTTAGAACTCCTTTTTTCCCGATAATGAGGACTACATGTAAAATACCACAATATATGTGACATGGCCCATCCCTTTCCTCATAACTATTTTTGCTGTTATTGAAGGAGGTACGTGTAGCACTCAATTCATATAATCAAACGTTTAAATGATCAGCAGGGTCGAAACGTTACGCAAGTAGGCTCTTCAAGCTCTAGTTAGACATACCCGGTTTGCATAGATCTTAAAGCAGAGCATCCGTCGGGGTTACAGTATTCGAATTCGTCAGACTCATCAACTACGTCATATACTTCAGCTTTACTCGTACAGTAGGCAAAGGATCTGAAGCCAAATATATGTATTATTCCATTTGTATTAAAAAGAGACAGAGACAGAACACAGAGAGACAGACAGACAAAAAGGAGAGAGACAGACCATTGATAAAGATGGATACAGAGAAACAGATAGAGAACTTTACATGGATCCAGCAACAGAAATCACTCGAAAAGTCCATTCTGTGTCTTGCAATGTCAAACACGGTTTCTTTTTCGGGGAAAAGACATTTGGTCTTTATAACATATTACATAGTATGTTAATACTTTAAATCATTGTTACACAAAAAGTGAGTATTCTATGGGTTGATTCCAATTTGTCATCATTCTCGTGTTCATGACAAGCCCCAATCCGTGAGTGCTATCCTATCTCGAAAGATTGTCCGTGAATTGAATTCAATTTTCTTTGTCCGTGTGAGGTATTCTTGTTTGAAATGTTCAATTCTTCACTAGTTGGGTGGAGGTAAGTAAACAACAAGGATATTTTGGGTTACCGAGACTCTCTACATTTGATACGAAGAACGATTTTTGCACAGAATTTATAGCATGAACTCAAAATCGCCAAAATTACCAGTCGTCCGTGAACAGTATTTGCATATTTTTAGTTTGGATTCTCGTCGATAGAAATTTTGTGACAGAGTGTTTGCTGAAAGTACGGATCTTTGCGATAACATCTTGGTACCATTAGGTCAGAAATTTTGTTGGCCAGGACATGGGGTATAAATTTCTGGATGACATTACCTACAGATCGAGAAATATCCGCTTACCTTCAGAATTACTGCCAATTTAACCCGATAGTCGCCATTTTTCCGTGTGATGAATCCAAACTTAAATCACGTGATTACCAACACTGATAACTCTGACACGAAAACGAGTCAGGAAACTTACCCTGGTTCTTTTATATTTTGTTCAGAAAATGTTACTTTACAACATTATGAAATTCATTGGGTGGAAAAAAAAGTAAGCACCGAGTCAACTGACCTTTAAAACATCCATTTTGACTTTTGTAGCAGTTTTTGAAGTGGATCACCCTAAAATTGTGTCGTTTGGGAAAGGGTTAATTCGGGTTTTTAGAAACTACCAACGCGCGAATCTTATTTGATTTGATTTTATTGGGGTTTTACGCCGTTTTCAACTTCTATGGTCATATCGCGGCGGCAGGAGCACCTAACCGTGGGTTCCTGGTATTTCTCGTACCAGTACAACCACAATATCCAAACTGAGCCTCCAGCTGCTCTCTCACATAGATGATTCACACCCATTGGTGAGAGACAAATGACTTTTGTCAAATGTCAGAATGGATACTGACCGAGCCGGGGTTCGAACTCAAGACCCCTGGATTGACGGACTCCGACGTAACCGACAGAGCTATCCGGGCTCGGCGCGAATCTTGTTGAAAGTCAGCATTCTCGGAAGATTATTCGAAATGATCGTACTATTAGAACATTAAGCCTCTCTTACAACCGGTCGTACGTGCTCCTGCGTGCGGTCTGCGTCTAAAACTTACGTTTAGTCGTGCATTGCACGCACGAGCAATGTACGATTTTGGTGGACGCAACCACGACGCAGACTGCAAGCAGCAAAGAATTGACCGGACAATATTTTGAGGCTCTCTTACAACCCGTCGTGCGTCTTTATAAATCGTGCGATTTGGCAGAGTTTTAAAACGTACGATTTAAAAAGACGCACGACGGGTTGTAAGAGAGGCTTAATTAGGTCCTTTCACTTATGTTTTAGTCTGTACCCGCAGAACACACTTCCGGAGGGGAAATCAACATTTTATACATGAAAATTGTTACTAAAATAGTCACAAATCGACATTATCAAAACGAGGCTCCCTAAATATGCGGAGAAAACAATGACGACGCACGTGCATTCAATATACAGCGATAAAGAGCACGTGCATTCAACATCAAAACACTTTGGGTTCGAGAGTATTGTTACCAAAACGCTTTGGGATTGAGAGTATTGTTACTAAAAATAACAAATACTAAACGTTTGAGCGGCGTTTTAAGACTCCAAGGACGACTTCCGGAGGCTGTTGTGTGCGGGGGGGGGGGGGGGTCTTAGATGAAATAACCTAGTTAGCTAGTTGCAAGACTATACTTAGAAGATAAAGAAACGCAGCGCGATCTTTAAACCAGACGATAAGTATGATATCGGGCTTTAACGAAATTTTGCAAACTGACTGATAAACTAATGCTTAAAAAAGTCCAAAGTCTGTATTTGCATTATAGGTACTGACGATTAAACTAAATTGACCATATGGTTTTGAAATTGAAATTGAACTGAGTCATCATTATCTTGTGTGTCTGCAGTTTGCTGTGGTCACGGCCCTTACTCGACTGGTCATAGAGTTCATGAGAGCGTTTATCCATCCTATGTGGATGTTGTCCCACTCTTCAATCAGAGCTCTCTGACTAACTGCTCTCTAGTGCCAGGAAGTAACTGGCGCTTTCGAACCTGTCTAGTCGCAAAGACGCTCGATCTTAGACAAATCAGGGCTATAAGGCGTGAAGAAACTTGTCTCCACTGCCTCAGTGGAAACCGTCGTGGTGCATATCCAGTGACTTAGGCCATACGACGCTGACGTCGAGCAGGGGTAAGGTGTGGACCTACGTAGGGGCGACGTGAAACAACTTCTCATAATCGATTCAATACAGTTTTTTTAACTTATAGGACGCCAATGATTTCCATGAACATTAGGTTCACTCTCAACGGAAGTAAGTTGTCATATACGCTTATGAGAGACAACGATTTAGCGATCCTGACGTCATGGCATTACGCGCAGACGTCCTGACCTTGGTCAATTGGCAAATCGTCCAGTTTCTCGAAGACGTCTTACAAGACGTTCTATGGTGGAAACATTAACATCAAAGTGACCAGCAACCTGTTTGTGCAGCTGCCTTGCTTCTGTATCTAAATAGCCTGACCCCTCGGTACTTCTATTAGTCACGCCATGCTTTAAACGAATCCAATTCTGAATAAATATTAGGGAAGCAGCTGGTCTGTATTTAGACTATCGAAACTTGACTTGAGCAATGCTACATGACACCATAACAACACGGTGAACGAGATTCTTATTTCGTCCTTCCTCATTTACCAGAGCTGCGCACTGTACCGTTACTTTATTTTCGATACATAAATGTAGCGAACATGTTTTATCTACGACGTGTCTATAAAAACCGTCTTGGAAAACGGTGAGACAAAATTGCTGATATGCGCAATATATTCTATGCAATAACAACTTCTACTTCTGACATCAATTACCGGTATTATGTCAAGACGTCATCTATCGAATAGCGAACAATTTTCGCGCCATCTTGTGCTAAAATAGATTTCTGATTAGAATACCCCAACAACGTTTGCCGGGTACCAGTCTAATATTTTGTTTATCGGCCATGAATCGGACATTTTTTCGTAACAGTGTTAGCAAAAAAATATTATTTTCAAGCGAGATATTAGTCGATCATAGATAATGCAGGCGGGAACTAAAACTGTGAAACATTGCGCATATGCAACATGCAACATTGCTTCCAGAGACGGAGACAGACCAGAAATGACAAACGTTTTTTCTTGAAATTCCTCAGCAGCTTAACCAGAAAAAACATCGAAAAGTCTGAAAGTGAAGTAGCTATGATCATGAAACTTCTCTGGTAGATATTTCTCGCCAAGGAGAAGTGCAACGTACAAGGAGCATAACTCTACCTTGCTTATTTTGTGATTTATTGCCCTTTCTTGTAGTGAAAGCCTATGGGGGTATCAAATCACATTCAGCGACAAATTCTAGTTTTTTTCTGTATTAACCATTTCCCAAACAAGACCGGTTTTGACGTCCCCAACAGAAAATTCTTGAGATAACATTTAGGCAAAAGAAGGAAATGATGATCGACCAAATTAAAAAGGCCTGCACAGTAGACAAAATGGGTGTGAATAACTCTTTCTTCTCAATATTTTTTCTGGGATGAAATATTAAAAGTATTCACATCCGTTTTGTCATCTGCAGACTTTTTTCAATTTGGCCTAACATGACATTTTGTCGTTTTGGAAAGAGTAAGCGAGTACGCACGAGCGGCAGGACGAAGCCAAGACAGGACCGTATGTGTAAACATTACTTGTCAACTGCTTATTTCATAGTTACCGATCTTAAAAGGTACACGACAGTGCAGCAACCTTCTTAACTCTGAATTAGAATGTTTCTCAACAAATAATTACAGCAATCCAGCTCTTAAAACGTCATCTTCGGCAAGTTGAGCGTGGAAAAACTTCGTGAGATTCACAGCCACATTTGTACGATAAGAGATTCCCAATCTATTTTTAGACCAGTGAGGCGTGACGATGACGTATTTGTTTACACGAGAAAACCGAACCCTATTGGACTGAAATTTTAATATTTGGGAGAGTGTTTAACCAATTATAACACGTTGGCTATTTTTGACTCCTTAAAAGTAAAATGTATTGGGAAACGTTGAAAATGAAGAAAACAACAAGCATTTTGTTTATTTCCCACAATGATTTTATAGCCTGACACACACACAAAAGAAATAAATTATATCCACCTGAAAGCGTCGTCTGCAACATCTTTGAATTTGGAGCAGAGTAAAATTTTGTCGTCTGATAATCAAGGTGGGTAACCCACGTGACTTTTGGGAAGCGTTCACACCGAAAAAATCGTCCGCTTCAAGGTATGTTTTGTTTAATTTCTCAGCTGATACGCTACGGATTTTGACTCCAGATAATGTGCACGGGACGCGCCTTTGAGAGGGCTATTCCCGGCTCTAACTCACTCTGCTCCAAATCCCATGGTTTCTTCAAACATTCAAGCGAATGTTGTTTTTCGGTGCATGTGAACGCTTCCCACTTTCGTTTTGCACTTAAAAATATTTTGGCTCGAATGTTTGAAGAAACCACTGGATTTGGAGCAGAGTGAGCGTAAATCATGACTTCTTTAAAGATATAAAAGTGTATATAAATATAATGTTGTGAAAAAGTTGACAACCGTTTCTTTAAAGGTTTCATAATTACATAATAACATACTGTAGGTTTCCGAAATTAAATCAAAGCCCTGAAGGGCCTGAAAGTCGCTACAACAGAATTATTTGTAAAACAAGATTTGCTTTTCATGATCCTATCAGAGAAGGCTTTGAAGTATTGAATGAAATGTATTTATGCCCCCACAAGGGTAAACCTTTAACAATTGAACTAGTGCAATTGTAGTATTAATTAACATCAAGAATGAAAAGGGAAAATTGGCAATAACTCCACGAACATTATCAGCAGTTATATTTTTGTACAATACACTTCTACATATATAATGACACCATCCACCTATGAAGTTGCACGAATCTACCTCGCATATTTTTAGTAATGCTCTTGACAACAATTAAATATGAAAATCAACAAAGGGCAAAAACCCAAAAATATGATTGACAGAGTAACATATCTTACCTATGAAGTATTATGCGATGTAAACAAGACCTAGATCTCCATTTTAAGCACGCAAAATATATTTTGTCAAAATGACGATAAAGTATATAAACGATGACCGAACTCTTGATTAGATCACATTCTATAAAACAAGTTGAAAAAAAATAATAATAAAATGAAAGAACAAAATAAGTTATAGAATATTTACAGAGAAACACAGCTTTATTTTTCATCCATAAAGTTCTAGGGTCTAGATCTACGATCTCGTATATATACAAATTCATAATACCATAGGCTACAGCAAATCCATAGATAATTATATCGTTAAAATGAATGCTACATATGAAAAGCAGTGAGTGGAAGCTAGATCTATTTTCAAAATTTTAGATTGGTCCAATTTGTAGGTAATTTTGGGGTGTTTAGTGATTGGGAGTAAAAACGTCGTAACTACAGATTTCTGAAAGGTGCCCATGCTAGGTTTTTATGCTTCTGGACTATTCGGGAACTCATATTTGTACATGGAAAAACAATTTGCAATGCATAAAAACCTCAATCACGGCGAATAACCATATTTCCTTTGCTATAGATCAATCCTTTACAAGCGTGTTTACAGATTCTATTTTTACTTCGAAACGAGACAAGGTCAAGGTCAACGAGACACACTCCCAGCAGTATTAACACACCATACAACCGGCTGCGTCGATGACTGTGACCTTATTTGCGAGGGATGCGTGGAAAGGTTTATTTTGTAGAAGCAGTAAGCACTGAACATTTATACGCGTATTTATGAACTATAGAATACCAAAGATCCTTTCGTTTATTCATAAAAGTGAATTAATTTGACCTACCATGCACCTGACATCAGATGCCGAATCTGTCTTCGTTGACTTTCGACGCAGCCGGTTGTACGGTGTGTTGAATCTCGCTGAGCACAGATGACGTAGAATCTACCTCTGACGTAATTGTTTTTTGAAGGTTGGGTATGTGTAACCGTTACAAAACAAAAACAAGGACAATAAAATTCGGATCTGCACGTTATTTATTGACTTGGAATTTTAATACTTAATAAAGCTCAATGAGTGCTAACAATGTACCCCTTCAGGTTGGTAATTTCATACGTTATATCTGGTTTGTAATTTTTGTGCCATTTGCATTTTCGACAGCCTAGCAGGTCCCCCTTTAATCTGTAGTTGCGATGTTTTAGCTGCATGTCCTGTAAATTGACTGAAATTGATACTTAAAGTGAAATTTCAGAATTTTTTGTCATAAATTTTACTTTTATTTTTATCTGAAAGAGCATATTTTCTTATGAAAATTCTGAAAATTTCAAGCCAAAATATTGCGCCGTTTACGTGAAATTTATATTTCTGGGTTACAATTGAACAAATTGTTGTGGACAACAGTTCGGATTTATATGTAATTTATCGATTATGTCTCAATTTTAAATGCGTGTTTCTCGCTTATTGCAAACAACTTAAAAAAACTAATAGTATTTATACTCGTTAGAATAACCAATCTTGGCATCAAGACATACTTTAAAAAAATGAAATTGGAATGAAATGTCCCTTTAACTAAATTCTGGGTAAGAACGATGTTTCAAATGAAATATCTACCTATTTTGTTCTATTCAGACTTCCCAATTTCAGAAGATGTCACAGAAATTCATTGAATGAAATAGATCTATATTTCATAACGCATTCCTCACTTAAATAAAACCCCTCAAAATCACACTTGTCCTCCCTGGGTGAAAGTTAGATACTTTCAAAATACTGAATTTTACAGCTGGGGGCCATGGACCACAGGGCCCCCGATGGGTCTATGGAAACGCCCTGGCCAGGGGTCCACGGGGCCAGAGGCCCCCGGGAGCTCCTGAGAAATAGCGTTTTCAAACCCCTCAGAAAGGCGTTCATGACACTATAAATACTATCATCTTTTGATGCAAGTTTTCCGAATCATTTATCACTCAGTTTAAAATTATAACTCAATATGATGCACTGTTTTACATCATTTTTCCCTATTTCGTTAATAAGAACTTATACGTTCTAGTATGCAATGGTGGCTCAAGGATTTTTTCCAGGGAGTCCGAGCCTAAATGATGGCTTAAAATGTGAAAAATGTGTAACGTTACATTAAAGTTATACAGCTTAAAAGTAATTTTCGGATAATTCCAGGAGGGATGTCCAAAACACACACCCCACCGTACCCCTCTCGATCCACTCGTGGTATGACATGGCAAATTTCAAAATGTGCACATATTTCACGGTAGATGCAATAATGTAACCGAAACCATTTTGAATATTGATCTGGGTTTCGGATACAATTCCTTCCTATTTGTTGCAATGGAGCAGGTACTGGAATGATTCATTCCAGCAAGTTTAACAAAGTCAAACTTCAAAATAAAGCTGTTGAATGTAGTGAGAATGTTACCTGACAACAGGTTAAACCCTTTTTCTGTCAATCCATCTTAGTTTTATGTTGAAATCACTTTCAAATAAAATTTAATTTAATTTTGAAGCGGACTACCCACCTATTTTATTCTACTGAGATATGGAATTTCTGTTGAAAGAAAAAAATATCAAAACAATTCTTGTTGAAACTTTTATACCAAAATTTTGACACGGACTATAATCTTATCGGATTTACTTCTGATAAAATATGTTGGCATTTAAAAACGTATGCAAGAAAATGTGTTTTACACCTGTTTGCTTTACTCCAAAGAAGCAAGAGGGCGGACTCGTAGCCACAAACCAATTAAATTTGTGGCTACGATATCGCAGCTAATTTCACGGTGTCACTACCATTGGCAATTCAGTCTTGATTTCAAGATTGGATTTATTTTTCGGATGCATCAATGCAACTATTACTTAGCTATATTTGAAAAACTTTTGGAAGTTAAATTATCTTACAAAACGGTGATCAATACGACTAGCATCCCCCGCCCCTGGAAAACAATCCTGTCTGTACGGATCCGTCCATGCGAGACGTTGATCTTTGCTGTTGTATTTCCACACTTGCACTTTTGTCATCCCTCTTGCCGTGTTTCACTACGCATTATTTTACAGTCACAGAAATGAATAATGTCTAGAACTGTTTATTGTGGCAAGCTAATCGATAATTTGAGCCTCCAATAATGTTTTATTCTCGAATTAACTTCCCCTCTCTTCACAAAAACTATTTTATTTCACGTTAATTGTTCGGTGATTAATGATAAGAAATTTAATCGCAGAAACGTCGACTGAATCGACGGACGCTCGACAATTTAATTTGAATGGTAATTCATGCCGATTTTATGATGTAAAGTTGAAAATTAAACATCTAGGTTATTTTGTTTTTGGTCGGCAAGCGATAATGTCATGATGATACGAAGAAAATGATACCTGTTAGTCTATTATCCAAACCAAAAATTCACCGGTAATAATCCAACTAACATATTTTGAAACAGTTTCCGAAATAACTGAGCAGATGTTGGCGGTGTTTTTGAAGTCACTATTCCAGCCCATATTGAGTAGACGCTACGTCATCATGACGCCATATTGTTTTTTTAAACAAAAGGGATCAGACTGTACCACGTGCTTATTCATCTGAGAAGCATGTCAATCAACTTGTAAGTCAATGAATGGGCGGGGACAATCCTCTTTTTCAACCAATCTGTATTTACAAGCATTGCTTCATAAAAGAACTTAAAGGGCAATCGTCAGAAAAGAAACTTTACCCCGAGTCTCTCCCTAAATCAAATATTGCACTATCTAAGGGAAGTAACTCTTTCTTGAAAACTGTCTAATAAAACCTGGTTATTTCCCTTAGACCAATATACCTCAGAAAACAGAATTATTGCGCGCGATCAATTTTCTCCGCCAACAAAGTAGCTCTACATAAAACGTATAACTTCCTTGTTCAACAATGATTATTTGGTATGTCATTTTAGAAATTGTAGAAAGTCGAAATTCAATATTAAAGCAAAGTTTACCCAAAACAATTCTATCATGTGTGCAACAAGGCAACATTGTTTAACCCTTTCCCAAACAAGACCTGGTTTTGACGTCCCTAGGAGAATAGGCTTAGGAAAACATTGAAACAAAAGAAGAGACTGCTGATAACCAGCAGTTTCTCCTTTTGCCTCAATATTTTCTGTGCCATATTGTACACAAATCCTTTACTTTTTAATATGAAATTTGTTGTCTGGAGCAGCTTTCCAATTGGATCACCTTAAAAGTTTGTCGTATGGGAAAGATGTAATAAAGGATCTCAAATCAGAAATATAGAAGACGTTAAGAGGTCCGTCTTTCCCTCGAGAAATATTGGTACGACCCCAATACAGCGACATAAAAATGTGGTTACGAGGTTTTCGTTGAAAACCGATGTTATTCTTTTTCTGAAACGCGTCTGTATTACTGCGCGTAGTGCACTATTTTTTTCAATGGTTTACGAAAAAACTCGTAACTGCATATTAAACAAGGTGTGGTTACGGTGTTGTTGTTTTGAGAAGCGACGTTCTTTGTGCGCGTCTGTATTACTACGCGTAGTGCGCTCTAGACTGGTTACCGCCCTTGAAATCTACTTCGGATTAAAGGCCGTTAACAGCTAATATCTCCACGGTCAAAATCACGACCGTCAACGAGCGGACGAGAGGCTCTGATTGGTCGAGGGGTTTCATCGGTTGTGTATACTAACCAATCAATGGACGCGGTTTGCCAGGTACTACCAGTTGTAAATACATCGTATACAGCGGGTACCAGTTTAAGTGCGCTCGCGAACTATTTTTTCAATGGTTTACAAAAAACCCTCGTAACTGCATATTAAACAATGTGTGGTTTTTTGTTTGTTTGTTTTCGTTTTTTTTAAATTCTTTTTCTGCCTCATATGGCGTTTATGAAGTATGATGTATATTTCTTCTACAACTTCCATGCGATCGCAAAATGCGGCATTATTTCGTTATGTTTATTACCATAAAGTGTGGACAAGACATCAGAGATCTACTTTGTCTCAAAACAGAAATACAGAAGACGTTAAGAGGTCCGTCTTTGACCTTATTTGACCTGTCCAGAAAACCTCGTACGGCCACAGTATGTCGCAGCGCGAGCGCAAGCGACTTGCCCTTATGGGGATGCGTGGTGAGCCCTACTGGCCTACGGACTAACACAGTCTCGTTTTATTTAGGGCCTACCATTTTTATCATTTATTGGTTGTTTTCGCATTAGTTGAACTAATGATTTACTGTTCTAAATGATTCAAACTCGTTTATCTTATTTTCAATTCAGGTATGATTCTGACATCATTCGAAATTTCGGCTACCTAAAGACTCGAACCAAGGATAGAATATCCCAGCCAGACTACCACCAAGTGTTTACAGCCAAAACAAAGTTCGCAGCATGGTTCGTGTCTAATTGTGGCAAAATGATGATGAGCGCTCGGACCGAATACGTCACTGAACTCAAAAAATATATTCCCGTTGACATCTTTGGGCAATGTGGAACCATGGTTGCAGACCGGAGTGAACAGTCGGTAAAAGACATTCTCAAAGATTACAAATTCTATCTAGGCTTTGAAAATTCTTTCTGCACAGATTACGTGACCGAAAAATTCTTTGGTTATTTTGTCAAAACGGACGCCATTTTGGTTGTCCGAGGTGGAGCGGATTATGATCAACTTCTTCCGGATTACACACATATCAATGCGGAACATTTTTCAAATGCACGTGACCTTGCTAAATATTTACTGTCTTTGAATCAAAGTGAAAGTGAATATATCAAATATTTAAAGACAAGAGATAAGTATGACGTGATGCAATTGAACTGGGCTTGTAATTTATGTATAAAACTCAATAACAAAACGGCCCACGCCAGAGTGTATTCAGACATAGTCAGTTGGTGGCATACGGATAAATGCTGGGCCGCAACTGATGTACCCATGAAATTATGGACAGCCAAACGACAGTGGATTGTAATTATTTTATTTATGATTTTTATATCATCTGTCGTATATTTACACACTAGCCGTTCAAGGGCCCGGGATGCAGACTGAGATAGTATATAAAATATTTGAAAGAGCTAATGATGATGTAGATTAAAATTCTATAATGACGATAACACTGTTTTTGTTCGGCGGTACAAAATGATATTGGTACGCTTTTGAAAATTTGTAACTGGAGATTCCGTGTGCGCGTGCAAAATTACCTTCGCAAGCCAAGGGTTCTACCTCCAATTTGTTCCTTGGAAGTAGGACCCTTGGCTTGCGAAGATGATGACACAAAAGGGGCTAATAGTAGTTTCATTTCTTTTCGTGTTACGGTAAACGTATGTCACAAATTCATGGAAATGTGTACACTGTACATGTATATATCGTACGCGGTTGGACAGAATAGACGCGCAGACTATATGCATACATTAAAATTGGAAATGTTAACCATACAAATTCAAGGTGGGTAACCCACGTGACTTTTTGGAAGCGTTCACACCGAAAAAATCGTCCGCTTCAAGGTATGTTTTGTTTAATTTCTCAGCTGATACGCTACGGATTTTGCCGAGATAAAATGCACGGAACGCGCCCTTGAGAGGGCTATTCCCGGCTCTAACTCACTCTGCTCCAAATCCCATGGTTTCTTCAAACATTCAAGCGAAAGTTTTTTTCGGTGAATGTGAACGCTTCCCACTTTCGTTTTGCACTTGAAAATATTTTGGTTCGAATGTTTGAAGAAACCACTGGATTTGGAGCAGAGTGAGTTAGAGCCGGGAATAGCCCTCTCAAAGGCGCGTTTCGTGCACTTTATCTCGTCAAAATCCGTAGCGTATAAGCTAAGAAATTAAACAAAACATACCTTGAAGCGGACGATTTTTTCGATGTGAACGCTTCCAAAAAATCACGTGGGTTACCCACCGTGAAATTGAACTATAAAAACAGATTTTGGGCTGACCTACTTGCATCTAAAAATTCACAAGTTAGCCTATGAATTGTTGAGGATTCGCTCAAACTAAAATAGTTATCGAGAAAAACAACTCAAATATTAACTACTTTGTAAAAATGTTTTGGAATGATCTGATTTCCATCCTGATCAAAATCATTCATTTTGCCAATGAATTCGCCATCGGACCTGGTACTTGCATCACAAATTCGTCTTTTTGTTTCCTTTTGCAAACATTATATAAATCTAGACAGCTTGACGGGCTGGAAGCGCTCAACAGGCCTGAAATGTTTGTCTTGTTGAATGCAATTTCAAAAGTTCAGGATATGCTAACAAGCAAATGTAGCCTATGACTGCTTTAACAACAACTAGATGTTTGCCATTTGGGAAAGGGTTAAAGGGAACGAGGGGCAAATCCAACGTATGATAATACTAGAAATGAAAATCTTCATTGTGCAAAAAACCTTAGATCTGCACTAAATAGGATTTCATTGTGTGTTATTTCTGATTTTATTTGACATGGCGCAGCTGCAGCTCTAATGATATTAATAACACTATTGAGTTTTTTAGACTATTTTCAAAATATGAAAATGCCTTGCATAAGGATCAGCGCCATGTCAAATGAAATCACTGACGTTTTTCGGTCTTGACCGCTTTCACACATCTTGTAAGTGTTTATTTGATTTCGTCAGATGAAAAAAGAAGGTAGGCATAAACCCTAACTGACGCCTGTCAGATGTTTGAATGTGTATTTAACCAATTACATCGGACTTTAAACAGAATGGTGAGTGAGTTTCATTAACCCTTTCCCAAACAAGGCCTTGTTTTCACGTGGTCTAGTAGAATAGACCTGAGAAAACATTGACAAAAAGACGAGATTTGCTGATAATCAATTTCAATATTTTTTTGTGCTACTAGATGTATGTTTCTACTTTTGTTGTCAATCGTTACGTGTCATCTGTATCTCCTTTCAAATTAGACAGCTCTTATATTTTGTCATTTTAGGAGAAGCTTAAAGCATTTATGATGTATATTTGGCCTGCAAATCTTCGATGACACATTAAGGACATAGATTGGGTATCACCAATCGCTAAAGATCTAGAAAATGAGATTCCTGTCCGAAAGATTTCGTAGGACATAAAATATATCATACACTGGTGGTGAAATCGGCCAAAGCGATCGAGGAATGTTTTTTTCGCGATCAATGTATTCCGTCGGTATTGTTATAAAATATCGTAACTACGGCTTTATCGAAGCCGTAGCTACGAGATTTTATAACAACAACAACGACAGTTTGTCAATACAAAACGGTAAACCCGGTCTGTTTTTAGAACAAGTTCATTGTCATTGGAAAAAATCTATAAACTCACATTTAAACGCAAAATACCTATACCTTGTTGTAGCGAAAATTGTTTAAGTTCACCATCAGTGTCATAGGCCTATCTAATACCATTAAATTTTGTGCTAAAAATAGACTAGGTTTTTCGTTACGTTTTGATAAGCCGTCGGTGTAGTTATAAAATCTCGTAACTACGGTTTAGTTCAAGCCGTAGTTACGAGATTTTATAACAACACCTACGAAATACTTTTTGTTTGTCCGAGTTTACGTCCCGATTAACTAGACAAAATCGTTCCCCATTCATCAAAAATTACTATACCCTAAAACTCTTTCATAATAAGGTAACCCATCCGTTATGAGATGCACGGGACGTCGGAACTTTTCGTACGAAGTCGTTAACATAATAAGCTTGATTTACACCGATTAGGCTTCTTTCTCGATTTCTTTTTAACTGGCACAAACATTTGTGAACGACCGAGTAGACAATTGATCGGGAAGTGATCGTGTATTGATCGGACAGACGATCGACCTGATTGAGAATCATTCTACCTCTATTTCATCTGTTCATCCGATCAAATCGACTGCAGAGTCGGGTTGATCGGCTAGAGCTCGAGAAAAAGTCTTTCGGTCGGGAATGATGAAGAATTTATTCATGCGATCGAGTTGATTTCATCGACAGTGGGAACCTTGCATTACGTATCCGAATCTTTTCGGGTGTCATCATAAACATTCGGCGGTGAAATGTTCCAACGCCGGACGTTTACGACGTCGCCCGAATAAATTAGACGTCGTGTGAATCTCATTAGGGGTCGACTACCTTCACGGTATCACCGTTTTCAAATACACAAAAGTTCATACTGGTTGAAATTGAAAGCAGTCGCAGACTACAATACAAATCTTATTCAAAATACACTGACCACATAAAGAAACGTAGCACTCGTTCAATATCAAACATCATAAAACTTGTGAATAGATTTAAGGATACTTTTATTTTGACATCATAATGCATATTTTCCCAAACAGTGAACATAACATCATAAGAAAGTAAAGACATTTTCAAATAGAAATTTCAATCCGAAGACACCTGTTGTAAAATCAAAAGTCACAAACAAATTCATGGTTATAACCATCCCCTGTGTTCATCAACAACTGACATCTTCGTCACATTGATAGCATTTCCAAAGCGATTTGATGTTAAGGAAAGTAAATTCACTCATCTTGAAAGATTGTTCGTTCACAAAGCAGGTTTATTGGAGGATTAATTAAGACTACCATGAATGCGCCTATTTAGACAATCCTAAAAGTGTTCGGTGGCAGACATGTCGTAAATTTATGGTCAACAGCACAGACACCTGTCCCAGCCCGACCGCCTGCATAAGGATGAGTCCCATGACATTATGCGGACATCCGAAGCATAGACCTGCGGGTCTTAAGCTGGATCAGACCATCTTCGGACGGATGAGTTGTCTTAAATAGCGAAAGTGACATTAAAATTCAGGCACAAACACATATCAAACTGTTTGCTACTGGATGAAACATTCATTTGCATTGGCTTTTCCGTGTCCTACAATATTCATTCATGTAGAATCTACTGCTCTTATGCATCGGTTCAGAATGTTCAGGACCCCTTGGCTAACACCCTACCGGCTAATTGTTACTGGTCGGCTCGATGATCAAGATCGATCCTACTCACTGGCGTTTGCTATAAAAAGGTACCACAGCCTGGAAATTGAAAATGATGTTGACGCCAAGCATTTGGGTCCCTGCCTATGGAATATCCTAGAACGCAACATTCAAGTGATATGTTGACGTCTGTTTTCCAGAAGTTATAAAATGCTGATTAGTGCGCACAGTGACAATGTTTGGTGTTTTTTACAGTGTAACTGACGACAAACCACCGTTCAAACAATCTCTGGGGACTGTTTTTTTCACTTACAAGACGTTAGGACGTGTTTAACGCGATTTGATAAAGGGACGTTATTCCGGCATGCTGGTTTGAAATTTAACAATTTCATCATAAATAACTACCATAAACCTTCCTTGCGACCTATAGAAAGTACAATTTTAGATCCTGGTATCTTTAAAACACAAAAATTAAAATTTGAAAATGTTGCGTTTCTTTATATGGTAAGTGTAGATTTTTTTCTCTTTTTTTTTTCTCTCATTTTTATCTTTTTGTTTTTGACACATACAAATGCCTATTCAATAAGACTATGAGCCTTTTTTTCCTTCAAAATTTTCTAGACTTACAACCATGTGGATCATCAAAAGTATGGGTTGTTTTGGAAAGGTATTGACCTTATTGGAATTTGTGGTGTCATATTGGGACGCTACTTGGATTTTGGATTTACCCGTGTCTCTCCGTGGCTATTGAGGACGGATTATCACAGGGCAAAAACTACGTTTATTCGTGAAACGGGTCGTTTGAACACAAATTGATTCCATATGCGCACACCGTATTTTATAGCGGACGATAAATGACCTGGCAGAGCATTCCATTCGATTAGCATGGTCTGCTCTGCCAGGTCATCTATCTTGAGGTATGCAAGCCTTTGTTTTGATAGCTCTAATAAAAAAGCATTGAAAAGCAACGGTGGCACAGAAGAAAATGCTAATGGCCAGTAAAGTCTGCCTTCTTTTAGTACATTCCATATTACAACATATATACAACATAACGTCTAGAAACATTTGAGCCCGAATCTGGAAAAGGTCCTTTAAATAAGGCTTTTGAGCCCAACATGGTTCACGATCAGCCTGCGTATACACGCAGTCTGATCATGAACTCTGTTGGTCTCCAGTCTCCAATAAATTCTTTGTGGCCTGTAGCAACTGTAAGACAGCAGCGTGGATCCCTTGCAGACTTCACATTGGCACAAGCTCACCGTGAAACACGGCTGTATCAAATTCTATAAGGGACCTTTTTCCGGATCCTGGCTCAATTTGCATTTCGTTATTGTACCATTTCCCTCTGGAATCCTTGTAGCATGTGCGTTACCTTGTTATTAAAAAACCCCGATACCACAACGAGTTTACCAATACGCTTCCCCAAATAGGACTAGGTTTCGTTGCACTCTGTAAAAAACGATTGGGAAAATCTTGGGGCCAAAGAAGAAAGTAGTGATAATCAACACTTTCTCTATTTCTCTCATATTTTCTGTGATGTGACATACTCATTTTACACTTTTGGTGTCATTTATATTATGTCGTTTCCGTCAGCTTTCAAATTGGAAAAGTCTCAAATGATATCGTTGGTAGTCCATTCCCGAAATTTCACGTCTATGAAGGAAAACGGGTAGAAAGTATTAAAAGAAAAGACGAAAACCAGAATAATAAACAGTTCTCCTTTTTCCTTTAATATTTTCGGTGCATTAATTCACAAGCTATACCCGTTTTTAAACAGTTATCTTGTTGTGTCCAACACCTTTCGAATTGAAACAATCCATTCTTTTTGTTTGACATGGTTTAAAATTGTCACACACAATAGCGATCGATTCTATCAAGTTAACTGACCGTGACGTAATTTCGGACAAACAAATAGTATTTCGTAGGTGTTGTTATAAAATCTCGCAACTACGGCTTGATTCAAGCAGTGGTTATGAGATTTTTTAACAACAACGACAGACTATCAAAACCAGAGACATATAATAACAATGTTTATCTATGTCTCTGTCAAAACATAACTGTAAAGCCAGTCTATTTTTATCACAAAATTATTTGCCATTTAACTAAAAACGTATACATTGCACTTTAATGTACTTAGAGCCCGGTGCTATTGGATTGCAAAATTTATGAAAAGGGATAATAACTGTACACATTAAGGGTATTTGTTTTCCCGTGTATTATACATTCCCGTGTATTTCAATGCCGTTGTATGGTCGACTTTGTCAATTACCAATCATTGTATTTATTCAGTTCAAATTTTTAATACTAACACAAAGTCTAAATATCGGTACATGTTGGAACGTTTATACGAGAATGTTTATGGATTTTGACTTGTGAAGTTTTACGCGTGACATGTGACAATAAAAAGGACAACAACAAAAAAACAATAAATAAAAACAGCAACAATTGTAAGTGTGATCTAAAATTGTGTTTTAATAATGTTTAGGTTACGGTTAGCGATTACCGCCAAGACTTGTGCCTCTGTAAGTGTCCTCGTGGTCCTATGTCTGATCGCTGTTCCAGTTTACGTGTTATCACAATATAGGATAGATCGTCACAAGTGGTTCTATTCTCACAATATTTTGGATTTACCAGAAAAAGATGTGCAGTATTTCAGCACGAGACGCTGGGATTACGACGGATGGACGCCTGGAAATCCGAAATGGTTGGAAGACCCGACGGAATTTCATTCAAAATTACCAAAGAACGTGAGTTACACAGGTACACACGAGATCCTGTATTATAACGCCAGACCTGCTCAGCGTATCCAACAGGAAAACGAGATGTTAGGGGCATGTCCTGTCAAAAACTGTCATATAACAGATGACAGGAGTAAATATGACAGGAGTTCTGCTGTCATATTCGAGATATCGCACCATGCAATGCCTTTTCCGCCTCGAACTCGCCCGCTCGGTCAAATGTGGATCTTCAACGACTTCGAGCCACCGCTTATAAACGAGAGATGGGAGCATCGACATCGCAGCTGGAATGGCAAGATGAACTGGTCTATGAGCTATAGGTAGGTCGACAGTTCCTTTCCCAAACGCAAAAAAATGGACTGTTCCAGTAGGGAACAATTTTATCCCGTAAATCGTGACGTAATTTCGGACAAACAAATAGTAGCGCATTTCGTGGGTGTTGCTATAAAATCTCGTAACTACGGCTTGAACCAAGTCGTACTTACGAGATTTTCTAACAACACCCACGGGTTTTAAAAACATAACTGTAAACCAAATCTATTTTAGCACAAAATTCATTGTCATTTAAACGGAATTGCAGACATCATCAAGTGAATAAAAGGACATCTATGGAAAAAGCGAGAATTCTGCTTAAAGGGCGACGGTAACAGATGGTCTAATTGCAAAAAATGAAATTTTTTGAAAAAATATGCAAAACTTTTGTGTTGACCACCTCGGGATGGTTAATAATATGCGATTTAGACAGAGAATGAGCCGAAATTACAAGACAGATAGCTGAATTTAGGGAGAATCCAAACCTAAATTCAACCCCGTCTCAGATGGGGTTAGAATTATTTTTAAATTGTTGCGCATGCGCATACAGCGCGGACCATGATTCAAACGAGATTCATACTTAAATTTCAATATGACGTCATCATGTATGTTGTGACGTCATTTAAGAAAGTCGCATGTCCTACTGTTTTGACCTACTTTCGACATCGCTTCGTGAATTTGGTATCAAATTGCGAAAAAATGAGTCGTTGCTTCAATATTTTCTCGTAATCATTTATAATGTACATTTCGTTTGTATTTGACAATTTTTGGGTTCAAATCTGGGAAATAGTAGCTTTAATTAAAGGGCTCAAATCGAAATGGCAATTCCAAAACATGTAATACAAATTGATAATAATTCCAAGCTGTATGGTTGGATGTATACCAAAAACGTATTAAACTGACACG
The DNA here is from genome assembly GCA_963680895.1 of Fragum sueziense. NCBI lineage: Eukaryota > Metazoa > Mollusca > Bivalvia > Cardiida > Cardiidae > Fragum > Fragum sueziense. The sequence continues at coordinate 23,404,070 of OY804595.1, read as the reverse complement.
ATTTCAAAACGCAAAACACGTTTTCATTAACCATTCTTTTCCTATTGCCTCGTTCGGCACCATATTTGGAGACATGTATGAGGCAATGATATACTCTTCATGCCCCAGCGATGTTGTCTTGTTTTCTGTAAAATACCCGGACATCTGAACCGCCCATCACTAAATGCTCGTGTGTCTCGTGCATTCAGACCACGTGTTAAATCACTAAGATTTTTTGTGTACAAAATGTCACTTTGATATACTTATTGAAAACATACGAGAACTAAGAAAAAAAAATGTGTACAAAATGCTGAGGCTTACTTTGGGAAAGAAGAACCGAATTTTGGGGCTTTTGGTTGGCAGTATTTTGCAAATGAAGGTAGCTAGACCCTTTAAAGCTACTATTTCCCAGATTTTGGACCAAAATTTGTCAAAAACAAACGAAATGTACACTTTTTAAGCTTTATATTACCTGATTAAATGATACGACAAACTATTGAAGCAACGACTCATTTTTTCGCAATTTGATACCGAATTCATGAAGCGATGTCGAAAGTAGGTCAAAAACAGTAGGACCTGCGACTTTCTTAAATGACGTCACAACATACATGATGACGTCATATTGAAATTCAAGCATGAATCTAGTTTGAAACTTGGTCCGCGCTGTATGCGCATGCGTGACAGTTAAAAAATAAATTCAACCGCATCTTAGACGGGGTTGAATTTTGGTTTGGATTCTCCCTAAATTCGGCTATCTCTCTTATAATTTCGGACCAATCTCTGTCTGAATCGCATATTATTAACCATTCTGAGGTGGCCAACACAAAAGTTTTGCATATCTTTTCAAAAAAATTCGTTTTTTGCAATTAGACCATCTGTTACCATCACCCTTTAATGTAGCCGAATCGACGGTTCCACGATTAATGAGACGTGTAAACGACAAGGGAACATTTACAGACCACCGACGTCCCGGTCAGCCACGTGTAACAACTGTATGTCAACACAATTGTATACGTCAATGTCACTAACGCAACAGATTTGTGACGGCTCAGTCTACAGCAAATTCTATAATTGGTAATTGCGGGCAGCCTTTACATCGTGAGACGTTGATGAATCGCATATGAAAAAACGGGGTTCGCTGTCGTCGTCCTAGCTGTTCGATTCAGGCTCTTGACTCAACTTGCAATTTGGCATAATCTGACGTCCATTTATGCATCATTCATGGCTTTAAAGGTTATTTTCTGTCATGTTGCTTTAACAAGTGTATTATTTACAATACTACACGGCTATACATCGGTTTTGTAGACTGTAGTAGATACCATCTGTAAAAGTACCTTTTGCGTTTTTAAATCGTGTCAGTTTATTTCATACAATCAAAAAAACTCGACGGGTACAGAAAACTTGGTTTCTGCGCAAAAAACAACAAAGTATAATGTCATAACATCGGCATTCATTTGATTAATATATCAACCTTACTATAAAGCTCTAAAAAGTTTTGTTTCTAAATTTGTTTGAAAAATTGACTCTTCGACCTGAGCCTTTTAGGGAGATACCTCGCTTAAATCCTTTAACATTTGTTATTTTGTTAAAACATGTCGACTTTGAAAAGCGAATCAAATGACGTGATGAAGCGTGTGGGCTAATGTAAAGGATTAACCCTTTTCCAAACAAGATCTGATTTTGATATCATTCTGTAAGAAAGGAAGACATCATAAAAAAACATTGAGAGAAAATGGACTGAAATATTTTTTGTACTTTTTCCCCATTGACTTTAGTTTTTGTTGTGTTGAATTATACATAAATCTTATCTTTTTAGTCGTTCGCAGCAACTTTGACCAAGCATTTTGCCGTTTGGGAAAGGATTAATAATTACGCTTTCCCGAACATTGACGCTTTTTGACGCCCTTCGAGATATAAAGGTTTTGGAAAACATTCTTGAAAATGAAGAAATTGCTTGAGGCAAGCAATTTCTTCATTTCCCATAATAATTTCTACCCTGAAAGACCAAAGAACATGAAATTTTATTCACTTGACATGGTAGTCTGAATCTTCTTTGAATTTAGAACAGTCAAAATTGTGCCGTTTGGGAAAGGATTAAACAAGTGCCGTGTACAGCAGACTAGATGGTTAATAGAAAAATAAGCGTGACATTTTAAAACTATTAATAATCGATACGGATTAACCCTTGTTCTTTCTCATAGCGCCAATGAAATAGAAGGCCTTTGTTGTCAATCTTGTAGAATAAGCCACGCGTGGCGTTGTCTCTGTGGCACACATTTTGGTACATTTTTCCACGTGCGTTTTATTTCTGGGCTTATAGGCGAATAAAAGAAGAATTTCGATCATGAACAATTCTGCTACAAAACACTAAAGATGGAAAGTTTTGAGGCCTACCCGTAACCAAGATCATTGATATTTTCCTATCTTACTTTTTAGATTTTTCCATGAGACATCTGATTGCCGCCTACCAAGAGCGATCTTTTTTCCGAAATTTTACCCTAGGATACCCTTTTAGTGTGACGGGTCAAATATTATGTAAAAATCTGGATCGGTGTCTACCTTAAATGACATATACTAAGAGGCAAAAATAAGTATACACCCTAGTTCTTCCACGTATTGTAAGAAAACGATGTGTAAATTATTACGATTCTAAACGCCACTGATAAAGGTCGTTTGTTTTATGTACACTTCTTCGCCTACCCGTCTATCTGTCCTTCCTTCCGTTGCGACTGTTTTTCCTATCATACAGCGGCATCGAAAAAGGGGATTTAAGAAATGAATTAACACAATAATCCACGTTGACACATACCCTACATTTATGAACGGATTAGGATAAACTGTTCGCAGAAAGAGCCTAGTTACTAATAACCATGCGTATATTGTTAGTGCTTTCCATATTATGATGCGTCATGGCAAAAGGGGGCTTGGTGCAAACAAGTTATCTGACATAACTCGTTCTAAAATTATAGACGGATTTTGATAAAATGTGCACATGATGTTCCTATGCTACCTGAATAAATGTATATTGCGTCACGTTTCTTTCGTATTACGCTGCGTCATAGAAAAATGGTCTTAATGACAAAAATGGGTATGTTGATCGTTTTCTACCAGCCACCGAGAATTGTGTTATGATGTTAGAGAAAATTTAACGTTGTGATTTGTTGTGATAATTGATAAAGAATTCTAAAAAGGATTAACAGCAATATTTGATGCTCCACTTAGTCGCACGTGCAAAATTTGCAAGATTGGCATGTAGCAAGAGTGCAGGCAGTCAAGCAATTTCAGGTAAAATTTAACATGACTGTATTATTGGTCTATGAGTAGGAATAGATAGTGCAAAATTTTGAGTCGATATGATGGAAATTAATAGAGATATCGAAAATCAAAAAGTGTATACTTTCTTTTGCCTCTCAGTATATGTGCCATTTCTTGAAGATCTCGGCTCAAACATTTTACTTACACACCTATATGCTGTGTCATTCTCGTGGGGATTAAAAGCCTTTTCAACTATTTACACATTATAATATTTGTTTAGTAAGAAAACAAACGGACACCCTTCATAAATCAAAGTTCAATTGGTCGTCACTACTTCTACCAATATTACGAAAGCAATAAAACTTACGGTGTTCGGTTTGTTTAGGACTTCATGTTATAAAGAATTTAAAATAGACCGCTTTGTTTCTTTGGTACCCAATAATAAACCATCGCACAAGCGGCAATCTCTGAGGGTGGTGCCATTCAAAAGCTGTTGAAGACGACAAAATGGAAGTATACATCAGAAAATATTGAAGCGAAAGAAGAAAATACTATTTTAGCAGTAATGTTTTCCCAAGCTTATTCTACTACGGACGTCAAAAGCAAGTCCTATATAGGAAAGGATTGAAGAATACCGGTAGTATTTCTTATGCCATTCACCCATTTTCACACATTGACTCCCCACAAAAGAAAAAAAAGACTTTTGTAATAAATTGTGGAAAAGGAAGAAATTGCTTGTGACAAGCACTTCTTCATTTCCAACAACATTTCTGCACAAAAAGAAACCAGGTCATTCTCGTTTGAATTGTCGTTGCAACATCTTTGATTTTGGGCCAGTCTAAAACTTTGCCTTCTGGTAAAGACTCCATTAAACGTTTTACTTGATAAGTTATTCACTGCCTTACACGAAAAAGTAAAATAAATCTTCTTTTGTCAGAATTGGTCGATATCAATCATTGGCTTTTTCAGAAAAGCATAATGGCGTTCACCGTTTTCCTGGATAATCAATAGGCCTATAAAATTATGTAGAATATCATTGGACAGAAAATGCTGTAAAAACACGAGGGGTAAGCCGATAGCAAGCACAGTTTTTGTCGTTGACACTTCCGAATGCATTGATTTAAAAAAAAAAAAAAAAAAAAAAAAAAAAACAAACAATCAAAAATATTATTTGGTCCGAAGTCATACGCGTCACAGACGACAAAACGTGTTTATTTATATTTCTCAAAAAGCTTGTAGCCCGACTTTTCAGTTAATGCATTCTGTGTAAGTTAAACACAATTAACGCTGAATGTTTATATTCGTGGCTATAGATGTATATCAAGGGAACCTACCAACTCCTGCCAGATGTTACTGAATCACCTTGTGTTTCTCAGATTGCATTATAGATCTATGTTCATTTGTCTTATTTTACCAGAAGCTGATCTAAAGTTGCAACTGTCTAAAAAAACGCAAGTGTCCATTTCCCAGATTCAATTCAAGTTATCTTATTTTCATTCCAGGTATGATTCTGACATCATTCGAAATTTTGGCTACCTAAAGACTCGAACCCAGGATAGAATACCACAGCCAGACTACCACCAAGTGTTTACAGCTAAGACCAAGTTCGCAGCATGGTTCGTGTCGAATTGTGGCTCAATGACGATGAGTGATCGTAATGAATATGTCAACGAACTCAAAAAATATATTCCCATTGACATTTATGGGAAATGCGGAACTATGATAGCTGACAGGAGTTATCAATCGGTGAAGAACATTCTTAAAGATTATAGATTCTTTCTAAGTTTTGAGAATTCTTTCTGCACAGATTATATGACCGAGAAATTCTTTCAATATTTTGATATAACGGACGCCATTTTGGTTGTCCGAGGTGGAGCGGATTATGACCAACTACTTCCGGATTACACACATATCAATGCGGAACATTTTACAAATGCACGTGACCTTGCTCAATATTTACTGTCTTTGAATCAAAGTGAAAGTGAATATATCCAATATTTAAAGACAAGAGATAAGTATGACGTAGTGCAATTGAACTGGGCTTGTAATTTATGTATAAAACTCAATAACAAAACGGCCCACGCCAGAGTGTATTCAGACATAGTCAGTTGGTGGCATACGGATAAATGCTGGGCCGCAACTGATGTTACAAAATTCTGGACGGCCAAACGACAGTGGATAGTAATCGTTTTAGTTATAATTTGCATTTTATCTGCCATTTTATTCTACGTTAGACAACCGTTTAGGGGTCCGGGAGACATAGAGAAATATATTAAAAAATTGTTTGGTTCTGACAAAAGATAGGAATAATGGTGATGCTGATTAAAATTCTGAATTGGTACACGTGTGCTAATGATGTTATTTGTTTGTAAACAATTAATCAAAAGATCAGCCTGCATATTCACACAATGTGATATTAAAGCTTAAAGTGACATTTCACATTTATTTTCATTTTTTTAAAAGTGCGTCTTGATGCAAAGATTGTTTATTCTAATGCGTAAAAATGCTATCATTTTTTTGAAGTTGTTTTTTATAAGCGAAAAATACGGCTCCAAAGTTGAGACAGAAATGACAAATTCTATATAAATCTAAACTGTTGTCCACAACAAATTGTTTGAATTTAGCAAAAAAATATACATTTCTCGTAAACGGTTCAATATTTTGGCTTGAAATTTTCAGAATTTTCATAAGAAAACATGCTCTTTCAGATAGAATAAAAGTAAAATATATGTAAAATAATTCTGAAATGTCGCTTTAAAGACCTTCATTAGATACAAAACACTTCATGCATCTACGAGCGTCATCTGTGACAACGGAAATTAACGAGAGATACCCTCGTCAATATCCGGGCATCACACGTGGCAACGGAATGGACAAGGGATAACATCGTCCATTTCCGTTGGTACGGATAACGCCCGGAGATGCTCGATGTGTGTTTGTAGTTAAATAAATATGGAAATATTTGACAAAATGTTATAAATTACCTCCCTTGCATATGAATTATATCTAGTAAAAAGATATTTGTAAATCATTTTCTTCTTGAAGCATAATCTTGAAATCCGGCACGATGAATCAACTTATTTGAAGTGCATTTACAAGTGTGTGTAATTTGATGCATGTCCCATGGCTAGAAAGTGGTGTTTTTAATGATGGGTCATATACCTTAAGATTCAGAACAGAAATTTATCAATAAAATTTGGCATTTACAGACTTCAATATATTTTGAGACGAAATGAGTATTTCTATCCTTTAGTGCACTGGAGCAGTGCATTGCGATAAAAAATGAATCATTCGTCAGAACCAGGAGATAGCGTTGGGGTTAGAAACAGCCAAACTCCACACAGCGACAATGCCTTACATTATCCACACAATTCAGGGGAGATAACTGCGAAGGAGATTGAGAAACAGCGGTAAAGAAAATAGGGCCGGACCGAATTAAATATCTAATTGGCTGATCTATTGATCTATTGTTTAAATTCATGGTGGTGATTCGTCCATTGTTAAGAGGCAAATTAACTATTGATCGTCAATTCTTCAGATCTTTACATTTAGGTGTCTGTAACCCCACACACAAGCAATGACATGTTTTGACAAGCTTATATACACGCATTAAAGCTTTAGAAAATATTAAAAAAAAAAAGAAGACAGATCTGACAAACAACATTTTCCCTAAATATTTCGCATCCTACCACAGAGAGTGTTCATTCAGACAGCAGGTTGATTGTATCGTCTGCACTATTTCTGAATTTGTGTCGGCCATGATTCTGCCGTTTGGGCAAGGATTACATTGACCAGACGGTCAATATGCCACACTTCACAGCCGATCGAAGACGAAATGGATGAAAAAAGACATAAAAGGGAACGATTTTGAACAGTTAATCGTGACGTAATTTCGCACAAACAATCGTATTTTCGTGGGTGTTATAAATCTCGTAACTACGGCTTGATTCAAGCCGTAGTTACGAGATTTCATAACAACACCGACGGTTTATCATATGATAATGGTAACCAATTCTATTTTTTAGCCCACAATTCGTTGCCATTAAAAACGACATAAATTGGACATTAATAAAAGACGCCTTTACACACGGGGCGTCCGTGGCCGAGTGGTTAGAGTCGCTGACTCAGGATCACTTGCCCCTCACCTCTGTTGGTTCGAATCCCGCCAGGGACGTATGAACTTTCATGTGAGGAAGCTATCCAGCTGGCTTGCGGAACATCGGTGGTTCTACCCATGTGCTCACTTGGGGTCTTCCTCCACCATTCAAAGCTGGAAACAGGTCAAAAGAAGGGAGTTCCTTCCTGGGCACGCCCAGTCTACTACTCGGTCATATGGGCAACCGGCAACCGAGGATAAATAACCTAAAACAATACGCCTTTACACGATAGAGAATCGCGTGACATAACAATGATATTAGCGGAATATTATGCAGATGGTGTTGTGCCCGCTATTCCCCGCCGTGCACCTAGATAATATTATACGCTGCATACGGTACATACTAACTTAATCCATTACCAAACGACAAATTTTGGACTGGTCTATATTCAAAGATGTTTCAGACGACAATTCAAAGTCAATGAAATTGAAGGTCTTTTTGGTCTTTTTTTTGGTAGAAAACATTGTGGGAAATGAAGAAATTGCTTGTCACAAGCAATTTCTTCATTTTCCACAATGTTTTCCGAAGGCTTTATCTTTTAAGGAGTCAAAAAGAGTCAATGTGTGGTAATGGGTTAATAATTATCAAGATCCCTTAGAATTTGGGGAAAGCATTGAGCACGTTCCGCTTTGTCCACTCGCAATTAACAAGCAATTTCTTCATTTCCTACAATGCTTTCTCTAAACTTCTTTCTTTTGTGGCATTAGAAAGCGTCAATGTGTGGAAAATTGGTCATCCAATGTAGTTTCACCTTCTATAGGGACATAATATTCATATTATGAATATTCTTGTGTCGATATTGTGTTTGGGAAATTTTGAACAGAACAAACAATAAATAACGTCTTTATTTGCAAGGATTGTGGAATTTGGGTTTAACATAGAAACACATACCTGGGTAAATATTTGACATGTTAATTGATATTTTAATTGAAAATAAGATTTTACATATTTCTTTATTCAGTTGAACGTAAAACGTATAAATTACAAATTAGTGTAAAAAATGAATTGAAAAAAAGAAAACAAAATTGCAGACTACGAGCAATTTATTCGCGTACCTTTATTCGCAAACCATTCTCTGACAGGGGTGTTAAGACAGTGTTATATTTTGGAAAGGGTTGAGACATAGCAACTAAATAGAAAACAAAAATTCTTGATCCTATATTTTGACCGCCAAACTTCGATTTATTCAGTATATAGCGCCTTGACTCATCACCAGACAGCAAAATTTTAAACTGGGTCTAATTCAAAATTATTGCAGTTCGAAAACCATTTTGCCTTTCGTATTGTTTTAAAAAGCCTATATTATGGGCCGTCAGAAAGCGTCAAGCTGTGAACTAGCTTGCCTTTTTTTTAAGAAAACAAGCATTTGTAAGGAGCATGGTATGACAAAATGAATCTCGTCGCTTGTTACTCTCTTACGAACAGAGCGCATTCTCCCTACATTCCATTTCGATAGAATGAGCTCTGTTCTCGCGGGGTCGTTTCACGTCTAATCTCGGGGCCATGGCGGGATTTCGGTATCCAATCGTCGCCAATATAGGCCTACTCATAAACAATCGAAATTTCTGATACAAGAAATGATTGGCTGACGCTTCAAATTACCGGCTTCAGCCAAAAATAGAAGCGACGTAATGTATACGTAATCAAACAAGATAAAACTGAATGAGTTTGATTCGATAATTCAAATGTTACCGGCTTCAGCTAAAAATAGAAGCGACGTAATGTATACGTAATGATCATGCAAGATAAAACTGATTGATTTTGATTCGATAATTCAAATGATGTGCTATAATTAGATTATGACGACCAAATGATGTGCTATAATTAGATTATGACGACCAAATAGGCTGTTGGTGTACCAAAAACGGCAGAGGTCATATTTGATGGTTATAATCAATAGGCCTCTGCGTTGGAGAGTAGTCGCTTGTTAAACGCGCCGTCTGCGCAACATCTATGCTGAAATCTACAGATTCTTCCTTATAGTCGAGAGTTGACGGTCATTTTAGAAAAAAACCTTGAAAAACATTGAGGCAAGTGATGACCAGCATTTCCTACTTTCGTCTTAATATTTTCTATGTTATTGCTATGCTATATTGTGCAAAAATCATATCTTTATTAACACCAATTTTGTTGTCTACAGTAGCTTCCAAATGGGAACCATCCGATTCTTTGACGTTTGGAAAAAGGGATTAACAGTTTTCCGAACAAGACCTTATTTTTCGTCTGTAAGAAAATGGGCTTGGGAAAACATTGAGGCAAATGATGAAAATGCTGATAATCAGCATTTTCTCCGTTTGCCTCAATATTTTCTAAACTATATTGTGCGAATATTTCTTCTTCCTCAACAACTTGTTTGTGGTCAGCAGCAGCTTTCAAGTTGTACCGCCCTAACATTTTGCCGTTAGGGAAAGGGGTTAATGGGCAAAAGACATGTACTCTGCACAACCCTTCAGCATCACTGGTGGTGAACTCGGCCAAAGCGAGGGACGTTTTTCGCTACAACAAGGTACAGATATTTTGCGTTTAAATGTGAGTTTAAAGATTTTTTACTCTAGTTGCAATGAATTTGGTCTAAAAATAGACCGGGTTGGCCGTTGTGTATTGACAAACCCTCGGTGTTGTTATAAAATCTCGTAACTACGACTTTTTCTAAGCCGTAGTTACGAGATTTTATAACAACACCGACGGAACACATTGTTTGCGAAAAAACGTCCCTCGCTTTGGCCAAGTTCACCACCAGTGAGAATTTTTACAAAACTTTCTTTCCCTTCTGTTTCTCAATGTTAAAATTAATCCTTTCCCAAACAAGACCTGAATGTGACACCCCTGTAAGGAAAAGCATGCGAAACATTGAGGCAAAAGAAGAAAATGCTGATAATCAGCATTTTCTCATTTTGTCTCAATCTTTTTCAGCCAAATTGCACACATATTTCGTTTCTATAAATATCCGATTTTCGTCTGCAGCAGCTTTCAAATTTGAATAGTCTAAAATTTTGTTGTTTGGGAAAGGTTTAATAATAAAGTTAATTTGCTGCTATTTCAGACCTGAAAATAGTATTGGAAATCCATTATACCTTATTCATCTATTCATAATTTGATATTATAACTGAAATGTAACGAATCAATACAATCAATAACAAGTGCAATCAATTAAGCGCACCCATTGCTCTTACAATTATACAGCACTTCCCCATGCGACAAAAATATCGACCCTATTATCCAAATACAATGTGGCTATCAAACGAAGAATAAATATACAAGGCCGGATCCAGGATTTTTCCAGCGGGTGGTAGATGAGGTCCAAGCCCAAATGATGACTGATTGTGCTAAATATATAACTTTATATAGTCAAAAATTACTTTTCGGCTATTGCCAGGGGGTCCAGACCATCCCCCCGATCCCGCTAGTCCACCCTTGACATGAATAAGCTTGAAACACGGCCCTCATTACATGCGAGACCGACATGGATCCAGAAAAGCCTTCAGGGGCACTTATGCAGTCTGATCAAGACCCAAATCGGTCTCAAATAGCTCATTTGAATTGTGACATGTGTCGCAAGCAATTACTTCATTTTCCACGTTTTCCAAAGTATTTATTATTTTTTGGAGTCATTGTGTGGGAATAGGTTAAGGGGAGATCACTCCGATGAAAATTGCAGAAATGTTGTTTTGATAACCTCCCTTGATTTGCTTTCAAGAAAGGACAACAGAGATCTATAACTGAACAAAAATGAAAACTTTACACTTCAAGATTTCTTGTTTCTGGAAAAGTATCGAACTAAAAGCCTGATATATATTTTGTTACTTCCCTGGCTTTCAGCAATCGTCTTGTTGAAATTTCATTGCCTTGTCTCCTTTAATGTCAGAGTTACGGCCCTTGATGCGTTTAGAGCTAGTTACATCTAACGTCACATATGCGCATGCGCAGGAAACGATTCACTAGTTTTTCGGAATTTGTTATATCCGAGTTGCCAAAAAAAAAAAAAAAAACAAACAAAAAAAAACGCAAAAAATCTTTCTTATCACTTGTAGCAACCTCTAAAATAAAGGTCTAATCTGTCAAATTTGTGAAATATCTCCCTTTTACATAAACAAATAGGGAATTTAAAATGTTTGATATTCACAAATTTATCACGATTTTCGATTGGTTTTTTGTACACATCACGCATGCCTTTAAGGGGATTTTTGAACCCTTTTTTCGACTAGGATTGTTCCCAGATGTCAATGCAATAGCGAATTCAATTTCCTATGGAGATTGCATTGTAAAATTTTCAAGCTTTGCAACATAATGAAAATTCTGCTTTTCAAACATTATTTTTTTAAAAGCTTAAACAATGTTATGCAAGTTTCTTTACATTTTCTGACTGGTAAGTTGTAAGACTACCATTCCGTGCAGTCTGACATGGTTTGCATTCTTCTGTTCGGATTTCTGAGGGTTTAAATTTTGTAAAATTTCCGTTAAAAATTGTACACCTGAAAAACGGACCCCTGTCACACTTAAATGGTCCGTTTTTCATCCCCGTAATTAAGATCAACAAAACGTTTAGTGTTTGGCACAACCAAGTCAATGAACAATGCGAAGCATATTCATTTGATTTCTTTACTTGTTGTATTCAAAAGAAATATGACAAGCAATGTGGGTGTAAAGTTTTCATTTTTGCTCAGTATATTTTATCAAATATACAGTGACGCAAGATCGTTTATGAAATGGACCCGTGCACTTTAATGCACATACGTACAGACTGATCTAGATCCACAGTGGCCTCATACAGGAGCAATTTTCTTTCTGATATATTGGGACATTCAGAACCAGGGCTTGTTTGGGAAAGAGCTAACTTTAAGGTAGGGACAGATTCCGACACTAGACACTGATTTTTTTTCTAAGTTAAAGTGACATTTCACATTTATTTCATTTTCTAAAAGTATGTCTTGATGCAAAGATTAGTTATTCTAATGCGAAGAAATGCTATCAGTTTTTTGAAGTTGTTATTTATAAGCAAAAAATACGCCTATAAAGTTGAGACAGAAATGACAAATTCTATACAAATCTGAACTGTTGTCCACAACAATTTGTTTAACTTTAGCACAAAAATATATATTTCTCGTAAATGGTTCAATATTTTGGCTTGAACATTTCAGAATTTTCATAAGAAAAGATTCCCTATCAGATAAAACAAAAGTAAAATTTATGTAAAAATAATTGTGAAATTTCACTTTAATTAAAAACGAGCAAGAATTTTGAACATGCTCCCTTAAAGTAGAATACCCGTAAAGTGGCCATCTTGAGATTCATAAAACATCGTATTTTTTTTCGAGCGTCGTCGTTACGTATCCGAACTTATTCGGGCGCGGTCGTAAACATTCGGTGGTGGAAAGTGTCACCCCCGAATTCTTTCGGCGTCGTCCGAATAATTCCGACGTTGCGCGATTCTCATTAGGGGTAGACTACCTTAAGGCATCTGAGAACAGATCCGTCAATGTATACGCACAGTCTTATCCAGATCCACATTGTTCTCAAATACAAGTAGCTTGTTTATGACCAGTAGCAATTGTAAGTTGGTAGGATCCATTTTAGACTACATTTACCCACAGGCCTAACTTGAACTTGAGTTCCAAAATATTCTAAGGGTCTTTTTTTCCAGATTCCGGATCAAAAGTATTTTCATGAGACTGAAGTGGTAAAAAATTCCGACAAATTTCTGACGGTGAGATTGATTCGATATAGTTAACCCTTTCCCTAACGAGGAAATTTTACGGTGATCAAATTTGAAAGCTGCTTCAGACAACAAAATGAAGATTAATAAAAAATATTGAGACAAAAAGAGAAACTGTTGATTATCAGCAGTTCTTTTCTTTCTGTCTCAAGCTTTTCTTATTAGGGACGTCAAAACCAGGTCTTGTTTCGGAAAGGATTAAACATCGTGTCGTGTATTCCAGTCATATTTCGGCGACTGGTGTATTTTATATGGTTCCAGGAAGGCCTCACAACAGAATAACCAGAACATGCAATCTGAGCTACCCGGGAAGGCGATACACTTGTTATATTCCAAGGTGAGAGAAAAACTCTCTTTAACCCATTCCCACCCAGTGACGCTTTTTAACGCACTGAAAAAATGCTTGGGAAAACATTATGGAAAATAGAGAAATTACTTGTAAAAAGCAATTTCTTCCATTTACCACGATGTTTTCTAAACCAAAATGGAAAGATTTTACAAATTCAATCAACTTGAAATTGTCGTCTGAAACACCTTTCAAATTGGAACAGTCCAAAACGCTGCTGTCTGGTAATGTGTTAGAATAAGGAAAATGGACAAACATCGGATTTTTTCGAGCGTCGTCGTTGCGGATCCGAACGTATTCGGGCGCGGTCGTAAATATTCGGCGGTGGAAAGTTCGACCACCGAATGTTTTCGACGTGGCCCGAAATACTCCGACGTTGCGCGAATCTCATTGGGGGTAGACCACCTTTAAATAGGCCGATGTTACCGACTGAGCTTTTCGGCTTTGCCAAAAAAGGGCATGAAATCAATAAGATAAGAAGCTGGCATAAAGAATATTAATCTTTCAAAAAGACATTTTATTATGATAATCGTTTAACAATGAAAGGTGGATTTTTAGCACTTTCTAGTATCTACACATTGTCAGTAGAAAACAAGGTACAACATTCACTCATTCGTTCCATGTCACGCTAAAGGGGTGTTCTGGAAAATGTCAAAAGCATGGACCTAGTCAGTCTGCGCGGACTGCCAAGACTGACTATCCCTTTCCCAAACAAGACATGGTTTTTACGTCTTTCATAGATAAGGCTTGGGAAAACATTGAGGCAAAAGAAGAAAGTGCTGATGATCAGCGCTTTCTCCTTTTGCCTCAACATTTTCCATGACATATTTTACTAAAATCCAGCCATTTTCAGCGTTCATTTTGATGTCTGCTGCAGCTTTTGAAACAGTTTGTTGCTTGGGAAAGGGCTCTATGATCGGAACTGTTCACTGCAAAGTATTTTTCCAAATCTAGATCAAGTTTACATGTTCATTCTTCAAAACAGACATCTGGTTGACCTATGCAAAGTCTGATCCATTTCTCATAATAGTTTTCATGACTTCCCAAAAGATCCAATTTAGCTTGACAGATCACAATCACAAACATTTTGAGTTAGGAGATGGGAAAGGGGCCAATAAGGGATTGAGATCACAATGGATACAGATCAGCTTGTGCTTATATTCAGTTTGATCTAGAGTTGTGTTATTCTCTGTAAAATTGTATGAGATATAAGAAGCTATAGCACTGTTGTTTATCACATAATTCAGAATTTCAGAAAATTGTCAATATCTCTGTTAATATTTGACCAATTTGATTTTGGTTTGAAGCAGAGAAGGTTGATCTATCTCTTTTTAATCAGCTGATTTTTCAAAAATCCAACACGCCCATCTAATGCGTGACATGTATCAACCTTCCATACTTCAACAAAATTCAAATCGGCCCCTTATTAACAAAATTATTGAAGATTTCCTGAAATTGTTGTATCACGTGATTATCCACATTGTAAACATGAACAGCTTTGATATCGACCTGAACGTGCATACAGGCAGGCTGATCCCGATTGAATGAGTTTCAAATGCTAAATGGCCCCTTTTCCAGATTCCGTCTCTTTTCATTGTATATTCAGTTCATTTCAAGACAACAATCATTTAGACATGTACATTTGTGAAAGTGTTCAACTTTTCCTTAACGACACAATTTAAGACTGGTCTAGTTTGAAAGGATTTCTGTACATTATAGTGCAAGAAATATTGAAACAAAAGGGGAAATGCTGATTATTAGCATTTTCTTTATTTTGCCTTGATATTTTCCAAGCTTTTTCTAATAGTAAAATCCAAACCGGTCTTGTTTGTGAACACATTCAAAATATTTACTCATTGACTTCTAAACTACATGTATCAATGATAGACAATTATGTAGGAGTTGTGTCATAACAAGGGATAATAATCCCTCAACCTAACAAACCATGACATTAGCATCCCTACAGGATGTTAGTTTAAAAATGCATCGAAGAAAATAGATAATTATGTTATAAAACAGCATTTCCAGCTCTTCCATCAAAGATTTCTAAGCTGTAAATTGTCCATTTGAGAAAGGATTTCTGTACATTATACTGCAATGTATATTTTCACTAATTGTAACCATTTTGTCTTCTACATTTACTTTCAAATTGTCATTTGGGTAAAGAGAAATATAAAAGCCCTATTAATTTTGGTTGATATTTTGATTTTTTTGGATTAAGACAATTCAAAAGCGATGCAAACCTATCTATCAAAATGCAAATGTAGGAGTATAAAATCACAATTGGCTTTTAAGAAATTAATTGACAACTACAAACATTTAATATACACTTTATATGATATAACTAGAACTGTCCCAAAGCCGACAAATACCACCACTGACACCCCCCCCCCCCCCACCAGCGCTTTGCCACTGAAAAAGTGCTTAAGGTCAAAAGGCTCTTTAGTTGGAGCACAGAAACAGGTTTTGAAAACAGTCAAATTGTGACCTTGACCTCTGACCTTCATGACCCTAAAACAATATAGGGGCACCTCCTTGGGTCATGGGCAACAACTGTGTAAAGTTTCATGATCCTAGGTCAACCAGTTCTTGACTTAGAGCATGGAAATAGGTTTTAAACAAAGTCAAATTGTGACCTTGACCTTTGATTTTTGTAACCCAAAAACAATAGGGCATCTCCTTGGGTCATGGGCAACAACTGTGTAATTTTCATGATCCTAGGTCAAATGGTTCTCCAGAGCACTGAAAAGAAAAATTCTACGGTCGGACGGACAGACAGACAAACATGGTGAAACCAATATACCCCCTCTACTTCGTAGGTGGGGGTATAAAAAACTGTAAAGGAAGCATTTATTAGAACATTGCATATTTAAAGAGGGTTGAAGCTATTGGCTCAGGGTCAATATTTTCAAATACATGAAGCAGTTTAGTGTAGATAGAAATACCAAATAATCCTTTTCTGATAATCAGCATTTTCTGCTTTTGCCTCAATGTTTTGTTATTATTCACAATTATAGCTTTAACCCTTTCCCAAACAAGACCTGGTTTTGACGTCCCTAATAGATATGTCTTGGGAAAACATTGAGACAAAAGAAGAAATTGCTGATAATCAGCAATTTCTCCTTTTGCCTCAATATTTTCTCTGCTATTTTTAACACAAATTGAATCATTATCTAGATCCATTTTGTCGTCTTCAGCAGCTTTTGAAGTTGATCATACTAAAATTTTGCCGTTTGGGAAAGGGTTAATAACGACCTCTTATGTCGCGAGCAGCAGCTTTCAAATAGGAGTATCCTAAGATTTTGTTGTCTGGGAAAGGGTCAAAAGATCTATCTAGAGAGATGACCCCTAAGAGATGAGAAAGCGCTTGCTTTTTATCCTTTCAGAAATAATACACCCCTATGAAAAATACTTTGAGAAAACATTGGAAGAAAGATGATCAATGATTTCTCCATCAAACTCAATGCTGTAGCTTAAACATTTTATACATTTGACATCAATAATTCAGTCATCTGCAATTCCTCTCAAATTGGAGCAGTCTGAAAATTAGCCTTAATCTGTCATCATGCAATACATTTACACATCTAGGTAAGCAGAGCTATGGATAAAAGGAGTGACAACAATCTAATCCCTTTCCAAACAACACAATTTTAGGATGGTCCAATTTGAAAGCTGTTGAAGATAACAAAATGGATATTAATACAGGTAGAATTTGAGTAAAATATAACTTAGAAAATATTGAGACAAAAAGGAGTAAATGCTGATTATCAGCATTTTCTACTTTTGTTTCAATGTCTTCTCAAGCCTTATCTCTAAGGCACATCAAAACTTGTTTGGGAAATGATTTTTTTTTTCTAATTGAAAACATATGTTATTGCTGCTAATTCGAATCATTTCCATAAAGCAATTACAAACGTTATTTTGATTACAATAAGTTGTTAAATTACATAAATAATTGGATCACTTCCTTTTATCTATGGCTCCGTGGTAATGATTAAAAACAAAATAAATCGCTGCTTTTTGTCCAAACCCTCATAACTATAGCTTTAATTAAGCTGTTGTTTTGGGATTTTTTTAGAAGAGCGACAAAACCATGATTATCAACAAGTACTGCCATATGACATCACAGAATATCAGTGAAACATATAAGAGGCGTTATGGCATTCTTAATTTGTCATATCAATAAGCAAGCAGGGCCAAAGAAAAGTGGGGGTAAAGAAATTCTTACTTTTCTTATTCAATTTCAAACCTTATGTTTTGAGTACTCACTTGAATTGTCTCCATGAGATATTTCCGATAAGTATCCTAAACTTCGGTTTTGATGAACAATAAATGAAATATTGCATTTTTAAAAGCAATTACCTGCATTAGGACATCACTAAATCAAAAGGTTTGGGAGAGCATTTTCTTATAAGACAGCCTTTTCTCCATTTGTCTTAATATTTCCAGTGCTACATTGTACACTAATCATTTTTTTTATCAACATTCATTATGTCATCTGCAGCAGCTAATAAGGTTAGGGTCAGTTCAATTTGTTAGTGATTGGGAAACGATTGAACACTCTCATCCATATGGAAAATTTGAGCCAGGATCTGTAAAAACGTCCCTTAAGGCTTTTGAGCCCAACATAGATCCAGATCAGCCTGTGCATACACACAGTCTGATCAGGATCCATGTTGTTCTCTAATAGTTTTATCGTGACATGCAGTAACTTAAAGAGAGCAGCATTGGTGCATATTGGACTCCATTTGACAACAGGCTGATCTTGAAACTCAATTTTGAAAAATGCTATAAGGGATGTTTTTCCAGATCCCGGCTCAAATATATGCTCTTGGATTAGAATAAAAGTTGTTGCAGATGAAAAAATTAACAGAAATGAAAAGAGAACGCAATTCTTACAGCCTAGGGAATATTGAGGGCAGAGCAGACTATTTTCTTCTTTTGCATCAATATTTTCCAAATCCCCAAACAAGACCTTGAGTCATGTTCACCAACCTTTCAAAATCATTTTTCTACAGCAAAATGAGACTACGAGCTTTCTGACGAGACATATGTCTCTGCCAATTGGATGGATTCTTGTGTGATTTTAAACATAAACTTTTAATAAGATTGGTTGGTGAATATGACCGCAGGTCTTGACAATCCTAATATAAAACACCTGTGTATGATATAGCACAGAACAAATTGAGACTGAGGCAAAACGAGAAAATTCTGGTCATTTTCTTCTTTTGCCTCATTGCTTTCCCCCCGCAATTTTAGGGAAATCAAAAGGGGTCACTGTTTAGGAAATGATTAACCTTTTCTCAAATAAAACATGGTTTTACTGTCCCTAACAGAATAGGCCCTGGAAAACATTGAGGCAAAGAAAGAAAATGCTGATTAACAGTATTTACTCCTTTTGCCTCAATGTTTTCTGTGCTATATTGTTTACAAATTTTTCCTCCTTTATCATCCAAAGAGTCCTCTGCAGCTGTTTTTTATAACCCTTTCCGAAAGGGCAAAAATTTTGACTGTTCCCGTATCCCATGACAAAATAGATGTTGATGAAGATGGGATTTGCATACATTATAGCACAGAAAATTTTGAGGCAAAAGGAGACAAGAGCTGTCCGAAGACAGCGCGCTCGACTTTCTAAGTTGCTTAGTATAAAGGGGGCATAACTCCAAATAGAGTGGTCCCAGGGTCATGGGCCCTGATAGTAAGGTAGAGGGTGTGATGGTGAATAAGTATACCAAGTTTGGGTTGAATCCCTTTGATAGTATGGAAGTTATTGATGTTTGAAAAAACTTTAACCTTGGTTGCAACGCCAACGCCAACGCCGACGCCAACGCCGACGCCCGGGTGATAGTATAAGCTCTCATTTTCTTCGAAAAGTCGAGCTAAAAATGCTGATCATCAGCATTTTCTTCTTTTGACTCAACATTTTTCCACAGAATTTCTATTCAGGGCGTCAAAAGCAGGTCTTGTTTGGGAAATGGTTAATATAAACAGTCCAAATTTTTGCTGCTTAAGAAAGATCCATCAAGAATGAATATTTTTTCAATCATGAATGCCATAACAGTCTCCAATCAGTAGCCCTGGAAGTTAAAAGCCCCATCATGAGCGAAGGTACATAACGGCTCCGACAGCTGCAATTGCCGAGACACAAATACCAGTCCACACCTGCCAGCTGATTGAAGGCACATATGTTAGGGCAGAAATCTGAAAGATACAAATAGATACATTTTGTAACATACCATATGACAGGTAACTTGAGTGACTATTTATGTTTTGTGAAATATTCAGGATAAAATCTGACAAATTTTGAATTAAAGAAAATGTCTATGATATTTGGCATTCTATACTAAGTGTGTATCTATCTGCAATTCACATTGTAGAACACTTACAGTCTCCGCTTTACAATGTACTTTATTGAACTTAATCACATTAATTAACATTGTTTGGAAATTCAACTAGAGCAAGAGAACAAAATGTGTCATATGTGTGTGTGTGGCAAATCTAAAACCTGAAATTTCAGTTACACTACAGAAATATCTAGGTAATATGGTTTTCCTTATGACTGTGACAAAAGAATCTTCAACTGTTTATATGATTGGGTGCAGAAAATAGGGACCTTCAAGCTTTTGAAACCAAGATGGTCATAATTGTATGCAGTCTGATCAAGATCCATCCATTTCTCCATTTCCACATTAAATAGCTGTTGCAACAGCCAGGAAGCAGCATGGGTTCTAATATGAATGCATTTGATGACATGCCAATCTGTATACAATTTTCTAAATGGTTTAACCCTTTCTCAAACAAGACCTGGTTTTGATGTCCCTTATTGAATAGGCTTGGGAAAATATTGAGGCAACAGAAGAAACTGCTGATAACCAGCAGTTTCTCTTTTTGTCTCAATGTTTTCCATGCCATATCATACATAAATTAAATCAATATCAACATCCATTTTGCTGTCTTTGGCTGCGTTTGGCAGCTTTTGAATTGGAACACCCAAAAATTTATCCTTTGGGAAAGGGTTAAGTTAACCCATTCCAAATTTGACACACCTAATAAGAAGAGCTGGTTAAACATTAAGTCAAAAAGTGAAGATGCTAATGATTATTTTTTTCTACTTTAGCCTCAATATTTTCTGAACTACAATTATGTTGTTAAGGACAGATCCTCCATTTATTTCCTACGGTAAGATTTTTTTTATTTTTTCTGTACTGATATTTAAATATATGAGAAGTAAAAAAATGACTTAAAAACTATAGGTCACCAAGCGAATTAAAAAGTTATTGGATTTCAAGGGAGACTACTCTTGTCTAAAATTGCAAAAATAGGGTATCACTTAAATACCCACAAAAAAGGTGTTTGAAATGACTAGGATTACATAAATAAGTCGTTATTGTGTTCAATATGTTTTATTCTGTCTAAATGAGTATCAATATGGGAAAATTAAGACAGATTTTGAAATTTTTAGTAAAACATTCTTTCAAAATAGCTGAAATTACTCTTTTTTCGCAACGTTTCTGATAATAAAAAATATTCCAGCAGTAAGAATTTTTTCCTTTTTGGTATAGACATTGCGCTTGGTCATACCTACAAAAACAAAGAAAGAAAAATATATCAAACCAAGCGTTTTTCTTAGTTATAAGTAAAATTTGGTTTACTTTTTGCAGCTCTGTCCGAAATTGTTTCACTACTTTTATCCATTTTCTTCCTTATTACCAGCTTTAGATAATAAAAAGTGTCATCTTTTGTGTCCATCTGAAGCGGACTAGCTCATAAAGACACCACTTTGCTTTTGTTGCTCCGTTTCATATCGCTAACGCAACATGTTGAACGCGTAACAAAAAGCGAAATGTACCATCCGAGTACTATTACACTTTAATTTACCAAACAGAGAAAATTGAAATAACCGAAAAGGGTCTTGTCATTTATCAACCAAACATTAACTAAATGTAAAAAATACATTTGCTGAAAAGGGCCAATTACTGAAACAGCTTTATTTCGTTATTTAGGATATGTGCAGTAAGTTGCGCAGTAACAACTGGAGGATCTGTCCTTAACAAATATCCTTTTTATTAACATCCAATATGTTGTCTGCAGCAAGTTCAAATTAAACAATCTTAATTTTTTGCTGTTTGGGGAAAGGATAACGGACATTTACCTAGATTCCAATTCTTTTACTATACACATTGAGCAATTTTGTGAGCAATATTTGCTAGAGCCAAGAGGGCCATGATGACCCTGTATGGCTCCGCTGGCTTTTAGACTTCTAGACTACAAAATTCTTCAAGGAATACAATAAAGGTCTACAACTCTACATCACAATGAAATCCAATTAGCGGTTATGAAGGAAAAATGTTTTTATTTTATTTTTTTCAAAATTAAACTGTTTCACATAGCGAAAAATAACCCCACCCACAGCAGCCTTGTTTATCATCCGATCATCCTATCAATCTTCTTTTTCAAAGAAATCAATAGGGAATGATACAATGAGCATTCATGCTAAATTACAATGAAGAAGTTTTGGAAGAGAAAGTTCTTATATCTTTTTTTTTTAATTACACTATGTTTACTATAGGGAGAAATAAGCCCCGCTCACAACAACCATATTTTCTATTCAATCAAAATTTCTTCAAATAATCTGATAGAGGTCTATCTAAAAAACATTTATGCTAAATTACAATGCAATCCAATGAGTGGTTTCAGAGAAAAAGATTTTTAAATGATTTTTTAAAATTTCACTATGTTTCATATACAGAGATCTAAGCCTGCCCACAACAGTCATCTTATTCATCCAATCAAAATTTCTTCATGCAATCTGATAGAGGTCTATCTAAAGACTAAAGAACATTCATGTTAAATTACAATGAAATCCAATTGGTGATTTCTGAGAAGAAGAATTTTTAACTTTTCTTAAAATTACACTATATTTCATTTAGCGAAAAATAAGCACCGTCCACAACAGCCATGATTTTCATCAGATCATTTTTTCCAAGGAATCTCATATATTGAGGCTAAAGTAGACCTATAAGTTTAACCCTTTCGCTGCCATAGGCGAGTTAACCCGACTCTAGGGGTCGCTGCCATAGGCGAGTTTTCTCGACAAATTCAGGGGGTGAAATATATAAATATTTTTTCCAGCTAAGTGGTTTTCACACCTTCTTTTTCTTATAGCACCGTTTTAGTAATCAAAGTACTAGCGTTTGACAGATAAAACAGTGAAATTTGTGTTAAAATCGGTAAACTATAAGTGTTTTTATGAGGAATTTTCCAAACAAAAGACAACAATATGGCTGCCATTAGAACCTACACTTACTATTCATGCCTAGAGGCCGTAAATATCACCATGAATGACACCGAAAATGCTGGAAAATGCTTCGGGATAGTTTGAAATTACGTTCAGTAGAAAATTTCAACAATCTGTTCCATCAAAACTTTTTATTTTTAACGGAAACATCTAATTGAGGTTTGTTCATCCATTTTTCCTGTTGTTCTAAGATTCCAACAATTTGCGAATAAAATCAATTTGAATAGATATTGTCAACTTATAAATAACTTTGAAATTTTGTAATGAAGTAGATTCTTAATCTCTCTGTATGTGCTGAAAATTTGAATGAAATGTATCAAATGAGTCAAAAGTTATGCATGTTTTTGTCTACAGGGTACGATTCTTGCAAATATCTTCGAATTAATTTGGCATCCAGAGGACAGTCCAATATTGGATATTTGGCAGCGAAAGGGTTAACATTCATGCTAAATTACAATGAAATCCGATAAGGCATTTTGGAGATGAAGATTTTATAGATTCTTCTAAAATATAATTTTGTTAATTCAATTTAAAGTTCTGCACAGATTTTTTTCTTATGGAATTTGAAAGAGGTTTATGAAAGGAAGATTACTGTGAAGTTTGGTTGAAATTGATCCAGTAGTTTTGGAGAAGAAGATGTTTGAACAAAAAGTTTACTCACATACAGATGCATGACGGTCACAGGACCATGAAATATGCCTCACTGGCATTCCGCCAGTAAAAATTGAGACAAAAGCAGAAAGTGCTGAATATAAGCATTTTCTTCTTTTGTTTCCATGTTTTCCCAAACCTTTTGTTGACAAGATTTCAAAAGCTGATCTTGACTGGGAAAGGGTAAAGGTCCCTTTAACCCATTCCTAAGCAAGAACTGCTTTTGACGTCCCTGAGGGAAAACATTGAGCCAAAAGAAGAAACTGCTGATAACCAGCAGTTTCTCCTTTTGTCTCAATATTTTCTGTGCCGTATTTTACACATATCCAACCTTGATTTACATCCATTTTGTTGTCTACATCAGCTTTCAAATTAGACCACGGTACTTTTTTGTCGTTTGGGAAAGGGTTAACCTGGCCCCAAATCCTATCTACCTACCCATCCACCTTGAGCAGCGACCCACTGGGCTATTCCCTGGGCTTTGTCTGTAACAAATCTAACCACATTTGACACTATATTCCTCAAAATTTTGGCAAAGTCTTGTAATCTTCCAATACCAAGCACTCTCATTGCTATTCTATATCCAAATGAAAACAATGTCAATATGCGTCCCCAATTTAATCCGCCTTCAATCAACCTGCAAGAAACAAGCAAATAGATAATGAATTAATCCATTATAGTCTGCCTACAAAGTCAAAAAATGTGACTTTCGTAGGCATTCTCTGAACACGGGCGACTACCAGGTCCAATGATATCTTCAAGGCATGGTACGTACGGCTTGCCCGGTAGTCGCCTCTAGCAGGCGATATTGGTTGAAATAAACTAGGTCAAAGGTCATTCGGTACATTATTCACACATGCCCCCTAAAATACTTCATAACTTACACATTTCTTAAGCTAAAACAATTCTTTTGGTACCTAAATAAAGCTGACGATTAGTACTAATACTTGAAATAACAATATGTAACTTTACGGATTTGTGTATTTGTAAATTTTGATAAATATAGCAAAAAATGGCCAAAAAATCACAAAAATAGTTTTTTTTCGAAAAGTAAAAAAATCCTAAAAAATACCAACGGTATGTTTGGATAAATGACATTATACTTAAAAATTGCCTAGACATCTGTTCATTACTGATATATATTTGCTTACAGAATTAGTCATTGGCTTACCCTTGTAGCCATAGCTAAAAGTGGGTGGGGTAAATTTTCCAAAAAAATACAAAAAACACAAACATTGGTGTAGCAATACGAACTTCACATAAACGATAGTCTCGATATTTTAATGATGTTTTATTGGAAATCCTTGTTTAAAAATATTATTTTCGTGATTTTTTATGGCTTTTGATGCATTTTCCTAAAATATAATTAGAATTTCATTGGCAAAAAATTGCTTTAATAATACAGCATTAGAACTATATATAGCTTATATTAACATCAGTAAGTCAAATCTATGCCTCTTTTGACGAATTCCTAGTCATTAAAAAGTGCAATTAAATAAAACAAGACACAAAATAAAACAGAAAATAAGCATAATCAGCAGCTGAAAGTAGTCATTTCACTATCTTACGAACATAAGACATTCAATGTAAGAATAAATATGTTTCAACACGTTTCGTTCATTAATAAACGGTGTAGTTTCATTCTGTAAACCGAACGTTAAATTCCATTATTGCAATTTGGGTGATTACATATGGTGGACTTACGAGAGCATTCGATCATGTTTATAAAATGTTATTAGGAACGGATCATTCCATTTTATGTAAAAAAATATCACAATCATAAGTCTGACTGCACTTCTGGTATGCGATTATCGTATATGTAAAGGTCTTAAGGGGGAATGCTCCAGTTTCCTAAATTTTTTCCCAATAATAGAATTTATTCATATTTTGTATGTTGAAATTACATGTTATTACCAATTGAAAAATAAAATAAAAATGGGTGGTCAGCGATCTTGTTTGAATTCTATTGGCATTCGTATCACATAACCCTGCATCGAAAAAATGCACAATTTCTTGCACCTGTCCAAGGTCACTAAAATGCTACTAAAACGCTGTATATTCATCGTTTAGTCCCGAAAACGGATTTAAAGTAGCGTCTTACATTTATTACGAACAGAAAACCCAAAATATGTGGTGTTATAAATGCGTAAATGGATAAAACAGCATGCTCACGTGTTCGGTTAGATCAACGAAGCTGGAGTGTTTTATGTCAAAATTTGCATATTTTGGAAATATTTCAAGTTCTACATAATAGAATTTGACAAAAACTCCCTCATTGTATTAAGCAACATGTCCTGGTAATAATTCAAAAAGAAAATGTATAGGTCAGCGCACTTATTAGTGAATTACGGCAATTTTTATCAGCTACACATGAATAAAATGACGCAAAACAATGGTAACTGCATACACACTTACGACTGTCTTGCTCTAAATATTCGATTTCCATCTTGGGAAAATCAGTTTTGCATAATAAATACACTTTTACCGTCGAAAATGGTAAATTGTAATGATGTGTTATATTATTGAAAATCTGGTAGCGAAACATATTGGTACGAAACATTTAAATTACTACAGTAAAGTCCGAGTGTTCCGAAAAACTGGAGCATTCCCCATTAAGTGCCCATGAAGGTATCAATACATGTATTTACTTAGATATGTACATGCTTTCATTAGAGACAACAGGAGATTCAGTCTTTGGGTCTTTCTGATTTTGTAACCAATAATCTTTTAATTGTTTTAGAAATTGGACTAAATATGATTCTGTATGTAGGCCTATCTCTAATTATGAAAATCACTCAATCTTTAATTAAACATAACATTATGTAAACATAACATTATGTTATTGGTGATTATCAGATTATAAAGAAACAACGATCGCTAACTAATTCATACTATGTTAATTAAGAACTAATGGGTTGTGGAGTTGGCGCAAAGGAACTTTTTGTGCATAAATAAGGAAATCTATGACCCTGTAGTTGCTTTTAGCTATTCTCTAGACAATAAACCTGGCTAACCTCTGGGCACTGACCAACTTATAATAACATAACTAAAAACTCTTCATTCAATTAATAATTTTCGTTGTGATCAAGTGTGTATCTTTCATTTGTATCGGAGTATTGGTGTACCATATAAAAAAGTGAATCCGTATGTTAAAAGCTGCAGACATTTTTTGGCATCATAACTCAGATCATGTGATTTAATTCAGGAAATCGAACAGGATCGTGTTTTTATTTACTTGATTGGTCAGTATTTTGTGCAGCATGCCGAAATAAATAAAAGTAAAAAAATGGCTTTTGTATTTCAATAGTGCAGAAATCGCTTGCTTTCATATCAAAATTATACCTTAATCCTATGACAACACACACAGAGTCCATCATTTGCTTGGAAATCTTAATATTTGTCGATACAAGAGATTCTCAGCATACACATCCATTTGTGAAGTTTAACGGCACAAAACCCTGGACTAATTGGTAGTATCAGAGACGTAATTACATTTTTTCTGGGAATGCACCCATGGGAAAGAACTTAAGAAATGAGCGTGCTCTTCTTTTCCCTATACAGCTAGGCTCAACAACAGGTATTGTTTCAGAAGGTCTAAATGATGAAGGCTTGATCATATTAGTTATTCTTGGATAATTATTTGCGTCACATAACTATTGTGATATGTTTCATTCGTCAATAGATTCCAAATTTCGTGCATCTTTGGCGTCATCAGTGACATCGGTAATTGGCAAGGATATCCAGATTTTTAAAATTCGGATACCCTTGTCGACTTGCATTGTAACGGGACACGCTGAAGATGGAGGAAAAATTACACAAAGTGTTTGGTATCTAATAATGGGTGGATTACCTAAATTATCTGCCAGATTTGACAACGCTTTTAGGGAGACATCTTTTTTGAAAGGGTTGGGGTACGTTAAAAATCTAGAATCGCATGGCAGTTCTGTTTCATGATCTCTGAAATCTTTAAAATGAACTCTGCGTATTCTCCCGAGATAATGCTGTGAACCATGCAACTTAGCCTGGATTCAAGTCTAACAATGTCTTGCTGTTCCTCTACTCCTGTTCACAGGTGCCACAATTTTACATATATCGATGTCTTTGAATCATATCCACCACATTGTATATTACCGACGACTAGACCCAGGCTACACACAAAGTAGTACCTGTACATAGACTACATCTGGTCTGTTTTAATGTGTAAATTGACTAGTCTGTGTTCATGTTTAGCAAATTAGATTTAGTTGAAGAACCATTTTCGTCACACTTCGAGAACGGGTAGTCTAGTAAAAACCGTTCCTACTTTCTCGGTTTTTTATACAGTATCACATTTAGACATATTCAAACAATGTTATCAATAGCTTTCACAGATTAAAATACGTCAAAGTGTATGCACTGTAACCTACGAGGGACGTTCAATTAATTTTGGAATTAGGGTTCTATAAGCCATAGTTATGTCGCAATTCAATTTTAAGTTTCTTCAATCCTTCGAAGTAATCCTCTGTGACACCCACACACTTCTG
The DNA here is from genome assembly GCA_963680895.1 of Fragum sueziense. NCBI lineage: Eukaryota > Metazoa > Mollusca > Bivalvia > Cardiida > Cardiidae > Fragum > Fragum sueziense. The sequence goes on along the minus strand of OY804595.1, from coordinate 23,376,148 downwards.
AAATTTTGAGATCCATTACTTATATGCCAATAAATGGGCCTCTTTTGGAACACCCCGCAGGCACTGGTAAATTGCACTGCATATATGGAACATTTAGGCCTATACCGACGACCAGAGGCTTTTTTCGTCATCATGTGGAACACAAAAAAGCCACAGGGGCTTAAGCCCGGCTATAAGGGAAGACGAAGACGCTTTGCAGCATGTGTCTCTTTCAGGAAGTCTTGGACAAGAGGACACCTGTGGACAGCTCCGTTGTCATGGATTTGGTACATGCCTCTTTAGCCGGTCCTAGACCTGTTCTTTTCGTGATATTTCTTTACTTTCGCCGACATACATTACTTGTATGAATGACCGGCGATAGTGGTACTATTTGAATCAGTCATTTGAACAATACATCCGTTACATTTAAAAACTACCGCGTACAAAACTTTTTGCCGCGCTTTTAATTTTATCGCTATTACGGACATTGCTTGATCTTTTTGCAACCATTGCTTGCTAATGACACGCAATTGGTGCTCATAATAGTAGATTATTGTTCAATTACATGTATAAAGCTCAGAAAGCCCACAATTGTTGCATTTATTGCATTATTTCAAAATATATTTTGCACGGCTGGCTCCTTGTCCTTTAGGCTGCAGGTGAGGGACCCAATGGGCATAAACCTTTTTGTGTTTAACCCTTTCGTCAAAATCGTATAGCATGTCCCCGATGAAAAACCAACTTTATCTGCTATTTCTTGCACGTTGAACCATGCGTCTTGTTCGGTCATGCCGGAATCTACAGCAACATTTGCTTTGGTACTAGCTCTACCCGGGTTGCCTGAGAGGGGGGGCATCATTCAGGCCAGTTTTACCAATTTTAATTTTTATTATCTTCCTAAAAACTGACGTATAATCAACGTTCGAATGTCCACATATCTGATATAGTTCATTATATACATGTGATGCAGATATTTCAAAGTCTATGCGACCTTTAATGTAGACCCGTACATCCTACTTCAGTTCGTTTTCCATTTTGCTCACAGCGAAATAGCCAGTGTATATGACTGAACCAACTTTAAAGTTCAATAACTTTTGAAAGAGTCAACGAATTTGTCTCAAATTTTGACCAAGTATAGACAACAATTTTCCCGTAGAATAGCCACAACCACCACTAGTCTATAGAACCGTGAGGTATGGTGGATCATTAGTACCACTTTCAATTGAACGCCCCTCGCCATGATTTTGCCATTGTGTGTTAAGGGGGGGGGGGGGGGGGGGGTCAAAACGTTTTAGCATCGCATAGACAGAACCAGATATTTGTGTTATTTTTTTTTTTTTGTTTTTTGTTTTTTTGTTTTCCACTCAGACTTCTTCGAACTCAATACTATACTATTTTTCCATCTATTTTGCCAATTGTTTATACTTGATCTAAAGAAGTCCTCCACAGTAGCAGTCATTTAATCAATTCTTATCTTAATCACCCCTCCCCTTCCCGCATCTCTAGATGTCTTCATCCAGAGTTTGATGGTTGCAAAAAGAAGATGACTCGTCATAAACTACAGGCAATTGCTCTTCAACACATTTGGCAAATAATTTCAATGGTTCTTGTGAACGTACTTTCCGTCAATTGTCCATCGAAACAGACTATATTGCTTTTCAAAGAATGGTTCATCGTGGAAACAGCTGTCGGATGTGCCTCGATTATAAAAGGACGATTGTCTGGCTTATCCGTAAAAGTTTTTTCACTTGTGAAATGTGTAGGCCTATGGAAGGATGTTTGAACGAAGGTTCTAGCCACTCGAATCTTGTCAAACTATGTCATTGAATTGTGGGATTTACTAGTACAAGAATTACCCTGGGCCCACCTTCTTAAAAGGTGTTTTGAACCTTAATTTTGACACGGCAATCAAAATTGATTTTGTAAAATGCCACTTATTGTGAAAAATCCACCAGTTTCTATATTTTTCTACCCTGTGCCCCGGCTCAACTGTTTCAAGATAGCACATTGCTAGAAAGAACTGAATGCCGGATGTTGCTTTAATAATGTATCATTAACAGTACTGATTTCATATGATATATCATTTTTCTACTGATTTTCACTGAAACCTGCCTAAAATATTGAAGATCTCACTTGTATATTTTAGAATTTTGGTGTTTGCTCCCATTCTGTGCTTTTGATCTATATACACGCTCTGAACTTAAGAATAATATGAAGATACAAGTAGTTAATCGCATATCACGTTGTCGAAATGGACTTACTTTTTCAGTTCCTATGAAAACAAAAATTATTGTTTAGTTTGACCAAAAGAGCTTTCGATTTTCAATAAATAAAAAATGCCATTTTTGCTACTTCTGCATGTACACCTCAGGCCCGTAAGAAGCAATTTTATATTTGAGGGGCTGAAGCCCCTGTTTCTGAATATTAGAGGGGGCTAAATTTGATTTTCTCTAAAATTTCGGTGTAAAATAAGGAAAAATCGGCATTTTTTGCCATTTTTTGGAGGGGGAGCTAAGCCCCCCCCCACTAGCCCCCTGTTCCTACGGGCGTGAACGTAACAATTTACCGTGCCAATCATCTTTTTTATTTATTGAATAAGCTTTTCTGTGTCTACTGAATTGTAGTTATGTCTCAAGTCTTTCCAATCTGAGGCCTATGAGTGTACAGTAACCGATCAGAATTTATAGGTGGCGAGGCGTAGTAAGTCCAAACATGTATACAGGCCTATGTGTTCTTCGTATAACCTTGTCAACCATTTCCGAACTAGTGATTTTTTTCTTTTTATACCATAAACGAACTGTTCTAGATTGTTAATGTTTATTCATTACATTACTTGAACTGTTTTAAGCGCCAAAGTAAATTGTACCAATTTCCCATGTTATTTGAGTGGGTGGGGTAACGTTTACTCACGTTTTTAACATTTACACCGTGAAAGCCATTGTTTTAAATGTTATTTTCGCAGGTATATACTTATATAATCTATTTAGAGTCAATATACAGACAAATGTAATGATATCGTTTTAGTTCCATCAATACTGTTGAAATGCCATGTACACTGTATAAAAGCAACAATCGATACAAATATTGACCCCAGCTGACTTTGAGCTGTACCTACATTTAGAAATAGTGACTTTTTACTACCAAATGTGATTTTAAATTTTTGCTTAGGGTTTATAGAAATTTTTCAGCGCGTTTGTGTAATTGAAATCGCAATAATATTTCATATGCAGTATGATTTTCATTTACACAACGTTCAAATTCTGCACATTTTTGGCCTCTTTTTACATTTCGCCAAATATCAATTAATGAGCAAATGAGAAAAGTATCACTAACTATATTTCATATGCAAGATAATTTATTTGGCTTTCATTTAAAACCATTTTCGTGCATTTAGACATATAATTGACAGAGTTATATGCATTTAAAGGGGGCTTAGGTGAATTTTGCACTCAATGACCTTTGACCTTGTTTTGTGACCTTAATACGGCCGACTGGAGGCGACTACCGGTCTAATCAAATCAGGCAAGCCTTATACTTTGCAAATAATACATCAAAACTCCATGTTCAAAAAATGCCTACGAAAATGTTTTCTAGCCACTTTTTCGGAATTGGTAGGTAGACTATTACCAAACATCAGAATTTTAGGGTACCAATTCAAAGGTTTGCAGATAACAAATTCAAGTAAATGGAATTTTACACTTTTGGTCTTTCGGGGTAGAAAACATTGTGGAAAATGAAGAAATTGCTTGTGACAAGCAATTTCTTCATTTTTAAAGATGTTTTCAAAGCTTTTGTCTTGTGGGGCATCATAATATGTCACTGTGTGGAAATGAATTAACCCTTTCCCAAACAAGACCTGGTTTTGACGTCCCTAATAGAAATGGCTTTGGAAAACATTGAGGCAAAAGAAGAAACTGCTGATAACCAGCAGTTTCTTCTTTTGTCTCAATATTTTCTATGCCATATTTTACACAAATCCTATCTTTGATAACACCAAATTTGTCGTTTGTAGTAGTTTTTGAAGCTGATCATCCGAAAATTTTGCCGTTTGGGAAAGGGTTAAAGTCCAGAGCAGAGTTCTCCCCAGTTCAATAAACTGTAGTGCATTATCCTACACTGTCTCTTTAACGTAAATCAGTGCAATGATTAAATGAGATTTACCGCTACTTTCCTGTTATATAGTGATAGCTGGAGCACATAACCATGGTTTCCTGTCATTTTCTCTCACCAGTGAGTCCTACTACAACATCCTCTCCAAGCCTCAAGCTAATCGCATCCTCATTCAAACATAGCTGAGAGATTTAGACATATGTGACCAATCACGCTGAAAGGGACCTTATTCGAACTATAAAAATCCAAATTTTTATGAACTTGTCAAGACAGCCTATAAATCATACACCACCACTTATCTGTTGCTCTGAATCAGATAAATTGTATTATTTTGCATTATGACTTACTTTTTTGCTACCCCTGAGAAGGCTTCGTAGGCTGTTGCCTCATTGATATTTAATCCATCTATTAGTTTACAGTGTTGCATCCAGGATGAGCCCAGAGAGGGGGAGATCCCCCATCAAATTTTCAAAAAGGGGGGAGTAAAAATATTGAGCGCGCAGCAAATAGATTTGTATTTTCAGATCAAATCATGTGTAAACACCGTATGGTAGAGCTACACGCTAATGAGGGAGGTCGTACATGGGGTTCTCTAACTCGATTTTTAACATAAATTACACACTGGTGGTGAACTCGGACAAAGCGAGGAACATTTTTCATGAACACAAGGTACAGATACTTCATGTTTAAATGCGCGTTTAAAAACCAGTTTTACTAGTTTGAGCATGTACACAACGATTTGCACGTGTTTATCCGCCTAAAACAATATGGACGAATCGGAGAGACACTTAGAGGCTATTGTCAGTTTTGTTATTTTATTTCTCTGACTGATTCTGAAGTTGGTATTACAATTCTTGGAGTAGAAGTTTTTTTCCGATGTGAAAATCGTAGTTAACGTTTTTTGAAGGGGACTTGTACGGTTTATTTATGATACCATGAACATTTTCAATGGCTGTTCGAATTGCAATGACTTTTGTCCTAACAATAGAATGGGTTTTCGGTTAAATATGGATAAATCGTATGTGTTGTTATAAAATCCCGTAACTGCAGCTTCAATAAAGTTGAGTTTGTGACGTTTAAGATTTACGCCGACGAAGTACTAGTGTTTGTCCGAAAAAACATCACTAGGTCTATACATGTATATACCGTAGTAGATAAAATTTATTCTTTTTCAAAGACGAATTAATGGTATACAATAATCATTTCCAAAACAATAGGCCTATCTGGTATTGCAGCCCCCAATTAGAAGGCTTTCAGTAATGGCCACCATATAGATAGTGCTTCGTTTGCCCGTCCGTCCGTTTTTCTACCCGTCCGCCAATTTGTCTAGCTGACTGCTCTAGATGTCAAAATACATTGATTTTATATGTTGAGAAGTTAAAATGTGTGTACTAATTAAGAAAATATGAAAGAAAAATATTAAGAAAAAAGGAGCCAAATTATTTTCAGTATAGATCTATTCTTCTTTTGATTCAATGTTTGCTATACGCACTTCAATGTCAATTACACAAAACGTGGGAACGACGTCGTATTGTTTGGCGGCGATGTTATAAAGTCATGGAAACAGATCATGAGCGTAAACTTTTGTTTCAGGAGAAATGTAGTGAGACGTCTTTTTTTAACATTTTATCTTTAAGAAATCTAAAATATTGAAACAAATGGATTTAATCATTGTAGCACAAATATACTCCCCGTCATAAGAAAGTAGCCACTTGTCTAATGCAAATGGTCGCCAATTTTAGGATTATTCATAAATGTACCGAAATAAATACAAGATATTGAAGCATGGCAAGTAAATCGAAAACAGTCGAATTACCCCATTAATTAGACTGTTTTCGATTTACTTGCCATGCTACAATTTTGAGACGATTCCAACACATCCAACGTCTACATGTGACGTCATTCCGACAAGACAACCATTATCGGAACGACTACCTGTGAAATCGACAGAAAAAGGCAAACGTTACAGATAGGCTAGATTGCTTCCTGAGTTGAGTTCTATCAGCAGTAGAGGCTGATTAACGGATTAGACCATCCGTTTCAGACGTCTTGCGATACCCATAGTCTTGCTACGATGTTATTGACAACATTACCTTCAGTGGGTTAGACATCATCTATTGTTTTCTAAGGACAATTGCATAGCATGTATTAAAACCAACGGTGTTCACACTCGAAAATGTCTTGTAAAAGCGAATCTTATCCTTATCCACTTTCAGGAATTGTTATGGTAATAACAAGTATAGTAATACATTGACAATTATTGAAAGTAAAAGATTAAATGTGCATTTGTAAAATTTTATTCATGTACCGTATGCAGTCAAGGTGTTAATTGAAAAGGAAATGCACACAGTTAACTTTTCCCGTTAGTATACTTTAGAATGCATGCCCGTAGAAAGCAATTCCATATGGGCCCTGTCTGGGCCAGTGTCTAATATTGGGGGGGGGGGGGGCTAAATTAGATTTGCCATAAGTTTTAAATGTGAAATGATGAAAATTCGGCATTTTTGCCAACTATAGAGGGGGCGGCTCGAGAGTCCCCCTGTTCGTACGGGCCTGGGATGTGTGAAACAGTGGATCCTCCTTAGAATAAATGGTGATAATGGTAATGACAAACATTACAGTATAGATCTTGAAACGTTCATTTAGGCTTTTGCGACCAACATGGATCCAGATCAGACTTTGCATGTGCACTGTCTGATCAAGATCCATCTTGTTCTCATTTACCGGTAATAGCTTATTCTCCACCTGTACCAAATTTAAGAAGGCATAACGAAAATCTTACCGGTGAAACTCCAAGGTAACGATAAAAATGATGATTATTATTATGATGATGATGATGATGATGATGATGATGATGATGATGATGATGATGATGATGTCATCTAATTGTCATCACCTGTCAGTAATTTATCTGAAAGGGGAGTTAGGCAGTACAAATTGATATATATTGAAACAAGTACCTGGTGCTCGAATTTGATGCCGGAAATCTATGGTTAGATGTAGTCAGGGCACGAATTTAGAAAAGTTATCACCTAAAGGCATTTTGTGAAGAAAAGGGTTTGAGATCGGTTCTAAGGGTATTTTGGTATGCTGAATCCGAAAAACAATGTTGCCAAGCTGAAAAATGGCTTCTTCATCATCTAATTTGCATATTTTCAAAATGGCCGCCAAAACCTCAATTATGCTATAATTATGTTGTTATGTATCATTTTTTCGCCATGTTTTGTTCTAAATATCGCAAATTTCATGTTAACAGACTAAAACTAAATGGTTTACCACGTGAATGAGGAACAAAAAATGGCTCTTTCACCATATAATTTGCATATTTTCAAAATGGCCGCCAAAAACATAAAATCCGCTATATAGTATCAAAGTTTTGGGTATAATCTTAACCAAATTGTTGAGATATTTTGCTATTAATTGTTTGAAACTAATGAGTAACTTATTTCAAAGGTAAATATTTTTAATAATCTTTTACCGTATTACTGGCAATAAACCCTTTTTAAACATAAAGAATATCACTCTCAAGTTTCAAGTTTTTGACATAATCTTAACCAAATTGTTGAGATGATTTGCCATGAATTGTTTAAAACTAATGAGAAAATAATTTCAAAAGTAAATAGAACCACGTTGACACTATTTTTAATAATCTTTTACCGTATTACTGTCAATAAAACAATTTTAAACATACAGAATATCACTTTCACATTGAATTTATTTATCATTTTTTTGTTAGTATCATTTTTTGTTTTTGAAAAAAGCGCCCTTAAAACACATAACTTTTATCAACAATATCTATTTAGACGTTTACATATACATTTCGATTTAAAAAAAAACTTGGACATTTTAGATTTAGCCTTCATAAAATAATTGGTTCATACTCAAAATAATGCTAAGCTAAAATATTTTAACATGTCTTTGGTACTTATGGCTAGATCGAAATGAGCTCCGGAAAAAATATCAACTGAATTTATTGATATCAGAATTGATTTGATAACAGTAAATGTCATAAGAGCTAAGCACTGTATTTATTCCAATTAAACCAATAACACACCCTTTATACACTTTTTAAATAGAGTTACATGCCAAAGAACGTGAATGTGTCCAATTTTCAAATATAAAATTGCTATCTTTGTATAATCATACGTTTAGTGCAAGCGCATTACGATCCTGTACAAAATGCATGTTCTCGCTGGTGATTAGACATTTCCCTGTCTACACGAAGGGGCCATGGTAGATATTTCAGGCATCAGAACAACATGGGGACAATTAGAGTTTACTAAGTGGTATGCACATCGTATTTTCTGGGCAGAAAAATGATTTTGTCGTTGGTACCAAGATAAGTTTCCTATAAATTTGATAAGAAACTAACAATGTGGTAGGTAAAGTTAGATACAAACTTCACATAGAGCAACGACGGGTATTATCGACCACTTAAGGTTCAAATCAGGTTACAAGTGAAACCAGCTGACTGTCATCCTAACATCGTTGACTGTCACCGAGATTCAAATATTGGCTTTCGATTGCGTGTGTTACCGACCATATATCTTTGAAATGTAATTAAGTACCAACGTTTTTATAAGATGACCTTGAGCAGTCTATTATCGACCAGTGTGGCAGTTATCGACCACTTACCCAAAATGTTATTTATAGTTTGAAAGTTGATGTACGGGTGTAAGATCCGCCATCTCTATGCAGAGGTCATTTCTTTTACAAATGATTGATTACTTCTAGGGAGGTCGCTTAGTAATAATCGTAACAACATTGACTGATCAGAAGAGTGTGGGGTATTATCGACCACTGGAGGTTCAAACCATGTGGAAGATGAAATGGGTTGACTTTTGTTCTAACATCGTAGACTGTCAGCCATTTTCAAAAAATGCCTTTCAATTGTGTGTGTTACCGACCTCTAAACATAGTTACAGGAAGAAGGGCACCTCTTTGGTCGGTAACACCCGCACTCCGTAAATGTTTGTGGCAGTTACCGACCACCCATGTATCTAAGGTCAGACAGCTTATACAGTCATCAGACAAAGTTAGAGAGGTAAGAAATTCAATTTGGCACTTGTTTTGATAAATGGAATGGAAAAATACAAAGCGCTATATCATAACTAGATGCCGAAGGGCAACATGTCGAGCCCGCTCATTTTGAAGAAAGAAGACCATACCTATGTCTACAGCTGTCATTACAATGGCGTTGTAAAAGTGGGGACAAAATAAGTTGGAATGATGGGGATCATGGTGAGACAGTTTATTGTTCACAAAATATTACATGTCTATGTATTTATAACGAGATACCAGAATGGATTAATTTGAGTATACATATGTGACCCGTCACGCTAAAAGGGACCTTATGCTAAGTCCATAAAACCAAATTCCGAGAAATATACCAGACCAAGCAGAAGTCCATCCGATGTCGTATTTGGAAAACGAAAATATTGTAAGGTAGAGAAAACATTCTAGATTCAGAAAATACTTAAACGTGAAAAGTTTCGACCCTAGTCAGGCTGCGCGGACTGCGCAGACGGACTAGGGTCGATACTTTTCACAAATCCGATAAGGTCCCTTTTAGCGCGACGGGTCACATATAAGGAAAATAAGCCATGCCCCCTGGCACCCATTTTTTGTACGGATCGGAATAATTTGAACATTCTGAGAAGTACGAAAATTAGCTGCACGTAGCTGTACGTGGCCATGTTTTTTACGGATTGAGATAATTTGAACAATCTTGGTAGAGGGCCATCCAAAGAATATTTGTGCCAAATTAGTTTGAAATCTGGGCTGTAGTTTTGGAGGAGATGAATTTCAAAGTTTGACTATATACATAAAAAATCAACTCATTTTTTACATTTGACCTCAAAGTGTGACCTTGACCTTTCATCTTGGAATCTGGTTCTTGCACGCGACACTCCATCTTACTGAGCTTGACATTTGTGCCAAGTTATTTCTGAATCCCTCCATCCATGGTGAAGTTATGGCCCGGACAAGCAAAAATCATCTCATTTTTGACATTTGACCTCCAAGTTTGACCTTGACCTTTGAGCTTGGAATCTGGTTTTTGCACGCGACACTCCGCCTTACTGAGCTTGACATTTGTGCCAAGTTATTTGTGAATCCCTCCATCCATGGTGAAGTTATGGCCCGGACAAGCAAAAATCATCTCATTTTTGACATTTGACCTCCAAGTTTGACCTTGACCTTTGAGCTTGGAATCTGGTTCTTGCACGCGACACTCTGCCTTACTGAGCTTGACATTTGTGCCAAGTTATTTCTGAATCCCTCCATCCATGGTGAAGTTATGGCCCGGACAAGCAAAAATCATCTCATTTTTGACATTTGACCTCCAAGTTTGACCTTGACCTTTGAGCTTGGAATCTGGTTCTTGCACGCGACACTCTGCCTTACTGAGCTTGACATTTGTGCCAAGTTATTTCTGAATCCCTCCATCCATGGTGAAGTTATGGCCCGGACAAGCAAAAATCTTCTCATTTTTGACATTTGACCTCCAAGTTTGACCTTGACCTTTGAGCTTGGAATCTGGTTCTTGCACGCGACACTCCGCCTTACTGAGCTTGACATTTGTGCCAAGTTATTTCTGAATCCCTCCATCCATGGTGAAGTTATGGCCCGGACAAGCTCCATCCGGACGGACGCACGCACTAACGCACGCACGCACTAACGCACGCACGCACTAACGCACTAACGCACATACACCGAACCGCCATTGTGACAACTATGTCGAGCTCACCGCAAGCGGGCTCGACAAAAATCCATTTTTTCAATGAACATAGCTCTAAACTCATCGGATAAGACGGCCATTTTGTCAATAGCGTTCATGTGCCTCTTGCAATGAATGGTTAAAATTTCTTGAAGAACGCCTGATTTGGGGTAGAAATGTAGACATAATACTTGGTAAAAATCCACTGTGTCGGAATTTTAAGTTATAATGAAATCTAAAGAGATCATATGAAGGAAATGGTAATCAAAACAGTAAATGGTCGATAACTCCCGATGGTCGAAATAACCCGACGTTGCTCTAGAAGGACTAAATGAATTTGATGCGATTTTTCATGATACAGTAAGTATCTACCCATACAGGTTGACCAATCCATATGATATTTCTTACCTGCTTTTATGTTTGACATACTAGCATTGCCCCCTCTTAGAACATCGAAAAGTTGTCTACAAACATGCATGAAAAAATGACGACTACACTGATCTCAAGAAGTATTAAAATGAAACATTTGAATAGAAGATGTAAGTCAGCTGTCTTTATCAGAAATAACGTAGGCGTTGTGAACTTGTAGATAGGTCGGTTACTGTATTTTTGTAGAATGCAAAAAGCGCATCTTAAAACCGAATACATTTAAATGACATTTTGCAAATTTTGGGTCAGCAACGAAGTGCAGCATTATCAAAGGCATTAAACAAAATATTTGTATTCGGTACAATAGCATAATTTATCATATGAAACATGCGTAACACTCATTTCCAAAAAAGGTAATTACAATGATTCTTTCCATGTTACATATCTGACTTTTCAGCTATTCAATTTTTAATAAGTATACATACAAAGACGATGATCTATTTTAACAGATGGATCTGGATATTGAGACTTAGTGTTCCTTTTTTTTTTTTAGATTTTTCATACATGAGAACCGATGGAATTGATGTAAACATCTGCAGAGCATGGGTTAATACTTGAACATAAGCTTCAGATTGTATTCTTCAAACATAATTATATGACAAAGTGAATTTGAAATATCAGAATTTAATTCCTTCATGTCAATAATAACGAAGCTTTTAATGTCTCTGTGCAGTATCAGGCGAAAAACCACTTCTCTTATCATAATCATTTCCTTCTTACTTGCCTCTCAGATACGGTTGCCTTGTGTGAAGAAATGTTGAGCATTGAAGATGCCAATGCCTCTGTCTAGGCTATTCTTATCAATGTCCTGGTGTGGCGTCAATATTTGAACCTTCATTTTAAACTTGTGTGAACTTTGAACGCATGGGAGTATACACCAAGGAATCCATATTCTATATTTATGACAATTCATGGCAAATGATATGGCCCTTGTCATGAGCACAGCTAAAAGGGATTTTTATACAAATGTAAGTGCACAACCAATGATGGGGGCTCTAGATGAAACTGTCAATACTTTACGCATTATCATTAAAAAGATGAAATGCATGTACATGTAGTTCTAACAGTTTCGGATAAAGCTGCAATAGTTAAATTAATAACAACGGAGACTATCTATCCAGGGCTTGTGGGGTCGAACCCATGGGTGTCAAAATGCTTTTGGAGGTATTCCAAAAAGTCTGTAACCAAAGGATGAATCGCCTACATATAATCTACATGACTTTGTGAGTGTGATAAGCAGCTATTGACTTTGGATGTTGTACCTGTTCGAAACATGTCAGGAACATGATGAATACCGGTATATGCATCAGTCACTGTGATGTTACTGAAAATTTAACCCCAAATTCAAATCATTAAAGTTTATGTAACATGTATTTATTGATTAGAAAATCGTTATTATTCAGTATATTAGTCACTATATCAGTTTCTAGTACCGGTGTATCATCTATATCGTAGGTAGATCAATAAGCTGCATCTTTGAAATAGTGTCAAAATGAACAAATATTTTTTTTCTTCAGAAAAATTTAAGTTTAACATACTATAGTGAATTAGGTTTGCCACACTCAACCAATTTTGCAATCTAACAAAATTTGGAAATCTAAGATAATTGTACTTTTTAATATTGCCCAGTGCCTAAGTTGGTTACCTGTTTAATATGTGTTCAATTTCAAATAATCATACACAATTTAATTTCCAAGGATATCAAAATGTAAATTAAACAATCTTCAACAGTTTGGAATCATGAGTGTATATGAAAATGCAAAAAATGGAATTTCCCACGAAAAGGAATTTCCCATAAGTTACACTATCCTTGATTAGAATGAATATGGTAAACGTTTTTCCAAAAGTTTTGGGCATTGATTATATTTCTAAGAATTTATTGTGGATATTTTGGCTACAAGTTTAACCAAATCATGATTTCAATATAGTGGCTAGGATGTATCATTATTTTGGCAAAATTATTCGAACAATTATTTAGGCCTACATGGTTTTTGAATTGGCGTGTTTGAGGCAGATCTACGTTAAAAGCATTAAAATATGGTCAATGGGCAGCTGTGCTCAAATGTGTGTTCTTTATCATATCTGCATTCGAAACTTTACATTTAATGCATAACATTTTCAAAATAGTACTTTGAACAATTATTTTACTGCATTTCACACAGGAAAATAAAATGTAGATTAATGTTATTGTTTCAATGGGGTTTATTGCCATGTATACGGTAATTTTCAAAAACGAATATAATTTTTTTCTCAATTACCTATTTAATCATTTACTTTTAGTCTGTTAACAAGAAATTTGCGATATTCAGAAAAAAAAAGATGTCGAAAAAATGATTAAAACAGCATTATTATTGCATATTTGATGTTTTGGCGGCCATTTTGAAAATATGCAAATTAGATGATGAAGGAGCCATTTTTCAGCTTGGCAACATTGTTTTTCTGACTCGGCATACCCAAATACCCCTAGAATCGATCTCAAACCCTTTTCTTCACAAAATGCCTATACCTTAAAAACTAAGCGACTTTTTCAGAATTTTGTCCTGACTAATGCTCAAATCAGTGCGATATTACCGAATAAATGTTTAAATGTGCCGTTAAGTCCAGTGCAATCGATTAATTTATCAAACATGTGGTCATAAAACACCGTAGCTGGAAAAGATAACATCGCAAACATGCTGTAACGTTGTCACGAAGAAACCGCACAATGATTTTCAATGACATGACACCAAAAACTGCCATTTACAGCCTTTATTTGTACATTTATATGTCTTTTTTGTTTACTTGCAATGCAAGTTGATAAACATTAACAGTGATATCGTACCATTTCGTTCGGGCGATGATCAACCCACATGATCTCAATATGCGCTTTGTGCACTTGCAATCCGTTTATAACATTTGAAAATAATGATCGATAAAACTGATATTTTCGTGCGTATTATAAATCATATCTACATACCTTAGTAACTTCATTTTAAGTGCATCCTTTAAAAAAAGACGGAAAGAGAAGTAAAACAAAATACCACGTGTATTGTTTACAAAAATCCGGATGTGACATGAAGTATCTGTACCTTGTGTTCATGAAAAATGTTCCTCGCTTTGTCCGAGTTCACCACCAGTGTTACATAACATACCCTTTCAGCACATTATTGTCTTTTTCCACGATTCCTTAATTCGTGATGTTTTATTTCTTTTTTTTGTGAACGGGCGCGTATTCCTGTACCGGTTCATCCCTGACTAACAAATCGTCAGTTGCAGGTCAGTACCCGACTTGGAAAAGTTAGTAATCCGTTTAGGTTGCATCTAGCTTACCCAAGAAATATGGTTTCAATGTATTCTACTATTTCAAACGAATTCCGCATTCGTAACTTTCAACAGGCTGTGTTTACACGCTTGAAATCCAATGACATCATTTGACTGTCACAGCAGTTCTCGGCTATTTCCGTTCTCCGTAGATCAGCCGAGTGATGGTCGTTTTCAATCGGAACTACTCTCGGCCAATCTACGACTAGGTTGCAGTTTACGAAAATAGCCGAGTGTCTTATTACCAACAGGGTTACTTCCCCTAATTCAACTGCGTCATTAGGGAATTTCCCAGGAAAACCCTTTTTCTGATCAGAATTTTTTAGCGAATTTCACTGATCTTTTTTAAAAACATGTTTTGATTTTCTTGTGAAATGCAATTTTGCTGGGCACTGACTTTTGAAGAGGGGGCGATTATTCTCTATTCTGCGGGAGTTGCCACCCACGAAATTTTGAAATTGCGGGAGTGAAATTAAAATCAGCGGGAATTGCGCGATCGCGCGCCCTGGATGCAACACTGGTTTAGAACTATGACTTACTTTTTTGCTACCCCTGAGAAGGCTTCGTAGGCTGTTGCCTCATTGATATTTAACCCATCAATCATATCATCAAATTCTTTCTGATACTTTTTGTTCACATCGTCTCCTATTTTGGCTAATTGTCGACCAACTTGTGATGCTGGGCTGGAAATACAGATTCATGTTAAAAAAATAGTCATTCTGAATATAAAATCTTATCAATCCCATCCATTTTAACCCTTTGCGAAACAAGATTAAGCTTTGTTGTCCCTAAAAGAAAAGGCTTGAGAAAACTAGAAAGACCTGAAGGTCTTGAGTCGCTCCACAGGCCTGAATTTCTTTTAATATTAAACAAAAGTTTTGACTAGATTTTTGAATACTTGTGGTTCTTACAACAAAAACAATGTCAAAAGCAGCAATCATGTGGTCAATGCAAAAAGAAAGTAAATGATCGACTAATATTTAAGGGATGTTAGAGTGATAATAAAATTGAAAACTGTGATTTTGCCAAATTCAAGGACACATAATTCAGTATGTATATTCAAAATAAAATAATAAAAAAAACACATGCAAGATCTTATGGTCACTATCATTCTGTTTAAATTTTGTCTATATTTTAGTCAATATTCGTGGCTTCAAGAGTGGAAAAAGTGTTGAAAACTGAAATTTTGTCAATTTCAAGGGCACATAACTAAGATCGTAACAGTGTGATCATGTTGAAAATTGCACATAAGCAAGATCTCGTTGTCAACAAGATTCTTTCCTAGTATCATCTTGATTGGTTAACATTTGTGGTTGTTAGAGTGAAAACAAAGTCGAAAATGGCAATTTTGTCAAATTCAAGGGCACATAACTCATGATGTAAGAGTACGATCAAGCTGAAAATTACACCCAGGCAAGATGTAATGCTTATATATATTCTGTCCAAGTTTTGTCTTGATTGGACAATAATTGTAGATTAAAGAGTAAAAATAAAGTCAAAACCAGCAAAATAGAGCCAAAAATGGCAATTTTAGGCAATTTCAAGGGCACATAACTCATGCCATTAAATTCAGATCAAGCTGAAAATTTTACCAAGGCAAGATCTTATAATCAGCATCATTCTGTCAAAGGTTTGTTATGTTAAGTCAATATTTGTAGTTGCTAGAGTGAAAACAAAGTCAAAATACAGCCGAAAATGGCAATTCTGTCATTTTCAAGGGCACATAACTCATGATGTAAAATTCAGATCAAGCTGAAAATTTTACCAATGCAAGATCTTGTAGTCAGCATCATTCTGTCAAAGTTTTGTCCTGATTGTTCAATATTTGTAGATTTTAGAAGAAAACTAAAGTCAAAACCTGCTATTTTTGACATTCAAGGGCAGATAACTCAGGTTTTTCTAATTCAATCCATATTCTCTGAAGGAATCTGAGAGAATGTCACCCAAGGATCATTCCTGTGAAGTTTGGTTGAAATCCATCCAGTAGTTTTTGAGAAGAAGATTCTTAAAGAAAAAGTTTATGGATGCATGCACGGACGGACGCACGACGGTCACACCGCCATGACAATAGCCTGCTGGCCTGAAAGGCCAGTGGAGCTAAAAATTGAGGCAAAAGAAGAAATCACTACAATTAGCCTTCTCAATATTTTTCTAGGGCATAATGCAAATAAGCAATTTCTTCATTTTTCACAATAATTATTTTCTAATTAAAATGATGTACAAATGCAAAATTTCATTCACTTTATCACTTAAGAATTGTTGTCTGAAACAGCTTTGAATTTGGACCAGTAAAAAATATTGTTGTCTGGTAATGGATTAATGAACATAAATAGTGTTGCAAAAGGATAAATGTCACCAACCTAAGTGGATCTGCAGTAAAGTTAGAGAACTGTGGAACACTTGGTGTTCCAACAAACTGTTCCCTGTCACTGTCTTGTCTCCAACTTTGGTACATATAATTCATAAATACATCCTCTGTTTGATCTATCACATTTTGTTCCGAGTCTGGTGGGATACCCTGAACCTAAATAGAGAGGAAGATATATAGAGAGCTACAAGTAATGCTAGTGTCACATAAACCTTCAAACACACTGGCCATTTGATTCCAAACGATTTTTGGTGGAATCAGGGATAATTTCTGAGATAAGTCTGCAATATGTCTTCAGTTAAGCAAGGTCTTGCAGACAAAACCGCACACACACCAAAACACAGATTTTTTCAAGGATCAGCTGCATGTAGGCCAATTTTAGCTTCAAATTCAAATTGACTGACCAATCCATGGATTGTTTTGGTTTTGAAAAAGATACAGTAAGTCTTGTTGGACTATTCACCAGCAAGCAGCCAAGAGACTGCCAAACAACTGACAGAAAAGACACAATTACAATTCATATCAATGTTCATTTTGCCCCCTGCAGCCGCTTTCAAATTCGAACACCCTCAAATTGTGATATTATGGAAAGGGTTAAAGTAACTTAATAGTATGATAAGTGCAAAACTACCTGTTTCATATTAGGAGAGTTACTCCTTCTACCATGCATGGGATCCCCTGACCCTCTTGCCCATTGGGCAGCCATATTCAGTCCTAATGCTTGATATGCCTACATCAATTCTAATCAAAGTGTACCTGGAACATACAACAAAGTTCTTACAATGTATTAAAACTCTTTAACAATTGCCAAACAAGACCTTGTTTTGAAGTCCCTAATAGAAATAGTTTGGGAATTTCCGAAATATTGAGAGAAGAGTAGAAATTGCTGATAATCAGCAATTTCTCCTTATCCCTCAATATTTTCTGTGCTTTTATATACACATTTTCTTCTTTTGACATCAATGACTTGTCATCTGAAGCAGCTTTCAAATTGAACCATACTAAAATTTTCCCTTTGGGAAAAATTGAAAAGCTGATCATCAGTTTTTACTATCACTTCAAAGAGACATTACATTTCCATTTCAGCTTTTTAACCCTTTCCCAAACGACAAAATTTTAGGGCAATCCAAATTGAAAGCTGCTGCAGACGACAAAAATGATGATAATAAAGACATGATTTGTGTAAAATATGGCACAGAAAAATATTGAGACAAAAGGAGAAACTGCTGGTTATCAGCAGTTTCTTCTTTTGTTTCAATGTTTTCCCAAGCTTATTCTATTGGGACGTCAAAACCTGGTCTTGTTTGGGAGAGGGTTAAAGTATGTTTTGAGGCCATGATTGGTTATTCTAATTATGTGTTTATATCCTATCATTTTATTCTTAAACTATTGGTTTTAATACAAAATCACTTTTTCAGTTGAGACAAAATTTGTGAATTTCATTTACATGTAAAATCTAGTTTACCACAATAAATAAATGATATTCCTTACAAGTAAACGGTGCAATACTTTGGGTTGAAAATTTCAGAATTTCCCAATGAAAATATGCTCTTTCAGATGAATATAAAAGTATAATTCATGTGACAATATCTATGAAATGTCTCTTTAAACTAACTTGAAAATAATTTGCTTAATATCAGCAATTTCTTCCTTTATTCCAATATCTTCTATTTTCTACCAAAGTCCAAGTAAGCATAAGAATTCTTCAGGTGTTCCTTTGAACGCATCTATTTTACATTGATTGGGAAGTAAGTTTCTTCAACTTATTTTAATCCCTCTCAATTGAGCTTCCAGGAAACCCACCAGTGCTCGCGCCCAATGTGTGGCCAATAAGAAGCTACCAACAACCTCCGCTTCCCATAATCAAACTCAGAACCTCTTAGTCGCAAGGTCGAATTAGGGGGTCATTGTGAACCTTCAATGTTGGGGGTCATTTCTCCAATTTTGGTATTCAAGTTTTATCTATGCCATAGGACTCAAGTCAACTGAGGGACAAACCAAAAGACAGGGTGCTTTCATCTTCGAGCGCCAAGGTTGAACCCACCTTCGTTTATATTCACCCTTGGCGGATTAAGTCTGAATTTCTTGGTTTCGTGATATCCTGCCTAGTGGTTGTCCTGCTTGTTGTTATGGAGTAGCAACCACTCAAATGTCGCTCTCTAAACCCATTTGATGTTATTTCGTCCATTATTGATGATGTCATTAGCACCCATTGTCTTAAAATAGCATTCTACGCCATACAGATTAGGTAAAAAATAGCTATTTTTTCTGGTAGAATTGTCCCAAGTATAATAGTTCTTCTTTTCCTTCCATGTAAGAACCGGGTCTTCCGACTTAATTGGTTCTGCATTAACTATGTAAAGTCTGCTGTTGTCTTCTACAGGAGCACCACTGGAGAACTGGATGCCAGCCAGTGTCTGAACCAGTCCAGTAATCTCGCAGATGTTGTGCTGGTGGGAAGAGTGTTCCTATGATCCCTGACTGTCCTAGGGAAGTAGGAGTCTCTGTATACTGGGTGATTGGTTCTTTCTTGGAAGAAGCTTGGAGGTAGGTACTTTGATCGATATCTACTAGGCCATGAGAAACTCAGTACATCATTGTGAGGCAAATGTTTTTGCAACATTCAGTGAGGCTGTCCCATTGGAGGTCCCGAACCATTTTGGTGACACATCCAGGGGAGCAGTCTGTGTAGTTGGTGAAGACATAACAGGCCGCCCTTCGGTGCACTTGTTCCAAAGAAGTGGTGTGACTTTTGCTGGTAGGGTCCTGACTGAACATGCATAATTCCCATGGCTGATCACACTAGTGTGGCGTAGGTAGCCTTCTTGACTGCAATAGTGCAGTCTCTGAAGTTACGTCTCAGAAAGCCGACTGTTCTGTGCAACTTGCCTGCAACACTTTGGATATGGGCGTCCCAAGTAAGGTTGTTGGAGATGGTGGCGCCCAAGTACTTGCCTCGAAAAAAAAATGATAAAAGCTGTCTATCGAAGTGAAATTCTGACCAAAATCGCCCATCTTTGCTTTTAAAATTGCAAGTGCAATATTTTTTCCACCCGTTGTCATGAATTGTTTACACATAACAAATATTTGTATCAACCAATCTGACCTGGCTGGAATCAATGAAAACGCTTTCCAGGACACCAAGAAAATCGGACTAAATACGCCAAGGGTGTGAATACAGAAACAACTTTAATGTCATAGATTTCACCCGTGGCTTGCGAAAATGGGGTGAACTATGTGATTCAGGTTTATCCATAGTGTACATATCACCAGGGACTGTCCTAACCCAAAAATTTAGGGAGACTTGAAGTCTCCCTCCAGCAGATTTAGGGAGACTTCATGACATTTAGGGAGACTTGTGACATAGAATGGATATCGGTTTACTTGCAAAACCAATTTAAGTACCTTAAGATTTACACAAATTTTGCTGTAAGTAATGCATGATAATAGATTTGTTACATTTTATATATGCTTTCCCATAACCCCATCGTCTTTGCCTCCGGAAGTGTGTTCTGTGGGTACAGACTAAAACATAAGTGAAAGGACCTTATTGCGTACTTCTATGACATATGGCTACTTCAACTGATAGAATAAAGGACTGTGTCAGTGTGTCTAATTAACCCTTTCCCAAACAAGGCCGGGTTTTGACGTCCCTAATAGAATAGGCTTGGGAAAACATTGAGGCAAAAGAAAAAACTGCTGATAACCAGCAGTTTCTCCTTTTGTCTCAATGTTTTCTTCGCAATATTTTACGCAAATCTTATGGTTAATTATCAACATCTATTTTGTCGTTTGAAGTGGCTTTCAAATTTGACCAACATAAAACTTCTTTGTTTGGGAAAGGGTTAATTGTTGGATTCTCAACTGATAATCGGCATGCAGTCCCGATCTGATACCCTTCACACCTTCAAAAACACAGGGTCTTAGATTTCGCTTTTTAGGCAAGACAGGGCGGGATTAATTTATTTTAGGCCAGTATTTCACACCCAAGTCGCCCTAAGGACAGTCCCTGTATATAATGATCACATGTCATTGTCGCAAATTTCAAAATAAGTGACCCCTTAATAACTCAGCGTTTTTTTTCACCAATTGGGAAAGGTTCCTGTACCCCTACAATTGGGAATTTTTTGAGTCGCGAAATCTTGAAATTGGGAAATTTTCGCCTCGTGAAATCTTCAAATTGGGAAAAGTTCTAGTAATATATTTGATAAGTAGTGAATCTTTAAAATGCATCTTATCTGTACATAATTAGATGCCATTCTGCACCACAAAGGATTTTGATGACTAGGTTTTATCAGGAAAACTACTAGCTATATATATAGTGATCTAGCTTTAATGCTGAAATTCAGTATTTGCTTCTATTCTCTCTAAACATTATCATAGTTCACAAATTCCTTACCAAAATAATTTAAAATAACATGAATTTTGTCATCTGAAATGTCCTATCTATTTGGACCATTCCAAATATTTGTTTCTTTGGGAAACCATTTTGGTAAAAAAAATGCCAATAACCTTAAATTCTTCTTTGCTCTCAAATTACAAATGTTTTCACATAAGACTTAAAGTACATGTATTTCATTTTCTATTTTAAGATCACTGAAGTTGAGACTGCTTCTCTTGTTAATTTTGATCTGACCAAAAAATCTCAACTGGAAAATTTTCTCATTAGGGAAAGGGTTAAATAAGTTGCAGAAGAGTGTTAAACTATAAGGCAATCTTTCAAATACATAAAGAATATGATTAAAAGGAGAATACCAACATGCCTTTTATCTAGATAAAAAGGGAGTCTTGTAAGCGAGTATATACAGTACCACTTGTGAGGGATATATGTACCAAGACAAGAAAAGTGGTGTGCTTTATTGAATGCACAGTGGGTATATACGGCACTGATCATATGTGTAATTATTGATTTTCTCGCAAACCATTGCCAGACATAAACTGTTTGGATGTGTGTCAACGCAAATTAAAGGTAATCAAGCAGTTATTTGGCTATTTCTAGCCCCCTATAAAGGGCACTGGCGATTGGGAACGGCACATGATCTTTAGAAACGGTAGATATTCATATTGGGACAGGTGCCGATACGAATTGGGACAGGTGCCGATACGAATTGGGACAGGTGCCGTTTGCCGGTACTAGTTAAAGAAGGAAAAAAAACGCTGTAACTTAGCATAGTCCTCTTAGCCTGTCTTAGGTACCACAGTACTTAATGGCGTCCTGAAAAATCAATAATGAATGGGGACATGAAAACATTCCATGATTTCTCTTTCAAAAGTAAATCAAATGCAGTCGAAATTATGATGAAAGTAATCACCAACGAAGATTAGAGTAAAAGAATTTGCTTTTAGTTTTGCTAATGCATGCAGTTGGTAGGCGATACTTCGTCCGCAAATGGACACTATTTTGAATACCGGGGTACCATAAAAGATGCGGTACCGAAGGCGAAGCGGACTACAATATCTGAGGGTCACTGATGATGCAAGTATGGCGTAAAACGGTTTATACAATTTGACGCACAAAATCAGAGAAAATATCCCCAACCTTGAAAACAAGAGGGTCACATTGACATCCTCCCCCTCCCCACATGCCCCACCCCCTCAAATTATTATGACAATATTTTGAGGCGTTATGACCGATTACTTTTGTTCAATACCTAGACAAGTTAGGAATGTCTAACTAGTTTTCTGACTCATTATTACTAAGTTCTTTAAGCGTAATGTCTTGAACTACCTGCCATGCCTTTTCAAAAATCGACAAACTAGTTTAAAACTTTTGTTCTTTCTGTTTACAGTTTCTGAAGTTTTTTTGGCTATTTACAGCGGAAATGACATCATTTGCTTTATAGACTGGGTTTCACTTCCGTTTGACTGGGAACCTTGTCCCGGGAAACTGTACATAATCTTAAAAAATTGGCGCTCCTGTCACATGGATTGTCTTTCATTTAAAACCAGGTTAAAGATAGATCTTAGGGTCTAATTCTGGATAGGTTTACAAGGCTATTTTTCTCATAGATCTATATAAAATTGGAATAGGCCTATGGCCAAAATAAGATAAATTAAAATGAAAAAAAAATAATAATAATAAATAAATTAATAAATGATTGGAGTCGGAATTAGCCTACGAAAATTGTTAGTCCTACATGACATCACATGGAGAAAAGAATCAGTTTCCGTATAAGTAGGCCTAGGGCTACGACTTTTCAAACAAATCAAATTCAAATTCCAAAGTAGGCATCTACATAATATTGCATGTGATGTTTCGAATCTTGCAGGTGCCCCATACCTACAAGATCCAAACAGACGCACGAAAAATAGTAGGCCTATTGAAAATTAAGAACGTGCTATTTTGCTGTTTACTAGGTAGGCCTAAAGTTTGTAAACAACATAATATCGTGACCGGGCTATACAGGCCAGAATTAATATTTTTCATGTAGGCCTATAGGCTCAGTGTTCTCCCCAGGCCAATAGCTGTATCGGCACCACTACTGCTTTGAATGTTTATCAATGGAATGCGCCTACGACTTCAAAAGTACCACAAAGTTTAATTTCTTCAAAATGGTCACCAAGGATAGACATTTAGAGGTATATCATGTCAAAAACTGATAAATGTTGCATTCTTGTAATAAATTAAAATGTAAAATTCTGTATAAAAACATTATGGGAAAAGAAGAAATTGCTCAAATTGAGCAATTTCTTCTTTTCCCATTATGTTTTTATTCACAATTATTTGCATGAACACAATGTTTACCAATGCCACTACGGCTTCAAAATATTCTGCGGAGAACCCTGAACCAGGTTACACTCCAACTCCAACTTTTATGATTAACAGGAAAGTCAGTGTTGATTTTTGATGGCTGATTACAGATGGTACAAATGAAAAACTGTTTTAATATTTTGTCGTTTGCTAGCTGGTATAATTATTTTCCCTACATTTTGTACATTATATAGATCTACAAGTAAAAGGATGAATACATACACATATCATTATCAGGGTCCAGCTTTTCTAATCATCTTTTAAAGAAGAAGAAGAAGAAGAAGAAGAAGAAGAAGAAGAAGAAGAAGAAGAAGAAGAAGAAGAAGAAGAAGAAGAAGAAGAAGAAGAAGAAGAAGAAGAAGAAGAAGAAGAAGAAGAAGAAGAAGAAGAAGAAGAAGAAGAAGAAGAAGAAGAAGAAGAAGAAGAAGAAAACAGAAACAAAAACAGAAACAAAAACAAACAATCAATTAAAAATTAACAACACCAACACCAATCACATGTTTTCTAGGTGACATTTTCTCATTCCCAAACGGCAAAAATTCAGTGTGATCCACTTCAAAAACAACCACGAATGACAAAACGGAAGTTATTAAAGATAGAATTTGTGTAAAATATTGGATAGAAAATATTGAGACAAAAGGAGAAACTGCTGGTTATCATCAGTTTCTTCTCTTGTTTCAATGTTTTCCCAAGCTGTTTCTGACGCCAAAACCAGGTCTTGTTTGGGAAAGGGTTGACGCAGTTGTATCCAATTTTCCATACTCATGCACATTTTACTCGGAATCTGAAATAAGGGACCGTATATAACTACAATGTTTCTGGACCAGTCTGGGCATAAATGCAATCTTATCAAGATCCATGTTGCTCTCTTGAGGTTGCTTTTGGTAACAGAGAAGCTATTAGAGCACAACGTGGATCTTGATCAGACTGTGCGTAAGCACAGGCAGATCTGGATCCATGTTGGACTCAAATGCTATCAGGACCCCTTTCCATACCAAAACATATACATAATATTATCATGTAGTTTAATTTTTTGTCACAGTCAGTCGACCAGAGTGACTGCGTACTTTAACCTTTTCCTAACCAATGTCTGGTTTTGAAATCGCTTATCAAAATATCCTTGCGAGGCAACATTAGAAAAACAAATAAATTCTAATGTGAAACTTTACCAACTGCTTTTCTCTCAATGCAATCCATGCGACAATATGTATACATTTATTTAGCATAGTACATTATAGTGAGTTAGACGTCTATCATCCCTGAAATTGGCATTGTCTCGAACGTTGTTTAGGAAAGGGTAGCCTGAATTGGACACGCTCTGATGCAATGGTTAAAAGCAATTTATGTTTTGAAATCACATATGAAATACCCAAAATGTAGCTGTATAAAGTCTACGTTTTAAGTGCGTTGAATTGTTGGACCTTTTATCGGCGTGAGTATATTTTGGTAATTTTTAGAAGATACTTCGGTTTCCGTGACCATTCCCATAAGCTGATCGATTGTAATGGTCCCAATAAATGATCTGGCAGAGTATCTCTAGCCAGATGCTCTACTAGGTCATTTATAGAGACTTATATATACTGACAAAAAATAAAGGATCGTTCAAACATTTCAAATTTGAAGGACTATTTGGACAGTTATAAACGGAACACGATAATTTTACACTCATTCGGGCGAGTAAATACCTCGTAGGCCTACTAGAATTCAGACATAACATCCGATATGGTCGATTGGTTTAATTTCAATATGGTATGAAATACGTTGTGACAATATTTACTTTTTCTATTCCTTATTTATTGCACCGAGAAGAAGCTTGTAATTAGGGTAAGGAGGGGCAAAACGCCCCCCTTAAGGAAAGAGCGCTGTAGCACAAAACAAACAAAGTATTATGTAAATGTTTCAACGTGAAATTAAATTTTGCCCTTTGTCCCAAATGTCTATACACAAAACAGCTTTGTCACTTGATTTAAAAAATGACTGTCGTTAAAACAATTTTTCTCGAAATTTGGCCTTTTTGCCCCACCCTCGGGGCAAAACGCCTTTGGGGGTGGGGCATGAAGCCCACCACTGGGCTTTATGCCCCGTATGAAAAATAAAAAAAATATTTTGAAAATATCTGGGGGAAAAATAGGAATATAATAAGTTTGTAATTAACATACTAGGAAAAATATATTTTGGATGGGTTTTATCATATTTTCAACATTTTTTATCAAGCGAAAAGGCTAGATTTGGGCATAATTTACTTGTCTTTAAAAGTGGTTACGTGTTACTGTCCTTTGTCTGCAGCATCTTCATATCAGTCAAATTAAAACATACTGATGTTATGTTCTTTATAAGGCCCCTTTAAAGTAGATTAAATGGTCTTTTTGTCTCATTTTAACACAAAATCGACGTTTCATGGGCGTTTTGCCCCACATGGATCCATGAGGTGACGTAAAAGTTTGATATATTCGCGAAAAGTCGGTCTTTTTTGCCAGTTTTTCTTTTGTAGACAACGAAATGTAAATGGATTTCGTCATATGTACCAACCTTAGCCATTCTTTGAGTTTAAAGGAAAATTTTAGTACTTCTGAATACCTACTTATCCATACAAGGGGCAAAACGCCCACTATTTAGCCCTTGGAAGGGGCAAAACGCCCAGTCTGGGCGTTTTGCCCCAAAGCAGCATAGGCGTTTTGCCCCAAAGGGGGTGGGTGATTTAATTTGGCCAGAGAAAAAAATGTGTTGATATTTTTTTCTTTTTATCTTTTTGTGTAGGCGACCAATTGGACATATAAATATAAAATGCATTTTGGTTGATTGAATACTCGGACTGAAATAAGATACACAAGAAAACCCATTACCCAAATATTAGATCAAACATATGCAAAATAAACAATTATTCGCATACTGATAATTGAATGACGTTTAGATGTATAAATTTCATGGGCATCTTTCTAAAAGAATACTTCAAGTGTAAAATCAAGACAAATATCAATTTACATAATGAGTGACGAAATAATCGGGGTGGGCGTTTGACCCCACCTGGGCGTTTTGCCCCTCCTTGCCCTACTAGTAATTCTATTGCAGTCAATGGACCGATTAAAGCTAGTCAGGATAGTTCCAGTACGAAAACTTAGGCCAATAGGCAGTTTGCTGTTTGTCGGGATCAGTCTGTGGGCTTTTTCGAAGAACCTGTTCCCGGAAGTCTTTCCGCAGGATATTCCAAATTATACACGGCATATATACAGGTATTTGCACAATCCATCGGTAAAACATAAAGAGAACTATTCTGTTCCAGCTAAGAGACCTGTGCAACCGGAGGACTATATATATTTGCATAAGCCTATTGTAAAACATGAAGAGAACCATCCTGTTCTAACTAAGAGTCCTGTACAACAGGAGGACTACGAATGGGTTATATATGAAGATGGAAACGCCGGGATTGAATATCCTCATCGTGTGAAAAAGAGACACTCAGATTCGTATAATTTGTGGGTGAACATTAAAGTTGACCCAATATATAAAACTGGTAAGGCCAAATGGAGGTATGGTGATAAATTACAATTATACTCGCCTCTCAATACTTTGGGTGTACCACAGCAATCGAACAAAACCGATCAGGTGGTTTCATTCGCCACAAAAGCAAATGGCTTAGTTGACTGCAAACAGTTGTTTTTGAGAGGTAGAATCGTTTCAAACAGAACACAAGAAATTGTAAAATCTGCTTTAAAGTATCGATTTGAGAAAATTCTTCTAACTGCAAACAAATCATGTGACGAATTCAAATACAAGTCTGGTTATGTGATGTCCCCTCTGACTTCAGAAGAGGAAGCCTTCCCCATTGCCTTCAGTATAGTGATATTTAAAGATGTCGAACAGTTCGAGATTCTTCTCAGGTCAATATACAGACCTCAGAACGTGTACTGTGTTCATATTGACAAAAAGTCGCCAGGTGTATTCAGACAAACAGTGGAGGAGCTTGTCCGATGTTTCGATAATGTATTTGTGGCGTCAACAAGCATAGATGTAAAGTGGGGAACATTCAGCGTTTTAGAACCAGACATCATCTGTGCACGAGAATTGTTCCAACATAAAATAAAATGGAAGTACTTTATTAATCTAACTGGTCAGGAAATACCATTGAGAACCAACTATGAATTAGTAAAAGTTTTGAAAGCCTTTAATGGAGCAAACAACGTCGAATCTAGCAGGTAAAGATTCCCTTTTTTATTAAATCCAAATGATGATTATAGTCTATAATAAATGGTATGACAGGGTAGACTTACTTCAACAGGTCACATTACCTTGGGTCGAAGTGAAGTAAGTTGTTCTCAAAGTATCGTACTCTCTCTTGAAGGGACATAAAATCCCAATTTCATTTTTTTAAAGTATGCCTTGATGCAAAGATTGGTTATTCTAATGCATAGAAATGCTATCAATATTAATTTTATAAGCGAAAATACGCTCATAAAGTTACGACAGAAATGACAAATTTCATATAAATCTGACCTGTAAAATAAGGGTAATTCGACAATTTGACCAACTGGGGGGGGGGGATAAGTCCCCATAGCCCCCTCCCCACTGTTCCTACGAGCCTGTATGTTGAAGTGTCAAATAAACGTAATTCAATGTATCAAGAAATTTCAAGCCTTTCACGTTTTTTTACCTGTCGCACTATCTGTCTTCGTCTTTTATGTTGAGTTTTATTAATCGAATTATTTCAACTCTTTCAGAATGAGTCTTAGCAGGATAAAAGGTTCGGCTCCATTTCCGTATGGAATAATGCCAATAAAGGGGGCTGTTCACGTCATACTGTCAAGGGCATTTGTAGATTTTATGTTGCACAACGAGACAGCTTTAGCCATATATGAGTGGGCAAAAACAGTGGGACATGCGTCTGAAGTGTTTTTCTCGACGTTGAACTTTAACCCCAAGTTAGCTGCACCTGGATCTTACAAGGGTTTGTTGGTTATTTGTTTATTGTTTAACCCTTTACCAAACGGTGCAATTTCAAGTTCCTGCAATCTGAAAGGAGTTGCGGACGCCACCATGATTGATATGAAATGTACATGTAGAAAGTGCAAGTTATATTATGGAAAATATTGAGAGAAATGGCGAAATTGCTGATGATCAGCAATTTCGTTTTTTCTTGCAATATTTCCCCAAAACAGATCCTAGTAGTCTGTGCGGACTGCACGATTTGATCAGGGCCGATCCCTTTTAATCTTTCCGGCACGTCGAATACGGGTCTCCTTCGCAGTTATCTCCCCCGAATCAGGATGAGACCTCAGCCGTCACGAATATTACTACCAGGATTCTAGCTATTTTGAATTTTTCAAAGTCATTTGTGACATCCGGCAAAAACTTAGTTACTGCAACTTAATTAACAAGCTGCAATCTCGATATTTTTTCCAGAAAAGCGACGATTGTCTCATTTAGTCCGAATTATTTTCTGTTTATACAAGTATCAACATGCATCTTATCATCTGCTTCTTATTTCATGTCTATATTGGAAATTGTTATCGTTTGTGAAAAGATCAAATCACATGTTTTCCAGGTCTTTCGCGAACTTCGAGTGATGAAAATCGGTTTTTAGTACGACTGAAAAACTGGGGAGGAGAAAGCTTTTGTAGCGGGAAAAGAAGAAGAAACATTTGCATACTGTCACCCCCTGAATTACCCCTCATGGCGACAAGAGAGGAACTATTTGCGAACAAATTACACTTCAACTACCACCCAGAAATGCAAGTGTGCATGCCGGAACTACTTTTTAACAGAACTGTTGACGAATTCAATGGACTGCTTCTTTTTAATGACACATATTACAAAACCAGGGACTTCGTCCTGAATAGATTTTAGATTTTAGTTTGTGGAAAATCACGTCAAACATCAATAGGCCCTAGCATAAAAAATTAAATAAGTGACCGTTTAAAGCAGAGAAGGTGGAAAATGCCATGAACTTGCTCTACGTGGTAGATTATTTTACAGTGAACTTTATAGAAGACCGAGTAAAATTTTTATCACCTTACTTTTAAAAGATCATCCACACCCATTTATCACTGTAGTATTTTCGCCTTCTTTACATAAAACAATTTTCAAATCGGTCACATAGCAACATATCTAAACTGACACGATTTAAAAACGCAAAACACGTTTTCATTAACCATTCCTTTCCCGTTGCCTTGATCGGCACCATATTTGGGGACATGCAGCATGTGGCAATGAATACGCTTCACGCGCCAGCGATTTTGTGGTGTTTTCTGTAAACTATCCGGACATCTGAACGGCCCATCAGTAAATGCTCGTGTGTCTCGTGCATTCAGACCACGTGTTAAATCACTAAGACTTTTTGTGTACAAACTGCCGCTTTGATTTACTTATTGAAAACATACGAGAACAACGAAAGAAATTTGTGTACAAAATTCTGAAGCTTACTTTGCGAAAAAGGAACCGAGTTTTTTGGCTTTTGATTTGCGGTGTTTCGCAAATGAAGCTAGCTAGACGCTTTAATGAAGCCGAATCGGCGGTTCCAATGTTTATGAGACGTATAAACGACACGGGAAGATTTACAGACCACCCACGTCCCGGTCATCCGCGTGTAACAACTGTACGTCAACATAATTGTATACGTCAACGTCACTAACGCAACAAATTTGTGACGGCTCAGTCTACAGCAAAGTCTATGGTTGGTAATTGCGGGCGGCCTATACATCGCGATATGGTGATAAATCATCTGTGAAAACACGGGGTTCGCTGTCGTCGATGTTCGGTGCCAGCCTCTTGACTCAACGTGCTCGACTAAAACGCAATTTTGTGCATTTCAGGGCTATAGAAATTCGACGTAAAAAACGTGCGAGGTACCTATGTTGACGTCGTCGTGGTAACGTCGTCACGACTTGAACGAGGAAATGAAAATCGGATTTGAACCAGAAATAGCTTCTAGTTTCCAAAGATATAAAATTTATGACCGTAGCTTAAAGTTTTAAAAGTATCCGGTTCTACCTTAAAGGTCATTTTTAGAGAGCATGACTCTCTTATTTTATCATGTTTAAATGTACTTTACATGTACTATACAAACCGCACAACGAAAATAGTTCCTCCCAAACAAGACAAAAAGATCTAAATGACAATTAGAATAGTCTACGTGTCAAATGTGTCATAATATAACATAGATGGCATGTATGATCTAAGCAAAAAATCAAGTATTAAACAAGTCTTAAATAAAAAAGAGATCTGAGTAGTAATTTGCCATTCACAATTGGGTCATGCAGGTCATGCGGTCAAGTCATGTAGCCTAAATTTTGGACAGTGCAAATGGTCCAAAAATAGAATCACATTCCACAGACAGAAATTCTACTAGTGGGTGTCTATCTGAGTGTATTTATTGTAAAGTTTGTGCTGTTTGGTGATAGTATGTTGTGTCATGGATAAAGGGGGCATTAGAGTAAATTTCCTATTAACTCATCTTCTCACACATTTATGAATGGATTGATTTGAACTTATCCTTTCCCAAACAAAACTTTGTTTTAATGTATCTATAAGAGAAAGCTTTGGAAAATATTGAGGTAAAAGAAGAAAATGGTGATAGGTTTGGTGATACTATATTGCATCACAGAAAAAGAGGCTTCACTTTATTGTCAATACATTTTTAGAACACATTCCTCCATTTATGGTTGAATTTGTAAGAAACTTTGATGGACAGTTCCTCATTATGCAGCCTTTTGAATGAAGTCATGTTTTGGTGACGTTTTGGTGCGCTTTGTTTAAACCCATTACCCATTTCCACACAGTGACTCTTTTTGACACCCACAGGAAAATAGCCTCAGAAAATAATGTGGAAAATGAAGAAACTGTTTATGACAAGCAAATTCTTCATTTCCCACAATGTTTTCTAAATAGAAAGACAGAAACATGTAAAATTTCATTCAGTTAAAATTGTCGTCTGCAACATCTTTGGATTCTGGACAGTCTAAAATTTTGCTGTTGGATTAAAATGTTTTGTTAATACAGCTCCACCTATATTCATGGATTGTTTTGCATGAATTATGTTACCATGCAATATTGTCACAAGATTTCATGTTGTGTCAAACATGCTCTCTAACAGTACTTTCAGTACTTTGATTTGTCCTGTTATGTTAACAATTGTAACATTTACAATTTTACATGGCTATACATCGGTTTTGTAAGATGTAGGAGATACCATTTGTATAAGTACTTTTATGCGTTTTTAAATCGTGTCAGTTTATTAAAATTGTTCTTAAATTGGTGCGGCACGTGATTTCCTGTCGTGCTTTAGACTATGTTAAACAGTTTTAACGTATTTGGAAAAAAACGAATGAATTCCCGACGAGCATTTGTATGCATGCATGTAGACAGTCTAAGGCTTGTCATTAATCAAACTGCGCTTAAGCTCCGTTTTTAGAATCGTACAAATCCGGAAAAGACGATTCATTGCATGTCATAAATTCGTTTCATATACTAGTATTAGAGTGTGTTGTATAATAGTAACAAAGCAGGATTCGCACCAAAAATCTTTATCACCGCTACCGTTTCCATCGATTGGTTTAGTGGGGTTTTACGCCGTTTCCAACTACAAATGTCATATCGCGTCGGGTGGAGCATCTAACTATGGGTTCCTGTCGTTTCTCAAACTAGTACTAACACAGCACCATTACCGAGCCTCCAGTTGCTCCCCCACATAGGTTCACGATATCAAACCATTCATTGGGGTCACTTTTGTCAGTTAGTGTATTTGCCGCGGCCGGGTATCGAACCCGGGACCTCTCGAATGAGAGGCAGACTGCACCATGGCCGCGGCCTTTTTCCACAGAAATCTTTATTTAATGGAGATTCACGAATTTGCAAAAGTTGCAAAATTAGAAATCCAGTTCTGTTAATTTTCAATAGCAGTTTCACAAAAGTAGTATACCGCTTTCTAGTCTCCGCCTTGTCTCCCGAAGATTACAAAGTTTTAAAAAATCAAAAACTCTAATATCGTAACAATATATTTGAACAGGAAAATTCAAACCATTGCCACACAGTGACACCTTTTGACGCCCTGCAATTTAAAGGCTTTGGGAAACATTGTGGAAAATGAAGAAATTACTTGCGACAAGCAATTTATTCATTTCCCACACTGTTTTCTTCCCCAAAATACTAAAAAAATCAAATCTTATTCAATTGATATTGTCTTCTGCAATATCTCATTTTATGTGCCGATTAACTTATGCAGTCGTTCCTATATTAGAAGTGCCGTTTTTGCGTGTTTTTTGTCCTTTGTGTGGCGGGGCGGCAGACGAAGATGCGAAATGGCATAAATCAGCCACCATAGTTTTCGCACTTTGAAAGCTCTGTACCCATCCAATTTTTCTATTATCAGGCCCGTGGGAACGGGGGGGGGGGGGGGCTAGGTGGCTCAGCCCCCCAAAGTTGGTCAAATATACTAGAGGAAAGAAGAAACACAACAACTATTTTTTGTTATTTCTCTTGATTCTTTAATGTTATTGAGTCAAAGGTGTTACTGATGACTGCGTGGAACTTTATCTTGATATTGATCTTTGTGTTTACGTTAGAACCTGTCTTACATTAGAGATAACGTCAAAAAAGACGTTTACACGTTTTTCACGTGCAAACCTTTAAATGCCCAAATTTTACATAAAACTCTTTTGATTTGTGTAGATGCACGTCGACTCGACAAAATGCAATGAATTTCGTTTGGATTTAACCCCTCATATCATTTTGCGACTTATTCAAAGACGTCTTCCGGTAGCAATTGCTATGTTTACAAATGGAACATCTTAAAATGCAATTGCTGTTGACTTTGGTGTACATCGGTTGACAATATGTTACTTGAGATAACGTCTTAGAACGAACGGAACAACTGATGGTCGCCCGAAAAGCGGTTGTCAACGTCTAACGTCACGACGTCAGGACCATAACGTTAGCTTATTTTCCTACGGAAACAAATTCTCTTATCGAGAAAAATTGTTTATGCTATTCATAGACAGTGCAGCAATCAAATTTCAGCCAGGAATCGTAAACGTCAAATTGGATTGCATGCAAGAACGCATTTAACGTAGACGCTAAAACACTCTCAGTAATTCACATATTTAAGGCACGTAAAACCTGTGACCTTGATGAAAGTTTGACACTAGAAAGTCAAATGATGAAGCTTTACTATGCATTGAAAAAAATACTCAAATTAGGGTAACTTTGAGAAAGACAAAAACAAAACTTATGATAAAATTTATTTTTTGTTGCGTTTCTTTTTTCCTTTAGTATATGTCGAACTTTCCTTATTTTACACCGATTTTTTATGGAGAATCCAAATTAGCACCCCCTCCCAACAAATAAATAAATAAATAATTTAGACACAGGGGCTTAAGCCACCCAAATATGAAATTGCTTCCTACGGGCCTGACTATAACAACTCATCAAAGCTTTGAAACAGCAACCTTTAAGATGTATTTATGAGGTTTGTGTTGAAAAGTGAAACATACAGAAATATATATTTAGCTACAGTATATTGTGGTATGCGATGAATCAGCCACTTTTCCGGAAATAACTGTAAAAGATTTATTATCTTGCACAACTTCACAATTTATTTGATTTATAGTCTTGCATGATGGCATGCATATTGGCCTGGGGATTTATTGTATCGACCATGAAACTTTCAAAATGTTCAAATATTGCACAGTAAATTGACCTACCGAGCAGAACGGACTTCAATAGGACATAAAGTGCAAAACTAAGAAAACATCTTATTCGTATGTTGTTTGGATTATTTGTTACCCATCACGTTTAGGTAGAATATCCGTAATGTGGCCATTTTGAAATTCATAAAACGTCGGCTTTTTCCGAGCGGTGTCGTTACGTATCCGGACCTATTCGGGCTCGGTCGTAAACATTCGGCGGTGGAAAGTTCCACCGCCGAATGTTTTCGACCGGGCCCGAATAATTCCGTCATCGCACGATTCACATTAGGGACTGACTACCTTAGAAAGAGCATTTTTAGACTCCCAAATGTCGCATTTGGGTAATAGACATATTGTGAGATAGGAAAAAACGTTCTAGAACCAGAAAATTATGCCTTCCTGTGATTAAAATGATTCGATCCTAGTCAGTCTGCGCAATAGGGGCAGGTGATTAGGATCGCTATTTTCCACACTTCACAGACAGTCCCTTTTAATTTGGCCCTTTACAAATTTCTTAAACGGTTTCTAGATGTAATGTGCTCAAGTTAATACTGATTTAATGCACTTACCCATTACCGACCGAAACTGTTTTAGGCTGCTTAAAATACGATCAATTTAATTTTGAAAGGATATGGATCTCAAAATGGCCACATTACGCATATTCTACCTTAATGTAGAAACACCATACACTTCCTGCTCTGCGTTTCACATGTATTTAAAGAGATGAATCAGGCATCAATGGTGTAGGCTAGATCCTTCTCCATTTGCAAGTTTTGAAAATTGACGTTTCGATATGAGCCTTTTAAATAAGACCTGCCTTTGACGTCCTTGATAGAAATGGCTTGCAAAAACATTAAATCAAAAGAAGAAAATGTTGATAATCATCATTTTCTCCCTTTGTCCCAATATTGTCTGTGGTACGTTGTGCATTAGATCTACTCATATGTTTATAATATTCATTTCATCTTCTTCGACATCTTTTTAATTGGACAACCCTAAAATTTTGTTGACATTATACATGTACAATACAGATGCTGTTCAATATGTATTTTCGTCGAAAAACAATAAAAATACTTCTTGTAATAGTTGCTACTTGTGGACTATGTATTCTATATTATTCAACCAATGTAACTGTGGAACAAATACTTCTAAATATCACAGAAGATTTATCAACACAAATTAACGCCAACAAGCATATCAAACGATCTGTGAATCGCCAATCATTTCAATTGTGGAAAAGTACAGATCTGAAACCTGAATATAAACGCGGATTTGTGAATCATGTTCGATTCGGGGAGAAACTTGAATTGTTTACCCTGCAAAGTAAAGAAAACAGAGAAGTAGACCGTTTTGTCTGGAATATGAATCATCCACCTCAGACAAACGGAATGGTCGACTGTAAAGCATTACTTCTTGGATACGAACATGTTAGTCAGATACCTCAGTCCAAAATAATATCTTCTATCAAACACGAGCTTCAAATGACAATACAACTTGCAAAGAAATCATGTGACGAATTCAAACACAAGTCCGGTTATGTGATGTCCCCTCTAACTTCAGAAGAGGCAGCCTTCCCCATTGCCTTCAGTATAGTGATATTTAAAGATGTAGAACAATTTGAGATTCTTCTCAGGGCTATATACAGACCTCAGAACGTGTACTGTGTTCATATTGACAAAAAGTCACCAGATGTATTCAGACAAACAGTGGAGGAACTTGTCCGATGTTTCGATAATGTATTTGTGGCGTCAACATCCATAGATGTAAAGTGGGGAACATTCAGCGTTTTAGAACCAGACATCATCTGTGCACGAGAATTATTCCAACATAAAATAAAATGGAAGTACTTTATCAATCTAACTGGACAGGAAATGCCATTGAGAACCAACTATGAATTAGTAAAAGTTTTGAAGGCCTTTAATGGAGCAAACAACGTAGGAGCAGTAAGGTATGTAGATTCCAAGTACATAAATTATAGTGCTGTCAACACTGTAAATTTGGCGTCACTGAATTAGTGAACAGAACGAACAGAACTTTGGATGTCTTCGTTTGATTTGCGTCCCTTGGATTACTTGTAGTACTTTTCATTGAAATTGTTCTGAGTAGTTTCAACCAATACAAAGACTAAACTTCAAAATGTTATCTATAAGACATATCCATGATGTTGGTGCAATGTCTGAAAATAACAACATGAATCCGCTTCCATAACAAGTCGATCCGCACCATGAATGCATTAGAGAACAAATTATGAAAGTAAATCTATGTAACTTGCATTATATTTAACTATATTGTTACTTAAGAGCGTACAAAATTAAATGGGAAAATGGTCAACAAAAATAAACATTAATTACACAAAACAAAGCAGTAGGCCTAAATTATCTTTTATGCCACCTTATGGAAAAATCAATGCCACATT
The DNA here is from genome assembly GCA_963680895.1 of Fragum sueziense. NCBI lineage: Eukaryota > Metazoa > Mollusca > Bivalvia > Cardiida > Cardiidae > Fragum > Fragum sueziense. Next base: position 23,339,401 of record OY804595.1, on the reverse strand, counting down.
TAAAACAAAATAGGACATGTATATGACATAATAGCTTTAAAACATTGTGGAGAAGGAAATTGTAAATAAACAGCACTTTTTAAACCCCTCCAATGTCAATGCTGCTGCAGGCGACAATACAGATGTAATGCGACTTTGAATGTACTTACTAAGACGTTATATTTTGATGAGTAAATTCGGAAGGAATTGTGTAGATCAGTTGATGGTAACCAGGCCCCGGTTTCTCGAAAAAACTTAAGTACGTTCTCATGCTCAAATCTGAGAAACCGTGCTCAAATCGCACGAAATCCACGTGAACTTCAATCGAATACCCTTCAACGTTGGAGAGTATCCCTTTGAAGTTGAGCATGTTCTCATGAGAATATACTTAAGGTTTTTTTTTTTCGAGAAACCGGGGCCTGGACTTTCTCCTTTTGCTTTAGTATATTCTAAACACAAACTCTGTCTTCCATGATTCATTATATGTACTGCAGTTGCTGTCAAATTAGAACAGTCGTAATGTTTGGCATTTGCGATATGGTAAATCTAAAAATCTTGTCCTTTTCCGTAGGGCAGAACCCAATTATCTATAGGACAATTTCGTCACTTTTCAACAATAAGCTCGTAACGACAGCTTTATACAAACTGTAGTTACGAGGTGTTTTTGTGTGTGTGTTTTAAAGGTAGTCTACCCATAATGAGATTCGCACAGCGTCGAACTTATTCGGGCGATGTCGGAAACATTCTACCGCCGAATGTTTATGACCGCGCCCGAATAGGTTCGAATACGTAAGGGCGCGGCCCGAAAAAATCCGACGTTTTATGAATCTAAAAATTGCCATATTACGGGTATTCTACCTTAAAAGGATATAACATTCCAATTTCATTTTTTCAAAGTATGTCTTGATGCAAAGATTGGTTATTATAATGCTTAGAAATGCTATCAGTTTTTTTTTTTTTTGAAGTTGTTATTTACAAGCGAAAAATACGCATTTAAAGAACAAAGTCCATATAAATCTGAACTGTTGTCTACATCAATTTGTTTAATTTTAGCACAGAAGTAAACATGTATATATAATTATTTCTTGTAAACGGTTTAATAATTTGACTTAAGATTTTCAGAATTTTCATAAAGAAAATTTGCTCTTTCGGATAAAAATAGAAAAAAAATATGAAAAATACTAGTAAACGGGAAATTTCACTTTTAAGCAGCAATATAGTGAATACTAATTCGTTTCATCATTTAGGCTTCAGAAAAATCGATTAAAGACATCTGGCCAACCGCCGCATGGAGCCCGGCCGGTTAAAGGAGCTGTTCATGTAATCCTATCCCGAGCTTTCGTCGACTACATGCTGCACAACCAAACTGCTATAGATGTGTATGAATGGTCGAAAAATGTTGGACATGCGTCAGAAATATTTTTCTCCACATTGAATTACAACCCCGTACTTGCTGCTCCCGGTTCCTATAGAGGTATGTAAATACTTCAGTCGGGTAATGGAATGGCAATGAATTTTGTGTTAAAAATAGATTTAATTTACCGTTATGTTTTGATAAACCGTCTGTGTTGTTGTAAAATCTCGTAACTACGGCTTGAATCAAGCCGTAGTTACGAGATTTTATAACAACACCCACTAAATACTATTTTGCCCGCTTGCATACTCGATCCTAGGTTTAGCCGTAGACCGTTACTGAACTCGACTTCAGATAAGCTAGGCTTGAACCCGAGATGATCCCGACTTCACGGTCATTTGCTCTAACGGTTTTGAGCCCGGGTTCGGACGATCTCGACTTTGACCTATGGTTCATATTATTACGCGTGCCGAAACCGGTTTTTCTAGTTTTAAGTCGATCTAATTGACCAAACGCCGACTGTCAATCAAAAACGTCGATTAGCCAATGGACGATCAGAAAAATGTCATGCCCCAATTGTTCTTCGTTGCATGTGTTATTGTATCGATTTATCGACTGACTATCAAAACAATCGACATGCCAATGGCAAAGAATTTTGTGCTAACAATAGACTACAGTTGTCGCCACATCGTATGGCACAATGTTTATATTTTGTTCAAATGTAATTGAACGTTAAAGAAAACATAAACACGTGCCATACGATGTGGCGACAACTGTAGGTTTACGTTATGTTTTGATAAACCGTCGGTGTTGTTATAAAATCTCGTAACTACGGCTTAAATCAAGCCGTAGTTACGAAATTTTATAACAACACTTACGAAATACTATTTTGTTTGTCCGAATTTAAGTCACGGTTAACTGGATTAAATCGTTCCCTATTAACGATCACATCCCCAAATGTTTGTCTTAAATTCTATGTTGGGCGGAGCGATCTGTCGATTGGCGTTTGGTTAATTGCCAGCAACGAAAACAATCTATTTTTATCCATGTATTATCCCCCCTATTTCTTTTTGCCACTGTTTTTCTCTTTTTTTTGTATCTCTTTCCGTAGAAATGTAGACCCCACTCCTCCCTTCCTGTCCACCTCCTTTCCCCTTCCTTTCCGTTCTGTCTCGCTTTCTTTCTATCTTTTCTCTTTTTGGCATCTTCCCTATCTCCCACTTTTCTCGTAGGGCCGCGGCCATGGCGCAGTTGGTAGCGCACCCGGCCACGACAAATACCCTTACTGACAAAAATGTCACCCATCAATGGTTTGATATCGTGAACCTATGTGGGGGAGTAGTTGGAGGCTCGGTAAGGGTGTTGTGGTAGTACTTGTATGAGAAACGAGAGGAATGGTTAGGTGCTCTAGCCGCCGCGATATGACCTTAATAGTTGAAAATGGCGTAAAACCCCAATAAACTAAACCGAACCCACTTTTCTCGTATTTTAAGAAAGGGCCAACGGTCCTTATTGCTCATCTTTCTCTTATCTATCAACTAGAAATTAACGAATATTTATCTTTTTCCCGACTAGTTTTAAAACAGGGCTTTTTTCGGATACATTTTTGATTTGCAGAATACAACCAAGAATTTTGCTTTTATAAATTACTTTCAATATAATTTATTTGTGAATTTTGAAGACAAACATCATAACTAATATACATCTGGCTCACCCAAACCTGCTATGTACCAGGTTTGGCTGAGCCCGGGTTTTTATCTGTGAATTGAACTCAGCTCACAAGTGTGCAAGTCAACACAAGCTTGGATAAGAAATAGCCATGGCTTAGCGAAACCTATGGCTCAGCAAGTGAGTTGTCCCGTTACCCTGTATAATCGCGGCTTAAGCTAGGCTTATGCGCAGTATGCAAGTGGGCATTTGTTTGTCTGAAGTTACGTCACTGTTAACTGGATAAAAACGTTCTCTATTTATCAAACCGGCTCCATATGCCCACTTGCATACTGCGTATAAGCCTAGATTAAGCCGGGATTATACAGGGTAACGGGACAACTCACTTGCTGAGTCATATGTTTCGCTAAGCCATAGCTATTTCTTATCCAAGCTTGTGTTGACTTGCACACTTGTGAGCTGAGTTCAATTCACAATTAAAAACCCGCGCACAGCCGAACCTGGTACATAGCAGGTTTAGGTGAGCCAGATGTACATTTGTTATGATGTTTGTCTTCAAAATTCACAAATAAATATTATTTTTCATATGAATTTCATCAATATTAACAAAACTGAAGCAATTTTTGAATTATATTGAGAGTAATTTATAAAAGCAAAATTTTTGGTTGTATTCTGCAAATCAAAAATGTAGCCAAAAAAAATCCCTGTTTTAAAACTAGTCGGGAAAAAAGATAAATATTCGTTAATTTCTAGTTGATAGATAAGAAAAAGATGAGCAATAAGGATCGTTAGCCCTTTCTTAAAATAGGAGAAAAGCGGATTTGGTTTGGTTTATTTGGGTTTTAGCCGTTTTCAACTACTAAGGTCATATCGCGGCGGCTGACCTAACCATTGATTCCTATCGTTTCTCATACCAGTATAACCACAACACCCTTACCGAGCCCCAACTACTCCCCCACAGAGGAGTGGGTCTACATTTCTACGGAAAGAGATAGAGAAAAAAGAGAAAAACAGTGGCAAAAAGAAATAGGGGGGGGGGGGATAATACATGGATAAAAATAGATTATTTTCTTTGCTGGCAATTAGATAGACTTAAAACTAGAAAAACCGGTTTCGGCACGCGTAATAATATGAACCATAGCTCAAACTCGAGATCGTCCGAACCCGGGCTCAAAACCGTTAGAGCAAATGACCGTGAAGTCGGGATCATCTCAGGTATTCAGATCAAATTGCATTTATACAATTTACAATCTCTTAAAGATGTTTAACCTTTTCCCAAAACAAGACATTGTTCTGGTATACCAGCGAGTACAGGCTTGAAAAACAGCATTATTTTTCTCCTATTGCCATAATATTTCCTTACCATATTACACATACTTTTGCCCGCTTGCATACTCGATCTTGGGTTTAGCCGTAGACCGTTACTGAACTCAACTCCAGATAAGCTAGGCTTGAACCCGAGATGACCCCGACTTCACGGTCATTTGCTCTAACGGTTTTGAGCCCGGGTTCGGACGATCTCGAGTTTGAGCTGTGATTCATATTATTACGCGTGCCGAAACCGGTTTTTCTAGTTTTAAGTCGATCTAATTGCCAGCAACGAAAACAATCTATTTTCATCCATTTATTATCCCCCCTATTTCTTTTTGCCACTGTTTCTCTCTTTTTTCTCTACCTCTTTCCGTAGAAATGTAGACCCACTCCCCCTTCCTGTCCATCTCCTTTCCCCTTCCTTCCCGTTCTCTCTCGCTTTCATTCTGTCTTTTCTCTTTTTGTCATTTTCTCTATCCCACTCTTTTCTCGTAGGGCCACGGCCATGCCGCAGTTGGTAGCGCATCTGCCTCTCATTCGAGAGGTCCAGGGTTCGATACTCGGCCGCGACAAATACCCTTACTGACAAAAATGTCACCTATCAATTGTTTGATATCGTAAACCTATGTGGGGGTAGTTTGAGGCTCGGTAATGGTATTGTGGTAGTACTGGTTTGAGAAACGAGAGGAATCAATGGTTATGTGCTCCAGCCGCCGCAATATGACCTTAGTAGTTGAAAACGGCGTAAAATCCCAATAAACCAAACAAACCCACTTTTCTCGCATTTTAAGAAAGGTCCAACGATCCTTATTGCTCATCTTTCTCTTATCTATCAACTAGAAATTAACTAGTTTTAAAACAGGGCTTTTTTTGGCTACATTTTTCATTTGCAGAATACAACCAAAAATTTTGCTTTAATAAATTAATTTCAATATAATGCAAATGTTGCTTCCGTTTTGTTAGGCTCACTAATATTGATGAAATTCATATGAAAAATAATATTTATTTGTGAATTTTGAAGACAGTCATCATAACTAATGTACATTTGGCTCACCCAAACCTGCTATGTACCAGGTTTGGCTGAACTCGGGTTTTTATCTGTGAATTGAACTCAGCTCACAAGTGTGCAAGTCAACACAAGCTTGGATAAGAAATAGCTAGGCTTAGCGAAACCTACGGCTCAGCAAGTGAGTTGTCCCGTTACCCTGTATAATCCTGGCTTAAGCTAGGCTTATACGCAGTATGCAAGTGGGCATTAATTTTTCAGCCATTGCCAACTTTTATTAACGGCGGAGATTTTGCATCATGGGATGGATACCTGAAGCGATGCGATTTGTCCATAGATTTATCTATCCCATGATGCACGATCCCCACCGTGTTATTGTCTGCACCTATAAAATTGGATGGCCATAAAAGTTTGCGGTTTGAGAAAGGGTAAATTTCTTGTATCAACTCTCAGAAAGCACGAGGGATCATGATTCTGCGGTTAATCACGTGACTCTAAATTTCAGAAAATCAACATTTTCAATTTTCAAAACTTAACCAATTTGAATTCGGTTTGAAGCAGAGTATGTTGGAAAATGCCACGAATAAGCAGGACGTGATGGGCTTTTTTTAAGTAACTGATAAGTTTAACGATTCCGCGTTAATATCGCGTCCACATCACGTCCAAAATTATACCGCACGGGTCCCCTGCTTTAGACGTGCCCCGGCCGTGATGTGGACGCAAAAGGGTGTATGTGATTACCCAGGATTAATATTGAACCTCAATTATACAGTCAGCCCTATTATTTTCAGGAACTCCAAAATCAACCGGTGACAAAAATCCATTATTGGCTCGACTGAAAAACTGGGGAGGCGAAAGCTTCTGTAGTGGAAAGATGACTAGAAGAATTTGTATACTGTCTCCTCCTGAATTACCTCTCATGGCGACAAGAGAGGAACTATTTGCGAACAAATTACACTTCGATTATCATCCAGAAATGCTAGTGTGTATGCCTGAACTACTTTTTAACAGAACTGTGGACGAATACAGTGGACTACTTCATTTTAACGACGCATATTACAAAACCAGAGATTTCGTTGTGAATAGATTCTAGATTTTCCTGTCTGGAAAATCACATGACATAACAATTGCAGAAATCTCCAACGCATATTAATCGTCACAGATTTGAATTCGGTTTGAAGTAGAAAATGTGGAAAAAGGCATGACGTGCATGCCGGAACTACTTTTTAACAGAATTGTGGAGGAGTACTTGGTCAAGGCGTTTTGTGTAAAATTTAACCCTTTCTTGACAACAATTTAGAGTGGTCAATATCAAGGCTGCTGAAATAATGAAACAAAAAAATTAGAGAAAAGAACATTTTTTTCTTTTCTTTCATTGACCTCTAAACTTACATTATGCAAGGTGAGCCTGTATTGGAAATGCCGGTAAGTCTTTCACTCTGTGTGTCCACATTAACAATCAAAGTGCTGTCAGCACTGTATATTGGGCATCACTGAGAAATTGATATTGTGACAAAAGGACAATATGCTGATTTGAAAAATGGCCCCATTCACTATTCGACGTTTTTAAGCATTTTCTATGAAGCGAGTAAAAAGGCGTCATCGTTTGGAAAATGGTTAATTAATGTGTAGGCAAACGTGCATAGGTGATGAAAAAGTTGAATGTACACCCTCGAGGTGAATCCAAAACGTGAGGCTGTTTGGGAAAAAGGAAAATGTTCCACTTTACTGGATTTTACATTAAATCAACATGTTGGATTATTTCTTATTCTTAGCTAATCAGAATAATACCAAGTACGGACCCATTGTAGAAGCTTAGCCTAACTGATCTCTGATCTGCAAACATATTTCGATTAAATAGAATGCACTTGTTCATTGGTCCAAATGATCAGTCTTAAAACAGTATATGCGGTAAAAATGTTAAAATTCTAGAAAACGGCAAATTTAAGACGATGATTTTACTTTGATCAAAATATTTTAAAACCACAGTGTCTATACTCTATAGGCTAGCCTCTAAACATTCGTCCTTTTCCAAACAAGACATTGTTATGAAGCAAATAATATGAAACATACAAAGATAACAGGAATTTTCTCCTTTGTCCGAATATTTTCTGTGCTTCATTGTACCTGACACGATTTCATCTTTATCGTCACCCGTTTCGTCGTCTGCAACTCTTTCTGATTTGAACAACTCTAAGGTATTGTCGTTTGGAAGAGCCTTCAACACAAGAGTTGAAAAAAAAAAAAACAATAAAGATAAAGTGAATGTAGAATAAATCCTTAACCCATTATCAGTCGCCAATTTCAAGCAAATAAATCAATACATTGTTTGGTCTTTCTAGGAAGAAAATATTGTGGGAAATGAAGAACTTGCTTGTCACAACCATTTCTTCATTTTCTACCATGTTTTCCAAACACATGTATTTCATGGTAACCTAAAGGGGTCAGAATATAGGAATGGGTAAAGCGCACACATTGTATCTAGGGAATGGGCTAAGGGTATAAATACACACACAGTTGTAGTAGGTCAAGCAGTGACCAAGTTAAACACCTGTCAGTGCTTTCACTGGTAGGCTTAATGACCGTTGAAAAAATCAGGGCAGTAATATTTAAACTACATGGAATTTATCTTAGAGTTACACTATTTTGCTTTCAAGCTCCTTAACTCAAACGAAAAGATTGTAAAAACGCTGAAAATACTAACAAGTATTCAATCTAAGCGAAAAGTTCATCAAATGTAATTATTGACCCCCTCCTTATTTGTCGCAGAAGTGAAAAGATGAAAAACGTTGAAGATAGTGACTGATAAAAGACGTTTCTGTGGCATTTGAAATAACGTAGTTTGGCTTGAACACATAGCCCAGCGGGTAAGAGAAAGAATGTAGTGTCTGGAGCGATGTCTGGAGTGAAAAACTGGTTTTAATATATTGGGCTATGCCCAATATAAACACTGATTCGAACAAGAAAATGTATGACTCGGGATCTGGATAAAGGTAGCGTGTGAGATTACCATGTTTCTAGATCAGCATTTACCTAAGAGCAGTCTGATCAGAATCGATGCTGCTCTGTTTTAGTAGTTACAAATTAAGAGGAAGCTATTTAAGGACAACATGGGTCCGGATCAGACTCTGCGTATGCACATGCTGGTCTAAATCCAGGTTCTTCTCTAATACCATAACGGACATTCTGGTTTTCAGCATTTTCTCCTATCACATCGTTTTCCCCAGCCTTTTCATGCAGAGACGTCAGACCACTTCTTGTTTGGAAAATGATTGAAGCGTTGTGACTCAAGTTCTGCATGACCTAACCACCGGTGGTGAAGTAAAACAATTTTCGCTACAACAAGGTATAGATATTTTGCGTTTAAATGTGAGATTAAAGATTTTTTTCTAATGACAATGAACTTGTTCTAAAAACAGACCGGGTTTACCGTTTTGTATTGACAAACTGTCGGTGTTGTTATAAAATCTCGTAACTACGGCTTCGATAAAGCTGTAGTTACGATATTTTATAACAACACCGACGGAATACATTGATCGCGAAAAAACGTCCATCGCTTTGGCCGAGTTCACCACCAGTGCTAACACAAGTCAGTAAAATCTATGTTTTTGGAAAATACGAATGGTCACAGATTTTCAGAATATAGGTAATTTGCAATTATAGGAAATACCCATGAAATTTCAAAAAAAGGCGAATAAGGTAAACCAGAAATTCGATAACCTAAAAAAAGATATTAGCCTTTGGCTGATTGCTATTCATATACATGTACATGTATATCAAATTACGAAATCGTGATAACAGCTACAGAAAGTGCATATTAAACCTTTTACAAACAAGATCGGCTGTTTACTTGGCGAATAGAAAAGCCAGGGGAAACTTCCATGCAAAAATCATGTTACATGCAATCATACATTTTTCCTTTTGAATAAATATATTCTGTGCCACATTGCTCACAAATCTTACCACTATAAGCACCGATTTTGTTGTGTGCATTAGATTTTAAGTTGGAACAGTTCAATTTGTTGCCGTTTTCGAAAAGTGGTGAAACTATTTTGGAAGAGGGAGAAAACGCCTGTATCCAGCACTACTTATTCTTTTCGTAAAGGAAAGGAGAAAATGCTGAATACAGGCGTTTTATCATTACCTTCGTTACCGGTACTATCACAAGGCTAAATATTATAATACACATGTGTCACTGGTGGTGAACTAAAACAATTTTCGCTACTACAAGGTATAGATATTTTGCGTTTAAATGTGAGTTTATAGATTTTCTTTCTAATGACAATGAACTTGTTCTAAAAACAGACCGGGTTTTCCGTTTTGTATTGACAAACTGTCGGTGTTGTTATAAAATCTCGTAACTACGGCTTCGATAAAGCCGTAGTTGCGTAGTTACGATATTTTATAACAACACCGACGGAATGCATTGATCGCGAAAAAACGTCCCTCGCTTTGGCCGACAAAACATAGGACATGTTATATTTGAAAGGAGCCGTCCATAGAACACAAAACGATTGGTGTGAAATGAATAACATTTGTACATTTAAGCACAGAAACATTTTCTTTTTATTGTTTGCTCTCAATGTTTTCCTAATCTTTCGTTGACAGTCCCCTTTAAAAGCTGCTACAAATTATAAAATAGGTGTCGAGAAAGACAACATCTATGTATAACATAGCCAAAGTAATATTGAGCCATAAGGTTTCAATGCTGGTTATCAGCAGTTTCTTCGTTTGCCTCAATGTTTTCCCAAGCTTAAAAAAGAAGAAGAAGAAAAAAAGGGTTTCAAAAACGTATTTTTCGTTAGTAACACGATGCAAACTTTTATACGTAGGCGTCAGAACATTTTGAGAAATAACAAAACAAAGTAGATCTAAGTACAACCGGTGAACCTTTTTCAAAATGTCAAAAATTAGGGCGGTCCAATTAATTTGAAAGCTGTTGCAGACGACAAATGCATGTTTTTAGGATAAAATAAGTGTACAGTTTAGCAAAGACAATATTGAATCAAAAGGAGACAATGCTGATTACAAGCTGATTTTCATTAAAAAATGTCAAAAGCAGGTCTTGTTTTGGAAAGGAATAAAGGTTTAGATCATTAGTATAAAAACGTTATGCTATATCAATGATCAAATTTTGGAATACCCAAATTCCATATCAGGTAAACGTGCGAGTTAGTTACCATATTTAAACACGGGTATTTCCGATAATCATTTGTTAAAACCCTTACCCCTAGAAAAAAATAGACGAATTCAATTGAAAAAGATACCACAGACGACGAAATGGCTGTTGCCAAAGAAGGGATTTGTGCACAATATCACGCAAAAAGAATTCGGACAAACGAAGACAATGCTGGTTATCAGTATTTTCTATGTTTGTCTTCATGTTTACCAAAGTGTTTTATATAACGAATGTCAAAATAAGATCTTAATTTAGAAATGATTAAGCGAGCTAAAATATGACAAAAGGGGCTCTATGGCATCTGTGATCGCATTGACCTAAAGCCATGTCTGTATGTATACGCATCAATAGGTAGATCTATATAAAATCAGGATATCATTGCTAATATATCATACTACCCACATGTCTGTTTGTGTTTATGAATAACAACAAAGATCCTGATTAGTCTGTGTTAAATCGTAGGTTGGTCTGGATCGATATCAGTTTCAAATTCTATAAGACCCCTTTTACCATATCCACCATGAAACGTGTATTCCTGAGGAACGAATGACACAATTTATTTCGTGTTTTCCATCACATTTCCATCGGATTTTCCCATTGTACTATTTTCTGTCGCATTTTCCAACGGATTTTCCGGTTGTGCAATTGTTTCGTTATTCGCGAACATTCCATACGGGTATAAAATCAGCATAGCGTTAGAATTACGTCATTTAGATTCATTTGGCCAAACGAGGGTACGGATTTATTTTAACAGCAAAAAGCTATTCGTGATAATATTTAAGGTAAGAAGATCTTCTTCTTCTTCTTCTTCTTCTTCTTCTTCTTCTTCTTCTTCTTCTTCTTCTTCTTCTTCTTCTTCTTCTTCTTCTTCTTCTTCTTCTTCTTCTTCTTCTTTTTTTCTTCTTCTTCCTTATCTTCTTCTTCTTTTTCCTTATCTTCTTCTTATTCTTCTCCTCTTCCTTCTTTTACCCACAAAAAATTAATAGGGAACGATTTTATTCAGTTAATCGTGACGTAATTTTTAACAAACAATAGTATGGAGCAGGCGTTGTTATAGAATCTCGTAAATACGGCTTGATCCAAGCCGTAGTTACGCGATTTTATAACAACACCGACTGTCTTTCAAACCACAACAGTAAATCGAGTTTATTTTTAGTACAAAATTCATTGCTATTGGTTTATCGATGATCATATTGCATGTTGATAATGAGTATTTTGAAAAATATTTAATGATTTAACCCATTACCGGAACAGGAAATTTTAGTCATGTCAAGAATCAAAGATGTTGCAGACGCAAGTTTCAATTAAATGACATTTTATACCTCATTTTTTTTTTGCATAGAAAACATTATGGGAAATGCTTGTCAAAAGCAATTCCTTCATTTTCCACACTATTTTCGAAAGGCTGTAATATCTAGTGGGGCGTCAAATTGCGTCCTTATATGGAAATTTGTGTTTCCAGAAATGTTTATTTTTTTCTTTTTCTTTACACCACTCTGAAACGTTGTTTCTGTTTTTTTTTTCCTTTTTAACAAATTGATTAACTGAGCAGCATTATCTTCCAGGTATCAAACATGGGTGGTGATACAGTGAAAATCATCAGCATGAACTCGGTGCGTAGGGCGACCAGAAATTGGTCCCCAGATAACCAATCGTCGTATCTAAGCCAGTTAATCGAGGGGTGTAGCCCGGATATCTGTTTCCTGCCCGGAGATAACGGGAAGAGACTGGGAGACAATCTTGTGATCGGCTACAGCGACTACTGTACGTATGAGGAGAGATCGGTTCTACTCTACGATCATCAAAAGGTAAGGTCCCCTGCGAAAAAAGTTCAACAACGCATTTCTATTTCTAGAACTGTTCTAGAACGTTAAATGGCACTTCTAGAACTGTTCTAGAACAGTTCTAGAAATGTCATTTAACGTTCTAGAACAGTTCTTTAACTTAAATGAGCTTTTCGCAGGGGGGTTACATGTGTACTCTCTTTCCATCGATTATCGTTTTAACTACGTTTAACAAGGTAAAGATCGAGTTTAAATCGATCGATATGAGAGATAAACACTGTGAAAAGAGTATGTTACATGGTGTCGTACTTGCCAACTGACAAAATAGCATTCCCGAAGATTTGATATCTGTCTAAAATTGAAAGGTGCTACCCAGACAAAAAAAATTCAAACTTAAAGCATGAGAATTGTAAATTTAGTATTACATTGTGTTTTTAATTGTATCGCTTGCAGGGACCATTAAGGTGTATACCGGTATTTTCCACTTAAAGGGACATTTCATTCCAATTTCAATTTTTTAAAAGTTATGTCTTGATGCCAAGATTGGTTATTCTAATGAGTACAAATACTATTAGTTTTTTTAAGTTGTTGCAAATAAGCGAGAAACACGCATTTAAAGTTGATGCATAATCGATAAATTGCATATAAATCCGAACTGTTGTCCACAACAATTTGTCCAATTTTAACTCAAAAATATAAATTTCTCGTAAACGGCGCAACATTTTAGCTTGAAATTTTCAGAATGTTCATAAGGAAATATGCCCTTTCAGATAAACATAAAAGTAAAATTTATGACAAAAAATTCTGAAATGTCACTTTAAAACTACCTTTGTCTTTTCTATCTAGGTAGCGTTCGGTTTTCTACCTGGTCTAGATCTTCATTACAAGTAAAATAATACGTTCAATGGTGTTGCTTTTTAAAATTCCTCATCGGGGTGGTATTCACCGACCAATCTAATTCCAAAATTACCTTTAAAATTACACAATCTGATTGGCAAAGACGTACGTCTCATCCAATCAGATGGCTTGTAATGTAATTTTGCTTCAGACAATCAATCAAGAAATGTCTGTGAATACGGCTCCTCAGGTCTAAATCGTCGCTTTTCCACGCAAGCCTTGTAATTGCAGCTTAATCAAGCTGCAGTTGCGAGGTTTTGTTGCAAAGCATCGAAATTCTTTTTTGCAGGTAACAATGTCCCGTCCGAGCGTCAACATAGGCACATTCGGGCCGCTACCTGGTCTGGATTTACATAAACTGGTGACCCCTGTTGTACAGGTTTACAGCCCGAAACCTGCACGTGCCGTGATGAAGGAACTCGTCATGGTATCCTGGCAGAGTGACCTATTCTCTAACAGCTCAACCGACCCTGTTAGAATTCTCGAAAGTATAGTGAACTTCACACAAATGTTCACACAAACGGAACAAAAGGCGGCTTTTATTGGAGGAGAAATACCAGTACCGCTTGAAACTGTAAAATCAATCGTTAGAAAGCTGAGTAATGATGCCAATACTGAATTTTTGAAGTCGGTCAGCGACTTTATTCCGCCACAAGAAAATCTACCGTCAATCAATGCCGGAAGAACAACATTCATTAGACACAAGCTGAAGATGGAAGTGTTTAAATGCAAGTCGAACTCTACCCTACCAGAAGGGTCAGATTGTTTCATAGCTAGCAAAGAGCTTCAGCTCACAGAAGCTAAAATGCTGAATGTTGAGGAGGTCCTAGGTCGAGAAGTAAAAATGGAGACTCTCAAGAAACATGTCCCTGTTGAAATGGGAATAAAATATGAAAATAGGCCATCTAGACATCATGGTGGTTAGATCGATTTCTTTTAGCAGTCAAGCAGTAAACGTTGAACAGTAATAGTTCTCAAACAAAACATAGATCTAGAATAATCCTTTCCCAAAATGAAAAAGTTTAGACTGTTTCTATTTAAAAGATGCAACAGACAAAGGGGACGTTGATAATGATAAGGGTTGTGAAACAAATTAAGGGGGTAAAAGAAGAAATGCTGATTTTGAAGAAGAATTGAGACTGTTAGGTTACATGTAATTTTACGTAAAAAATGCCTATATCCACCTAAATGGGTTGGCAAATGCACCCACCATCAACATTAAAATGTTTCTCCTCTTTTTATTCCCGTTTAAACTCATTTTATTATCATCAATGTGTAACATGTGGAAGTTTACAACACGTGATATGTTAACAGTTGTCAAATGGGCCTGGTCACAACTTGTGGCCACACCCATTTGCTAACTGTTAATTTTTCACTCGTTGACAAACTTCCATTTCCTTATTATGTTTTCTATCATTTTTCATTTTATTGATAACTTTCTCTCGTGCACATGTTACATTTTGTCTCTGTATGATGTTAATATGTTATTTATTCATTGTTAATATGTTGTTTTAAAATTCAATGTTAATATGTTGTAAACATGTTGTTTAAAATAATATGCTGTAAATAAGTTGTTAAAATAGGCTATGTCGCTCAAAGTAGAATTTATTGCGTAAATATGCGTAAACTATGTTGTTATTGCAAGTAAACAATTTTGATTAAATTGAATTAAATTCTTATCAACTTTTATGTTATGCTTCTAAATAGTAAAGTCGTTACTTGTCTCAGTGAACCCGGGATTTGGAAAAAGAATACTTTTGGCATATGAGACAAACTGCGATCTATGTCATAGTTGGAGACATGAACTGGTGCCCTCTTTCAGTTGCAATTATCAACAAGAATCCCGATCCGAATGCATGTAAAGTTTGTAAACGCATGCTGATTAGATTCATGCTGATGTCAAACTTTTGAAATGGGCTGGATGGTTTATTCTGAATTCATTCTAATTTAAGATAGCCCACATCTAATGAGATTCACGCGATGTCGGAATTATTCGGGTGATGTCGTAAACATTGGTTTTGAATTGCCGTGAACCACCAGTTGTTTAGGACCTCGCCCGAATACGTTCAAAGGCGTAGAGGACGTTCACGACGCATGAAAAATTGATCTAGTTAACCCATTACCAAACGGCAAAACTTAAGACTGTTCCAAGCTCAAAGATGTTACAGACGACATTTTAAATTGAATTGAATTTTACATATTTTGGTCTTCTTGTGTAGAAAATATTGCGGAAAATGAAGAAATAGCTTGTCACAAAGTAATTTCTCCATTTTCCACAATGTTTCACTTGCGTAGGAAGAGGGGGGACAGGCCCCCAATAATTTGGGGGCAACATATCCTTTGCCCCCCCCCCCAATAATCCACCCATAAAAATTATTTTCCTTCAAGAAAGGTCTAGGTACAAAATGCTGTCTGAAAGTGCCCAGATTGCAGGAAATGGCTTCTTAGAATTCAAAATTTTATGGGGGAGCATGCCCCAGACCCCTCTAGCAACGATACGCTTGGTCGGTCCCATTCACTTAACATTTGGCACCCCAATATATTGTAAACCTTCCTACGCCTATGTGTTTTCCAAAGCCGTTATCTTGTAGGAAGTCAAAAAGAGTCACTGAGTGGTAATGTGTTAAAGGGGCTCATTCTATGTTTTTATGCTTCCGAACTGTTCGGGAACTCATACTTGTGCATGGAAAAACAATTAGCAATGCATAAAAACCTCAATCTCGGCGAAAAAATCTTTCCTTTGCTATAGATCAATCCTTTACAATCGTGTTTACACATTCTATTTTTACTTCAAAACAAGACAAGGTCAAGGTCAACGAGACACACCTCCGCGATATTAACACACCGTACAACCGGCTGTGTCGATGACTGTGACCTTATTAGCGAGGAATACGTGAAAAGGTTTATTTTGTACAAGCACTGAACATTTATACGCGTATTTATCAACTATAGAATACCAAAGATCCTTTCCTTTATTTATAAAAGTAAATTCATTTGACCTACCATGCACATGACATCAGATGCCGAATCTGTCTTCGCTGACTTTCTACGCAGCCGGTTGTACGGTGTGTTGAATCTCGCTGATCACAGATGACGTATCTCTGACGTAATTGATTTTTGAAGGTTGGGCATATGTAGCCGTTACAAAACAAAAACAAGGACGGCCAGCATGTTATTAATTGACTTGGATTTTAATACTTATAATCCATTTTTATTCACCTCACAGGGTGTGGCTAAGCGAAGAGGTTATTCGACGAGTTTACTTCTCGATATCTTGGTTGATTTAAGAGAAAAACGTGCGGCACGTGCATGAACACATTTCGAAATTGAAAGAACGTTCTATTGTAAAATGAATTGTTATAAAACCTCGTAACTACAGCCTGATTCACGCTGTAGTTATAATGTTTTGCAATAATACCGACGATGTACCGCTAAGCGAGAAGGCTGTTTCTCCTCAAGCTTAAATGTAATGAACCGTTTACTAGGCTCCGCCCTGTCTCCTGAAAAAATCAGAATATAATAAAGCTCGACGAGTGGTAACAATGGACATAAATGATCTACCCCTTCAGGTTGGTAATTTCATACGTTATTTCTGGTTTGTAATTATTGTGCCATTTGCATTTTCGACAGCCTAGCTCGTCCCCCTTTAAAGGGACATTTCATTCCGATTTCAATTTTTTAAAGTATGTATTGATGCCAAGATTGGGTATTCTAATGAGCATAAATACTATTAGTTTTTTTAAGTTGTTGCCAGTAAGCGAGATACACGCATTTAAAGTTGACACATAATCGATAAACTGCATATAAATCCGAACTGTTGTCCACAACAATTTGTTCAATTTTAACACAAAAATATAAATTTCTGATAAACGGTGCAATATTTTGGCTTGAAATTTTCAGAATTTTCATAATGAAACATGCTCTTTCAGATAAAAATAAAAGTAATATTTATGACAAAAATTTCTGAAATGTCACTTTAAGCTTTCCCGACAATATAAAGCGAGACACGTCGATAAACTTATTCCCACACATTGCATGACTCATTTTGCATTCCTAAAAGAATCAAAGTACTGATAGTACTGAAGGTCGGGAAACAGAGGATTCGTAATACAGAAAATGGTCAATTTTCTTAAATTTACATTGAATTCGTAAAATATTCTCAATGTTGTTATCTGATTGCACATTAAAATTAATCCTTATACTCTTGTTCCCGAGTTAACATAAGCAAAAATTTGATATTTCCAGAAAAGAAATCATAGGAGACGAAAGGGTAATTGTCAACAATATAGATCTACTCCATTACACGGTTCGCCGCGATATGACCCTAGTAGTTGAAAACTGCGTAAAACCCCAATAAACCAAATCCATTACACGATGTCGTATTTTTTCGGGTGATGTGGTAAACATTCGGTGATGGAAAGTGTCGATTTCTTTTAACCCGTAACGTGTCCGTGTTGAACGGGTAACCGTATGATAAAAATATTTACGGCGTCGTCAGAAAAGATCCGACGTTGCATGAATCTCATTACGGACGGACTGCCTTAATGAATTGTCTGGGTTAACAGTTTGTAAAACATTATATCATTTTGATATCCATTATAAAAAGGTTTGAGGATACATTGTGGCAAAACGAAAACATTTTGATATTCAACATTTTTTCTTTGTTTCAATCTGTCTTTCAACAATTCTTCAGCTAAACTTTACATTAATATATATCTAAGTTATCAACACAAACTTGACATTACATGTAGCAACAGTATTCCGTTTTTTATGCAGGCCCGTAGGCACAGGTGGGGCTACGGGATGGGATAAGCCCCAAATGTTGGCCAAAAATATCGAATTTTCCTCATTTTACATAGAAAATTGAAGAAAAGACCAATTTAGCCCCTAAGATGTTCAGACACTAACACGGACAGAGTTTTGAGCCCTTCCCCTTATCAAATTGCTTCCTACGGGCCTGAGGGCAGTTTTACATTCTACTGCTTAGGAAAGGTTAAACTTTGCACGATGAAAAATATGAATATTATGACGGGAAAATTTCTGAGCAAAATTCAGAATGAGGAATGAAGTTAAATTTAATATGGTTCACAAAAGAAGCATGAGAACTGACCAGATTTAGATAATTAAATTTACAATATAGCACATTGTAAATAATGGTAAAGGTTAGACCACAAACATTGATCAACAATTCTAATGATATGTGTGTTAAACTCAGAATTTGAAAAAAAGTGAGCTCGTATTTTCTGCACACAAATCTAGATCTTGCTTTCTTTTAATTTTTGCTGTCCTCTTTGCTTTTCGCATTAGCTTTCACTTTGGATTGTTCTTTCTGTCGTTTGTGAAAGAGATAAATATATCACCCCTTATCATCTGCAGAGACAGAGGCCTACAATAAACTCATAAATAGCCTATATCTCAAGCCCAGGTCGAAGAAAGATGATTAAATTCCTGTTAAACCTAAGCCTGGATTAATAAGGATGAATAAATTACGAAAATTACGTTGTATGTACTCAAGACGGCTCAAAGTCCGTCAACGCCGTTACGGTAACACTTTAGTTGGTCAAAGCATAGGAGACTAGCTTTACACCGCGAAGTGTTAACACGTGAGCGTATAACCCGATAAAATGCATGTGTTGTAAAATGCGATTGTGCGCATAGCAATATTGAACAAGGAGAAGGACTCGACTAGAGTCAGGATATTAATAGATTTTCCGTGAATCTACGAGTGCTTCACGGAAATGTCCGATTACACGAACTGTGTGGCGCAGTAATTTGGCGTTGAATTTCTCGTCTGCTCTAGTCTGCCACACCAGTTAGAATAGTTCGAATCAACCTTTCCGCCAAAAAGAGAAGTTGGTAGTTTTCGCACTTATGAGCAAACTGCTGCATTGTTTTGATAAAACAATTAGGAAATGAAAGTCTTTACGATGATTATGTTATTTGAGTAATTTGAATTGTTCAAAGGTAGGTCTACTTTTTCGGCGGACTCAGACATTTTGAACGACTATGCGGTGACCAAATTATATCGAAAACCTCGTATCTGCAGATTAAAACAAGCGGCAGATATGAGGTTTAAAAACTTTTCGTAGAAAAGCGTTAGCAGCGTTGGATGGCTATAGGACGTGAAAATCTCAAAGAGATTTCCCGACCTAAAAACGATATGCTTCTGTACAAAATTTCACGAGATTGATGCAAGTGATGGATTTTTTGATGAATCATAGATTAATCATGGGCGAATCTAGAGGGGGTAGGGGGGTCTGGAATTGGCCGAAAATTGAATTTGAAAATTGAATTTTGACTATATAAATTTAGTGTAACGTTACATATTTACTACAATTTAAGACATAATTTGTGCTTGGACCCCCCCTGGCAAAAATTTTGTGCTTGGACCCCCTCCCCCATGGAAAAAAATCCTGGATCCGCCCTTGGATTAAAAGTTGTCATATTTTACTTAAAGGATTAAATGTTCGAGTTTTTATGCCCGCTTGCATACTCGATCCTGGGTTTAGCCGTAGACCGTTACTGAACTCGACTTCAGATAAGCTAGGCTTGAACCCGAGATGATCCCGACTTCACGGTCATTTGCTCTAACGGTTTTGAGCCCGGGTTCGGACGATCTCGAGTTTGAGCTATGGTTCATATTATTACGCGTGCCGAAACCGGTTTTTCTAGTTTTAAGCCGATCTAATTGCCAGCAAAGAAAACAATCTATTTTTTATCCATGTAGTATCCCCCCCCCCCCATTTATTTTTGCCACTGCTTTTCTCTTTCTCTTTCCGTAGAAATGTAGACCCCACTCCTCCCTTCCTGTCCATCTCCTTTCCCCTTCCTTCCCGTTCTCTCTCGCTTTCTTTCTGTCTTTTCTCTTTTTGTCATCTTCTCTTTTTCCCACTTATCTCGTAGGGCCGCGGCCATGGCGCAGTTGGTAGCGCATCTGCCACTCATTCGAGAGGTCCAGGGTTCGATAGCCGGCAGCGGCAAATACCCTTACTGACAAAAATGTCACCCATCAATGGTTTGATATCGTGAACCTATGTGGGGGAGCAGCTGGAGGCTCGGTAAGTGTGTTGTGGTAGTACTGGTATGAGAAACGACAGGAACCCATGGTTAGGTGCTCCAGCCGCCGCGATATGACCTTAGTAGTTGAAAACGGCGTAAAACCCTACTTTTCTCGTATTTTAAGAATGGGCCAACGATCCTTATTGCTCATATTTCTCTTAACTATCATCTAGAAATTAACGAATATTTATCTTTTTCCCGACTAGTTTTAAAACAGGGCTTTTTTCGGCTACATTTTTGATTTGCAGAATACAACCAAAATTTTTGCTTTTATAAATCACTTTCAATATAAAGCAAAAATTGCTTAGTTAGACTCACTAATGTTGATGAAATTCATGTGAAAAATAATATTCATTTGTGAATTTTGAAGACAAACATCATAACTAATGTACATCTGGCTCACCCAAACCTGCTATGTACCAGGTTTGGCTGAGCCCGGGTTTTTAACTGTGAATTGAACTCAGCTCACAAGTGTGCAAGTCAACACAATCTTGGATAAGAAATAGCTATGGCTTAGCGAAACCTATGGTTCAGCAAGTGAGTTGTCCCGTTACCCTGTATAATCCCGGCTTAAGCTAGGCTTATACGCAGTATGCAAGTGGGCATTAGAGTGACTGGACCTTGTTTACATCTTGTTAACACCTTAAACTCATTCCCACACGTCGCATGACTCTTTTTTGCATTCCCAAAAGAAAACAACTTTGGAAAACAGTGTGGAAAATGATTGTGACAAGTAATTTCATCATTTCATCATTTTCTACAATGTTTTCTATCCAAAAAGACTGAATAATTCTAAATATCATTCATTTGAAATTGTCCTAGACCTTGTAACATCCTTAAATATGAACCAGTCTTATAATTTGCCGTTTGGTAATTGGTTAGGTAGCTATGACCGTATGCAATTCTGGAAAAGTGTGGTTAGGTTAATCACGACTGAGGCCGCAAGTTGTTGATGATGATGATGATGATGATGATGATGATGATGATGATGATGATGATGATGATGATGATGATGATGATGATGATGATCATGATGATGATGATGATGATGATGATGATGATGATGATGATGATGATGATGATGATGATGATGATGATGATGATGATGATGATGATGATGATGATGGATGATGATGATGATGATGATGATGATGATGATGATGATGATGATGATGATGATGATGATGATGATGATGATGATGATGATGATGATGATGATGATGATGATGATGATAATGATGATGACCACTTCATAGCATTAATTGTCGCAGGAAACTACTCTTCGATGTGACTTTTTTATTTTTGTACCCTCTTTACCAACATCTGCTTAATCCTTTCCCAAACGACAAAACTTTTAGGTTGTCCAAATTAAAAGCTGTTACAGAAGACAAGATATATGTTCATTTAGAAAGGATTTGTGTACAAAAAAGCAATGCAAATATAGAGGTAGAGATAAAATACTGGTTTCTCATTTTGTCTCAATGCTTTCATAAAGTAACTCTACAATGGATGTAAATTCCATGCCTTGTTTGGAAAATGGTTAATTTTAACAGAATTTCGAGGGTCGACTCTCGTTTCACTTCGGCAAATTCATACAGGTATAAATTGTATTTTCTTTTGTCACGTGGAACGATTTGACCTTTAATATGTTTCCATTCAATAGATTCAATAGTATGTACAAATGTCATGCCAGCATGTAACAAAGACAATATCGTTACATAATTACAGATCAATTTTATTTGAAATTCCTGTTACGATGGTTTCTCAATTATCACAATAATATTATCACAGTTTCTAAGTAAGATAGATCTATACAAAGTTCAACACTAAAATTAATTTACAAATAATTTATAAATTCAGTATATTGTAAACGAAATTCGTTGTATAAAGTTTTGTTTTCGTTGCCTTATTTATGATCAAAGCTTCTGGCGTTAACGCCTTTCGGTTGTTTGCTCTTGTATATCCCCTTCATGGCTTGAAGCCTGCGTTTCCGTGTCTTCTCGTTGCTTTCCTTCTCGTCCTCGACGACTTTTTGTTTCTGTTCTCGTTTTCTGGGATCTCTCTGTGTACCTGGGTTGTACACCTTCACCTGTTCGCCTGGTCTGGACCCGTACGAGGAGGACAGCAGGCGAGACGACGCCGCACTTCTCAGTGTTACGGCAGATCGACCCTTTCTGAACACAGGCCTTATTGGACCCTTTGATTCTTGTGT
Organism: Fragum sueziense; assembly: GCA_963680895.1. Taxonomy (NCBI): domain Eukaryota; kingdom Metazoa; phylum Mollusca; class Bivalvia; order Cardiida; family Cardiidae; genus Fragum; species Fragum sueziense. Next base: position 23,316,952 of record OY804595.1, on the reverse strand, counting down.
TGAATCATCGCTGAAGAAGATGGAATCACGCTTGATGGGCATATTGATATAACCTATCTCTGGACCCTGTAGAAACGGTTTGGGATTAGGATTAGGTCGAATTGGAATGTCGATTTCGGAATCAGAGCTCTCGAATGAATCAGCATCATATGCGTGATCAGCGGCCCTGCCTGTGTCTGGTCCTGGTTCTGACTTACTCGAGTGTGCTGGTGACGTCTCTATCTTCATAACATCTTCAACAGACGGCACAATGTCCGGGGCTTGAGAGTTGATATTGGCCACAGTGGTTATTTGGTGTTCCTGGGATGATTGGTCATCAGTGCTAGTGTCTTGGCTTGAAGTATGACCTTCTGGATTCGGTTTTGATTCCGATTTCCCTTTGTCATTAGTAATATCAGTATCAGTGTTGGATACGCTATCAACATGTATAGGCTCTGGTTCAGTATCTGTATTATCTCTTTGTCGTTCAATAGCTGTACTTTCGAACGAGGTCTCTATAGTTGTTAATGGGGGACGCAGTAGATTTTCATCATACCATTTACCGTCGTCCACTGTAGACACCTCATGTTTTGGCGATCCATCAGAACTTACATTGTCATTTGACGATTCTTTGTTATCTTCTGACTGACTAACATCTATACTAGGGGGTATCAGTGCAGATTCATTCGGATCTTGGGACTCTGCTACATGTTCAGTCTCCTGCGTTGTGTTTGTTTTCTTTGGCGACCCGCTGTTACTTTTCTTACCTTTAGATGTAAGGCTGGTAATCGCTTTTTTGATTGGCGATTTTGGTTTTTCGGGTTTAGGTTTTGCTGCTTGCTTAGACTTTCCCGTAGTTTGAGCTTTCTTTGGTGTTTGTTTTGATACAGCTGTTGCTTCCCTCTTGGACCCTTTATTTTCTGTCTCATCATGTATCGCAACTGTAGTTGGTGCTGTTGCATTAACTGGTTCAGATTCCATGTTCACAATTGAAGGACCGTCCAAAGTATTAATCAATTCTTCATTGAGCCTAACAGCACTCGCCTGAACTTCATCTGCCCTACTGCCAGATGCACCGTCTTCCTGCACAAACATCGTGTTCTCTCGTACAGTCGGGCTTTCATCTGATTTACCGGCTGCAACAGGAGAACCTCCAGATCCACCCTGTTCTGTGTCCTTACTTGCTGTTTTAAACGGTAAAACCACAGGCTTGAGAGGGTTAACAACGTTGACTTTATCTTTCTGCGGTGCCTGGAATGTCCGTATGGGTGGTAGAGCCTGTCTACTGGAGGGTGGAGGATGGGCCTCTAGTACATTAGGATATTCTACAGCTTCCTCAAACGTCGCTTCTTCCTCCTCACTCAGCGCGGAACCTTTCGATAGACGACGTCCTAATTGACTTTCATCTACACTGTCAGGCTGAAGAATGTAAAATAAAAGAAAATAATGTAATAAATATTAAATTCAAATGATATGTTTTGAATAACTGATATTTTTTCTTAATCTTATTTTTTTATTGTCGAACGCACTTTCATTATTTACCGTTTATACATTAATTGGAATATACTTAATGTGAATAACTTGGAGAATTAAATAGTTTGTTACACTTTTTTTAAATGGGATATGTATACACAAACTTCTTCAAGTTCAAATACTATTTGATTGCCTTAAGACATTCGAAGCTGGACGAGGATGAGAAAACTAGTGAGAACTGAGTAAAATAAGGTACTCATAAGTAGATCGACAACAGTCTGTCAGTTAACAGCATTTTGGCAAAATAAATTCTGGCACTTACTGTTAAATTGATACAAGGTACAAGCAAGAATCTTTTGATAAATATGCCGCATGTCTTCAAAACGTCGTAGCTAGAGCTTGTATAAAGCTGTAGTTCTGATGTTTTGGAAGAAAAGTAGCGATATTTCCCGTTATGTTTTTCAAGGCGTTTCGTGGTTATGTAATACATGTGAAATTCGGACATGTTCTGGTAAGGATATAATCAAGTTCTGAACCTACCTGAGATGTCTGCCTATTACGAAATTTCTGGAAGTACAGGCATGTTAAGATTAAGATGATGTAGAGCAGTACTACCAATCCGATTACAAGGCCGATTACCGACGAGGAACCTGAAAATAATGGGGGTGGATTATTGAAAAGAGGACTTAAGGATTACAACCCATCATTAGGTACATGTACTAAACACTTCGTGCATCTTCAGCGTCATCCGTGATAACTGGAATTAACGAGAGTTACCTTCGTCAATTTCCGGGCGTCGTCTGTAGCAACGGAAATTTACGAGGAATACCTACGTCAATTTCCGTTGCTATGGGTGATGCCTGAAGCTGCACGAAACATTTTTAGTCAATGATGGGTTGTACATTATCCTGAAGCCTTACCCAAGCATCAATAATTAAAATTTTTCCTTTTTTGAAAACTGTTGCAGATGACAAAATTGGTATAAAAGATTAGATTCGTGTTAGATATAACACAGAAAATATATTTATATCAACATTTTCTTCCTCTGTCTCAATATTTTCTTTAAACCTACAGTCAAGGGACATAATTATTTGCCACCCTGTTGATTTTTGCATACATTTTACGCATAATTATAGATTAAAACTGATGTTAAATCATTATTTTCTTACACACCACACAATATTTGATATTATTTTAAAGCATAACAAATCGCGGACAAAATCTCTATAAAAACTTTTTTTTCAAATGGTCCGGAGACATAGTTGCTAGGTAACTTAAGGAAATTCTGACAAGCGCTGGTATGCTTAGTCCTCTACTCTAAGACGGATTGGTCTTGAAACATCGAAGTAACAGTAACAAATGCTTAAAGAACTATTTTCCAGATCCTGGTTAATATAGCATATTTTCTACAACAACAACAAAAAAAAACAATGACTCCTAATTGCATCTTAAAACTAGAAATATATCACTAAAATCGATAAAAATACCCGCCACCCCATTTGATTGGACTAGTGTTTTTGTCGAATCAGGGGCCATAATTCACAAAAAAATAATTTCGTTAGATTTGCGTCTTGCACATCTACAGGTCCTAATGCCGACTTGTGCCAGGCATGATGCAAATCGGACAGTGCATGTAGGAGGACCTGTCCGGTCAAGCATTTCTTCGTCCAATCAGGGGCCATAACTCACAAAGGAACGGTCCGATTTTCATGAAATTGGCTTCTTGCACATCTATGGATTCTAATGCACACTTGTGCCAAGTTCAAGTTCAAGTTTTCAAGTTTTATTACACAGTGTACAAAAAGGCCACCGACATAAAATACAAAATACACAAAACAATAATTGAACATGTTTGAGTTATCGTATGGTCATATAAATTAGACTGGATCACAAAACTTTTACAATTCAAAGTTGAATATACCAGATCATGATGGCAGGCATGCGCAATGTGAAATCAGTGATCAGACTGCACATTCGTGTATTCTGATCCCTGCATTAACAAAGCGAATTTAATCTCAGACAGATAAGTCTAATAGTTAGTACATATATTGTGAAAAGCACATAATTTATTGTAGTTTAACTAATAAACAGATAATTATTTAACATGAAAATTCATGACATTTTTTTCTGAACGAGTTAAACGTTATATACTTTAGAGAAACTACAAACTATATTCTTTAACGTTCATAATGGCTTTGACATATACTGCAATTTTTCTTATCATAGGTTCATCTTTAGATTGGATAAGTATGAAGAAACTGTCTAGATCACTTCTACCTTTATACCAGCTAAACAAATATCTCTGTCGCTCGTTTGTATAATGAAAACACTGGAAGAAAGCATGATATTCATCTTCAATATACATGTATGACAAATTGTGTTTTTCCAGACAATAATTGCAAAATCGATTTTCCCTTTCTACTTTTTGGTGTCTACCTAATTCTATATTAAATTTATGGTTAGAGCATCGAAATCTTGCTAAATGTTTCCGAAGTTCATGTGAAATATTGATACATAGATGTTTCTCTGGATTTAACATTGGTTTAAAGTTCTTATATATCGCACAGCGCGATGAATTCAACACAGAATCCTCCCAATTTTGCTTCATACAGTCAGTGATTCTTTGTCTAAAAATTGCTATAAAATACAGAGTGTCCCAAAAAACGGAACCCATTTTTGAAAGCATATTTCTCGTGTATCAAGTGATACTTCTCCACCAAATTTACATATGCAATAGTTACGACAGTTTTTTATTAGCAGTGAAAATTTGGTTGAAAAATATTGATTAGTTTTGAAAATATTGACATTCAAATGAATATACCCGGAAAACCATTTTAACACGATATCGATCTTTTCGTTTTGCAGCGCGCGCCTACACTCATTCAATAAATTGACGTAATGCAATTGGTTAATATATTCAATACAATACAAAAATGATTTTGAAACATTGTTTTCATAATAGTGCATTTTCATTTCATATTTTTGCTAATGAATAAACTGTTAATGCTGCGTGCTGCGATGTAACTAAACTGAGTACAAACAAAATATCGAAGTGCATCACAGACTCATGAATAATAATCATAGGCACTTATTTTATTTCTGACCAACATGCCGGTCCCCGCTCTATTAAAAAGTATTAGGGGTTTCATTTGACCTGACACTGACCTTTATGCAAAACACAAATAACACAAAATTCACCAAAAAAGAATTAAATCATAGTCCACAGAAATGTATACTGTGCAAGAAAATTAAGACTGGACTGATTGTAGGAAACATATCAAGCTTGTAATTTATGAAAATAAAAGTTAAAACTGCGCCATGTGAAATGAATCACATAATTTGAAATTAATTCAAACAACCACCCTATGGACTCAATTTGAACGTACAGAACGTGTACATATTAAATTTTGAGAAAATCGGTACATACATGTACAACGGTACAAAATTCAACAGCTGACCGTAAGTGCGCTTTCACGAACAAACAAGACGAAAAAATCAATATCGTGTCAGATCGGTTTTTTAGTGTCATTATTAATTTGCTTATAACTTTTGAACCGATGCATATTTTTAAGTGAAATTTGGAACACAAATGCAAAAATGATATATCTTTAGTACTGCAAATTCGAAAATTAGATTTTTTGCTTACGTTTTTTAATATTTGACTTTGAATTATGGTTCCGTTTTTTTTGGGGACACTCTGTAGTCTGTATTTCCAATTTCTTGTGAGAGCCAAGCGTAACCGAAACCGTAAAGATATAATATATGTTTCAGAGAAGATACCAAGTTTTTTCTTCCAATATCATCTAATCCTTTAAGCATTTTATAACAATTTTTTGGTAATCTATAATCTGGCAGGTTTAACAATTTTAACCAATACTTTATACATGCTATGTAATAATCTACGCATAATGGCAGTCTGCCGCACTCTCCTAAAACCATGGAATCATTTGTTGAAGGTCCTACCCCTAAAAAATCTTTGCAAAATTTGATTTGTACTTTTTCTACTTCAGGTGTATATTCTAATCCCCAGATACTCCCCCCGTATAAAAGTATGGGTTTCACCATAGAATCGAATAATTTGAAATATTCATGATGAGAAAAATATCCAAATTGTCTTTGGTAAGATTTGATAGCGAAAATTGACTTTTGTGCTTGCATAACTAACTTTTCTTTGGCTTTCGCCCATGTTAATGTTGGGGTAAAAATTACACCCATATATCTATATTCAGATACTATATTTACTGGTTCGCTATTAAATGATTAATGTTCATAATTTCGAAGCGGACCTGCATTTCTATAGACTGTTATTTCTGTTTTAGACTGGTTTACGACCATGCCTGTATTTTTGCAAAATTCTGAAATAGAATCTAGCTGCTGTTGTAAATTAACAGCTGTTTCTGCACAATTGGCTACATCATCAGCAAAGAGGATACAAATTACATCCTCAACCTGTTCTGTTACAAAAATACCGCGAAGGTTTTTACTTCTTAAAAAGGTGCATAGCTCATTAATATAGAGTGTAAAAATTATCGTACTTGCTATGTCTCCCTGCCGGGTTCCGATGTTACAATTGATTGATTCTGAACAATTATTATTAATACGCACAAAACTACGCATATCAGAATACATGTTAAGTAATATGTTAAACATTTTGCCGCTGACACCAACATTTCTTAAACAGGTGAATAAATTGTAATGTAATACCAAGTGCCAAGTATAAAGCGAGTCAGAAAGTAACTGTAGAAGGAGTTGTCTGGACAAGCGTTTTTCATCAAATCAGGGGCCATAACTCAGAAAGGATCTGTACGAGTTTCGTCAAATTGGCGTCTTGCACATCTACAGGTCCTAATGCACACTTGTGCCAAGTATGCAGCGAATAGGACAGTATCTGTAGGAGAAGTTGTCCGGACAAGCAATTTTTCATCAAATCAGGGGCCATAGCTCAGAACGGATTGGTCCGATTTTCTTGAAATTTACCTCTTGCACATCTACATGTCCTAATGCATACTTGTGCCAAGTATGAAGCAAATGTGTCAATAAATGTACGAGAAGTTGTCCGGTCAAAGTTTGGGAGACTGCCCAACCGACCAACCAACCGACCGACCAACCAACCAGTGGACCGACAGGCTGATTCCACTATACGCCCGCTAAATTTCGTTGCGGGGGTATAATAAGCTGCAGTTACGAGATTTTTGTTGAAAAGCGACGATTTATATAAAAGTTTACCAAGTGAAGATGTTGCCACAGAGTCTGTTTGTGCTCCCGTATCCGCGACCGCACCTACAATGTAAAAAAGGTATAAACGAGATTGAAAAGCGAGGGGGAGGGGAGCGACATAATTAACCCTTTAACAAACGGAAAATAATGGGGATTTCCCTATTTGAAAGCTTGCGGTGATGACAAAATGGATGATGATGAATAAAGGATTTGTGTAAAGTATAGCACAGAAAATATTGAGACAAAAGGAAGAAAATGCTGATTATCAGTATTTCCTTCTTTTGTACAAATGTTTTTCTAAGCCATTTTTTATATCGAACGCACTGGCGTAGGAAGAGGGGGGCAGGGGGCAGGCCCACAATGATTGAGAAGGGGGTCCAGCATATCCTATGACTCCCAAAATAATACACCCATATTTTCATTCAAGAAAGGTACAGGTATAAAATGCTGTCTTAAAGAGCCTAGATCGCAGAAAATGGCTTCTAAGAATTCAGAATTTTTGGAGGGCTTGCCCCTAGACCCCTAGCAACACTACGCTCGGTTGGGTTGGCCGGCCCCCAATGTTATAAACATTTCTACGCCTATGAACGTCATAATCTGGTCATGTTCGGAAAAGTGGTAATGATACTTCATGAACTAAATGTCGATTTATAAAATGAAAAACACTGGAAAGAGAAGTTGAAAACGCTGGTCGTTAGCATGTTCATCTGGTAGGACAAGTTTTTCTAAACCCTTATTCAGGCATGATCATCGAAAGAAGACACTATTTTCGAAAAGGTTACATGTCGCACAGATCACGGAAAATCTCTATAGATCTATGACTTGGTTCGGGTTATAAAATAGATGCAAATTTAAGCTTATGGATACGAATTCCGTTTACTTTCAAAGCAACGTCGGCCGGTCCATAAATCCGTTTATCGACCGTCTTATATTGACCATTGGCTTGTATTTTTTACGACAGAGTAATTCGTGCGCATATTTTTCGCTGACGTCATTATGACGTTTCATTTGTGCTAAAGAACACAGTTTCAGACATTTTGCGATTCGCAAGCTGTTGAAGAGTGCCTAGATACACATATCATACCATTGACTGAAACATTCGAAGACGAAGAAAGGGCATCCTTAGCTCTAAGTTCTACGAATATCAGTCGCAGAATATCACTTCTAAATGAATGAATTCCGTGCATTTGTAAGAATATAGTTTCTGTATTGCTTCATTTTTCTATCAATTTTAATCTCATGTACAATGACAAAAGAAGAGCAAAAGATTGGAGTGGGTAAACGCATTCTGATTTTCTTTATTTATTTCAAGTCAAAACCCTACTAATTTTAATCGTCGCGACCGTATAGGGTTTGAGGAACAATGAGATATAAATTGTGTTTTGAAAAGAAAATCACACTCTTATCAGTAGCTCTTGCCTTAGTTATGATTAAACTATAAGTTAGAATTCAATTACCTAGTTGACAAGGTGAAGCGGATCCTGTCCAAGTACCATCAGCCTGGCATGTTTTTGTGTTGTTTTCCGCCAGAACGTATCCCCCGTGACAATCTATCAGGGCTGTATCTCCATACTGTGTGCCAGTGGTGCTGATCACATAACCGTAATAGGGCGCCGGATATTCTCCACAATCTGAAACACACGAAGGTAGATAATGTTCCGTTGTCTCGAATTCAAATAGAATGTAGCAGCGAGATAGACATTTGTATTTTCGAAAATACTGTTTCATGTAATTGCATTCAATGGTAAAGACAAGAAAGTTGATATTGTAACTGAAACTGTAACATATAAAGTTACATTCATGCTAATTTAAGTTTGATTTCAATTACAATTTAAGTGTAATGTTCAGCTAAATGTACCCACCGACTAATGTACACGTTGAATTCGAGCTCCAAACTGCATTGTTCAGACAAGTGACGAGTGGTTCTCCGTTCAGTATAAAACCCTCATCGCATTTGATAAACGCAACATCGCCATAAGTAGTTCCAGTTGGAAGTGTAGATGTACCATTACCGGGTGACGGGTCACCACAATCTATTGAATAAGAATTTGTCACTTGAACTTTCATGCTACACAAAGTATTTTAAAAATAACCATCGCTTCTGATTTTTCAAACTACAATGGATAGAATTATCATTTCTGGTTTTGTTGAGTAAAGAGATCGATGGTCATTGAAACAAATAAAATAAAACTCTTTACATTCCTTGCTCCTGTATCATATCTTTACGTCAATATATCGTAAAAAGTGTCTGACTTCTCCCGCGATATTATATTTACATATATATATATATACCGTTAGTTAGTACACGTTGAATTTGAGCTCCAAACAATCCGTTTTCTATCACTTATTTTTGGTAAATTCACTTTATTCAAATAGATTCTTTAACCAAATGTGTGAAAAAAAGTGCCATTCGCCTAGAGGAAATAAACACATTATCAAAGTCAAATATACCAACCGACTAATCTGCACGTTGGATACGAACTCCAAACAGCGCTATGTAAACACGTCACAAGCGACTCTCCATTGAGAACAAAACCTTCATTACACTTGATCAACGCATCATCACCATAGGTAGTTCCTTCTGGAAGTTCTGATGTTCCATTTCCAGGTGAGGGGTCTCCACAATCTAAACGAAAAGGACAAATATCTTTGTTTTTCAACGAAGGTTTTTGTTGAAAAGCGACGATATTATCTTCGGATGCTATTTCATGACATGAACAAACTACGGCCTATAAACTTTGAATAAGATCTATATTCAATAAAATCTTTTTGCACATGTAAAACATTGCTTCTATTCCGTTTTTTTCATCACATACATGTATTTTGTTGCATTCTTTAAGGAACGTCATTTCAATCATTTTAGACCCTTTAATGTAATAAGTGATATAATTGTCATTCGATTAGAGGAAATAAACGTAATATTGGAGTCAATTATACAAAAAATGTAAGGTAATATAATTATTTTTCAGTTAATCTTTAAGTTTCATTTTCAGATTACTAGTACCTACCAACTAACGTACACGTTGGATACGAACTCCAGAGAGCGCTGTGTAAACAAGTCACAAGCGACTCTCCGTTGAGGACAAAACCTTCATTACACTTGACTAATGCAACTTCGCCGTATGTAGTTCCTGTGGGAAGTTCCGATGTTCCATTTCCAGGCGAGGGGTCACCACAATCTAAACGAAACAGTTAACAACGGTATGTTAATTGTTACTTAGTTACAAACACTAAATCTTTATATGATATGCATCCTTCATAAACCCATTCGAACCATTTGCAATATTTTTCCTGGTGTGCTTCAGTTATTGCTACTAGTACTTTTGTATCAACCTGAATCTTTTAATGGTATGGACCAGAAAGTTGACATCGACTGCAAACCAATAAGAATATAACAACAGTAACATATAAAGCAACATGTATGTTAATTGTAGCTTGATATCAGTTGCAATTTAAGCTTAATGATCTGCTAAATGTACCCACCGACTAATGTACACGTTGAATTCGAGCTCCAAACAGCGTTGTCCAGACACGTGACGAGTGGTTCTCCGTTCAGTATAAAACCCTCATCGCATTTGATAAACGCAACATCGCCATAAGTAGTTCCAGTTGGAAGTGTAGATGTACCATTACTGGGAGACGGGTCACCACAATCTACCAAATAAGATTTGGTCACTTGAATTTTAATTCTACACCAAGTGTTAGAATAATCACTGCTTCTTAGTTTTCAAGCAACAATGGCTAGAACCATTACTTTTGTTTTTGTAAAGTAAAGAAAACAAGGGCTATGATAACAAATAAAATATCTTTACATTCTTTATTGCTGTGTTATATATTTTCGTCAACATATAACGTAAACAACCATTCTCTAGAAATCGAGACATTTTGGAAAAAATGTCGCCAGTATAGATGCACTAAAAACTAATATTTGAATTGATATTGAGACTGAAATTGTACTACATAACATAAGAAGCTACATGTATGTTAATTCTAGTTTGATTTCAGTTACAATTTAAATTCAATGTTCAGCTAAAGATACCCACTGACTAATGTACACGTTGAATTTGAGCTCCAAACAGCTTTGTCCAGACACGTGACGAGTGGTTCTCCGGTCAGTATAAAACCCTCGTTGCATGAGATAAACGCTACATCCCCGTATGTAGTTCCAGTTGGAAGTGTAGATGTTCCATTACCGGGAGACGGGTCACCGCAATCTACCAAAATTAATGAGATTTTACCACTTGAACGTTTATTCTACATCAAGTATTAGATAACCATTACTTATGATGTTTATACCCCCGTGTCGAGAGCTCGAGGTCATATCATTTAACTCGTGTCCGTCTGTCTGTCCGACTGTCCGTCTGTCTGTCCGGAAACTTAACATTTGCCTTTTCCCGAAAAGTCAAATTGGTATGTAACTTCCTTTCAATGATATTTATCTGTTCCAGGCAATTTGGCCTTCCTCGATGCCATCTGTTAACCATTATCCACCCTTTACACGAAAACTTAACATTTTAGGAAAATTGACATTTTGGGGACATTAGTGTTTCACAAACACATCCTGTTCAAACTAGATCTACAATCGATAGATCCATCATTTCTGGTTTTGTTGAGTAAAGAGACCAATGGTCATTGAAACAAAAACAATTAAAACTCTTCTCATTCCTTATTCCTGTATCATATCTTTACTTCAACATATCGTAAAAAGTCCCTGACTTCTCCCGCGAGATTACATTGACATATATACCGGTAACTAAATGTTAATTTCTTTGATTTCAAAAGATATGGATATAATGCTTATTTTTGTCAAAATGTGCATTAAAAAATTATCTGATTGAAAATCAAATAACAGGACCAGTATCTTAAACACAAAGTGCATTATCGAGATACTTACCCTGTATAGTACACTTGGGCGTATCTGTCCATCCTGTTGAGGTACATGTTATACTGGACGTCCCGTTTATTGTGTATCCAGAATTACACGTGATTGTCGCGGTTTGGTTGATCGTTGTGTCTGACGTTATTAAAGACTGCCCATTCTGTGGTGTGGGGTCACCGCAATCTGGAACAAGAAATCATATTATAATGTTCAATTACATTAACGCGTTTAAATAGATAATCACGGATTATTTTCAATAAAATTAGAATTTGAAAAAAGATGCCAATGCAAAAAATCAAAAGTATAACTTCTTGATTACATTTTACACAAAGAACGGGATTATAACAAGAAAGGTCTTACATGAAAACTTTAGTCCGTTGATATAATTGTTTTATATCTGTACTATATATACTGAGAGGCAAAAGAAAGTATACACTTTTTGTTTGTCAATATCTCGCTTATTTTCCACCATATTGACTCAAAATTTTGTACATTTTATTTCTACTCATAAACCAATAATACAGTGTTGATAAATTTCACCTGAAATTGCTTGACTACCCATACTCTTGCTACATGCCGATTTTGCAGACTTTGCACGTGCGACTTAGTGGATCATCAAATATTGCTGTTAATCCGTTCTTAATTTCTTAATTCTCTATCACAACAAATCACAACGTTAAAATTTCTCTAACATTAAAACACAATTCTCACTTGCTGGTTGAAATTGAACAATATGCCAGTTATTTGCAATAAGACCCATTTTTCTATGACGTAGAATGATGCGGAATAAACGTGACACCCTATATACTTAATCAGGTAACTAGGAACATTCTGCACATATTTTATCAAAGTCCGTCAATAAATTTAGAAGGGGTTATGTCAGATAACTTGTTTGTATGAAGCCCCCTTTTGCCGTAACGCATAGTTGTGGAAAAGCACTAACAATTTTCGCATGTTCCTAGGTGAGTAGGCACTTTCTGTGAAAATTTGATCTAAATCCGTCAATAAATGCAAGGGTTATGTCAACGTGGATGCATGTAGTAATTCATTGATTAAATCCCCTTTTTCGATGACGCTGTTTGATATGAAACACATTTGCAACGGAAGAAAGGGCAGATAGACCGATAGGCGGACAAGGTTACATCAATAAATGACCACCTTCGGCGAGTTATAAAAATCGTGCATGATCTATTAATAGTTTTCTCAGAAACCGTGGGAGAACTAGGGTGTATACTTATTTTTGCCTCTCAGTATATATACCTTTTATACATATTGGTGAACCACTCCATATTGATCCATTCTGGCAGGTTATATATGAGTTACCATTGAGTACGTAGCCTGTCACACAACTAATTATCGCCGTTGATCCGTATGTCGTACCATCCGGAACAACTGCACTACCGTTGACCGGTGTCGGATCTTCACAATCTGAAGACATGGATGAAGGGAAAGTGTGATTATCAACGGCATATCATGTGATTATTAACTTATACAATATAGAACTGCATCACGGTTCTGCCGTATGACATTGTGCTGTTTGAATCATATACAAGCAACATTATTCTAGTTAGCTGCCAACAATACCTACCCTGTATAGTACACTTGGGCGTATCTGTCCATCCTGCTGAGGTACATGTTATACTGGACGCCCCGTTTATTGTGTATCCAGAATTGCACGTGATTGTCGCTGTTTGGTTAATTGTTGTGTCTGACGTTATTAATGACTGTCCATTCTGTGGTGTGGGGTCGCCGCAATCTAGAACCAGAAAGTAGACAAGAGCCGTCAGAGACGGATCATGCTCCATAAATAAGGCATTGCCACAAAAATATATGCCATAAATGGAAAACGTTTCTTATCAATTGCTAAGTACTATATCTTTAAGAATTTGATAATAGGTAGTGGCCAAAGTCAGTTTGTTGCTGAGACATTGAGAGCTGAAGTAAGGCTAACAGACATTAAGCCCCCTTTTCTATGAAAATTCTTTTATATGCAAATTTCAAATAATTTTTCGTCACGGTAATCTGATTTGCCACTCAAATATGAAATTTAATCAAAATCTGATCATTACACTAGGAGAAATTAGAGAAAAATGTACTTCACCATAAGTCCCCTTTTCCGGTGACGGGGCCTCAAATAAATAAAGCGGGGAAAATTCATATGCATTATTTCTTAGGAAGTTCACATGGTAAGTTGCATTTGATTTGGCCCAGGCGTTTTGCAGAAATCGCTCCGGACGGACGGACGGACAAAGCCGCGATTATATGCTCTCCCTTCTATGAGCATAATTAGAATGTTCATCATATTGAAAGATTTGAACAGATTAGCACTGTAGTGAAAACTGAAAGCGGACTTTTGTTTTCAGTAAAAAAGAATTTGAAAAAAGCGTCATTGCACAGACATGTCTATTGTACAACTTCCTGAGCATATGCAATATAAAGAAAGTAGATTATAACAAGATACATCTTAGATTAAAAGCTTAGCCGTTAGTAGTCTGGCTTACCTGCCCCTAACACTGCGTTATTGGGTCAGGCACACTTCAATCATGGCTGCGCCCACTGGGCTGATATTTTACCATTGGTAAAAAACAAAGTTCTTTAATTTTGTGAGCAGGGAAGGGTCATTAGAAGAGTAGATAGGTTTCTGTATATTTTTAACTCTAGCAATAAAAGTTTTACATGACCGCAACGCTAACTCGAAATAAAACGGTTTAAAATTATGGACATGAAAACTATATGAATGCAATTTTGATCCATCTTTAATCAGTTGTCCGATTAGCTCAGTGGTTAGAGGGTCTACCTTGTGTTCTAGAGGTCCCTGGTTCGAATCCCAAGAGTGATACATATTTTAACCACACCCCCTTTCTTTTTACATTTTTCATACCAAATGGTTCTACAGATTGCAAAGACGTAATAAAGACACAATTACCAATTATGTTTTAATTGCATCTTAGTGATTTCTAGAATAGTTTGGTTTTCAAGAGAAAATGTATTAAAACAAAAAGTAGACGAAAAACATTTGCCCAACGTGGGATTCGATCCTTGGACCTCTGGAGTCAAAGGCAGACGCTCTATCACTGAGCTAATCGAACTACTGGTAGGGGGTGTTTCCAAATTGCCTTGATACAGTTTTCATAATTTAAAACCGTTTTATTTCGCGTTACCGTTGAGGTCATTTAAAACTTTTATTGCTAGTATTAAAAATATACCGAAACCTTTCTACTCTTCTAATGACCCTTCCCTGCTCACAAAATTAAAGAACTTTGATCTGTATCTTTGTAATTAAATTAGCCCACTGGAGGCGGCCATTTTTAGAGAATGCCTGACGTACTAAAATACATAACGACAGGGAACCAGACTAAGCCGTTAGATTTTTTTGCTGTTATATCTGTACTGTTGATACCTTTTATACATATTGGTGAACCACTCCATATTGATCCATTCTGGCAGGTTATATATGAGTTACCAATGAGTACATAGCCTGTCACACAACTAATTATCGCCGTTGATCCGTATGTGGTACCATCCGGAACAGTTGCACTACCATTGGCCGGTGTCGGATCTTTACAATCTGAAGACATGAATGAAAGGAAAGGGCGATAAAAGTATATTGTGATTATTTTAAATCTAATGAAAGAATGAATGTATAAACGAAATAAACGAATGAATGGCTGAATGATTTTCCAAATAAATGAACAGATGAATGAATTGGTTGTGAAAACAAAAATACATTTACCTCGTATTGACAAGCACTAATATATAATGTAGACACCGCATTTAACCAATTCTATTTTTATCTTCCATGACACTTTATTTTGCAATCATAATCACATACATGTATTACATAATCAAATTACCTTGTATTTGACAGACTGGTGAAGCATCCCAACCTGTAGCTGTACAGCTGATATAGTCGTTTCCTATTAATGTGTATCCAGTATTGCATGAAATGTTAGCTGAGTGACCAAAACTTGTTCCCCCTGAAGTCACAGCTTGACCATTTGATGGAACGGGACTTCCACAATCTAGAATAATTAACAAAACATTAACCTTTTTCGTATTCATATATGAGCCCGTATTTCTCCGGTTAGTGTTAATAGTTACGAACATTCCTTTCTAATCATCTTAAACTAAATTAACCAAAAACTTTATCACATCTAAAAGAATTCATATGCGGTCTTATTGAAAGACAATCGTTTGCTCACTGTAAGTCAAACGTACCAATACAAACATGTAAACGATGTTACAAATTCGCCCAAAAAATAAGATAACATTTTAGAAGTCAATAAAAATGGATTTGTATATTCAGATTATATACAAGTTAAATGGTTAAGAAATTGAAACCTACCAGAAGGGTCACAAATTGGACTATCGGTCCATGTTCCGTCAGCTTGGCATGTGATGATGTTAGATCCACTAATAACATGTCCGCTGTTACAACTGACCGTCAGTGTAGAGTTAAAGGTGAAGTCAGAGCTATCAATACTGCCTTGTGACGGCTGTGGATCAGGACATACTGTAAAAAGAAAAGTAACCATGAAGATATTTCAAACATTTGAACAACGATTTTCAACAACAATATTACACTTTGCTAGTTAAGAATTGACATTACCTTTGATAGAGCATGTTGGCATCGAACTCCAGTTTCCACCAGCCAAACACGAAATCAAGGTATCTCCGATGAGGTCATAACCTTGGTTGCATCTAATAATAGCGAATTCTCCGTATGTGGTTCCGCTAGGATTATCTGATGTCCCGTTTCCTGGAGAAGGATCCTTACAATCTGCAATAAAAGTTAAGATGTATTTCTAAAATATATGCTCTGAACTAGTGTCTGCTAAAATGGTACAAGCTTGAGTGTAGATAAGATTGAAATTCACGTAAGTGTTGATAACAAAATTTCTATCAATGCCAAGGAATTACCTTGAATGGCGCAGGTCGGCAAAGCATCCCATCCGTTGGCTGTACACGTAGCTGTTGTAGTTCCATTCAAATCATATCCCGAAAAGCATGAAATCGTAGCATTTGCTCCTAGGGTAGTGCCATATGCGGTAATGGCTATTCCATTGTCTGGTGAGGCGCTTCCACAATCTGTACAAATAATGGAGAAAAGACGGTGTAAATACATCTTTTGCATGAAAACTACGACTTACAATGGACATTAATAATGCAACGTAAATATCATAAAGCAATCACAGAGCAATGCATACCTCTTATACACGTCGGCATGTCGCTCCACGTAGGCCCATCTAGACATGACAAGTAGGAACTGCCCACTATCACATAGTTAGGATCACAGGTCACTGATGCTGTACTTCCGTATGTGGTACTGCCTGAGGTCGTAACAATGCCATTGGATATGTTCAAGCTCCCACAATCTTAAAGTGGACATAAAATCAAGCGTTTATAGTCTAATACCTTGGTCAATGGAATTGACCACGGCTTACGGTATTGTGGGCGTATAGATTTGAGCAATTTTGTTACTTTGTGAATTTGGCTTGAGCTGTCTTAGCCTCGTTCTGAGCTCCTTCCGGCAATCGGATTTCTCGGTAGTCTTTTTGCCAGCCTTTATCCAAGATGTTGAGATTAGATATTGGTTTAGTGTAAATTGCATTCGTTATTTGCAGCTCCGTAACCAAAAAAATATGCCAGTTTAGTGTACCAGTCAAATTTTTTACTTGTGACGTCATAAATCTAGGCGATATGACGTCACGTAATTTTTCTGCGTTCTAGCGACGTTGACGTTCCCGCGCATTATCAGAACGTCAAGCGACGTTATTGTGCGGGACCTTTTGCAAACAAATGGTAGCAAAATCTTTTAGAATGAAATATTTAAAATGAGGGAAAATGTAAGCAAAATTCATTATTTTAGAATACTTGATGAAAGAGGAACATAACATTCCAATTTCATTTTTTAGTATGTCTTGATGCAAAGATTGGTTATTCTAATGCGTAGAAGTGCTATCAGTTTTTTGAAGTTGTTACTGATAAGCGAAAAAATGCTTTTAAAGTTGAGACAGAAATGACATATTCCATATAAATCTGAACTGTTGTCTACAACAATTTGTTTAATTTTAGCATAGAAAATATATTTCTCGTAAACGGTGCAATATTTTGGCTTGAAACTTCCAAAATTTTCATAAGAAAATATGCTCTTTCAGATAAAAATAAAAGTAAAATTTGTGAAAAATGAATGTGAAATGCCATTTAAGGTATTCGCACACTAATGAACGTCAAAAATCATCGGCAAATGTCGACATATGTCGACAATTTCCGTATTTTCTTTCAAATATTTTTTTCGGAAGGAAATTATTTGTGTTAGTATAATTAAATCCATTTGTTCCAACATTTTAGAGTTTTAAAGATAAAATGTTGAAAAAATAACCTCTTACTACATTTATCTTTAAACAAAAGTTAAAGTTAAGGATTTGTTTTGATGACGTCATAACATCGCCGCCAAAAAGTACGACGTTGTTCCCACGCTCTGTACAATTGACGTCGACGCGTGTATAGCTTGTTGCCACTCAACTAATACCGAATTGAAGTGAAAACGGCTTATAGATGTGTAATTATGTCATTTGTATGTGAATTGTATTTCAATTTTCAGTTAAACCTCTTCACAAAAATATGTCAAAAAGGATAAAAACCAAAGGCATAATCAGAACTAACGTGTTTTCTGCATCTGTCACAATACGCATTAGGCATGTATCCATGGCGATTTCTTTAATTTCGGACGGTGAAACTTTACTATTTTTATACATTTACAGCCTGTACCTATATAGATATTTTTCAAGTTCTGATTAGAAAGGCCCCACTAATGCTTAATGTAGAATGACTTTGTAAATATTACAACCCCACCCTTTTCAGACAGATTTTCTAGCGAATTTTGTGGCTATGTATTCCGATTTTTGCATGTTTTTCCAGTATTATTGTTGTCATAATGTATCAGATGTAATTTTTTACAGTAGTATATCTAATCAGCACTTGTTTGATGTATAAATTATAGATATTTCTTGGAAATGTCACCTTTTGTTCACGTTTAGATATCTATTACTCGGTGCGCGAAATGCACATTTTTCGTATCGGTACGATAAATCTTAAATCTGTCATAAAATCTTAAAATTGCGGTGAAACTTCGTTATTTTTCCAGAAAAGATGTCTTTTTGTATGTAGATTCCAAAAATATAGTGCTTCATCCAGTAGAATTTTATGCCCATTAGTGTGTGAATACCTTAAAAAAGCAAGCTACACATAGAAGATCTTTTTTTTACACCTATAGTCTATAATAGATTACAAAGCAGAGCTCTGTTGATAAAGATAGGACCTGTATAAATACTATAAAGAAAATAAAAAAGGGAGATGTAAGTTATTAGCAATTTCTTTTGTCTCCACATTTTCTTAAGCTTTATCCGCTAGGATTTTCAAAATTCGAAGGATAAGGGTTGAATCTTTGCAAAGTGACAGAAGTATAGATCCTTTCCCGAACGACACAATTTTAGGATTGTCCAATTTAAAAGTTGTCGTTGATGACAAAATAATTGTTGATACAGATGTGATTTGTGTATAGTGTGCGTTTTTCAACTTATATGCTAATGTCGCAGAGGCTGTCCAGAGTCACTGGTGTTAAATGGAGAATATAGCTCCAAAAAGAGTTGAAACGGTATTTTGCTGCCTCGTGACATACCGGTACTATCGGGGTAGTTGTATCGATGGAAAATCGGTATACAAAAGTTGGTGTCGAGAATATTTTTCTTAAATAAATTCTTTTTCAGAGATTGTAGGAAAAATCCAGCGACGCTGTAATATGAGGAAATGGACAAAGTGCGTTGTGCACGAGAATATACGGTGTTAGTTAACAGGGTTTTAATTTAATCGTTGAAAAACATCATCAAATCGAAAGTTAAATTTCGATTTCAACTAACCTTTCGTCGAGGCAACTTGCACTCGCCCAATTTTCGACAGAATTCAACATTTACGTATTAGAAAATACAAATTCTTATCATTTTAAGTATTTTTGGGAGTTGCAAGTCAAATACATGTAATATCGATATATCATTGGCTATAATTTGGGAGATTGGTAAACAGGTGTGCTAAAATGATTGTTTTAAAATCCTGCTTTCTAACACCGTACATTATCATTGTGCACAACAAACTTGGACCATATCTTCATAATACAGCATCGCCATATTTTTCCAAAACTCGTCATAAATGTCACGAGGCAACGAAATACCGTTGACTCTTTTAGGAGCTATTTTCTCCGTTTACCACCCGTGAGAGCGCTTAACCGTAGATTAGGGCTGAAAGATTTAGGACTTTTTTCAAATGTCAGAGAGGATACTGGTCGAGCACTGAGCAGGGGTTCGAACTCGCGGCTCATGAATTGAAAGACTCTGTCGTCACTTACAGAGCTATCTACATCTGGGCTCGGCACTTCTCCCGTAGGACTTACTTAACTAAATGATTTCTAACAAATTCGAAAGCTCAATTCTCATGCTTTGTTAATTGAATTAAAAACAGCTGTTGACCCCGGTCAGAGGCATTGCCTTTTTTCATATTAGGATTTTCTTGTCATCGCCAGGGACTCAATGAATCTGAATGACTTGTGTTTTGATTTCATATTGTGTGTATAGTTTAAGACTATTCAATGCCTCCAAATACAAAATATTAGATAGCAAATATGTGTTTAAATCATCTTTCAGGATAATCTTGCAGAATAGCAGCTCCTAGTACAGACTGTAAGTAAGTATTTACATTTTATGATGTTTGGATATGCAGCAAATAGGATATAATTCTTATTTCTTTATTTGTAGCAAAAACGTATAAATGGTTCATTCAGCCAAGACGAGCAGAAAGCGTGCGATATTTGTAGTAAGAATAGAAGAATGATCTGACCTTGGATTTCACAAGTTGGTGAACTGTCCCAGCCAGAATCTGTACAATTTAACAATGGGCTGCCGTTTAGTGTATAACCTGAATTGCAGGTAACGTTAGCTGATTCTCCAAGTGTCGTTCCATTTACAGTTACAGCTACTCCATTGACTGGGACAGGGCTCCCGCAATCTGAAATTTGACGAAAACGTTCATCGTTTTAAAATGATGTTTAATTAGCCTTAACCAAACAGCAATTCTGTCGTTTGCAGTTAAATACCGGCGAATCAAACACAGATGATTTAAAAGGTTTAAGGGCATATATAATAGTGTAAACGTCGCAAGAAAGTTAATATTTACCTCGTACGCATTCGGGAGTGTCACTCCACACAGACCCATTAAGACAAGTCAGGTATGAATGCCCATTTAGTATGTAGCCGCTGTTGCAAAATACTGTTGCTGAACTTCCGTAGGTAGTTCCTTGAGGTGTTATAGCACCTCCATTAGCTGGTGCCGGATTGGTACAATCTGAAGTGTAGTATTGGAAATAAAATGTACCAATCACATCAATTTTATGAAAGAATGTAGTTTAATTTCTTTGAGAATAAAACGATCAATCAGACTCAACGTTAAGTTCAAAGAAACTTGCAATTCATGGCAATATACGAATAGAAGAATTTAGATGAAATTATCTTACCTTGAATATCACATGAAGGGCTTGAATCCCAACCACTCGCTGTACATGTCAGTGTCGAACTTCCATTCAATGAATATCCCTCGTTACAAGAGACATTTGCCGTTTGTCCTAGTGTTGTTCCCATACTTTCTACGGCCACACCATTCAAAGGGGTAGCACTGCCACAATCTGTAAGTACATGTTTCAAATTATTTGCCAACATCTCGAGAACACACATTCTATAGAAAGCGGATTCAACATTTTCGAAACCCAACGGTAGTCAGAACAGTGTGATATAATGCATCGTAAAAATGGAATCTATACCTTTGATACACGTTGGTCGGCTGCTCCAATTTCCTGTATCGAGACAAGATATGTAGGTTGATCCTTGAATCACATAGCCTTCGTCGCAACTTATCACTGCCACACTCCCAAATGTTGTCCCGGTCGGAAGGTCTGAACTTCCATTCGACGGTGATGGATCCTCACAATCTGCAATACACAAACAGTTCGCTATCAAGACAATAAGCATTTGTAATTGTTCACTTTCAAATCAACTTTATTTTACCAACATTCGCACTGTTAACGACTTAATGTACACGTAGATAACTTACCGTGGATTACGCAGACTGGCGTGCTATCCCAGCCAGATGCCGTGCACGTTATCAAAGAGCTTCCGTTTAGATAGTAGCCAGGGTTACACGTTATGTTTGCAGTCTGATTCAAAGTTGTTCCACCGGCTGTAATTGCCTGTCCATTAGCTGGCGTGGCACTCCCACAATCTGTTTGATAGTAAAATAATAAGCATAATATTCCATTCATAAACATTTGCTCCTAATGTTACACAACAAAGTTCTTTTGTCTAAGAATTGCTGAAAACTCAGGAACCGGATTTCATTTAATTGGTTCATGTAGTGGGAGTGTTATTTACTATGTTTATGTATAAATACATTTTGATAAAAATTTGAAATGTGTAAATTAACCTAGAATACTTCGTGAAGTTGAAACCTACCAGTAGGGTCACAAATTGGACTATCGGTCCATGTTCCGTCAGCTTGGCATGTGATGATGTTAGATCCACTAATAACATGCCCGCTGTTACAACTGACCGTCAGTGTAGAGTTAAAGGCGAAGTCAGAGCTATCAATACTGCCTTGTGACGGCTGTGGATCAGGACATACTGTAAAAAGAAAAGTAACCATGAAGATATTTCAAACATTTGAACAACGATTTTCAACAACAATATTACACTTTGCTAGTTAAGAATTGACATTACCTTTGATAGAGCATGTTGGCATCGAACTCCAGTTTCCACCAGCCAAACACGAAATCAAGGTATCTCCGATGAGGTCATAACCTTGGTTGCATCTAATAATAGCGAATTCTCCGTATGTGGTTCCGCTAGGATTATCTGATGTCCCGTTTCCTGGAGAAGGATCCTTACAATCTGCAATAAAAGTTAAGATGTATTTCTAAAATATATGCTCGGAACTAGTGTCTGCTAAAATGGTACAAGCTTTAGTGTAGATAAAATTGAAATTCACGTAAGTGTTGATAACAAAATTTCTATCAATTCCAAGGAATTACCTTGAATGACGCAGGTCGGCAAAGCATCCCACCCGTTGTCTGTACACGTAGCCGTTGTAGTTCCATTCAAATCATATCCCAAAAAGCATGAAATCGTAGCATTTGCTCCTAGGGTAGTGCCATATGCGGTAATGGCTATTCCATTGTCTGGTGAGGCGCTTCCACAATCTGTACAAATAATGGAGAAAAGACGGTGTAAATACATCTTTTGCATGAAAACTACGACTTACAATGGACATTAATAATGCAACGTAAATATCATAAAGCAATCACAAAGCAATGCATACCTCTTATACACGTCGGCATGTCGCTCCACGTAGGCCCATCTAGACATGACAAGTAGGAACTGCCCACTATCACATAGTTAGGATCACAGGTCACTGATGCTGTACTTCCGTATGTTGTACTGCCTGAGGTCGTAACAACGCCATTGAATATGTTCAAGCTCCGACAATCTTAAAGTGGACATAAAATCAAGCGTTTATACTCCAATAGGATTTTCTTGTCATCGCCAGGGACTCAATGAATCTGAATGACTTGTGTTTTGATTTCATATTGTGTGTATAGTTTAAGACTATTCAATGCCTCCAAATACAAAATATTAGATAGCAAATATGTGTTTAAATAATCTTTCAGGCTAATCTTGCATAATAGTAGCTCCTAGGACAGACTGTAAGTAAGTATTTATATTTTATGATGTTTGGATATGCAGCAAATAGGATATAATTCTTATTTCTTTATTTGTAGCATATACGTATAAATGGTTCATTCAGTCAAGACGAGCAGAAAGCGTGCTAAATTTGTGATGGTAGTAAGAAAAGAAGAATGATCTGACCTTGGATTTCACAAGTTGGTGAACTGTCCCAGCCAGAATCTGTACAATTCAACAATGGGCTGCCGTTTAGTGTATAACCTGAATTGCAGGTAACGTTAGCTGATTCTCCAAGTGTCGTTCCATTTACAGTTACAGCTACTCCATTGACTGGGACAGGGCTCCCGCAATCTGAAATTTGACGAAAATGTTCATCGTTTTAAAATTATGTTTAATTAGCCTTAACCAAACAGTAATTCTGTCGTTTGCAGTTAAATACCGACGAATCAAACACAGATGAATTAAAAGGTTTAAGGGCATAATATTGTAAACGTCGCAAGAAAGTTAATATTTACCTCGTACGCATTCGGGAGTGTCACTCCACACAGATCCATTAAGACAAGTCAGGTATGAATGCCCATTTAGTATGTAGCCGCTGTTGCAAAATACTGTTGCTGAACTTCCGTAGGTAGTTCCTTGAGGTGTTATAGCACCTCCATTAGCTGGTGCCGGATTGGTACAATCTGAAGTGTAGTATGGGAAATGAAATGTACCAATCACATCAATGATAAGAAAGAATGTAGTTTAATTTCTTTGAGAATAAAACGATCAATCAGACTCAACGTTAAGTTCAAAGAAACTTACAATTCATGGCAATATACGAATAGAAGAATTTAGATGAAATTATCTTACCTTGAATATCACATGAAGGGCTTGAATCCCAACCACTCGCTGTACATGTCAGTGTCGAACTTCCATTCAATGAATATCCCTCGTTACAAGAGACATTTGCCGTTTGTCCTAGTGTTGTTCCCATACTTTCTACGGCCACACCATTCAAAGGGGTAGCACTGCCACAATCTGTAAGTACATGTTTCAAATTATTTGCCAACATCTCGAGAACACACATTCTATAGAAAGCGGATTCAACATTTTCGAAACCCAACGGTAGTCAGAACAGTGTGATATAATGCATCGTAAAAATGGAATCTATACCTTTGATACACGTTGGTCGGCTGCTCCAATTTCCTGTATCGAGACAAGATATGTAGGTTGATCCTTGAATCACATAGCCTTCGTCGCAACTTATCACTGCCACACTCCCAAATGTTGTCCCGGTCGGAAGGTCTGAACTTCCATTCGACGGTGATGGATCCTTACAATCTGCAATACACAAACAGTTCGCTATCAAAACCAATAGGCATTTGTAATTGTTCACTTTCAAATCAACTTTATTTTACCAACATTCGCACTGTTAACGACTTAATGTACACGTAGATAACTTACCGTGGATTACGCAGACTGGCGTGCTATCCCAGCCAGATGCCGTGCACGTTATCAAAGAGCTTCCGTTTAGATAGTAGCCAGGGTTACACGTTATGTTTGCAGTCTGATTCAGAGTTGTTCCACCGGCTGTAATTGCCTGTCCATTAGCTGGCGTGGCACTCCCACAATCTGTTTGATAGTAAAAATAATAAGCATAATATTCCCTTCATAAACATTTGCTCCTAATGTTACACAACAAAGATCTTTTGTTTAAGAATCGCTGAAAACTCATGAACCGGATTTCATGTAATTGATTCATGTAGTGGGAGTGTTATTTACTATGTTTATGTATACATACATTTTGATAAAAATTTGAAATGTGTAAATTAACCTAGAATATTTCGTGAAGTTGAAACCTACCAGTAGGGTCACAAATTGGACTATCGGTCCATGTTCCGTCAGCTTGGCATGTGATGATGTTAGATCCACTAATAACATGTCCGCTGTTACAACTGACCGTCAGTGTAGAGTTAAAGGTGAAGTCAGAGCTATCAATACTGCCTTGTGACGGCTGTGGATCAGTACATACTGTAAAAAGAAAAGTAACCATGAAGATATTTCAAACATTTGAACAACGATTTTCAACAACAATATTACACTTTGCTAGTTAAGAATTGACATTACCTTTGATAGAGCATGTTGGCATCGAACTCCAGTTTCCACCAGCCAAACACGAAATCAAGGTATCTCCGATGAGGTCATAACCTTGGTTGCATCTAATAATAGCGAATTCTCCGTATGTGGTTCCGCTAGGATTATCTGATGTCCCGTTTCCTGGAGAAGGATCCTTACAATCTGCAAAAAAAGTTAAGACGTATTTCTAAAATATATGCTCTGAACTAGTGTCTGCTAAAATGGTACAAGCTTTAGGGTAGGTAAAATTGAAATTCAAGTAAGTGTTGATAACAAAATTTCTATCAATTCCAAGGAATTACCTTGAATGACGCAGGTCGGCAAAGCATCCCACCCATTGTCTGTACACGTAGCCGTTGTAGTTCCATTCAAATCATATCCCGAAAAGCATGAAATCGTAGCATTTGCTCCTGGGGTAGTGCCATATGCGGTAATGGCTATTCCATTGTCTGGTGAAGCGCTTCCACAATCTGTACAAATAATGGAGAAAAGACGGTGTAAATACATCTTTTGCATGAAAACTACGACTTACAATGGACATTAATAATGCAACGTAAATATCATAAAGCAATCACAGAGCAATGCATACCTCTTATACACGTCGGCATGTCGCTCCACGTAGGCCCATCTAGACATGACAAGTAGGAACTGCCCACTATCACATAGTTAGGATCACAGGTCACTGATGCTGTACTTCCGTATGTGGTACTGCCTGAGGTCGTAACAACGCCATTGGATATGTTCAAGCTCCGACAATCTTAAAGTGGACATAAAATCAAGCGTTTATACTCTAATAGGATTTTCTTGTCATTGCCAGGGACTCAATGAATCTGAATGATTTGTGTTTTCATTTCATATTGTGTGCATAGTTTAAGACTATTCAATGCCTCCAAATACAAAATATTAGATAGCAAATATGTGTTTAAATCATCTTTCAGGCCAATCTTGCAGAATAACAGTTCCTAGGACAGACTGTAAGTAAGTATTTATATTCTATGATGTTTGGATATGCAGTAAATAGGTTATAATTCTTATTTCTTTATTTGTAGCAAATATAAATGCTTCATTCGTTTAAGACGAGCAGAAAGCGTGCTAAATTTGTGATGGGAGTAAGAATAGAAGAATGATCTGACCTTGGATTTCACAAGTTGGTGAACTGTCCCAGCCAGAATCTGTACAATTCAACAATGGGCTGCCGTTTAGTGTATAACCTGAATTGCAGGTAACGTTTGCTGATTCTCCAAGTGTCGTTCCATTTACAGTTACAGCTACTCCATTGACTGGGACAGGGCTCCCACAATCTGAAATTTGACGAAAACGTTCATCGTTTTAAAATAATGTTTAATCAGCCTTAACCAAACAGTAATTATGTCGTTTGCAATTAAATACCGACGAATCAAACACAGATGAATTAAAAGGTTTAAGGGCATAATATTGTAAACGTCGCAAGAAAGTTAATATTTACCTCGTAGGCATTCGGGAGTGTCACTCCACACAGATCCATTAAGACAAGTCAGGTATGAATGCCCATTTAGTATGTAGCCGCTGTTGCAAAATACTGTTGCTGAACTTCTGTAGGTAGTTCCTTGAGGTGTTATAGCACCTCCATTAGCTGGTGCCGGATTGGTACAATCTGAAGTGTAGTATGGGAAATAAAATGTACCAATCACATCAATTTTATGAAAGAATGTAGTTTAATTTCTTTGAGAATAAAACGATCAATCAGACTCAACGTTAAGTTCAAAGAAACTTGCAATTCATGGCAATATACGAATAGAAGAATTTAGATGAAATTATCTTACCTTGAATATCACATGAAGGGCTTGAATCCCAACCACTCGCTGTACATGTCAGTGTCGAACTTCCATTCAATGAATATCCCTCGTTACAAGAGACATTTGCCGTTTGTCCTAGTGTTGTTCCCATACTTTCTACGGCCACACCATTCAAAGGGGTAGCACTGCCACAATCTGTAAGTACATGTTTCAAATTATTTGCCAATATCTCGAGAACAGACATTCTATAGAAAGCGGATTCAACATTTTCGAAACCCAACGGTAGTCAGAACAGTGTGATATAATGCATCGTAAAAATGGAATCTATACCTTTGATACACGTTGGTCGGCTGCTCCAATTTCCTGTATCGAGACAAGATATGTAGGTTGATCCTTGAATCACATAGCCTTCGTCGCAACTTATCACTGCCACACTCCCAAATGTTGTCCCGGTCGGAAGGTCTGAACTTCCATTCGACGGTGATGGATCCTTACAATCTGCAATACACAAACAGTTCGCTATCAAAACCAATAGGCATTTGTAATTGTTCACTTTCAAATCAACTTTATTTTACCAACATTCGCACTGTTAACGACTTAATGTACACGTAGATAACTTACCGTGGATTACGCAGACTGGCGTGCTATCCCAGCCAGATGCCGTGCACGTTATCAAAGAGCTTCCGTTTAGATAGTAGCCAGGGTTACACGTTATGTTTGCAGTCTGATTCAAAGTTGTTCCACCGGCTGTAATTGCCTGTCCATTAGCTGGCGTGGCACTCCCACAATCTGTTTGATAGTAAAAATAATAAGCATAATATTCCATTCATAAACATTTGCTCCTAATGTTACACATCAAAGATCTTTTGTCTAAGAATCGCTGAAAACTCATGAACCGGATTTCATGTAATTGATTCATGTAGTGGGAGTGTTATTTACTATGTTTATGTATACATACATTTTGATAAAAATTTGAAATGTGTAAATTAACCTAGAATACTTCGTGAAGTTGAAACCTACCAGTAGGGTCACAAATTGGACTATCGGTCCATGTTCCGTCAGCTTGGCATGTGATGATGTTAGATCCACTAATAACATGTCCGCTGTTACAACTGACCATCAGTGTAGAGTTAAAGGTGAAGTCAGAGCTATCAATACTGCCTTGTGACGGCTGTGGATCAGGACATACTGTAAAAAGAAAGGTAACCATGAAGATATTTCAAACATTTGAACAACGATTTTCAACAACAATATTACACTTTGCTAGTTAAGAATTGACATTACCTTTGATAGAGCATGTTGGCATCGAACTCCAGTTTCCACCAGCTAAACACGAAATCAAGGTATCTCCGATGAGGTCATAACCTTGGTTGCATCTAATAATAGCGAATTCTCCGTATGTGGTTCCGCTAGGATTATCTGATGTCCCGTTTCCTAGAGAAGAATCCTTACAATCTGCAATAAAAGTTAAGATGTATTTCTAAAATATATGCTCTGAACTAGTGTCTGCTAAAATGGTACAAGCTTTAGTGTAGATAAAATTGAAATTCAAGTAAGTGTTGATAACAAAATTTCTATCAATTCCAAGGAATTACCTTGAATGACGCAGGTCGGCAAAGCATCCCACCCATTGTCTGTACACGTAGCCGTTGTAGTTCCATTCAAATCATATCCCGAAAAGCATGAAATCGTAGCATTTGCTCCTAGGGTAGTGCCATATGCGGTAATGGCTATTCCATTGTCTGGTGAAGCGCTTCCACAATCTGTACAAATAATGGAGAAAAGACGGTGTAAATACATCTTTTGCATGAAAACTACGACTTACAATGGACATTAATAATGCAACGTAAATATCATAAAGCAATCACAGAGCAATGCATACCTCTTATACACGTCGGCATGTCGCTCCACGTAGGCCCATCTAGACATGACAAGTAGGAACTGCCCACTATCACATAGTTAGGATCACAGGTCACTGATGCTGTACTTCCGTATGTGGTACTGCCTGAGGTCGTAACAACGCCATTGGATATGTTCAAGCTCCGACAATCTTAAAGTGGACATAAAATCAAGCGTTTATACTCTAATAGGATTTTCTTGTCATTGCCAGGGACTCAGTGAATCTGAATGGTTTGTATTTTGATTTCATATTGTGTGCATAGTTTAAGACTATTCAATGCCTCCAAATACAAAATATTAGATAGCAAATATGTGTTTAAATCATCTTTCAGGCCAATCTTGCAGAATAACAGTTCCTAGGACAGACTGTAAGTATTTATATTCTATGATGTTTGGATATGCAGTAAATAGGATATAATTCTTATTTCTTTATTTGTAGCAAATATAAATGCTTCATTCGTTTAAGACGAGCAGAAAGCGTGCTAAATTTGTGATGAGAGTAAGAATAGAAGAATGATCTGACCTTGGATTTCACAAGTTGGTGAACTGTCCCAGCCAGAATCTGTACAATTCAACAATGGGCTGCCGTTTAGTGTATAACCTGAATTGCAGGTAACGTTAGCTGATTCTCCAAGTGTCGTTCCATTTACAGTTACAGCTACTCCATTGACTGGGACAGGGCTCCCACAATCTGAAATTTGACGAAAACGTTCATCGTTTTAAAATAATGTTTAATCAGCCTTAACCAAACAGTAATTCTGTCGTTTGCAATTAAATACCGACGAATCAAACACAGACGAATTAAAAGGTTTAAGGGCATAATATTGTAAACGTCGCAAGAAAGTTAATATTTACCTCGTAGGCATTCGGGAGTGTCACTCCACACAGATCCATTAAGACAAGTCAGGTATGAATGCCCATTTAGTATGTAGCCGCTGTTGCAAAATACTGTTGCTGAACTTCCGTAGGTAGTTCCTTGAGGTGTTATAGCACCTCCATTAGCTGGTGCCGGATTGGTACAATCTGAAGTGTAGTATGGGAAATAAAATGTACCAATCACATCAATTTTATGAAAGAATGTAGTTTAATTTCTTTGAGAATAAAACGATCAATCAGACTCAACGTTAAGTTCAAAGAAATTTGCAATTCATGGCAAAATACGAATAGAAGAATTTAGATGAAATTATCTTACCTTGAATATCACATGAAGGGCTTGAATCCCAACCACTCGCTGTACATGTCAGTGTCGAACTTCCATTCAATGAATATCCCTCGTTACAAGAGACATTTGCCGTTTGTCCTAGTGTTGTTCCCATACTTTCTACGGCCACACCATTCAAAGGGGTAGCACTGCCACAATCTGTAAGTACATGTTTCAAATTATTTGCCAATATCTCGAGAACAGACATTCTATAGAAAGCGGATTCAACATTTTCGAAACCCAACGGTAGTCAGAACAGTGTGATATAATGCATCGTAAAAATGGAATCTATACCTTTGATACACGTTGGTCGGCTGCTCCAATTTCCTGTATCGAGACAAGATATGTAGGTTGATCCTTGAATCACATAGCCTTCGTCGCAACTTATCACTGCCACACTCCCAAATGTTGTCCCGGTCGGAAGGTCTGAACTTCCATTCGACGGTGATGGATCCTTACAATCTGCAATACACAAACAGTTCGCTATCAAAACCAATAGGCATTTGTAATTGTTCACTTTCAAATCAACTTTATTTTACCAACATTCGCACTGCTAACGACTTAATGTACACGTAGATAACTTACCGTGGATTACGCAGACTGGTGTGCTATCCCAGCCAGATGCCGTGCACGTTATCAAAGAGCTTCCGTTTAGATAGTAGCCAGGGTTACACGTTATGTTTGCAGTCTGATTCAAAGTTGTTCCACCGGCTGTAATTGCCTGTCCATTAGCTGGCGTGGCACTCCCACAATCTGTTTGATAGTAAAAATAATAAGCATAATATTCCATTCATAAACATTTGCTCCTAATGTTACACATCAAAGATCTTTTGTTTAAGAATCGCTGAAAACTCATGAACCGGATTTCATGTAATTGATTCATGTAGTGGGAGTGTTATTTACTATGTTTATGTATACATACATTTTGATATAAATTTGAAATGTGTAAATTAACCTAAAATACTTCGTGAAGTTGAAACCTACCAGAAGGGTCACAAATTGGACTATCGGTCCATGTTCCGTCAGCTTGGCATGTGATGATGTTAGATCCACTAATAACATGTCCGCTGTTACAACTGACCGTCAGTGTAGAGTTAAAGGTGAAGTCAGAGCTATCAATACTGCCTTGTGACGGCTGTGGATCAGGACATACTGTAAAAAGAAAAGTAACCATGAAGATATTTCAAACATTTGAACAACGATTTTCAACAACAATATTACACTTTGCTAGTTAAGAATTGACATTACCTTTGATAGAGCATGTTGGCATCGAACTCCAGTTTCCACCAGCCAAACACGAAATCAAGGTATCTCCGATGAGGTCATAACCTTGGTTGCATCTAATAATAGCGAATTCTCCGTATGTGGTTCCGCTAGGATTATCTGATGTCCCGTTTCCTGGAGAAGGATCCTTACAATCTGCAATAAAAGTTAAGATGTATTTCTAAAATATATGCTCTGAACTAGTGTCTGCTAAAATGGTACAAGCTTTAGTGTAGATAAAATTGAAATTCAAGTAAGTGTTGATAACAAAATTTCTATCAATTCCAAGGAATTACCTTGAATGACGCAGGTCGGCAAAGCATCCCACCCATTGTCTGTACACGTAGCCGTTGTAGTTCCATTCAAATCATATCCCGAAAAGCATGAAATCGTAGCATTTGCTCCTAGGGTAGTGCCATATGCGGTAATGGCTATTCCATTGTCTGGTGAAGCGCTTCCACAATCTGTACAAATAATGGAGAAAAGACGGTGTAAATACATCTTTTGCATGAAAACTACGACTTACAATGGACATTAATAATGCAACGTAAATATCATAAAGCAATCACAGAGCAATGCATACCTCTTATACACGTCGGCATGTCACTCCACGTAGGCCCATCTAGACATGACAAGTAGGAACTGCCCACTATCACATAGTTAGGATCACAGGTCACTGATGCTGTACTTCCGTATGTGGTACTGCCTGAGGTCGTAACAACGCCATTGGATATGTTCAAGCTCCGACAATCTTAAAGTGGACATAAAATCAAGCGTTTATACTCTAATAGGATTTTCTTGTCATTGCCAGGGACTCAATGAATCTGAATGATTTGTGTTTTGATTTCATATTGTGTGCATAGTTTAAGACTATTCAATGCCTCCAAATACAAAATATTAGATAGCAAATATGTGTTTAAATCATCTTTTAGGCCAATCTTGCAGAATAACAGTTCCTAGGACAGACTGTAAGTAAGTATTTATATTCTATGATGTTTGGATATGCAGTAAATAGGATATAATTCTTATTTCTTTATTTGTAGCAAATATAAATGCTTCATTCGTTTAAGACGAACAGAAAGCGTGCTAAATTTGTGATGGGAGTAAGAATAGAAGAATGATCTGACCTTGGATTTCACAAGTTGGTGAACTGTCCCAGCCAGAATCTGTACAATTCAACAATGGGCTGCCGTTTAGTGTATAACCTGAATTGCAGGTAACGTTAGCTGATTCTCCAAGTGTCGTTCCATTTACAGTTACAGCTACTCCATTGACTGGGACAGGGCTCCCACAATCTGAAATTTGACGAAAACGTTCATCGTTTTAAAATAATGTTTAATCAGCCTTAACCAAACAGTAATTCTGTCGTTTGCAATTAAATACCGACGAATCAAACACAGATGAATTAAAAGGTTTAAGGGCATAATATTGTAAACGTCGCAAGAAAGTTAATATTTACCTCGTAGGCATTCGGGAGTGTCACTCCACACAGATCCATTAAGACAAGTCAGGTATGAATGCCCATTTAGTATGTAGCCGCTGTTGCAAAATACTGTTGCTGAACTTCCGTAGGTAGTTCCTTGAGGTGTTATAGCACCTCCATTAGCTGGTGCCGGATTGGTACAATCTGAAGTGTAGTATGGGAAATAAAATGTACCAATCACATCAATTTTATGAAAGAATGTAGTTTAATTTCTTTGAGAATGAAACGATCAATCAGACTCAACGTTAAGTTCAAAGAAACTTGCAATTCATGGCAATATACGAATAGAAGAATTTAGATGAAATTATCTTACCTTGAATATCACATGAAGGGCTTGAATCCCAACCACTCGCTGTACATGTCAGTGTCGAACTTCCATTCAATGAATATCCCTCGTTACAAGAGACATTTGCCGTTTGTCCTAGTGTTGTTCCCATACTTTCTACGGCCACACCATTCAAAGGGGTAGCACTGCCACAATCTGTAAGTACATGTTTCAAATTATTTGCCAATATCTCGAGAACAGACATTCTATAGAAAGCGGATTCAACATTTTCGAAACCCAACGGTAGTCAGAACAGTGTGATATAATGCATCGTAAAAATGGAATCAATACCTTTGATACACGTTGGTCGGCTGCTCCAATTTCCTGTATCGAGACAAGATATGTAGGTTGATCCTTGAATCACATAGCCTTCGTCGCAACTTATCACTGCCACACTCCCAAATGTTGTCCCGGTCGGAAGGTCTGAACTTCCATTCGACGGTGATGGATCCTTACAATCTGCAATACACAAACAGTTCGCTATCAAAACCAATAGACATTTGTAATTGTTCACTTTCAAATCAACTTTATTTTACCAACATTCGCACTGCTAACGACTTAATGTAAAGGTAGATAACTTACCGTGGATTACGCAGACTGGCGTGCTATCCCAGCCAGATGCCGTGCACGTTATCAAAGAGCTTCCGTTTAGATAGTAGCCAGGGTTACACGTTATGTTTGCAGTCTGATTCAAAGTTGTTCCACCGGCTGTAATTGCCTGTCCATTAGCTGGCGTGGCACTCCCACAATCTGTTTGATAGTAAAAATAATAAGCATAATATTCCATTCATAAACATTTGCTCCTAATGTTACACATCAAAGATCTTTTGTCTAAGAATCGCTGAAAACTCATGAACCGGATTTCATGTAATTGATTCATGTAGTGGGAGTGTTATTTACTATGTTTATGTATACATACATTTTGATAAAAATTTGAAATGTGTAAATTAACCTAGAATACTTCGTGAAGTTGAAACCTACCAGTAGGGTCACAAATTGGACTATCGGTCCATGTTCCGTCAGCTTGGCATGTGATGATGTTAGATCCACTAATAACATGTCCGCTGTTACAACTGACCGTCAGTGTAGAGTTAAAGGTGAAGTCAGAGCTATCAATACTGCCTTGTGACGGCTGTGGATCAGGACATACTGTAAAAAGAAAAGTAACCATGAAGATATTTCAAACATTTGAACAACGATTTTCAACAACAATATTACACTTTGCTAGTTAAGAATTGACATTACCTTTGATAGAGCATGTTGGCATCGAACTCCAGTTTCCACCAGCCAAACACGAAATCAAGGTATCTCCGATGAGGTCATAACCTTGGTTGCATCTAATAATAGCGAATTCTCCGTATGTGGTTCCGCTAGGATTATCTGATGTCCCGTTTCCTGGAGAAGGATCCTTACAATCTGCAATAAAAGTTAAGATGTATTTCTAAAATATATGCTCTGAACTAGTGTCTGCTAAAATGGTACAAGCTTTAGTGTAGATAAAATTGAAATTCAAGTAAGTGTTGATAACAAAATTTCTATCAATTCCAAGGAATTACCTTGAATGACGCAGGTCGGCAAAGCATCCCACCCATTGTCTGTACACGTAGCCGTTGTAGTTCCATTCAAATCATATCCCGAAAAGCATGAAATCGTAGCATTTGCTCCTAGGGTAGTGCCATATGCGGTAATGGCTATTCCATTGTCTGGTGAAGCGCTTCCACAATCTGTACAAATAATGGAGAAAAGACGGTGTAAATACATCTTTTGCATGAAAACTACGACTTACAATGGACATTAATAATGCAACGTAAATATCATAAAGCAATCACAGAGCAATGCATACCTCTTATACACGTCGGCATGTCGCTCCACGTAGGCCCATCTAGACATGACAAGTAGGAACTGCCCACTATCACATAGTTAGGATCACAGGTCACTGATGCTGTACTTCCGTATGTGGTACTGCCTGAGGTCGTAACAACGCCATTGGATATGTTCAAGCTCCGACAATCTTAAAGTGGACATAAAATCAAGCGTTTATACTCTAATAGGATTTTCTTGTCATTGCCAGGGACTCAATGAATCTGAATGATTTGTGTTTTGATTTCATATTGTGTGCATAGTTTAAGACTATTCAATGCCTCCAAATACAAAATATTAGATAGCAAATATGTGTTTAAATCATCTTTCAGGCCAATCTTGCAGAATAACAGTTCCTAGGACAGACTATAAGTAAGTATTTATATTCTATGATGTTTGGATATGCAGTAAATAGGATATAATTCTTATTTCTTTATTTGTAGCAAATATAAATGCTTCATTCGTTTAAGACGAGCAGAAAGCGTGCTAAATTTGTGATGGGAGTAAGAATAGAAGAATGATCTGACCTTGGATTTCACAAGTTGGTGAACTGTCCCAGCCAGAATCTGTACAATTCAACAATTGGCTGCCGTTTAGTGTATAACCTGAATTGCAGGTAACGTTAGCTGATTCTCCAAGTGTCGTTCCATTTACAGTTACAGCTACTCCATTGACTGGGACAGGGCTCCCACAATCTGAAATTTGACGAAAACGTTCATCGTTTTAAAATAATGTTTAATCAGCCTTAACCAAACAGTAATTCTGTCGTTTGCAATTAAATACCGACGAATCAAACACAGATGAATTAAAAGGTTTAAGGGCATAATATTGTAAACGTCGCAAGAAAGTTAATATTTACCTCGTACGCATTCGGGAGTGTCACTCCACACAGATCCATTAAGACAAGTCAGGTATGAATGCCCATTTAGTATGTAGCCGCTGTTGCAAAATACTGTTGCTGAACTTCCGTAGGTAGTTCCTTGAGGTGTTATAGCACCTCCATTAGCTGGTGCCGGATTGGTACAATCTGAAGTGTAGTATGGGAAATAAAATGTACCAATCACATCAATTTTATGAAAGAATGTAGTTTAATTTCTTTGAGAATAAAACGATCAATCAGACTCAACATTAAGTTCAAAGAAACTTGCAATTCATGGCAATATACGAATAGAAGAATTTAGATGAAATTATCTTACCTTGAATATCACATGAAGGGCTTGAATCCCAACCACTCGCTGTACATGTCAGTGTCGAACTTCCATTCAATGAATATCCCTCGTTACAAGAGACATTTGCCGTTTGTCCTAGTGTTGTTCCCATACTTTCTACGGCCACACCATTCAAAGGGGTAGCACTGCCACAATCTGTAAGTACATGTTTCAAATTATTTGCCAATATCTCGAGAACACACATTCTATAGAAAGCGGATTCAACATTTTCGAAACCCAACGGTAGTCAGAACAGTGTGATATAATGCATCGTAAAAATGGAATCTATACCTTTGATACACGTTGGTCGGCTGCTCCAATTTCCTGTATCGAGACAAGATATGTAGGTTGATCCTTGAATCACATAGCCTTCGTCGCAACTTATCACTGCCACACTCCCAAATGTTGTCCCGGTCGGAAGGTCTGAACTTCCATTCGACGGTGATGGATCCTTACAATCTGCAATACACAAACAGTTCGCTATCAAAACCAATATGCATTTGTAATTGTTCACTTTCAAATCAACTTTATTTTACCAACATTCGCACTGCTAACGACTTAATGTACACGTAGATAACTTACCGTGGATTACGCAGACTGGCGTGCTATCCCAGCCAGATGCCGTGCACGTTATCAAAGAGCTTCCGTTTAGATAGTAGCCAGGGTTACACGTTATGTTTGCAGTCTGATTCAAAGTTGTTCCACCGGCTGTAATTGCCTGTCCATTAGCTGGCGTGGCACTCCCACAATCTGTTTGATAGTAAAAATAATAAACATAATATTCCATTCATAAACATTTGCTCCTAATGTTACACATCAAAGATCTTTTGTCTAAGAATCGCTGAAAACTCATGAACCGGATTTCATGTAATTGATTCATGTAGTGGGAGTGTTATTTACTATGTTTATGTATACATACATTTTGATAAAAATTTGAAATGTGTAAATTAACCTAGAATACTTCGTGAAGTTGAAACCTACCAGTAGGGTCACAAATTGGACTATCGGTCCATGTTCCGTCAGCTTGGCATGTGATGATGTTAGATCCACTAATAACATGTCCGCTGTTACAACTGACCGTCAGTGTAGAGTTAAAGGTGAAGTCAGAGCTATCAATACTGCCTTGTGACGGCTGTGGATCAGGACATACTGTAAAAAGAAAAGTAACCATGAAGATATTTCAAACATTTGAACAACGATTTTCAACAACAATATTACACTTTGCTAGTTAAGAATTGACATTACCTTTGATAGAGCATGTTGGCATCGAACTCCAGTTTCCACCAGCCAAACACGAAATCAAGGTATCTCCGATGAGGTCATAACCTTGGTTGCATCTAATAATAGCGAATTCTCCGTATGTGGTTCCGCTAGGATTATCTGATGTCCCGTTTCCTGGAGAAGGATCCTTACAATCTGCAATAAAAGTTAAGATGTATTTCTAAAATATATGCTCTGAACTAGTGTCTGCTAAAATGGTACAAGCTTTAGTGTAGATAAAATTGAAATTCAAGTAAGTGTTGATAACAAAATTTCTATCAATTCCAAGGAATTACCTTGAATGACGCAGGTCGGCAAAGCATCCCACCCATTGTCTGTACACGTAGCCGTTGTAGTTCCATTCAAATCATATCCCGAAAAGCATGAAATCGTAGCATTTGCTCCTAGGGTAGTGCCATATGCGGTAATGGCTATTCCATTGTCTGGTGAAGCGCTTCCACAATCTGTACAAATAATGGAGAAAAAACGGTGTAAATACATATTTTGCATGAAAACTACGACTTACAATGGACATTAATAATGCAACGTAAATATCATAAAGCAATCACAGAGCAATGCATACCTCTTATACACGTCGGCATGTCGCTCCACGTAGGCCCATCTAGACATGACAAGTAGGAACTGCCCACTATCACATAGTTAGGATCACAGGTCACTGATGCTGTACTTCCGTATGTGGTACTGCCTGAGGTCGTAACAACGCCATTGGATATGTTCAAGCTCCGACAATCTTAAAGTGGACATAAAATCAAGCGTTTATACTCTAATAGGATTTTCTTGTCATTGCCAGGGACTCAATGAATCTGAATAATTTGTGTTTTGATTTCATATTGTGTGTGTATAGTTTAAGACTATTCAATGCCTCCAAATACAAAATATTAGATAGCAAATATGTGTTTAAATCATCTTTCAGGCCAATCTTGCAGAATAACAGTTCCTAGGACAGACTGTAAGTAAGTATTTATATTCTATGATGTTTGGATATGCAGTAAATAGGTTATAATTCTTATTTCTTTATTTGTAGCAAATATAAATACTTCATTCGTTTAAGACGAGCAGAAAGCGTGCTAAATTTGTGATGGGAGTAAGAATAGAAGAATGATCTGACCTTGGATTTCACAAGTTGGTGAACTGTCCCAGCCAGAATCTGTACAATTCAACAATGGGCTGCCGTTTAGTGTATAACCGGAATTGCAGGTAACGTTTGCTGATTCTCCAAGTGTCGTTCCATTTACAGTTACAGCTACTCCATTGACTGGGACAGGGCTCCCGCAATCTGAAATTTGACGAAAACGTTCATCGTTTTAAAATAATGTTTAATCAGCCTTAACCAAACAGTAATTCTGTCGTTTGCAATTAAATACCGACGAATCAAACACAGATGAATTAAAAGGTTTAAGGGCATAATATTGTAAACGTCGCAAGAAAGTTAATATTTACCTCGTAGGCATTCGGGAGTGTCACTCCACACAGATCCATTAAGACAAGTCAGGTATGAATGCCCATTTAGTATGTAGCCGCTGTTGCAAAATACTGTTGCTGAACTTCCGTATGTAGTTCCTTGAGGTGTTATAGCACCTCCATTAGCTGGTGCCGGATTGGTACAATCTGAAGTGTAGTATGGGAAATAAAATGTACCAATCACATCAATTTTATGAAAGAATGTAGTTTAATTTCTTTGAGAATAAAACGATCAATCAGACTCAACGTTAAGTTCAAAGAAACTTGCAATTCATGGCAATATACGAATAGAAGAATTTAGATGAAATTATCTTACCTTGAATATCACATGAAGGGCTTGAATCCCAACCACTCGCTGTACATGTCAGTGTCGAACTTCCATTCAATGAATATCCCTCGTTACAAGAGACATTTGCCGTTTGTCCTAGTGTTGTTCCCATACTTTCTACGGCCACACCATTCAAAGGGGTAGCACTGCCACAATCTGTAAGTACATGTTTCAAATTATTTGCCAATATCTCGAGAACAGACATTCTATAGAAAGCGGATTCAACATTTTCGAAACCCAACGGTAGTCAGAACAGTGTGATATAATGCATCGTAAAAATGGAATCTATACCTTTGATACACGTTGGTCGGCTGCTCCAATTTCCTGTATCGAGACAAGATATGTAGGTTGATCCTTGAATCACATAGCCTTTGTCGCAACTTATCACTGCCACACTCCCAAATGTTGTCCCGGTCGGAAGGTCTGAACTTCCATTCGACGGTGATGGATCCTTACAATCTGCAATACACAAACAGTTCGCTATCAAAACCAATAGGCATTTGTAATTGTTCACTTTCAAATCAACTTTATTTTACCAACATTCGCACTGCTAACGACTTAATGTACACGTAGATAACTTACCGTGGATTACGCAGACTGGCGTGCTATCCCAGCCAGATGCCGTGCACGTTATCAAAGAGCTTCCGTTTAGATAGTAGCCAGGGTTACACGTTATGTTTGCAGTCTGATTCAAAGTTGTTCCACCGGCTGTAATTGCCTGTCCATTAGCTGGCGTGGCACTCCCACAATCTGTTTGATAGTAAAAATAATAAACATAATATTCCATTCATAAACATTTGCTCCTAATGTTACACATCAAAGATCTTTTGTCTAAGAATCGCTGAAAACTCATGAACCGGATTTCATGTAATTGATTCATGTAGTGGGAGTGTTATTTACTATGTTTATGTATACATACATTTTGATAAAAATTTGAAATGTGTAAATTAACCTAGAATACTTCGTGAAGTTGAAACCTACCAGTAGGGTCACAAATTGGACTATCGGTCCATGTTCCGTCAGCTTGGCATGTGATGATGTTAGATCCACTAATAACATGTCCGCTGTTACAACTGACCGTCAGTGTAGAGTTAAAGGTGAAGTCAGAGCTATCAATACTGCCTTGTGACGGCTGTGGATCAGGACATACTGTAAAAAGAAAAGTAACCATGAAGATATTTCAAACATTTGAACAACGATTTTCAACAACAATAGTACACTTTGCTAGTTAAGAATTGACATTACCTTTGATAGAGCATGTTGGCATCGAACTCCAGTTTCCACCAGCCAAACACGAAATCAAGGTATCTCCGATGAGGTCATAACCTTGGTTGCATCTAATAATAGCGAATTCTCCGTATGTGGTTCCGCTAGGATTATCTGATGTCCCGTTTCCTGGAGAAGGATCCTTACAATCTGCAATAAAAGTTAAGATGTATTTCTAAAATATATGCTCTGAACTAGTGTCTGCTAAAATGGTACAAGCTTTAGTGTAGATAAAATTGAAATTCAAGTAAGTATTGATAACAAAATTTCTATCAATTCCAAGGAGTTACCTTGAATGACGCAGGTCGGCAAAGTATCCCACCCATTGTCTGTACACGTAGCCGTTGTAGTTCCATTCAAATCATATCCCGAAAAGCATGAAATCGTAGCATTTGCTCCTAGGGTAGTGCCATATGCGGTAATGGCTATTCCATTGTCTGGTGAAGCGCTTCCACAATCTGTACAAATAATGGAGAAAAAACGGTGTAAATACATCTTTTGCATGAAAACTACGACTTACAATGGACATTAATAATGCAACGTAAATATCATAAAGCAATCACAGAGCAATGCATACCTCTTATACACGTCGGCATGTCGCTCCACGTAGGCCCATCTAGACATGACAAGTAGGAACTGCCCACTATCACATAGTTAGGATCACAGGTCACTGATGCTGTACTTCCGTATGTGGTACTGCCTGAGGTCGTAACAACGCCATTGGATATGTTCAAGCTCCGACAATCTTAAAGTGGACATAAAATCAAGCGTTTATACTCTAATAGGATTTTCTTGTCATTGCCAGGGACTCAATGAATCTGAATAATTTGTGTTTTGATTTCATATTGTGTGTGTATAGTTTAAGACTATTCAATGCCTCCAAATACAAAATATTAGATAGCAAATATGTGTTTAAATCATCTTTCAGGCCAATCTTGCAGAATAACAGTTCCTAGGACAGACTGTAAGTAAGTATTTATATTCTATGATGTTTGGATATGCAGTAAATAGGTTATAATTCTTATTTCTTTATTTGTAGCAAATATAAATGCTTCATTCGTTTAAGACGAGCAGAAAGCGTGCTAAATTTGTGATGGGAGTAAGAATAGAAGAATGATCTGACCTTGGATTTCACAAGTTGGTGAACTGTCCCAGCCAGAATCTGTACAATTCAACAATGGGCTGCCGTTTAGTGTATAACCGGAATTGCAGGTAACGTTTGCTGATTCTCCAAGTGTCGTTCCATTTACAGTTACAGCTACTCCATTGACTGGGACAGGGCTCCCGCAATCTGAAATTTGACGAAAACGTTCATCGTTTTAAAATAATGTTTAATCAGCCTTAACCAAACAGTAATTCTGTCGTTTGCAATTAAATACCGACGAATCAAACACAGATGAATTAAAAGGTTTAAGGGCATAATATTGTAAACGTCGCAAGAAAGTTAATATTTACCTCGTAGGCATTCGGGAGTGTCACTCCACACAGATCCATTAAGACAAGTCAGGTATGAATGCCCATTTAGTATGTAGCCGCTGTTGCAAAATACTGTTGCTGAACTTCCGTATGTAGTTCCTTGAGGTGTTATAGCACCTCCATTAGCTGGTGCCGGATTGGTACAATCTGAAGTGTAGTATGGGAAATAAAATGTACCAATCACATCAATTTTATGAAAGAATGTAGTTTAATTTCTTTGAGAATAAAACGATCAATCAGACTCAACGTTAAGTTCAAAGAAACTTGCAATTCATGGCAATATACGAATAGAAGAATTTAGATGAAATTATCTTACCTTGAATATCACATGAAGGGCTTGAATCCCAACCACTCGCTGTACATGTCAGTGTCGAACTTCCATTCAATGAATATCCCTCGTTACAAGAGACATTTGCCGTTTGTCCTAGTGTTGTTCCCATACTTTCTACGGCCACACCATTCAAAGGGGTAGCACTGCCACAATCTGTAAGTACATGTTTCAAATTATTTGCCAATATCTCGAGAACAGACATTCTATAGAAAGCGGATTCAACATTTTCGAAACCCAACGGTAGTCAGAACAGTGTGATATAATGCATCGTAAAAATGGAATCTATACCTTTGATACACGTTGGTCGGCTGCTCCAATTTCCTGTATCGAGACAAGATATGTAGGTTGATCCTTGAATCACATAGCCTTCGTCGCAACTTATCACTGCCACACTCCCAAATGTTGTCCCGGTCGGAAGGTCTGAACTTCCATTCGACGGTGATGGATCCTTACAATCTGCAATACACAAACAGTTCGCTATCAAAACCAATAGGCATTTGTAATTGTTCACTTTCAAATCAACTTTATTTTACCAACATTCGCACTGCTAACGACTTAATGTACACGTAGATAACTTACCGTGGATTACGCAGACTGGCGTGCTATCCCAGCCAGATGCCGTGCACGTTATCAAAGAGCTTCCGTTTAGATAGTAGCCAGGGTTACACGTTATGTTTGCAGTCTGATTCAAAGTTGTTCCACCGGCTGTAATTGCCTGTCCATTAGCTGGCGTGGCACTCCCACAATCTGTTTGATAGTAAAAATAATAAGCATAATATTCCATTCATAAACATTTGCTCCTAATCTTACACAATAAAGATCTTTTGTCTAAGAATCGCTGAAAACTCATGAACCGGATTTCATGTAATTGATTCATGTAGTGGGAGTGTTATTTACTATGTTTATGTATACATACATTTTGATAAAAAATTGAAATGTGTAAATTAACCTAGAATACTTCGTGAAGTTGAAACCTACCAGTAGGGTCACAAATTGGACTATCGGTCCATGTTCCGTCAGCTTGGCATGTGATGATGTTAGATCCACTAATAACATGTCCGCTGTTACAACTGACCGTCAGTGTAGAGTTAAAGGTGAAGTCAGAGCTATCAATACTGCCTTGTGACGGCTGTGGATCAGGACATACTGTAAAAAGAAAAGTAACCATGAAGATATTTCAAACATTTGAACAACAATTTTCAACAACAATATTACACTTTGCTAGTTAAGAATTGACATTACCTTTGATAGAGCATGTTGGCATCGAACTCCAGTTTCCACCAGCCAAACACGAAATCAAGGTATCTCCGATGAGGTCATAACCTTGGTTGCATCTAATAATAGCGAATTCTCCGTATGTGGTTCCGCTAGGATTATCTGATGTCCCGTTTCCTGGAGAAGGGTCCTTACAATCTGCAATAAAAGTTAAGATGTATTTCTAAAATATATGCTCTGAACTAGTGTCTGCTAAAATGGTACAAGCTTTAGTGTAGATAAAATTGAAATTCAAGTAAGTGTTGATAACAAAATTTCTATCAATTCCAAGGAATTACCTTGAATGACGCAGGTCGGCAAAGCATCCCACCCATTGTCTGTACACGTAGCCGTTGTAGTTCCATT
This sequence comes from Fragum sueziense, assembly GCA_963680895.1. NCBI lineage: Eukaryota > Metazoa > Mollusca > Bivalvia > Cardiida > Cardiidae > Fragum > Fragum sueziense. The sequence continues at coordinate 23,272,729 of OY804595.1, read as the reverse complement.
CAAATCATATCCCGAAAAGCATGAAATCGTAGCATTTGCTCCTAGGGTAGTGCCATATGCGGTAATGGCTATTCCATTGTCTGGTGAAGCGCTTCCACAATCTGTGCAAATAATGGAGAAAAAACGGTGTAAATACATCTTTTGCATGAAAACTACGACTTACAATGGACATTAATAATGCAACGTAAATATCATAAAGCAATCACAGAGCAATGCATACCTCTTATACACGTCGGCATGTCGCTCCACGTAGGCCCATCTAGACATGACAAGTAGGAACTGCCCACTATCACATAGTTAGGATCACAGGTCACTGATGCTGTACTTCCGTATGTGGTACTGCCTGAGGTCGTAACAACGCCATTGGATATGTTCAAGCTCCGACAATCTTAAAGTGGACATAAAATCAAGCGTTTATACTCTAATAGGATTTTCTTGTCATTGCCAGGGACTCAATGAATCTGAATGATTTGTGTTTTGATTTCATATTGTGTGTGTATAGTTTAAGACTATTCAATGCCTCCAAATACAAAATATTAGATAGCAAATATGTGTTTAAATCATCTTTCAGGCCAATCTTGCAGAATAACAGTTCCTAGGACAGACTGTAAGTAAGTATTTATATTCTATGATGTTTGGATATGCAGTAAATAGGTTATAATTCTTATTTCTTTATTTGTAGCAAATATAAATGCTTCATTCGTTTAAGACGAGCAGAAAGCGTGCTAAATTTGTGATGGGAGTAAGAATAGAAGAATGATCTGACCTTGGATTTCACAAGTTGGTGAACTGTCCCAGCCAGAATCTGTACAATTCAACAATGGGCTGCCGTTTAGTGTATAACCTGAATTGCAGGTAACGTTTGCTGATTCTCCAAGTGTCGTTCCATTTACAGTTACAGCTACTCCATTGACTTGGACAGGGCTCCCGCAATCTGAAATTTGACGAAAACGTTCATCGTTTTAAAATAATGTTTAATCAGCCTTAACCAAACAGTAATTCTGTCGTTTGCAATTAAATACCGACGAATCAAACACAGATGAATTAAAAGGTTTAATGGCATAATATTGTAAACGTCGCAAGAAAGTTAATATTTACCTCGTAGGCATTCGGGAGTGTCACTCCACACAGATCCATTAAGACAAGTCAGGTATGAATGCCCATTTAGTATGTAGCCGCTGTTGCAAAATACTGTTGCTGAACTTCCGTATGTAGTTCCTTGAGGTGTTATAGCACCTCCATTAGCTGGTGCCGGATTGGTACAATCTGAAGTGTAGTATGGGAAATAAAATGTACCAATCACATCAATTTTATGAAAGAATGTAGTTTAATTTCTTTGAGAATAAAACGATCAATCAGACTCAACGTTAAGTTCAAAGAAACTTGCAATTCATGGCAATATACGAATAGAAGAATTTAGATGAAATTATCTTACCTTGAATATCACATGAAGGGCTTGAATCCCAACCACTCGCTGTACATGTCAGTGTCGAACTTCCATTCAATGAATATCCCTCGTTACAAGAGACATTTGCCGTTTGTCCTAGTGTTGTTCCCATACTTTCTACGGCCACACCATTCAAAGGGGTAGCACTGCCACAATCTGTAAGTACATGTTTCAAATTATTTGCCAATATCTCGAGAACAGACATTCTATAGAAAGCGGATTCAACATTTTCGAAACCCAACGGTAGTCAGAACAGTGTGATATAATGCATCGTAAAAATGGAATCTATACCTTTGATACACGTTGGTCGGCTGCTCCAATTTCCTGTATCGAGACAAGATATGTAGGTTGATCCTTGAATCACATAGCCTTCGTCGCAACTTATCACTGCCACACTCCCAAATGTTGTCCCGGTCGGAAGGTCTGAACTTCCATTCGACGGTGATGGATCCTTACAATCTGCAATACACAAACAGTTCGCTATCAAAACCAATAGGCATTTGTAATTGTTCACTTTCAAATCAACTTTATTTTACCAACATTCGCACTGTTAACGACTTAATGTACACGTAGATAACTTACCGTGGATTACGCAGACTGGCGTGCTATCCCAGCCAGATGCCGTGCACGTTATCAAAGAGCTTCCGTTTAGATAGTAGCCAGGGTTACACGTTATGTTTGCAGTCTGATTCAAAGTTGTTCCACCGGCTGTAATTGCCTGTCCATTAGCTGGCGTGGCACTCCCACAATCTGTTTGATAGTAAAATAATAAGCATAATATTCCATTCATAAACATTTGCTCCTAATGTTACACAACAAAGATCTTTTGTCTAAGAATCGCTGAAAACTCATGAACCGGATTTCATGTAATTGATTCATGTAGTGGGAGTGTTATTTACTATGTTTATGTATACATACATTTTGATAAAAATTTGAAATGTGTAAATTAACCTAGAATACTTCGTGAAGTTGAAACCTACCAGTAGGGTCACAAATTGGACTATCGGTCCATGTTCCGTCAGCTTGGCATGTGATGATGTTAGATCCACTAATAACATGTCCGCTGTTACAACTGACCGTCAGTGTAGAGTTAAAGGTGAAGTCAGAGCTATCAATACTGCCTTGTGACGGCTGTGGATCAGGACATACTGTAAAAAGAAAAGTAACCATGAAGATATTTCAAACATTTGAACAACGATTTTCAACAACAATATTACACTTTGCTAGTTAAAAATTGACATTACCTTTGATAGAGCATGTTGGCATCGAACTCCAGTTTCCACCAGCCAAACACGAAATCAAGGTATCTCCGATGAGGTCATAACCTTGATTGCATCTAATAATAGCGAATTCTCCGTATGTGGTTCCGCTAGGATTATCTGATGTCCCGTTTCCTGGAGAAGGATCCTTACAATCTGCAATAAAAGTTAAGATGTATTTCTAAAATATATGCTCTGAACTAGTGCCTGCTAAAATGGTACAAGCTTTAGTGTAGATAAAATTGAAATTCACGTAAGTGTTGATAACAAAATTTCTATCAATTCCAAGGAATTACCTTGAATGACGCAGGTCGGCAAAGCATCCCACCCGTTGTCTGTACACGTAGCCGTTGTAGTTCCATTCAAATCATATCCCGAAAAGCATGAAATCGTAGCATTTGCTCCTAGGGTAGTGCCATATGCGGTAATGGCTATTCCATTGTCTGGTGAAGCGCTTCCACAATCTGTACAAATAATGGAGAAAAGACGGTATAAATACATCTTTTGCATGAAAACTACGACTTACAATGGACATTAATAATGCAACGTAAATATCATAAAGCAATCACAGAGCAATGCATACCTCTTATACACGTCGGCATGTCGCTCCACGTAGACCCATCTAGACATGACAAGTAGGAACTGCCCACTATCACATAGTTAGGATCACAGGTCACTGATGCTGTACTTCCGTATGTGGTACTGCCTGAGGTCGTAACAACGCCATTGGATATGTTCAAGCTCCGACAATCTTTAAGTGGACATAAAATCAAGCGTTTATACTCTAATAGGATTTTCTTGTCATTGCCAGGGACACAATGAATCTGAATGATTTGTGTTTTGATTTCATATTGTGTGTATAGTTTAAGACTATTCAATGCCTCCAAATACAAAATATTAGATAGCAAATATGTGTTTAAATCATCTTTCAGGCCAATCTTGCAGAATAACAGTTCCTAGGACAGACTGTAAGTAAGTATTTATATTCTATGATGTTTGGATATGCAGTAAATAGGATATAATTCTTATTTCTTTATTTGTAGCAAATATAAATGCTTCATTCGTTTAAGACGAGCAGAAAGCGTGCTAAATTTGTGATGGGAGTAAGAATAGAAGAATGATCTGACCTTGGATTTCACAAGTTGGTGAACTGTCCCAGCCAGAATCTGTACATTTCAACAATGGGCTGCCGTTTATTGTATAACCTGAATTGCAGGTAACGTTAGCTGATTCTCCAAGTGTCGTTCCATTTACAGTTACAGCTACTCCATTGACTGGGACAGGGCTCCCGCAATCTGAAATTTGACGAAAACGTTCATCGTTTTAAAATAATGTTTAATCAGCCTTAACCAAACAGTAATTCTGTCGTTTTCAATTAAATACCGACGAATCAAACACAGATGAATTAAAAGGTTTAAGGGTATAATATTGTAAACGTCGGAAGAAAGTTAATATTTACCTCGTACGCATTCGGGAGTGTCACTCCACACAGATCCATTAAGACAAGTCAGGTATGAATGCCCATTTAGTATGTAGCCGCTGTTGCAAAATACTGTTGCTGAACTTCCGTAGGTAGTTCCTTGAGGTGTTATAGCACCTCCATTAGCTGGTGCCGGATTGGTACAATCTGAAGTGTAGTATGGGAAATAAAATGTACCAATCACATCAATTTTATGAAAGAATGTAGATTAATTTCTTTGAGAATAAAACGATCAATCAGACTCAACGTTAAGTTCAAAGAAACTTGCAATTCATGGCAATATACGAATAGAAGAATTTAGATGAAATTATCTTACCTTGAATATCACATGAAGGGCTTGAATCCCAACCACTCGCTGTACATGTCAGTGTCGAACTTCCATTCAATGAATATCCCTCGTTACAAGAGACATTTGCCGTTTGTCCTAGTGTTGTTCCCATACTTTCTACGGCCACACCATTCAAAGGGGTAGCACTGCCACAATCTGTAAGTACATGTTTCAAATTATTTGCCAATATCTCGAGAACAGACATTCTATAGAAAGCGGATTCAACATTTTCGAAACCCAACGGTAGTCAGAACAGTGTGATATAATGCATCGTAAAAATGGAATCTATACCTTTGATACACGTTGGTCGGCTGCTCCAATTTCCTGTATCGAGACAAGATATGTAGGTTGATCCTTGAATCACATAGCCTTCGTCGCAACTTATCACTGCCACACTCCCAAATGTTGTCCCGGTCGGAAGGTCTGAACTTCCATTCGACGGTGATGGATCCTTACAATCTGCAATACACAAACAGTTCGCTATCAAAACCAATATGCATTTGTAATTGTTCACTTTCAAATCAACTTTATTTTACCAACATTCGCACTGTTAACGACTTAATGTACACGTAGATAACTTACCGTGGATTACGCAGACTGGCGTGCTATCCCAGCCAGATGCCGTGCACGTTATCAAAGAGCTTCCGTTTAGATAGTAGCCAGGGTTACACGTTATGTTTGCAGTCTGATTCAAAGTTGTTCCACCGGCTGTAATTGCCTGTCCATTAGCTGGCGTGGCACTCCCACAATCTGTTTGATAGTAAAAATAATAAGCATAATATTCCATTCATAAACATTTGCTCCTAATCTTACACAACAAAGATCTTTTGTCTAAGAATCGCTGAAAACTCATGAACCGGATTTCATGTAATTGATTCATGTAGTGGGAGTGTTATTTACTATGTTTATGTATACATACATTTTGATAAAAATTTGAAATGTGTAAATTAACCTAGAATACTTCGTGAAGTTAAAACCTACCAGTAGGGTCACAAATTGGACTATCGGTCCATGTTCCGTCAGCTTGGCATGTGATGATGTTAGATCCACTAATAACATGTCCGCTGTTACAACTGACCGTCAGTGTAGAGTTAAAGGTGAAGTCAGAGCTATCAATACTGCCTTGTGACGGCTGTGGATCAGGACATACTGTAAAAAGAAAAGTAACCATGAAGATATTTCAAACATTTGAACAACTATTTTCAACAACAATATTACACTTTGCTAGTTAAAAATTGATATTACCTTTGATAGAGCATGTTGGCATCGAACTCCAGTTTCCACCAGCCAAACACGAAATCAAGGTATCTCCGATAAGGTCATAACCTTGGTTGCATCTAATAATAGCGAATTCTCCGTATGTGGTTCCGCTAGGATTATCTGATGTCCCGTTTCCTGGAGAAGGATCCTTACAATCTGCAATAAAAGTTAAGATGTATTTCTAAAATATATGCTCTGAATTAGTGTCTGCTAAAATGGTACAAGCTTTAGTGTAGATAAAATAGAAATTCACGTAAGTGTTGATAACAAAATTTCTATCAATTCCAAGGAATTACCTTGAATGACGCAGGTCGGCAAAGCATCCCACCCGTTGTCTGTACACGTAGCCGTTGTAGTTCCATTCAAATCATATCCCGAAAAGCATGAAATCGTAGCATTTGCTCCTAGGGTAGTGCCATATGCGGTAATGGCTATTCCATTGTCTGGTGAGGCGCTTCCACAATCTGTACAAATAATGGAGAAAAGACGGTGTAAATACATCTTTTGCATGAAAACTACGACTTACAATGGACATTAATAATGCAACGTAAATATCATAAAGCAATCACAGAGCAATGCATACCTCTTATACACGTCGGCATGTCGCTCCACGTAGGCCCATCTAGACATGACAAGTAGGAACTGCCCACTATCACATAGTTAGGATCACAGGTCACTGATGCTGTACTTCCGTATGTGGTACTGCCTGAGGTCGTAACAACGCCATTGGATATGTTCAAGCTCCGACAATCTTAAAGTGGACATAAAATCAAGCGTTTATACTCTAATATGATTTTCTTGTCATTGCCAGGGACTCAATGAATCTGAATGATTTGTGTTTTGATTTCATATTGTGTGTATAGTTTAAGACTATTCAATGCCTCCAAATACAAAATATTAGATAGCAAATATGTGTTTAAATCATCTTTCAGGCCAATCTTGCAGAATAACAGTTCCTAGGACAGACTGTAAGTATTTATATTCTATGATGTTTGGATATGCAGTAAATAGGATATAATTCTTATTTCTTTATTTGTAGCAAATATAAATGCTTCGTTCGTTTAAGACGAGCAGAAAGCGTGCTAAATTTGTGATGGGAGTAAGAATAGAAGAATGATCTGACCTTGGATTTCACAAGTTGGTGAACTGTCCCAGCCAGAATCTGTACAATTCAACAATGGGCTGCCGTTTAGTGTATAACCTGAATTGCAGGTAACGTTAGCTGATTCTCCAAGTGTCGTTCCATTTACAGTTACAGCTACTCCATTGACTGGGACAGGGCTCCCGCAATCTGAAATTTGACGAAAACGTTCATCGTTTTAAAATAATGTTTAATCAGCCTTAACCAAACAGTAATTCTGTCGTTTGCAATTAAATACCGACGAATCAAACACAGATGAATTAAAAGGTTTAATGGCATTATATTGTAAACGTCGCAAGAAAGATAATATTTACCTCGTACGCATTCGGGAGTGTCACTCCACACAGATCCATTAAGACAAGTCAGGTATGAATGCCCATTTAGTATGTAGCCGCTGTTGCAAAATACTGTTGCTGAACTTCCGTAGGTAGTTCCTTGAGGTGTTATAGCACCTCCATTAGCTGGTGCCGGATTGGTACAATCTGAAGTGTAGTATGGGAAATAAAATGTATCAATCACATCAATTTTATGAAAGAATGTAGTTTAATTTCTTTGAGAATAAAACGATCAATCAGACTCAACGTTAAGTTCAAAGAAATTTGCAATTCATGGCAATATACGAATAGAAGAATTTAGATGAAATTATCTTACCTTGAATATCACATGAAGGGCTTGAATCCCAACCACTCGCTGTACATGTCAGTGTCGAACTTCCATTCAATGAATATCCCTCGTTACAAGAGACATTTGCCGTTTGTCCTAGTGTTGTTCCCATACTTTCTACGGCCACACCATTCAAAGGGGTAGCACTGCCACAATCTGTAAGTACATGTTTCAAATTATTTGCCAATATCTCGAGAACAGACATTCTATAGAAAGCGGATTCAACATTTTCGAAACCCAACGGTAGTCAGAACAGTGTGATATAATGCATCGTAAAAATGGAATCTATACCTTTGATACACGTTGGTCGGCTGCTCCAATTTCCTGTATCGAGACAAGATATGTAGGTTGATCCTTGAATCACATAGCCTTTGTCGCAACTTATCACTGCCACACTCCCAAATGTTGTCCCGGTCGGAAGGTCTGAACTTCCATTCGACGGTGATGGATCCTTACAATCTGCAATACACAAACAGTTCGCTATCAAAACCAATAGGCATTTGTAATTGTTCACTTTCAAATCAACTTTATTTTACCAACATTCGCACTGCTAACGACTTAATGTACACGTAGATAACTTACCGTGGATTACGCAGACTGGCGTGCTATCCCAGCCAGATGCCGTGCACGTTATCAAAGAGCTTCCGTTTAGATAGTAGCCAGGGTTACACGTTATGTTTGCAGTCTGATTCAAAGTTGTTCCACCGGCTGTAATTGCCTGTCCATTAGCTGGCGTGGCACTCCCACAATCTGTTTGATAGTAAAAATAATAAGCATAATATTCCATTCATAAACATTTGCTCCTAATGTTACACATCAAAGATCTTTTGTCTAAGAATCGCTGAAAACTCATGAACCGGATTTCATGTAATTGATTCATGTAGTGGGAGTGTTATTTACTATGTTTATGTATACATACATTTTGATAAAAATTTGAAATGTGTAAATTAACCTAGAATACTTCGTGAAGTTGAAACCTACCAGTAGGGTCACAAATTGGACTATCGGTCCATGTTCCGTCAGCTTGGCATGTGATGATGTTAGATCCACTAATAACATGTCCGCTGTTACAACTGACCGTCAGTGTAGAGTTAAAGGTGAAGTCAGAGCTATCAATACTGCCTTGTGACGGCTGTGGATCAGGACATACTGTAAAAAGAAAAGTAACCATGAAGATATTTCAAACATTTGAACAACGATTTTCAACAACAATAGTACACTTTGCTAGTTAAGAATTGACATTACCTTTGATAGAGCATGTTGGCATCGAACTCCAGTTTCCACCAGCCAAACACGAAATCAAGGTATCTCCGATGAGGTCATAACCTTGGTTGCATCTAATAATAGCGAATTCTCCGTATGTGGTTCCGCTAGGATTATCTGATGTCCCGTTTCCTGGAGAAGGATCCTTACAATCTGCAATAAAAGTTAAGATGTATTTCTAAAATATATGCTCTGAACTAGTGTCTGCTAAAATGGTACAAGCTTTAGTGTAGATAAAATTGAAATTCAAGTAAGTATTGATAACAAAATTTCTATCAATTCCAAGGAATTACCTTGAATGACGCAGGTCGGCAAAGCATCCCACCCATTGTCTGTACACGTAGCCGTTGTAGTTCCATTCAAATCATATCCCGAAAAGCATGAAATCGTAGCATTTGCTCCTAGGGTAGTGCCATATGCGGTAATGGCTATTCCATTGTCTGGTGAAGCGCTTCCACAATCTGTACAAATAATGGAGAAAAAACGGTGTAAATACATCTTTTGCATGAAAACTACGACTTACAATGGACATTAATAATGCAACGTAAATATCATAAAGCAATCACAGAGCAATGCATACCTCTTATACACGTCGGCATGTCGCTCCACGTAGGCCCATCTAGACATGACAAGTAGGAACTGCCCACTATCACATAGTTAGGATCACAGGTCACTGATGCTGTACTTCCGTATGTGGTACTGCCTGAGGTCGTAACAACGCCATTGGATATGTTCAAGCTCCGACAATCTTAAAGTGGACATAAAATCAAGCGTTTATACTCTAATAGGATTTTCATGTCATTGCCAGGGACTCAATGAATCTGAATAATTTGTGTTTTGATTTCATATTGTGTGTGTATAGTTTAAGACTATTCAATGCCTCCAAATACAAAATATTAGATAGCAAATATGTGTTTAAATCATCTTTCAGGCCAATCTTGCAGAATAACAGTTCCTAGGACAGACTGTAAGTAAGTATTTATATTCTATGATGTTTGGATATGCAGTAAATAGGTTATAATTCTTATTTCTTTATTTGTAGCAAATATAAATGCTTCATTCGTTTAAGACGAGCAGAAAGCGTGCTAAATTTGTGATGGGAGTAAGAATAGAAGAATGATCTGACCTTGGATTTCACAAGTTGGTGAACTGTCCCAGCCAGAATCTGTACAATTCAACAATGGGCTGCCGTTTAGTGTATAACCGGAATTGCAGGTAACGTTTGCTGATTCTCCAAGTGTCGTTCCATTTACAGTTACAGCTACTCCATTGACTGGGACAGGGCTCCCGCAATCTGAAATTTGACGAAAACGTTCATCGTTTTAAAATAATGTTTAATCAGCCTTAACCAAACAGTAATTCTGTCGTTTGCAATTAAATACCGACGAATCAAACACAGATGAATTAAAAGGTTTAAGGGCATAATATTGTAAACGTCGCAAGAAAGTTAATATTTACCTCGTAGGCATTCGGGAGTGTCACTCCACACAGATCCATTAAGACAAGTCAGGTATGAATGCCCATTTAGTATGTAGCCGCTGTTGCAAAATACTGTTGCTGAACTTCCGTATGTAGTTCCTTGAGGTGTTATAGCACCTCCATTAGCTGGTGCCGGATTGGTACAATCTGAAGTGTAGTATGGGAAATAAAATGTACCAATCACATCAATTTTATGAAAGAATGTAGTTTAATTTCTTTGAGAATAAAACGATCAATCAGACTCAACGTTAAGTTCAAAGAAACTTGCAATTCATGGCAATATACGAATAGAAGAATTTAGATGAAATTATCTTACCTTGAATATCACATGAAGGGCTTGAATCCCAACCACTCGCTGTACATGTCAGTGTCGAACTTCCATTCAATGAATATCCCTCGTTACAAGAGACATTTGCCGTTTGTCCTAGTGTTGTTCCCATACTTTCTACGGCCACACCATTCAAAGGGGTAGCACTGCCACAATCTGTAAGTACATGTTTCAAATTATTTGCCAATATCTCGAGAACAGACATTCTATAGAAAGCGGATTCAACATTTTCGAAACCCAACGGTAGTCAGAACAGTGTGATATAATGCATCGTAAAAATGGAATCTATACCTTTGATACACGTTGGTCGGCTGCTCCAATTTCCTGTATCGAGACAAGATATGTAGGTTGATCCTTGAATCACATAGCCTTCGTCGCAACTTATCACTGCCACACTCCCAAATGTTGTCCCGGTCGGAAGGTCTGAAGTTCCATTCGACGGTGATGGATCCTTACAATCTGCAATACACAAACAGTTCGCTATCAAAACCAATAGGCATTTGTAATTGTTCACTTTCAAATCAACTTTATTTTACCAACATTCGCACTGTTAACGACTTAATGTACACGTAGATAACTTACCGTGGATTACGCAGACTGGCGTGCTATCCCAGCCAGATGCCGTGCACGTTATCAAAGAGCTTCCGTTTAGATAGTAGCCAGGGTTACACGTTATGTTTGCAGTCTGATTCAAAGTTGTTCCACCGGCTGTAATTGCCTGTCCATTAGCTGGCGTGGCACTCCCACAATCTGTTTGATAGTAAAAATAATAAGCATAATATTCCATTCATAAACATTTGCTCCTAATCTTACACAATAAAGATCTTTTGTCTAAGAATCGCTGAAAACTCATGAACCGGATTTCATGTAATTGATTCATGTAGTGGGAGTGTTATTTACTATGTTTATGTATACATACATTTTGATAAAAAATTGAAATGTGTAAATTAACCTAGAATACTTCGTGAAGTTGAAACCTACCAGTAGGGTCACAAATTGGACTATCGGTCCATGTTCCGTCAGCTTGGCATGTGATGATGTTAGATCCACTAATAACATGTCCGCTGTTACAACTGACCGTCAGTGTAGAGTTAAAGGTGAAGTCAGAGCTATCAATACTGCCTTGTGACGGCTGTGGATCAGGACATACTGTAAAAAGAAAAGTAACCATGAAGATATTTCAAACATTTGAACAACAATTTTCAACAACAATATTACACTTTGCTAGTTAAGAATTGACATTACCTTTGATAGAGCATGTTGGCATCGAACTCCAGTTTCCACCAGCCAAACACGAAATCAAGGTATCTCCGATGAGGTCATAACCTTGGTTGCATCTAATAATAGCGAATTCTCCGTATGTGGTTCCGCTAGGATTATCTGATGTCCCGTTTCCTGGAGAAGGGTCCTTACAATCTGCAATAAAAGTTAAGATGTATTTCTAAAATATATGCTCTGAACTAGTGTCTGCTAAAATGGTACAAGCTTTAGTGTAGATAAAATTGAAATTCAAGTAAGTGTTGATAACAAAATTTCTATCAATTCCAAGGAATTACCTTGAATGACGCAGGTCGGCAAAGCATCCCACCCATTGTCTGTACACGTAGCCGTTGTAGTTCCATTCAAATCATATCCCGAAAAGCATGAAATCGTAGCATTTGCTCCTAGGGTAGTGCCATATGCGGTAATGGCTATTCCATTGTCTGGTGAAGCGCTTCCACAATCTGTGCAAATAATGGAGAAAAAACGGTGTAAATACATCTTTTGCATGAAAACTACGACTTACAATGGACATTAATAATGCAACGTAAATATCATAAAGCAATCACAGAGCAATGCATACCTCTTATACACGTCGGCATGTCGCTCCACGTAGGCCCATCTAGACATGACAAGTAGGAACTGCCCACTATCACATAGTTAGGATCACAGGTCACTGATGCTGTACTTCCGTATGTGGTACTGCCTGAGGTCGTAACAACGCCATTGGATATGTTCAAGCTCCGACAATCTTAAAGTGGACATAAAATCAAGCGTTTATACTCTAATAGGATTTTCTTGTCATTGCCAGGGACTCAATGAATCTGAATGATTTGTGTTTTGATTTCATATTGTGTGTGTATAGTTTAAGACTATTCAATGCCTCCAAATACAAAATATTAGATAGCAAATATGTGTTTAAATCATCTTTCAGGCCAATCTTGCAGAATAACAGTTCCTAGGACAGACTGTAAGTAAGTATTTATATTCTATGATGTTTGGATATGCAGTAAATAGGTTATAATTCTTATTTCTTTATTTGTAGCAAATATAAATGCTTCATTCGTTTAAGACGAGCAGAAAGCGTGCTAAATTTGTGATGGGAGTAAGAATAGAAGAATGATCTGACCTTGGATTTCACAAGTTGGTGAACTGTCCCAGCCAGAATCTGTACAATTCAACAATGGGCTGCCGTTTAGTGTATAACCTGAATTGCAGGTAACGTTTGCTGATTCTCCAAGTGTCGTTCCATTTACAGTTACAGCTACTCCATTGACTTGGACAGGGCTCCCGCAATCTGAAATTTGACGAAAACGTTCATCGTTTTAAAATAATGTTTAATCAGCCTTAACCAAACAGTAATTCTGTCGTTTGCAATTAAATACCGACGAATCAAACACAGATGAATTAAAAGGTTTAATGGCATAATATTGTAAACGTCGCAAGAAAGTTAATATTTACCTCGTAGGCATTCGGGAGTGTCACTCCACACAGATCCATTAAGACAAGTCAGGTATGAATGCCCATTTAGTATGTAGCCGCTGTTGCAAAATACTGTTGCTGAACTTCCGTATGTAGTTCCTTGAGGTGTTATAGCACCTCCATTAGCTGGTGCCGGATTGGTACAATCTGAAGTGTAGTATGGGAAATAAAATGTACCAATCACATCAATTTTATGAAAGAATGTAGTTTAATTTCTTTGAGAATAAAACGATCAATCAGACTCAACGTTAAGTTCAAAGAAACTTGCAATTCATGGCAATATACGAATAGAAGAATTTAGATGAAATTATCTTACCTTGAATATCACATGAAGGGCTTGAATCCCAACCACTCGCTGTACATGTCAGTGTCGAACTTCCATTCAATGAATATCCCTCGTTACAAGAGACATTTGCCGTTTGTCCTAGTGTTGTTCCCATACTTTCTACGGCCACACCATTCAAAGGGGTAGCACTGCCACAATCTGTAAGTACATGTTTCAAATTATTTGCCAATATCTCGAGAACAGACATTCTATAGAAAGCGGATTCAACATTTTCGAAACCCAACGGTAGTCAGAACAGTGTGATATAATGCATCGTAAAAATGGAATCTATACCTTTGATACACGTTGGTCGGCTGCTCCAATTTCCTGTATCGAGACAAGATATGTAGGTTGATCCTTGAATCACATAGCCTTCGTCGCAACTTATCACTGCCACACTCCCAAATGTTGTCCCGGTCGGAAGGTCTGAACTTCCATTCGACGGTGATGGATCCTTACAATCTGCAATACACAAACAGTTCGCTATCAAAACCAATAGGCATTTGTAATTGTTCACTTTCAAATCAACTTTATTTTACCAACATTCGCACTGTTAACGACTTAATGTACACGTAGATAACTTACCGTGGATTACGCAGACTGGCGTGCTATCCCAGCCAGATGCCGTGCACGTTATCAAAGAGCTTCCGTTTAGATAGTAGCCAGGGTTACACGTTATGTTTGCAGTCTGATTCAAAGTTGTTCCACCGGCTGTAATTGCCTGTCCATTAGCTGGCGTGGCACTCCCACAATCTGTTTGATAGTAAAAATAATAAGCATAATATTCCATTCATAAACATTTGCTCCTAATGTTACACAACAAAGATCTTTTGTCTAAGAATCGCTGAAAACTCATGAACCGGATTTCATGTAATTGATTCATGTAGTGGGAGTGTTATTTACTATGTTTATGTATACATACATTTTGATAAAAATTTGAAATGTTTAAATTAACCTAGAATACTTCGTGAAGTTGAAACCTACCAGTAGGGTCACAAATTGGACTATCGGTCCATGTTCCGTCAGCTTGGCATGTGATGATGTTAGATCCACTAATAACATGTCCGCTGTTACAACTGACCGTCAGTGTAGAGTTAAAGGTGAAGTCAGAGCTATCAATACTGCCTTGTGACGGCTGTGGATCAGGACATACTGTAAAAAGAAAAGTAACCATGAAGATATTTCAAACATTTGAACAACGATTTTCAACAACAATATTACACTTTGCTAGTTAAAAATTGACATTACCTTTGATAGAGCATGTTGGCATCGAACTCCAGTTTCCACCAGCCAAACACGAAATCAAGGTATCTCCGATGAGGTCATAACCTTGATTGCATCTAATAATAGCGAATTCTCCGTATGTGGTTCCGCTAGGATTATCTGATGTTCCGTTTCCTGGAGAAGGATCCTTACAATCTGCAATAAAAGTTAAGATGTATTTCTAAAATATATGCTCTGAACTAGTGTCTGCTAAAATGGTACAA
The DNA here is from genome assembly GCA_963680895.1 of Fragum sueziense. Lineage (NCBI taxonomy): Eukaryota > Metazoa > Mollusca > Bivalvia > Cardiida > Cardiidae > Fragum > Fragum sueziense. Next base: position 23,257,527 of record OY804595.1, on the reverse strand, counting down.
GCTTTAGTGTAGATAAAATTGAAATTCACGTAAGTGTTGATAACAAAATTTCTATCAATTCCAAGGAATTACCTTGAATGACGCAGGTCGGCAAAGCATCCCACCCGTTGTCTGTACACGTAGCCGTTGTAGTTCCATTCAAATCATATCCCGAAAAGCATGAAATCGTAGCATTTGCTCCTAGGGTAGTGCCATATGCGGTAATGGCTATTCCATTGTCTGGTGAGGCGCTTCCACAATCTGTACAAATAATGGAGAAAAGACGGTATAAATACATCTTTTGCATGAAAACTACGACTTACAATGGACATTAATAATGCAACGTAAATATCATAAAGCAATCACAGAGCAATGCATACCTCTTATACACGTCGGCATGTCGCTCCACGTAGACCCATCTAGACATGACAAGTAGGAACTGCCCACTATCACATAGTTAGGATCACAGGTCACTGATGCTGTACTTCCGTATGTGGTACTGCCTGAGGTCGTAACAACGCCATTGGATATGTTCAAGCTCCGACAATCTTTAAGTGGACATAAAATCAAGCGTTTATACTCTAATAGGATTTTCTTGTCATTGCCAGGGACACAATGAATCTGAATGATTTGTGTTTTGATTTCATATTGTGTGTATAGTTTAAGACTATTCAATGCCTCCAAATACAAAATATTAGATAGCAAATATGTGTTTAAATCATCTTTCAGGCCAATCTTGCAGAATAACAGTTCCTAGGACAGACTGTAAGTAAGTATTTATATTCTATGATGTTTGGATATGCAGTAAATAGGATATAATTCTTATTTCTTTATTTGTAGCAAATATAAATGCTTCATTCGTTTAAGACGAGCAGAAAGCGTGCTAAATTTGTGATGGGAGTAAGAATAGAAGAATGATCTGACCTTGGATTTCACAAGTTGGTGAACTGTCCCAGCCAGAATCTGTACATTTCAACAATGGGCTGCCGTTTATTGTATAACCTGAATTGCAGGTAACGTTAGCTGATTCTCCAAGTGTCGTTCCATTTACAGTTACAGCTACTCCATTGACTGGGACAGGGCTCCCGCAATCTGAAATTTGACGAAAACGTTCATCGTTTTAAAATAATGTTTAATCAGCCTTAACCAAACAGTAATTCTGTCGTTTTCAATTAAATACCGACGAATCAAACACAGATGAATTAAAAGGTTTAAGGGTATAATATTGTAAACGTCGGAAGAAAGTTAATATTTACCTCGTACGCATTCGGGAGTGTCACTCCACACAGATCCATTAAGACAAGTCAGGTATGAATGCCCATTTAGTATGTAGCCGCTGTTGCAAAATACTGTTGCTGAACTTCCGTAGGTAGTTCCTTGAGGTGTTATAGCACCTCCATTAGCTGGTGCCGGATTGGTACAATCTGAAGTGTAGTATGGGAAATAAAATGTACCAATCACATCAATTTTATGAAAGAATGTAGTTTAATTTCTTTGAGAATAAAACGATCAATCAGACTCAACGTTAAGTTCAAAGAAACTTGCAATTCATGGCAATATACGAATAGAAGAATTTAGATGAAATTATCTTACCTTGAATATCACATGAAGGGCTTGAATCCCAACCACTCGCTGTACATGTCAGTGTCGAACTTCCATTCAATGAATATCCCTCGTTACAAGAGACATTTGCCGTTTGTCCTAGTGTTGTTCCCATACTTTCTACGGCCACACCATTCAAAGGGGTAGCACTGCCACAATCTGTAAGTACATGTTTCAAATTATTTGCCAACATCTCGAGAACACACATTCTATAGAAAGCGGATTCAACATTTTCGAAACCCAACGGTAGTCAGAACAGTGTGATATAATGCATCGTAAAAATGGAATCTATACCTTTGATACACGTTGGTCGGCTGCTCCAATTTCCTGTATCGAGACAAGATATGTAGGTTGATCCTTGAATCACATAGCCTTCGTCGCAACTTATCACTGCCACACTCCCAAATGTTGTCCCGGTCGGAAGGTCTGAACTTCCATTCGACGGTGATGGATCCTTACAATCTGCAATACACAAACAGTTCGCTATCAAAACCAATAGGCATTTGTAATTGTTCACTTTCAAATCAACTTTATTTTACCAACATTCGCACTGTTAACGACTTAATGTACACGTAGATAACTTACCGTGGATTACGCAGACTGGCGTGCTATCCCAGCCAGATGCCGTGCACGTTATCAAAGAGCTTCCGTTTAGATAGTAGCCAGGGTTACACGTTATGTTTGCAGTCTGATTCAAAGTTGTTCCACCGGCTGTAATTGCCTGTCCATTAGCTGGCGTGGCACTCCCACAATCTGTTTGATAGTAAAAATAATAAGCATAATATTCCATTCATAAACATTTGCTCCTAATCTTACACAACAAAGATCTTTTGTCTAAGAATCGCTGAAAACTCATGAACCGGATTTCATGTAATTGATTCATGTAGTGGGAGTGTTATTTACTATGTTTATGTATACATACATTTTGATAAAAATTTGAAATGTGTAAATTAACCTAGAATACTTCGTGAAGTTAAAACCTACCAGTAGGGTCACAAATTGGACTATCGGTCCATGTTCCGTCAGCTTGGCATGTGATGATGTTAGATCCACTAATAACATGTCCGCTGTTACAACTGACCGTCAGTGTAGAGTTAAAGGTGAAGTCAGAGCTATCAATACTGCCTTGTGACGGCTGTGGATCAGGACATACTGTAAAAAGAAAAGTAACCATGAAGATATTTCAAACATTTGAACAACTATTTTCAACAACAATATTACACTTTGCTAGTTAAAAATTGATATTACCTTTGATAGAGCATGTTGGCATCGAACTCCAGTTTCCACCAGCCAAACACGAAATCAAGGTATCTCCGATAAGGTCATAACCTTGGTTGCATCTAATAATAGCGAATTCTCCGTATGTGGTTCCGCTAGGATTATCTGATGTCCCGTTTCCTGGAGAAGGATCCTTACAATCTGCAATAAAAGTTAAGATGTATTTCTAAAATATATGCTCTGAACTAGTGTCTGCTAAAATGGTACAAGCTTTAGTGTAGATAAAATAGAAATTCACGTAAGTGTTGATAACAAAATTTCTATCAATTCCAAGGAATTACCTTGAATGACGCAGGTGGGCAAAGCATCCCACCCGTTGTCTGTACACGTAGCCGTTGTAGTTCCATTCAAATCATATCCCGAAAAGCATGAAATCGTAGCATTTGCTCCTAGGGTAGTGCCATATGCGGTAATGGCTATTCCATTGTCTGGTGAGGCGCTTCCACAATCTGTACAAATAATGGAGAAAAGACGGTGTAAATACATCTTTTGCATGAAAACTACGACTTACAATGGACATTAATAATGCAACGTAAATATCATAAAGCAATCACAGAGCAATGCATACCTCTTATACACGTCGGCATGTCGCTCCACGTAGGCCCATCTAGACATGACAAGTAGGAACTGCCCACTATCACATAGTTAGGATCACAGGTCACTGATGCTGTACTTCCGTATGTGGTACTGCCTGAGGTCGTAACAACGCCATTGGATATGTTCAAGCTCCGACAATCTTAAAGTGGACATAAAATCAAGCGTTTATACTCTAATAGGATTTTCTTGTCATTGCCAGGGACTCAATGAATCTGAATGATTTGTGTTTTGATTTCATATTGTGTGTATAGTTTAAGACTATTCAATGCCTCCAAATACAAAATATTAGATAGCAAATATGTGTTTAAATCATCTTTCAGGCCAATCTTGCAGAATAACAGTTCCTAGGACAGACTGTAAGTATTTATATTCTATGATGTTTGGATATGCAGTAAATAGGATATAATTCTTATTTCTTTATTTGTAGCAAATATAAATGCTTCGTTCGTTTAAGACGAGCAGAAAGCGTGCTAAATTTGTGATGGGAGTAAGAATAGAAGAATGATCTGACCTTGGATTTCACAAGTTGGTGAACTGTCCCAGCCAGAATCTGTACAATTCAACAATGGGCTGCCGTTTAGTGTATAACCTGAATTGCAGGTAACGTTAGCTGATTCTCCAAGTGTCGTTCCATTTACAGTTACAGCTACTCCATTGACTGGGACAGGGCTCCCGCAATCTGAAATTTGACGAAAACGTTCATCGTTTTAAAATAATGTTTAATCAGCCTTAACCAAACAGTAATTCTGTCGTTTGCAATTAAATACCGACGAATCAAACACAGATGAATTAAAAGGTTTAATGGCATTATATTGTAAACGTCGCAAGAAAGATAATATTTACCTCGTACGCATTCGGGAGTGTCACTCCACACAGATCCATTAAGACAAGTCAGGTATGAATGCCCATTTAGTATGTAGCCGCTGTTGCAAAATACTGTTGCTGAACTTCCGTAGGTAGTTCCTTGAGGTGTTATAGCACCTCCATTAGCTGGTGCCGGATTGGTACAATCTGAAGTGTAGTATGGGAAATAAAATGTATCAATCACATCAATTTTATGAAAGAATGTAGTTTAATTTCTTTGAGAATAAAACGATCAATCAGACTCAACGTTAAGTTCAAAGAAATTTGCAATTCATGGCAATATACGAATAGAAGAATTTAGATGAAATTATCTTACCTTGAATATCACATGAAGGGCTTGAATCCCAACCACTCGCTGTACATGTCAGTGTCGAACTTCCATTCAATGAATATCCCTCGTTACAAGAGACATTTGCCGTTTGTCCTAGTGTTGTTCCCATACTTTCTACGGCCACACCATTCAAAGGGGTAGCACTGCCACAATCTGTAAGTACATGTTTCAAATTATTTGCCAATATCTCGAGAACAGACATTCTATAGAAAGCGGATTCAACATTTTCGAAACCCAACGGTAGTCAGAACAGTGTGATATAATGCATCGTAAAAATGGAATCTATACCTTTGATACACGTTGGTCGGCTGCTCCAATTTCCTGTATCGAGACAAGATATGTAGGTTGATCCTTGAATCACATAGCCTTCGTCGCAACTTATCACTGCCACACTCCCAAATGTTGTCCCGGTCGGAAGGTCTGAACTTCCATTCGACGGTGATGGATCCTTACAATCTGCAATACACAAACAGTTCGCTATCAAAACCAATAGGCATTTGTAATTGTTCACTTTCAAATCAACTTTATTTTACCAACATTCGCACTGTTAACGACTTAATGTACACGTAGATAACCTACCGTGGATTACGCAGACTGGCGTGCTATCCCAGCCAGATGCCGTGCACGTTATCAAAGAGCTTCCGTTTAGATAGTAGCCAGGGTTACACGTTATGTTTGCAGTCTGATTCAAAGTTGTTCCACCGGCTGTAATTGCCTGTCCATTAGCTGGCGTGGCACTCCCACAATCTGTTTGATAGTAAAAATAATAAGCATAATATTCCATTCATAAACATTTGCTCCTAATGTTACACAACAAAGATCTTTTGTCTAAGAATCGCTGAAAACTCATGAACCGGATTTCATGTAATTGATTCATGTAGTGGGAGTGTTATTTACTATGTTTATGTATACATACATTTTGATAAAAATTTGAAATGTGTAAATTAACCTAGAATACTTCGTGAAGTTGAAACCTACCAGTAGGGTCACAAATTGGACTATCGGTCCATGTTCCGTCAGCTTGGCATGTGATGATGTTAGATCCACTAATAACATGTCCGCTGTTACAACTGACCGTCAGTGTAGAGTTAAAGGTGAAGTCAGAGCTATCAATACTGCCTTGTGACGGCTGTGGATCAGGACATACTGTAAAAAGAAAAGTAACCATGAAGATATTTCAAACATTTGAACAACGATTTTCAACAACAATATTACACTTTGCTAGTTAAGAATTGACATTACCTTTGATAGAGCATGTTGGCATCGAACTCCAGTTTCCACCAGCCAAACACGAAATCAAGGTATCTCCGATAAGGTCATAACCTTGGTTGCATCTAATAATAGCGAATTCTCCGTATGTGGTTCCGCTAGGATTATCTGATGTCCCGTTTCCTGGAGAAGGATCCTTACAATCTGCAATAAAAGTTAAGATGTATTTCTAAAACATATGCTCTGAACTAGTGTCTGCTAAAATGGTACAAGCTTTAGTGTAGATAAAATAGAAATTCACGTAAGTGTTGATAACAAAATTTCTATCAATTCCAAGGAATTACCTTGAATGACGCAGGTCGGCAAAGCATCCCACCCGTTGTCTGTACACGTAGCCGTTGTAGTTCCATTCAAATCATATCCCGAAAAGCATGAAATCGTAGCATTTGCTCCTAGGGTAGTGCCATATGCGGTAATGGCTATTCCATTGTCTGGTGAGGCGCTTCCACAATCTGTACAAATAATGGAGAAAAGACGGTGTAAATACATCTTTTGCATGAAAACTACGACTTACAATGGACATTAATAATGCAACGTAAATATCATAAAGCAATCACAGAGCAATGCATACCTCTTATACACGTCGGCATGTCGCTCCACGTAGGCCCATCTAGACATGACAAGTAGGAACTGCCCACTATCACATAGTTAGGATCACAGGTCACTGATGCTGTACTTCCGTATGTGGTACTGCCTGAGGTCGTAACAACGCCATTGGATATGTTCAAGCTCCGACAATCTTAAAGTGGACATAAAATCAAGCGTTTATACTCTAATATGATTTTCTTGTCATTGCCAGGGACTCAATGAATCTGAATGATTTGTGTTTTGATTTCATATTGTGTGTATAGTTTAAGACTATTCAATGCCTCCAAATACAAAATATTAGATAGCAAATATGTGTTTAAATCATCTTTCAGGCCAATCTTGCAGAAGAACAGTTCCTAGGACAGACTGTAAGTATTTATATTCTATGATGTTTGGATATGCAGTAAATAGGATATAATTCTTATTTCTTTATTTGTAGCAAATATAAATGCTTCGTTCGTTGAAGACGAGGAGAAAGCGTGCTAAATTTGTGATGGGAGTAAGAATAGAAGAATGATCTGACCTTGGATTTCACAAGTTGGTGAACTGTCCCAGCCAGAATCTGTACAATTCAACAATGGGCTGCCGTTTAGTGTATAACCTGAATTGCAGGTAACGTTAGCTGATTCTCCAAGTGTCGTTCCATTTACAGTTACAGCTACTCCATTGACTGGGACAGGGCTCCCGCAATCTGAAATTTGACGAAAACGTTCATCGTTTTAAAATAATGTTTAATCAGCCTTAACCAAACAGTAATTCTGTCGTTTGCAATTAAATACCGACGAATCAAACACAGATGAATTAAAAGGTTTAATGGCATAATATTGTAAACGTCGCAAGAAAGATAATATTTACCTCGTACGCATTCGGGAGTGTCACTCCATACAGATCCATTAAGACAAGTCAGGTATGAATGCCCATTTAGTATGTAGCCGCTGTTGCAAAATACTGTTGCTGAACTTCCGTAGGTAGTTCCTTGAGGTGTTATAGCACCTCCATTAGCTGGTGCCGGATTGATACAATCTGAAGTGTAGTATGGGAAATAAAATGTACCAATCACATCAATTTTATGAAAGAATGTAGTTTAATTTCTTTGAGAATAAAACGATCAATCAGACTCAACGTTAAGTTCAAAGAAATTTGCAATTCATGGCAATATACGAATAGAAGAATTTAGATGAAATTATCTTACCTTGAATATCACATGAAGGGCTTGAATCCCAACCACTCGCTGTACATGTCAGTGTCGAACTTCCATTCAATGAATATCCCTCGTTACAAGAGACATTTGCCGTTTGTCCTAGTGTTGTTCCCATACTTTCTACGGCCACACCATTCAAAGGGGTAGCACTGCCACAATCTGTAAGTACATGTTTCAAATTATTTGCCAATATCTCGAGAACAGACATTCTATAGAAAGCGGATTCAACATTTTCGAAACCCAACGGTAGTCAGAACAGTGTGATATAATGCATCGTAAAAATGGAATCTATACCTTTGATACACGTTGGTCGGCTGCTCCAATTTCCTGTATCGAGACAAGATATGTAGGTTGATCCTTGAATCACATAGCCTTCGTCGCAACTTATCACTGCCACACTCCCAAATGTTGTCCCGGTCGGAAGGTCTGAACTTCCATTCGACGGTGATGGATCCTTACAATCTGCAATACACAAACAGTTCGCTATCAAAACCAATAGGCATTTGTAATTGTTCACTTTCAAATCAACTTTATTTTACCAACATTCGCACTGTTAACGACTTAATGTACACGTAGATAACTTACCGTGGATTACGCAGACTGGCGTGCTATCCCAGCCAGATGCCGTGCACGTTATCAAAGAGCTTCCGTTTAGATAGTAGCCAGGGTTACACGTTATGTTTGCAGTCTGATTCAAAGTTGTTCCACCGGCTGTAATTGCCTGTCCATTAGCTGGCGTGGCACTCCCACAATCTGTTTGATAGTAAAAATAATAAGCATAATATTCCATTCATAAACATTTGCTCCTAATGTTACACAACAAAGATCTTTTGTCTAAGAATCGCTGAAAACTCTTGAACCGGATTTCATGTAATTGATTCATGTAGTGGGAGTGTTATTTACTATGTTTATGTATACATACATTTTGATAAAAATTTGAAATGTGTAAATTAACCTAGAATACTTCGTGAAGTTGAAACCTACCAGTAGGGTCACAAATTGGACTATCGGTCCATGTTCCGTCAGCTTGGCATGTGATGATGTTAGATCCACTAATAACATGTCCGCTGTTACAACTGACCGTCAGTGTAGAGTTAAAGGTGAAGTCAGAGCTATCAATACTGCCTTGTGACGGCTGTGGATCAGGACATACTGTAAAAAGAAAAGTAACCATGAAGATATTTCAAACATTTGAACAACGATTTTCAACAACAATATTACACTTTGCTAGTTAAGAATTGACATTACCTTTGATAGAGCATGTTGGCATCGAACTCCAGTTTCCACCAGCCAAACACGAAATCAAGGTATCTCCGATGAGGTCATAACCTTGGTTGCATCTAATAATAGCGAATTCTCCGTATGTGGTTCCGCTAGGATTATCTGATGTCCCGTTTCCTGGAGAAGGATCCTTACAATCTGCAATAAAAGTTAAGATGTATTTCTAAAATATATGCTCTGAACTAGTGTCTGCTAAAATGGTACAAGCTTTAGTGTAGATAAAATTGAAATTCACGTAAGTGTTGATAACAAAATTTCTATCAATTCCAAGGAATTACCTTGAATGACGCAGGTCGGCAAAGCATCCCACCCGTTGTCTGTACACGTAGCCGTTGTAGTTCCATTCAAATCATATCCCGAAAAGCATGAAATCGTAGCATTTGCTCCTAGGGTAGTGCCATATGCGGTAATGGCTATTCCATTGTCTGGTGAGGCGCTTCCACAATCTGTACAAATAATGGAGAAAAGACTGTGTATATACATCTTTTGCATGAAAACTACGACTTACAATGGACATTAATAATGCAACGTAAATATCATAAAGCAATCACAGAGCAATGCATACCTCTTATACACGTCGGCATGTCGCTCCACGTAGGCCCATCTAGACATGACAAGTAGGAACTGCCCACTATCACATAGTTAGGATCACAGGTCACTGATGCTGTACTTCCGTATGTTGTACTGCCTGGGGTCGTAACAACGCCATTGGATATGTTCAAGCTCCGACAATCTTAAAGTGGACATAAAATCAAGCGTTTATACTCTAATAGGATTTTCTTGTCATTGCCAGGGACTCAATGAATCTGAATGATTTGTGTTTTGATTTCATATTGTGTGTATAGTTTAAGACTATTCAATGCCTCCAAATACAAAATATTAGATAGCAAATATGTGTTTAAATCATCTTTCAGGCCAATCTTGCAGAATAACAGTTCCTAGGACAGACTGTAAGTAAGTATTTATATTCTATGATGTTTGGATATGCAGTAAATAGGATATAATTCTTATTTCTTTATTTGTAGCAAATATAAATGCTTCATTCGTTTAAGACGAGCAGAAAGCGTGCTAAATTTGTGATGGGAGTAAGAATAGAAGAATGATCTGACCTTGGATTTCACAAGTTGGTGAACTGTCCCAGCCAGAATCTGTACAATTCAACAATGGGCTGCCGTTTAGTGTATAACCTGAATTGCAGGTAACGTTAGCTGATTCTCCAAGTGTCGTTCCATTTACAGTTACAGCTACTCCATTGACTGGGACAGGGCTCCCGCAATCTGAAATTTGACGAAAACGTTCATCGTTTTAAAATAATGTTTAATCAGCCTTAACCAAACAGTAATTCTGTCGTTTGCAATTAAATACCGACGAATCAAACACAGATGAATTAAAAGGTTTAATGGCATTATATTGTAAACGTCGCAAGAAAGTTAATATTTACCTCGTACGCATTCGGGAGTGTCACTCCACACAGATCCATTAAGACAAGTCAGGTATGAATGTCCATTTAGTATGTAGCCGCTGTTGCAAAATACTGTTGCTGAACTTCCGTAGGTAGTTCCTTGAGGTGTTATAGCACCTCCATTAGCTGGTGCCGGATTGGTACAATCTGAAGTGTAGTATGGGAAATAAAATGTACCAATCACATCAATTTTATGAAAGAATGTAGTTTAATTTCTTTGAGAATAAAACGATCAATCAGACTCAACGTTAAGTTCAAAGAAACTTGCAATTCATGGCAAAATACGAATAGAAGAATTTAGATGAAATTATCTTACCTTGAATATCACATGAAGGGCTTGAATCCCAACCACTCGCTGTACATGTCAGTGTCGAACTTCCATTCAATGAATATCCCTCGTTACAAGAGACATTTGCCGTTTGTCCTAGTGTTGTTCCCATACTTTCTACGGCCACACCATTCAAAGGGGTAGCACTGCCACAATCTGTAAGTACATGTTTCAAATTATTTGCCAATATCTCGAAAACAGACATTCTATAGAAAGCGGATTCAACATTTTCGAAACCCAACGGTAGTCAAAACAGTGTGATATAATGCATCGTAAAAATGGAATCTATACCTTTGATACACGTTGGTCGGCTGCTCCAATTTCCTGTATCGAGACAAGATATGTAGGTTGATCCTTGAATCACATAGCCTTCGTCGCAACTTATCACTGCCACACTCCCAAATGTTGTCCCGGTCGGAAGGTCTGAACTTCCATTCGACGGTGATGGATCCTTACAATCTGCAATACACAAACAGTTCGCTATCAAAACCAATAGGCATTTGTAATTGTTCACTTTCAAATCAACTTTATTTTACCAACATTCGCACTGTTAACGACTTAATGTACACGTAGATAACTTACCGTGGATTACGCAGACTGGCGTGCTATCCCAGCCAGATGCCGTGCACGTTATCAAAGAGCTTCCGTTTAGATAGTAGCCAGGGTTACACGTTATGTTTGCAGTCTGATTCAAAGTTGTTCCACCGGCTGTAATTGCCTGTCCATTAGCTGGCGTGGCACTCCCACAATCTGTTTGATAGTAAAAATAATAAGCATAATATTCCATTCATAAACATTTGCTCCTAATGTTACACAACAAAGATCTTTTGTCTAAGAATCGCTGAAAACTCATGAACCGGATTTCATGTAATTGATTCATGTAGTGGGAGTGTTATTTACTATGTTTATGTATACATACATTTTGATAAAAATTTGAAATGTGTAAATTAACCTAGAATACCTCGTGAAGTTGAAACCTACCAGTAGGGTCACAAATTGGACTATCGGTCCATGTTCCGTCAGCTTGGCATGTGATGATGTTAGATCCACTAATAACATGTCCGCTGTTACAACTGACCGTCAGTGTAGAGTTAAAGGTGAAGTCAGAGCTATCAATACTGCCTTGTGACGGCTGTGGATCAGGACATACTGTAAAAAGAAAAGTAACCATGAAGATATTTCAAACATTTGAACAACGATTTTCAACAACAATATTACACTTTGCTAGTTAAAAATTGACATTACCTTTGATAGAGCATGTTGGCATCGAACTCCAGTTTCCACCAGCCAAACACGAAATCAAGGTATCTCCGATAAGGTCATAACCTTGGTTGCATCTAATAATAGCGAATTCTCCGTATGTGGTTCCGCTAGGATTATCTGATGTCCCGTTTCCTGGAGAAGGATCCTTACAATCTGCAATAAAATTTAAGATGTATTTCTAAAATATATGCTCTGAACTAGTGTCTGCTAAAATGGTACAAGCTTTAGTGTAGATAAAATTGAAATTCACGTAAGTGTTGATAACAAAATTTCTATCAATTCCAAGGAATTACCTTGAATGACGCAGGTCGGCAAAGCATCCCACCCGTTGTCTGTACACGTAGCCGTTGTAGTTCCATTCAAATCATATCCCGAAAAGCATGAAATCGTAGCATTTGCTCCTAGGGTAGTGCCATATGCGGTAATGGCTATTCCATTGTCTGGTGAGGCGCTTCGACAATCTGTACAAATAATGGAGAAAAGACGGTGTAAATACATCTTTTGCATGAAAACTACGACTTACAATGGACATTAATAATGCAACGTAAATATCATAAAGCAATCACAGAGCAATGCATACCTCTTATACACGTCGGCATGTCGCTCCACGTAGGCCCATCTAGACATGACAAGTAGGAACTGCCCACTATCACATAGTTAGGATCACAGGTCACTGATGCTGTACTTCCGTATGTGGTACTGCCTGAGGTCGTAACAACGCCATTGGATATGTTCAAGCTCCGACAATCTTAAAGTGGACATAAAATCAAGCGTTTATACTCTAATAGGATTTTCTTGTCATTGCCAGGGACTCAATGAATCTGAATGATTTGTGTTTTGATTTCATATTGTGTGTATAGTTTAAGACTATTCAATGCCTCCAAATACAAAATATTAGATAGCAAATATGTGTTTAAATCATCTTTCAGGCCAATCTTGCAGAATAACAGTTCCTAGGACAGACTGTAAGTATTTATATTCTATGATGTTTGGATATGCAGTAAATAGGATATAATTCTTATTTCTTTATTTGTAGCAAATATAAATGCCTCATTCGTTTAAGACGAGCAGAAAGCGTGCTAAATTTGTGATGGGAGTAAGAATAGAAGAATGATCTGACCTTGGATTTCACAAGTTGGTGAACTGTCCCAGCCAGAATCTGTACAATTCAACAATGGGCTGCCGTTTAGTGTATAACCTGAATTGCAGGTAACGTTAGCTGATTCTCCAAGTGTCGTTCCATTTACAGTTACAGCTACTCCATTGACTGGGACAGGGCTCCCGCAATCTGAAATTTGACGAAAACGTTCATCGTTTTAAAATAATGTTTAATCAGCCTTAACCAAACAGTAATTCTGTCGTTTGCAATTAAATACCGACGAATCAAACACAGATGAATTAAAAGGTTTAAGGGCATAATATTGTAAACGTCGCAAGAAAGTTAATATTTACCTCGTACGCATTCGGGAGTGTCACTCCACACAGATCCATTAAGACAAGTCAGGTATGAATGCCCATTTAGTATGTAGCCGCTGTTGCAAAATACTGTTGCTGAACTTCCGTAGGTAGTTCCTTGAGGTGTTATAGCACCTCCATTAGCTGGTGCCGGATTGGTACAATCTGAAGTGTAGTATGGGAAATAAAATGTACCAATCACATCAATTTTATGAAAGAATGTAGTTTAATTTCTTTGAGAATAAAACGATCAATCAGACTCAACGTTAAGTTCAAAGAAACTTGCAATTCATGGCAATATACGAATAGAAGAATTTAGATGAAATTATCTAACCTTGAATATCACATGAAGGGCTTGAATCCCAACCACTCGCTGTACATGTCAGTGTCGAACTTCCATTCAATGAATATCCCTCGTTACAAGAGACATTTGCCGTTTGTCCTAGTGTTGTTCCCATACTTTCTACGGCCACACCATTCAAAGGGGTAGCACTGCCACAATCTGTAAGTACATGTTTCAAATTATTTGCCAATATCTCGAGAACAGACATTCTATAGAAAGCGGATTCAACATTTTCGAAACCCAACGGTAGTCAGAACAGTGTGATATAATGCATCGTAAAAATGGAATCTATACCTTTGATACACGTTGGTCGGCTGCTCCAATTTCCTGTATCGAGACAAGATATGTAGGTTGATCCTTGAATCACATAGCCTTCGTCGCAACTTATCACTGCCACACTCCCAAATGTTGTCCCGGTCGGAAGGTCTGAACTTCCATTCGACGGTGATGGATCCTTACAATCTGCAATACACAAACAGTTCGCTATCAAAACCAATAGGCATTTGTAATTGTTCACTTTCAAATCAACTTTATTTTACCAACATTCGCACTGTTAACGACTTAATGTACACGTAGATAACTTACCGTGGGTTACGCAGACTGGCGTGCTATCCCAGCCAGATGCCGTGCACGTTATCAAAGAGCTTCCGTTTAGATAGTAGCCAGGGTTACACGTTATGTTTGCAGTCTGATTCAAAGTTGTTCCACCGGCTGTAATTGCCTGTCCATTAGCTGGCGTGGCACTCCCACAATCTGTTTGATAGTAAAAATAATAAGCATAATATTCCATTCATAAACATTTGCTCCTAATGTTACACAACAAAGATCTTTTGTCTAAGAATCGCTGAAAACTCTTGAACCAGATTTCATGTAATTGATTCATGTAGTGGGAGTGTTATTTACTATGTTTATGTATACATACATTTTGATAAAAATTTGAAATGTGTAAATTAACCTAGAATACCTCGTGAAGTTGAAACCTACCAGTAGGGTCACAAATTGGACTATCGGTCCATGTTCCGTCAGCTTGGCATGTGATGATGTTAGATCCACTAATAACATGTCCGCTGTTACAACTGACCGTCAGTGTAGAGTTAAAGGTGAAGTCAGAGCTATCAATACTGCCTTGTGACGGCTGTGGATCAGGACATACTGTAAAAAGAAAAGTAACCATGAAGATATTTCAAACATTTGAACAACGATTTTCAACAACAATATTACACTTTGCTAGTTAAAAATTGACATTACCTTTGATAGAGCATGTTGGCATCGAACTCCAGTTTCCACCAGCCAAACACGAAATCAAGGTATCTCCGATAAGGTCATAACCTTGGTTGCATCTAATGATAGCGAATTCTCCGTATGTGGTTCCGCTAGGATTATCTGATGTCCCGTTTCCTGGAGAAGGATCTTTACAATCTGCAATAAAAGTTAAGATGTATTTCTAAAATATATGCTCTGAACTAGTGTCTGCTAAAATGGTACAAGCTTTAGTGTAGATAAAATTGAAATTCACGTAAGTGTTGATAACAAAATTTCTATCAATTCCAAGGAATTACCTTGAATGACGCAGGTCGGCAAAGCATCCCACCCGTTGTCTGTACACGTAGCCGTTGTAGTTCCATTCAAATCATATCCCGAAAAGCATGAAATCGTAGCATTTGCTCCTAGGGTAGTGCCATATGCGGTAATGGCTATTCCATTGTCTGGTGAGGCGCTTCCACAATCTGTACAAATAATGGAGAAAAGACGGTGTAAATACATCTTTTGCATGAAAACTACGACTTACAATGGACATTAATAATGCAACGTAAATATCATAAAGCAATCACAGAGCAATGCATACCTCTTATACACGTCGGCATGTCGCTCCACGTAGGCCCATCTAGACATGACAAGTAGGAACTGCCCACTATCACATAGTTAGGATCACAGGTCACTGATGCTGTACTTCCGTATGTGGTACTGCCTGAGGTCGTAACAACGCCATTGGATATGTTCAAGCTCCGACAATCTTAAAGTGGACATAAAATCAAGCGTTTATACTCTAATAGGATTTTCTTGTCATTGCCAGGGACTCAATGAATCTGAATGATTTGTGTTTTGATTTCATATTGTGTGTATAGTTTAAGACTATTCAATGCCTCCAAATACAAAATATTAGATAGCAAATATGTGTTTAAATCATCTTTCAGGCCAATCTTGCAGAATAACAGTTCCTAGGACAGACTGTAAGTATTTATATTCTATGATGTTTGGATATGCAGTAAATAGGATATAATTCTTATTTCTTTATTTGTAGCAAATATAAATGCCTCATTCGTTTAAGACGAGCAGAAAGCGTGCTAAATTTGTGATGGGAGTAAGAATAGAAGAATGATCTGACCTTGGATTTCACAAGTTGGTGAACTGTCCCAGCCAGAATCTGTACAATTCAACAATGGGCTGCCGTTTAGTGTATAACCTGAATTGCAGGTAACGTTAGCTGATTCTCCAAGTGTCGTTCCATTTACAGTTACAGCTACTCCATTGACTGGGACAGGGCTCCCGCAATCTGAAATTTGACGAAAACGTTCATCGTTTTAAAATAATGTTTAATCAGCCTTAACCAAACAGTAATTCTGTCGTTTGCAATTAAATACCGACGAATCAAACACAGATGAATTAAAAGGTTTAATGGCATTATATTGTAAACGTCGCAAGAAAGTTAATATTTACCTCGTAGGCATTCGGGAGTGTCACTCCACACAGATCCATTAAGACAAGTCAGGTATGAATGCCCATTTAGTATGTAGCCGCTGTTGCAAAATACTGTTGCTGAACTTCCGTAGGTAGTTCCTTGAGGTGTTATAGCACCTCCATTAGCTGGTGCCGGATTGGTACAATCTGAAGTGTAGTATGGGAAATAAAATGTACCAATCACATCAATTTTATGAAAGAATGTAGTTTAATTTCTTTGAGAATAAAACGATCAATCAGACTCAACGTTAAGTTCAAAGAAACTTGCAATTCATGGCAATATACGAATAGAAGAATTTAGATGAAATTATCTTACCTTGAATATCACATGAAGGGCTTGAATCCCAACCACTCGCTGTACATGTCAGTGTCGAACTTCCATTCAATGAATATCCCTCGTTACAAGAGACATTTGCCGTTTGTCCTAGTGTTGTTCCCATACTTTCTACGGCCACACCATTCAAAGGGGTAGCACTGCCACAATCTGTAAGTACATGTTTCAAATTATTTGCCAATATCTCGAGAACAGACATTCTATAGAAAGCGGATTCAACATTTTCGAAACCCAACGGTAGTCAGAACAGTGTGATATAATGCATCGTAAAAATGGAATCTATACCTTTGATACACGTTGGTCGGCTGCTCCAATTTCCTGTATCGAGACAAGATATGTAGGTTGATCCTTGAATCACATAGCCTTCGTCGCAACTTATCACTGCCACACTCCCAAATGTTGTCCCGGTCAGAAGGTCTGAACTTCCATTCGACGGTGATGGATCCTTACAATCTGCAATACACAAACAGTTCGCTATCAAAACCAATAGGCATTTGTAATTGTTCACTTTCAAATCAACTTTATTTTACCAACATTCGCACTGTTAACGACTTAATGTACACGTAGATAACTTACCGTGGATTACGCAGACTGGCGTGCTATCCCAGCCAGATGCCGTGCACGTTATCAAAGAGCTTCCGTTTAGATAGTAGCCAGGGTTACACGTTATGTTTGCAGTCTGATTCAAAGTTGTTCCACCGGCTGTAATTGCCTGTCCATTAGCTGGCGTGGCACTCCCACAATCTGTTTGATAGTAAAAATAATAAGCATAATATTCCATTCATAAACATTTGCTCCTAATGTTACACAACAAAGATCTTTTGTCTAAGAATCGCTGAAAACTCATGAACCGGATTTCATGTAATTGATTCATGTAGTGGGAGTGTTATTTACTATGTTTATGTATACATACATTTTGATAAAAATTTGAAATGTGTAAATTAACCTAGAATACTTCGTGAAGTTGAAACCTACCAGTAGGGTCACAAATTGGACTATCGGTCCATGTTCCGTCAGCTTGGCATGTGATGATGTTAGATCCACTAATAACATGTCCGCTGTTACAACTGACCGTCAGTGTAGAGTTAAAGGTGAAGTCAGAGCTATCAATACTGCCTTGTGACGGCTGTGGATCAGGACATACTGTAAAAAGAAAAGTAACCATGAAGA
Source organism: Fragum sueziense (assembly GCA_963680895.1). NCBI lineage: Eukaryota > Metazoa > Mollusca > Bivalvia > Cardiida > Cardiidae > Fragum > Fragum sueziense. The sequence continues at coordinate 23,239,443 of OY804595.1, read as the reverse complement.
TATTTCAAACATTTGAACAACGATTTTCAACAACAATATTACACTTTGCTAGTTAAAAATTGACATTACCTTTGATAGAGCATGTTGGCATCGAACTCCAGTTTCCACCAGCCAAACACGAAATCAAGGTATCTCCGATAAGGTCATAACCTTGGTTGCATCTAATAATAGCGAATTCTCCGTATGTGGTTCCGCTAGGATTATCTGATGTCCCGTTTCCTGGAGAAGGATCCTTACAATCTGCAATAAAAGTTAAGATGTATTTCTAAAACATATGCTCTGAACTAGTGTCTGCTAAAATGGTACAAGCTTTAGTGTAGATAAAATAGAAATTCACGTAAGTGTTGATAACAAAATTTCTATCAATTCCAAGGAATTACCTTGAATGACGCAGGTCGGCAAAGCATCCCACCCGTTGTCTGTACACGTAGCCGTTGTAGTTCCATTCAAATCATATCCCGAAAAGCATGAAATCGTAGCATTTGCTCCTAGGGTAGTGCCATATGCGGTAATGGCTATTCCATTGTCTGGTGAGGCGCTTCCACAATCTGTACAAATAATGGAGAAAAGACGGTGTAAATACATCTTTTGCATGAAAACTACGACTTACAATGGACATTAATAATGCAACGTAAATATCATAAAGCAATCACAGAGCAATGCATACCTCTTATACACGTCGGCATGTCGCTCCACGTAGGCCCATCTAGACATGACAAGTAGGAACTGCCCACTATCACATAGTTAGGATCACAGGTCACTGATGCTGTACTTCCGTATGTGGTACTGCCTGAGGTCGTAACAACGCCATTGGATATGTTCAAGCTCCGACAATCTTAAAGTGGACATAAAATCAAGCGTTTATACTCTAATAGGATTTTCTTGTCATTGCCAGGGACTCAATGAATCTGAATGATTTGTGTTTTGATTTCATATTGTGTGTATAGTTTAAGACTATTCAATGCCTCCAAATACAAAATATTAGATAGCAAATATGTGTTTAAATCATCTTTCAGGCCAATCTTGCAGAATAACAGTTCCTAGGACAGACTGTAAGTATTTATATTCTATGATGTTTGGATATGCAGTAAATAGGATATAATTCTTATTTCTTTATTTGTAGCAAATATAAATGCTTCGTTCGTTTAAGACGAGCAGAAAGCGTGCTAAATTTGTGATGGGAGTAAGAATAGAAGAATGATCTGACCTTGGATTTCACAAGTTGGTGAACTGTCCCAGCCAGAATCTGTACAATTCAACAATGGGCTGCCGTTTAGTGTATAACCTGAATTGCAGGTAACGTTAGCTGATTCTCCAAGTGTCGTTCCATTTACAGTTACAGCTACTCCATTGACTGGGACAGGGCTCCCGCAATCTGAAATTTGACGAAAACGTTCATCGTTTTAAAATAATGTTTAATCAGCCTTAACCAAACAGTAATTCTGTCGTTTGCAATTAAATACCGACGAATCAAACACAGATGAATAAAAAGGTTTAATGGCATAATATTGTAAACGTCGCAAGAAAGATAATATTTACCTCGTACGCATTCGGGAGTGTCACTCCACACAGATCCATTAAGACAAGTCAGGTATGAATGCCCATTTAGTATGTAGCCGCTGTTGCAAAATACTGTTGCTGAACTTCCGTAGGTAGTTCCTTGAGGTGTTATAGCACCTCCATTAGCTGGTGCCGGATTGGTACAATCTGAAGTGTAGTATGGGAAATAAAATGTATCAATCACATCAATTTTATGAAAGAATGTAGTTTAATTTCTTTGAGAATAAAACGATCAATCAGACTCAACGTTAAGTTCAAAGAAACTTGCAATTCATGGCAATATACGAATAGAAGAATTTAGATGAAATTATCTTACCTTGAATATCACATGAAGGGCTTGAATCCCAACCACTCGCTGTACATGTCAGTGTCGAACTTCCATTCAATGAATATCCCTCGTTACAAGAGACATTTGCCGTTTGTCCTAGTGTTGTTCCCATACTTTCTACGGCCACACCATTCAAAGGGGTAGCACTGCCACAATCTGTAAGTACATGTTTCAAATTATTTGCCAATATCTCGAGAACACACATTCTATAGAAAGCGGATTCAACATTTTCGAAACCCAACGGTAGTCAGAACAGTGTGATATAATGCATCGTAAAAATGGAATCTATACCTTTGATACACGTTGGTCGGCTGCTCCAATTTCCTGTATCGAGACAAGATATGTAGGTTGATCCTTGAATCACATAGCCTTCGTCGCAACTTATCACTGCCACACTCCCAAATGTTGTCCCGGTCGGAAGGTCTGAACTTCCATTCGACGGTGATGGATCCTTACAATCTGCAATACACAAACAGTTCGCTATCAAAACCAATAGGCATTTGTAATTGTTCACTTTCAAATCAACTTTATTTTACCAACATTCGCACTGTTAACGACTTAATGTACACGTAGATAACCTACCGTGGATTACGCAGACTGGCGTGCTATCCCAGCCAGATGCCGTGCACGTTATCAAAGAGCTTCCGTTTAGATAGTAGCCAGGGTCACACGTTATGTTTGCAGTCTGATTCAAAGTTGTTCCACCGGTTGTAATTGCCTGTCCATTAGCTGGCGTGGCACTCCCACAATCTGTTTGATAGTAAAAATAATAAGCATAATATTCCATTCATAAACATTTGCTCCTAATGTTACACAACAAAGATCTTTTGTCTAAGAATCGCTGAAAACTCATGAACCGGATTTCATGTAATTGATTCATGTAGTGGGAGTGTTATTTACTATGTTTATGTATACATACATTTTGATAAAAATTTGAAATGTGTAAATTAACCTAGAATACTTCGTGAAGTTGAAACCTACCAGTAGGGTCACAAATTGGACTATCGGTCCATGTTCCGTCAGCTTGGCATGTGATGATGTTAGATCCACTAATAACATGTCCGCTGTTACAACTGACCGTCAGTGTAGAGTTAAAGGTGAAGTCAGAGCTATCAATACTGCCTTGTGACGGCTGTGGATCAGGACATACTGTAAAAAGAAAAGTAACCATGAAGATATTTCAAACATTTGAACAACGATTTTCAACAACAATATTACACTTTGCTAGTTAAAAATTGACATTACCTTTGATAGAGCATGTTGGCATCGAACTCCAGTTTCCACCAGCCAAACACGAAATCAAGGTATCTCCGATAAGGTCATAACCTTGGTTGCATCTAATAATAGCGAATTCTCCGTATGTGGTTCCGCTAGGATTATCTGATGTCCCGTTTCCTGGAGAAGGATCCTTACAATCTGCAATAAAAGTTAAGATGTATTTCTAAAACATATGCTCTGAACTAGTGTCTGCTAAAATGGTACAAGCTTTAGTGTAGATAAAATAGAAATTCACGTAAGTGTTGATAACAAAATTTCTATCAATTCCAAGGAATTACCTTGAATGACGCAGGTCGGCAAAGCATCCCACCCGTTGTCTGTACACGTAGCCGTTGTAGTTCCATTCAAATCATATCCCGAAAAGCATGAAATCGTAGCATTTGCTCCTAGGGTAGTGCCATATGCGGTAATGGCTATTCCATTGTCTGGTGAGGCGCTTCCACAATCTGTACAAATAATGGAGAAAAGACGGTGTAAATACATCTTTTGCATGAAAACTACGACTTACAATGGACATTAATAATGCAACGTAAATATCATAAAGCAATCACAGAGCAATGCATACCTCTTATACACGTCGGCATGTCGCTCCACGTAGGCCCATCTAGACATGACAAGTAGGAACTGCCCACTATCACATAGTTAGGATCACAGGTCACTGATGCTGTACTTCCGTATGTGGTACTGCCTGAGGTCGTAACAACGCCATTGGATATGTTCAAGCTCCGACAATCTTAAAGTGGACATAAAATCAAGCGTTTATACTCTAATAGGATTTTCTTGTCATTGCCAGGGACTCAATGAATCTGAATGATTTGTGTTTTGATTTCATATTGTGTGTATAGTTTAAGACTATTCAATGCCTCCAAATACAAAATATTAGATAGCAAATATGTGTTTAAATCATCTTTCAGGCCAATCTTGCAGAAGAACAGTTCCTAGGACAGACTGTAAGTATTTATATTCTATGATGTTTGGATATGCAGTAAATAGGATATAATTCTTATTTCTTTATTTGTAGCAAATATAAATGCTTCGTTCGTTTAAGACGAGGAGAAAGCGTGCTAAATTTGTGATGGGAGTAAGAATAGAAGAATGATCTGACCTTGGATTTCACAAGTTGGTGAACTGTCCCAGCCAGAATCTGTACAATTCAACAATGGGCTGCCGTTTAGTGTATAACCTGAATTGCAGGTAACGTTAGCTGATTCTCCAAGTGTCGTTCCATTTACAGTTACAGCTACTCCATTGACTGGGACAGGGCTCCCGCAATCTGAAATTTGACGAAAACGTTCATCGTTTTAAAATAATGTTTAATCAGCCTTAACCAAACAGTAATTCTGTCGTTTGCAATTAAATACCGACGAATCAAACACAGATGAATTAAAAGGTTTAATGGCATAATATTGTAAACGTCGCAAGAAAGATAATATTTACCTCGTACGCATTCGGGAGTGTCACTCCATACAGATCCATTAAGACAAGTCAGGTATGAATGCCCATTTAGTATGTAGCCGCTGTTGCAAAATACTGTTGCTGAACTTCCGTAGGTAGTTCCTTGAGGTGTTATAGCACCTCCATTAGCTGGTGCCGGATTGATACAATCTGAAGTGTAGTATGGGAAATAAAATGTATCAATCACATCAATTTTATGAAAGAATGTAGTTTAATTTCTTTGAGAATAAAACGATCAATCAGACTCAACGTTAAGTTCAAAGAAATTTGCAATTCATGGCAATATACGAATAGAAGAATTTAGATGAAATTATCTTACCTTGAATATCACATGAAGGGCTTGAATCCCAACCACTCGCTGTACATGTCAGTGTCGAACTTCCATTCAATGAATATCCCTCGTTACAAGAGACATTTGCCGTTTGTCCTAGTGTTGTTCCCATACTTTCTACGGCCACACCATTCAAAGGGGTAGCACTGCCACAATCTGTAAGTACATGTTTCAAATTATTTGCCAATATCTCGAGAACAGACATTCTATAGAAAGCGGATTCAACATTTTCGAAACCCAACGGTAGTCAGAACAGTGTGATATAATGCATCGTAAAAATGGAATCTATACCTTTGATACACGTTGGTCGGCTGCTCCAATTTCCTGTATCGAGACAAGATATGTAGGTTGATCCTTGAATCACATAGCCTTCGTCGCAACTTATCACTGCCACACTCCCAAATGTTGTCCCGGTCGGAAGGTCTGAACTTCCATTCGACGGTGATGGATCCTTACAATCTGCAATACACAAACAGTTCGCTATCAAAACCAATAGGCATTTGTAATTGTTCACTTTCAAATCAACTTTATTTTACCAACATTCGCACTGTTAACGACTTAATGTACACGTAGATAACTTACCGTGGATTACGCAGACTGGCGTGCTATCCCAGCCAGATGCCGTGCACGTTATCAAAGAGCTTCCGTTTAGATAGTAGCCAGGGTTACACGTTATGTTTGCAGTCTGATTCAAAGTTGTTCCACCGGCTGTAATTGCCTGTCCATTAGCTGGCGTGGCACTCCCACAATCTGTTTGATAGTAAAAATAATAAGCATAATATTCCATTCATAAACATTTGCTCCTAATGTTACACATCAAAGATCTTTTGTTTAAGAATCGCTGATAACTCATGAACCAGATTTCATGTAATTGATTCATGTAGTGGGAGTGTTATTTACTATGTTTATGTATACATACATTTTGATAAAAATTTGAAATGTGTAAATTAACCTAGAATACTTCGTGAAGTTGAAACCTACCAGTAGGGTCACAAATTGGACTATCGGTCCATGTTCCGTCAGCTTGGCATGTGATGATGTTAGATCCACTAATAACATGTCCGCTGTTACAACTGACCGTCAGTGTAGAGTTAAAGGTGAAGTCAGATCTATCAATACTGCCTTGTGACGGCTGTGGATCAGGACATACTGTAAAAAGAAAAGTAACCATGAAGATATTTCAAACATTTGAACAACGATTTTCAACAACAATATTACACTTTGCTAGTTAAGAATTGACATTACCTTTGATAGAGCATGTTGGCATCGAACTCCAGTTTCCACCAGCCAAACACGAAATCAAGGTATCTCCGATGAGGTCATAACCTTGGTTGCATCTAATAATAGCGAATTCTCCGTACGTGGTTCCGCTAGGATTATCTGATGTTCCGTTTCCTGGAGAAGGATCCTTACAATCTGCAATAAAAGTTAAGATGTATTTCTAAAATATATGCTCTGAACTAGTGTCTGCTAAAATGTTACAAGCTTTAGTGTAGATAAAATTGAAATTCACGTAAGTGTTGATAACAAAATTTCTATCAATTCCAAGGAATTACCTTGAATGACGCAGGTCGGCAAAGCATCCCACCCGTTGTCTGTACACGTAGCCGTTGTAGTTCCATTCAAATCATATCCCGAAAAGCATGAAATCGTAGCATTTGCTCCTAGGGTAGTGCCATATGCGGTAATGGCTATTCCATTGTCTGGTGAGGCGCTTCCACAATCTGTACAAATAATGGAGAAAAGACGGTGTAAATACATCTTTTGCATGAAAACTACGACTTACAATGGACATTAATAATGCAACGTAAATATCATAAAGCAATCACAGAGCAATGCATACCTCTTATACACGTCGGCATGTCGCTCCACGTAGGCCCATCTAGACATGACAAGTAGGAACTGCCCACTATCACATAGTTAGGATCACAGGTCACTGATGCTGTACTTCCGTATGTTGTACTGCCTGAGGTCGTAACAACGCCATTGGATATGTTCAAGCTCCGACAATCTTAAAGTGGACATAAAATCAAGCGTTTATACTCTAATAGGATTTTCTTGTCATTGCCAGGGACTCAATGAATCTGAATGATTTGTGTTTTGATTTCATATTGTGTGTATAGTTTAAGACTATTCAATGCCTCCAAATACAAAATATTAGATAGCAAATATGTGTTTAAATCATCTTTCAGGCCAATCTTGCAGAATAACAGTTCCTAGGACAGACTGTAAGTAAGTATTTATATTCTATGATGTTTGGATATGCAGTAAATAGGATATAATTCTTATTTCTTTATTTGTAGCAAATATAAATGCTTCATTCGTTTAAGACGAGCAGAAGGCGTGCTAAATTTGTGATGGGAGTAAGAATAGAAGAATGATCTGACCTTGGATTTCACAAGTTGGTGAACTGTCCCAGCCAGAATCTGTACAATTCAACAATGAGCTGCCGTTAAGTGTATAACCTGAATTGCAGGTAACGTTAGCTGATTCTCCAAGTGTCGTTACATTTACAGTTACAGCTACTCCATTGACTGGGACAGGGCTCCCGCAATCTGAAATTTGACGGACAACAATATTTATCCACTTTCATTAAAATTTATGACATTCGTTTGGAAGAGTATTTTTTTTTTATTTTCATGTTGCAATTTCTATACATGTATATGTTTTCTTCTACCTTGGAAAGTTCAAACTGAATTGCTGAAAATTAGAATAAAAATAAGAAAATAATATTTTTCCATTCGTGAAAATAAAAAAAGGTCCCCGGTTTGACAGGAAATATAAAAACTGTACTTATAATGTTAGATTGGTTCGTGATGTGTGAGCAAAAAAAATATTGATAATGTTTGGTTTCCAGAACATTCGATGTTGAGGTATATTCTCCTCGCTGAGTGACCGTTCCTTGCTCTCACATTTCATGTCTGCAACAAACCAGACTATATGACAAGAATCGTGTCAAGCCAAGACATATATATTTCATTACTTCACTGCATTAACTGCTTCACTCGAAACATAAATAGGTTACAAACAAAGAATGAAAGAATGATTTGTTTCTAGACACGCTCGCATGCATTTAAGGTAAGTTTGGAGAGCGGCCATGTGACTTACAAATTTTGTGTTTATTCTGCGGCACCAAATGCCAATGCTACAATTTTCATCAAAGTTTTAATGCAAAACATTCCCCTTTTTTGTAATGGTGAATGTCAAATGAAGTATTTTATTGTTCTAAATGTAAACATTTGCCAGAGAGTTTTAGATTTTTTTGAAAATATAGATATGTTTGTCATAATTCAGTTAAAACAGGATGGGTGGGGTAAAATAAAGTCAAATATCTTTTCTATTTGCGTGGAAAGATGTGCTGATTTTTTGGGGGTAAAATAGCTATTGTTATTATCTTCAAAATATCCAAAAAAATATTCATTGGGCAGTTTTTGGCAAATTGAAAAAATGTTGCAAAAGTTTCTTAGAAATAAGATTTTTCGATTTTTCCTATATCTTTTTTTCCAGAAAATGGTTTTGAAATATTTCTTTCAACCATTTCATCACATTTGTGCATATGTTAAGTCTCTATATTGATATAACATTTGAAATTATCCATTCAGAATAACTTGCTATATGACTTTAAAACGTAAGGTAATTTTGCGAAAAGGGTCATTACTAGTCAAGGGCAGATAACTCTCACACGAAAACGAGTCAGGAAAGTTACCCTGATTGTTTCATATTTTGTTCAGGAAATGTTACTTTACAATATATGTACAAATAAAAGAAATTCATTGGGCGAATAAAAAGTAACCCCCGAGTCCAAACTTACCTTAAACTGACAAATGTAGCACTATTTGCTCAGTGATCAAGATCAAGATGTTGATAAAAGATAGTACGAAGGTCTAGATGAATGGTGTCATATTAAACAATATTTTCACTCTTTTCACAGACAATTAGAGTGAGATATCAGCGATCTGACTGTATGATAATAGTGGACTTCAGAAACGAGATTTAGTTGTTGTATTGCATTTGTTTTATTTATTACCTCATAAATTACATGGTGTCACACATTCTGAGTCCAGACATGTTTACAGATCGGGGAATGCAATGAATGCGTAGCGTGTAAGAAAGTGGTTGAGGTAGCCAAACTCATATATATTCATATAAAAATCAAGAAAGATGTCGTTGATGTCATTGCATATGCTCGTAACTCCAGCTTTGATAAAGCTGGAGTTACGAGGTTTTGCAATAACGCCGACGATATGCTAGGTAGATTACCGTATATCTGGCATGTAGTTATGTGCGACCACGTGCCGTCTGCTTGACACGTGATTGTACTACTTCCGGTGATAACGTAGCCACTATCACATGACACATTGACAACAGCAGTATACGTGTACACACTACCGGAACTTTCTCCATTGGTCGGTCTCGGATCTCCACAATCTGAAATGTATAGACTATGTAACACCAATGTACCAAGCAGAAGATTATTTACTGGTTCAAATTTAAGAAGTTGCAGACGACAACTTCAAGTGAATGTAACTTAAAATTCTGAATTCTTTTTGGGTAGAAAAAACGTGGGAAATGAAGAAATTGCTTGTTTCATTTTCCACAAAGTTTGCCAAATTCAGATAACGTTAGGGAAAGAATTCTTATTAAAATACGATTCTTCGTATTCTTAAAGATGTTGAGTTGAGTTACACAATCAGTCGTTTTAATAAGTATGTTATCTAATGACACGAACTGCATCTTCTAATTTTTAAAACCAAACTGAAGGCTTAAAAGTCAGGCAAATGGAAAATGTGAGAAGAAAAAAATCAGATATTAATAGTCAGACATAGGCCAGCGACAAGAAAACACGAAAGATACCAACATTCCTTTCCAAATGTTAACATAAGTGCCAATCATTTTACTAGCTGTCTCCAAACAGACGAAAAGACAGGCAAAGTAAAAAACGAAATACAAAACGAAACACCAATGTTTATTTTAGAATCTGGGCATGTTATATATTTTGCCCTAAATTTGCGTTAGAAAATTTATTCATTTATGATATTTATTTATCATTTCAAGAAACGAATACTCTTATTACTTAACAAACTTAAAGTGAGTAGGTCTTAGATAGCAAATGACTTCTTTTTTTTTCAAGCAAAAACGAAGTGGTCGTTTAAGAATTTCGTTTGAAATATGCGTACCTTTAATCAAACATGTAGGATAACTGCTCCAGTTGCCTGTGCCTGTGTTACACGAGATAAGCGACTCTCCGTTAATCTCAAATCCCGGATCACACTCAATGAACGCATATGAACCCGCTGTGGTACCACTGGGTGTCGCTGATGTACCGTTCACTGGTGTGGGATCGCCACAATCTGCAATAAAAGGCAGTGCTCTCATTTCAAATAGTCCATCCCGAATGAGATTCGTGCGACATCGGAACTATTCGGGCGACGTCGTAAACATTCGGCGGTGGAACCTTCCACCGCCGAATGTATACAACATCGCCCGAATAGGTTCGGATACGTAAGGAATGTTAACGACGTCGCATGAAGAATTCCAACGTCGCGTGAATCTCATTTGGGGTGAACTACTTTGAATGAGTCCGTCATGAAGTGGATATTGTCATGGCAATTTCTACTGGTGTTATCTCAAGCTCAATAAGCAATAGTGACCCTACTACGCCTTCAAGTAAATCATTGTATTGTAGAGCAACTATTCCGTCAAAGATGCCTAACACATTAATGAATACATTCAAATGTCTACCCAAATACGTAGAGAGATGAAGACTTATTTCTTTAAAAAACAATTATAGAAAATTTATATGACGGATTTCATTAGTTATGACACAGCCGGTGCTCTTATCATTATGAATTACACACCTGAGCTTTTTCCTAAAAATTCAGTAATATTTTCTTGCTCTGTGTACTATGGTACAAGTCTTTTTGATGTATGCTGCGCTATTTGCAAAATATGAACATTTGCGTACAGGTCAGTTCCATGTCAAATGGAATTAGCTGTATGATTATGAATGAATTACATTATGCAATTATGTATGAAACCCTTGTGTCAAGAGAAGATCCTTTAAATGCGCAATGTGTAAATTGTACGGCGCCTTGAAAAACAGCGTAAACATCTTTATCATAACGTGGAATCATATACTCAGTTCTAAAAGAAAGTGTGCCCTTTTGCATTTTACCTTTACCTTAATTTTCACAAAGTTAATGGCATTTTAGGGAGTAAAAGTGATATCATACTTCAGATTAGACCTGAAAGAAAATTGGCATCAAAACAGATGTCGATAGAATTGATCATATTGCATACACAGAGTCAGATCATTATGGTGTTGATGGTGTTGAGATTTGCACTCCTTGCAGCTTTTTCTGTGGATAGAGTTACAAGCTTATATGCCGTTGTAGGGTTTGGCCAGGCCTTCCAAGCCGTTTCCACGTTAAAGCTTGAACTTTCTTGTAGAGGTTACGTGTACGTCAGCGTTAGTAGAATCGCTACGTTAGTAGTCTAGTGAATTGCCGTCTAACGGTGCGAATAACGTTCTAAAGCAAATTTGTTTGCCTTTAAGATACCATAAATACCGTACAAATTCAAATTTTCGGAAGGTTTTTGTTTTCACCAGGTTCGGTCTTGCTCACTAACGTTAATTGTAATTCGTTTCGAGCTAATGCACTGTGTACAAATGTAATGAACATGTGATTTTATGCTACGATATGCCAAAAGGAGTGCAGCGAGTGTAATTTCTGACCGATAACTCATCCAGCACGTGAGGCATACGCGAAACACTAAAAATGCAAAATCGTAATCAAGCCGAAAATTCGTGCGCGCTATGTGATTTATTCATCAATATATCGTTTGTCAATAGTCTTGAGATGTGTCGTACAAAATTTCCTTGCGGTAGACGGTATACTTTTCGAGATATTCAAAATTTAGAAGTGCACACTTTCTTTTGGAACTGAGTATACTTATATGTATAGTTGGTTATCTGCCATTTTTGCCCCGTACAGACTATTACTTAACCCTTTCCCAAAAATAGCCAGGTTTTGACGACCCTAAAAGGCTTATAGTAAATCTTTGTGAAAACATCGAATCAAAAGAAGAAAAATGCTGATAAACAGCAATATTTCCTTTTTTCTCAAAGTTTTCTTGTCTACATTGTAGGCCGTAAATAAATCTTATTTTTGATAACAACATCCATTTTGTTGTCCACAGCAACATTAAAATTTGACCACTCTAACAAGTTGTCGTTTTGGGAAAGGGTTTAAAATAGTATGTGTGTACACTTCATAAAGTGTTAGAATCTCTTCAAAGACATGCAGTTGTAAACATTTAGTATCGCTCGTGATAAATGCTAGCTATACTAAAGGAAAAAAGAAACGCAACAAAAAATTAATTTGGCCATGCGTTTTGTTTTCGTTTTTCTCAAAATCGCCATAATTCGCATACTTCTTTCAATGCATAGTAAAACTTAATCATCTGACCTTCTTGTGTAAAAATTTCATCAATGTCACAGGTTGTACGTGCCATGAATATGCGTTTAAACGAGAGCGGTTTGGCATCAACGTTAAATGCGTTCTTGCACGCAATCCAAACGGACTATAACGATACCTGGCTGAAATTTGATTGCTGTACTGTTCATGAATAGCATCAACAGTTTTTTCTCGATAACAGAATTTGTATCCGTAGGTAAAAGAAACGCACGTTATGGTCCCGACGTCATGACGTTAGACGTTGACGACCGCTTTTCGGGCGGCCACCAGTTGCTCCGTTAGTTCTGAGACATTATCTCAAGCAATGTTTTGTAAACCGATGCACACCAACCTCAGCAGCAACTGCGGGTTGGGGTGTTCCATTCGAAAACATCACAATTGCTACCGGACGACGTCTTTGAATAGGTTGCAAAACGATATTAGGGATTTAATCCAAACAAAAATCACTGCATTTTGTCGAGTCGACGTGCATCTACACAAATTAAAAGAGTTCTATGCAAAGTTTGGATATTTAAAGGTTTGAACGTGAGAAACGTGTAAACGTCTATTTTGACGTTATCTCACAGGTAAGACAGGTTCTAAGGTAAACACAAAGATCAATATCAAGATATAGTACCCTGCAATAATCAGTTACATTTTTGACTCAATAACTTAAAAGAATCAAGGGAATAACAAAAAAAGGTGTTGCGTTTCTTCTTTCCTCTAGTACTATTAGCTAGGGATGCTCTGCCAGGTCATTTATCGAGACCTATTGATATTTGTTACAAATAGTGTATGAACGGTGTACGCAAGAGACATTGTACATGTTCTTTCTAATTTTTTCCTCGATGTCTTCCGTTATATAAAATACGAAGTCGTGAGGAACGTCATTTGCGTCTCAAGATACCCGCAGTTCGACTCATCCGATTGTTAATAAGTTCCGATTGAAATTACATTTTTGCCCATTAGGTACGCTCGAAATTGAAATATAGCAGAAAAATGAAAGAAATTGTTCTGCTATTTTCCTTCCTTCTTTCAAATGGCTATAGGCCTAATCATTTCAAAATGCTTTTGTTTAAACACTTATTTTATGTTTTCATTGGTAAGGACGGCAATTCTACTTAGTCGATGTCGCGATAACAGATGTCAACTGTATTTACTTTTCGCAATATATACTTGCATTCATTGGTCTCTTTCCTTCTTTGTCGTTCAGGGTGTGCCTAAAAGCAATGAATTTTGTGCTAAAAATAGACTAGGTTTATTGCAATGTTTTGATAAACCGTCGGTGTTGTTATAAAATCTCGTAACTGCGGCTTGAATCAAGCCGTAGTTACGAGATTTCATAACAACGCCTACGGAAATACTATTGTTTGTCAGAAATTACGTCACGTTTTAGTGGGTAAAATCGATTCCTTTTATCTATGGCAAATTGCATGATGTCAATGTGCTACTTTACTGATTCCTTGTCATTTCCTTTTTTCCACAATATTTTCCTCATAGGAACGTTACAAGCAGGTTTTTGTACGGGAAGGGTTGGAATATATTAAAAAAGAAAATATTAAAAAAAAAAAGATGTATAAGGAAAGCTTACTTTGTGCGTGTACTAATCGATCTCCACTCCACAAAAATGTAAGTAAAAACACAAACAGAATTTTCTGAAAATTCAGATTCCAGAAGTTATGCATATGATATGCACTGCAGTACACCTTTTTAGTCCCCATCTTGAATAACCCGTGCACTTTTGATTTTTTCGAAAAGATGCAAATTCGAAATCTTATCACATGATCCTAGCAAGATAATCTGTTCACATAAATTTGACAAATAATCTATAAAATGTCGAAAAAACATTGAAGCTTGAAATTCTTTATAATGTCATATTGAATAGATATTGGGATGGAATTTATTATTACAATTAATACACTAAATGGCATGAAAACAATGCATATCTTGTTTCCTTTTAATCCCTATCCGATGCACACATAACAAAGACGTATTTGTTTCTTTCAAGGTAAAGGTCAATGCTTAATTGAACGATAATGGCTAGGGCTGTTCCTTATTGGTGACCATTATCTAAAACACAAATATTGTATATTGATGCTTTCAACAAGAACTTAGTTACTGCAGCTTGTGTTAAGCTGCAGTTGCGAGGTTTTTTGTTGAACTGTGACAATAAAATGTTTCGTCTTTCCCTAAGCAATCACCGGTTTTGACGTCCCTTGTGAAAAAATGCCAAGTACTGAAAGAAAAGAAGAAAGGCATGATTACCAGCCATTCCCCCGTTGTACATCTTTCATGCAAATACATAACCCATTACCAAACGACAAAATTTTAGGGCGGTCCAAAATGAAAGATCCTGCATGCGACAATTTCAAGTGAATGGATTTTTTAATTGTTATGTCTTTTTGGATGGAAAACATTGTAGGAAATGAAGAAATTGCTTGTCACAAGCAATTTCTTCATTTTCCACGATGTTTTCCTAAGCCATTATCTTGTGGGGAGTCAAAAAGAGTCACTGTGTGGTAATGGGATAAACATCTCGTTTACTCGTCGCGATCCAAGTTGAAACAAATGAAACAAAATCCATTTTCTCAATTTGGAATATTTCAGTGAAACATGATGTAAGAATTATTGTATATACGTACTGAATACGTAAGATTCATTTTGTCCGGTTGGTTATCTGTGGTAGATCTAGGTCTATACATTATATTATAAAGACAGAGTTTTGCCAAAACGTCTGGCTGTAAAATAAGGATGGCCAAAGCATCTGTCCTTCATTTTGAACAGCCCAAACTGTTACAGATCGGGATTTATTTATTTATTGAGAAACTACAGTTAGCGCCGCCACATCGTATGGCATTTGTTTATGTTTTGTTTAACGTTCAATTATTGTCCAGCAAGATTAACCCGGGACATCTGCATATGTAATGACCCCACTTCGGCTTTGTTTTGTTTAGACGCTCAACAAACGGACTTTGCGCACGAAAATTAAGTTGTCCCGTGTTAATTTGGGTGGACAATACATTTGAACAAAATATAAACATTGTGCCATACGATGTGGCGCCAACTGTAGTAAATGCTAAAAAGTTGATACCTAGAAGCACGCTGCAGACTGAATAAAAGCGACGCTTTCTATTGCTTTCTAATTCACAGTGGGTAACGCATGTGACTTTTGGGAAACGTTCATAACGAAAGATCGTCTACTTCAAGTATGTTTTGTATAATTTCTCAGCTGATATTCTACGGATTTTGGCGAGATAGATCGCACCGCTAGCGTCTTTGAGAGGGCCATTCTCGGTTCTAACTCGTCCTGCAACAAATCCCATGGTTTCTTCAAACATTCAAAATGAATGCTTTCGCTTGAGAGTTTGACGAAACTAAGGGATTCAGTGCAGAGTGAGGTAGGATCAAGAAATGTCTTCTTAATGCGCGTACGGTGCAATTCATCTCTTCAAAATCCGTATAGTATAAGCAAAAAACATATTTGAAGCAGACGATTTTTCGGTGTGAACTATTCCCAAAAGTGACGTGGGTTACTCGCCGTGTAATTGAACTAGATCTACTTCCACTTGAAATTATGTCTACATTATCTTGTATAAAGGTAACGAATCACTTTTGTTACATGAAATAAAAGCGGTTTGTTGGAGATTCGATAAAGAATTTAATCTACAGATATATTCAGAAATCTGAATTACGATTAACTAATAAAAAGAGTTTTCAAATAACTGATTACGTAAGCTGGAAGCTGAGACTTCATTTTCTAAAATGGAAACTCTTATAAAATATATTCATTTAAATTTGAAAGTTGGTGCAGGCGACAGAATTTTAAATCGGACCAAAGAAGAAAAAGCTAATAATGTGCACTTTCACTTTTTCGCTCGATGATTTCTGTTGTGACTTTGAAATCGTGTCATATCGTCGCTTTTCAATGAAAACCTCGTAACCGCAGCTTAAAACAAACTGCAGTTACGACGTTTTCGTTGAAAAGCGACGATATATTGTCTGTTTGGGAAAGGGTTAACTTTTCAATCTAGATAATATACTTGATCAGCTGGTCCAGTAAGGGCTAATTTTACTCTTATTTTATCGGGTATTCATTTGATCCCTTTTCAAAATCTTAGAATTGTCAAAATTAAAGTGACATTTCAGTTATTTTTTCAGAAATTTAAATTTTACTTTTATCTGAAACAGCATAATTTCTTATGAAAATTCTGAAAATTTAAAGCCGTTTACGAGAAATATATATTTTTGTGTTAAAATCAATCAAATTGTTGTCCACAACCGTTCGGATTCACATGTAATTTGCAATTTCTGTCTCAACTTTTAAGGCGTATTTATCGCTTTTACAACTTCAAAAAACCGGTAGCATTTATACGCAATAAAATAACCAATCTTTGAATCAAAACATACTTTCAAAAAATGAAATTGGAATGCTATGTCCCTTTAGAAGCTGCGACAGACATTAAAAAGAACTGTTAATATTAAAGATACTACAATATAGCACAGAAAATATTGAGGCAAAAGGAGTATTATTGATTCCTTAATTTGCCTTCATTTTTTCTCAAACGTTTTCTTTTTGAACACGTCATAACCAGTCTTGTTTGGGAAATAACTGGTTTTTACGATTGTAGGAAGGAAAGTAATGGGGAAAAAAGAAACAGGAAAATAAGTAGCGGAAAAGAGTAACTGGAAAAAAAGCAACAATCCTATTAAAGACAGTATTTTAGGTATACAGATATATAATATAGTATTTCTTTTCTTTTTAAATTATATACATGTTCATATAGAATGTCAGTGTAGCCCACTGTCTTTAGTAGAATAGATATAATAAAAGAATACATCCTTCATAATAAGGTTTACTAAAATGTATTCTTAATCAAAGTACTGACAGTACTGTTTGGAAGCAAATTTTTCAAAAATGTAGGCCTGTCCAGGCCCCAGTTTCTCGAAAAAATAGAATAGTTTGATTAGGTACTTTGATTATCCATTTGAATACCTTGAATACTTTGATTCGTAGAGTATTTTGATTAAGTACTTTGATTATCCAGAATACCTTGCATACTTTGATTTCATGATGGAGTTGTATTTATTTTTAGCACAACTTCATGCATATTAATCGTTTGTGTAAGCTGAATATATTTCATAGTTCAGTAAACTCGACTGACCCATTTACAAGGAAGGCCATTGGACTAATTCTTTGAACCATAATAAAGAAAATTACTACCTGGATCTTTTCATCTCTCAGAGACATGATTAATTGAATGTTTCATTTTCAGTCACACAATTCAATATCTACACATAACTTCAGACTTACATATTGAATATTCGAATGACTGTTACCTCATAAATCTTTGATTTTGATAGAACTATTTATAGTGTAGAAGACCGGAAGATGTTGTGTGGTATGCAGAGAATGGTAAAGTGCAGAGACGCATGGCTGCTAAGAGAAGCAAATTTGGAAAATTTGCTTCCAAAAAGGACCCAAACAATACTTAAATTGTTACTTTCTTTCCAGTTACTTTTTTCCAAGGCAACGTTGTGACTTTTTTCCGTTACTTTTGTTTCTGTTACTTTCTTTCCGTTTACCGGTTTTTACGTCCTAGCAAAATACGCTTGGGAAATAGTGGTGCAAAAGAAGAAACAGAAGAAAATGCTGATGATAAGCATTTTCTCCTGTTGCAGCAATATTTTCTGTTCTATATTGCACACAAATCCTATCCTCATCTTCACCCATGTTGTCGTCTGTAGTTTCTCGATTGTACAACCCTAAAATTTTGCGATTTGGGAAAGGGTTAACCTGGTCCATATTCTAACTACATGCGGTTGCAGAAGACATAGAAAAATATCAAAAGTGAATAGAGTATATAGATCTACTAAAAAAACTATCGAGTGAATAATAATAATAACAAAATGTTGATAATGAGAAATTACATTTTTTCATTTAATGCTTCCCCGAACAATTTCTACTGGGGACATCAAAGCGGGGCAAAGCTAGATCCAGTTGGAGGAAAGGGTGTACAATCAATTGTCATCGTCAGCGTGTTTCAAATATGTCGCCATGGAGATATATCCCTTTCCTAAACAGAAAGAATTTGGACTGCTCCAATATGCAAGCAGCTGGAGATGTCAAAATTGTTGAAAAAAAAGAAAGGCCTGGAGAACAAATTGGCAAAAAAAATGTTCAGGTTCAGAAATTGTTGGTCATCAGCATTTTCTTCTTTTGTCCCAGCGTTTTCTCAAGCTCTCCTAGTAGAAATCCTAACTCGTGTCGCGTTTGGGAAAAAGTTAACGAACAGCATTGGAGATCATTGAGATAAAAGGCGTCCATTTTGTTGGCCAGCACCTTTCAAATAGTTGATTTCTAAATTTCTGTCGTTAAGATAAGGATTGATAAACAAAACTAATGTCAGAGTATCAATTTTCTTTTGAAAAGATAAAACAACGGATATTTGTTAATTTACATTAATCATTGTTCTCCCAATACTGAGAACAAAATATTGATAAACCATTTTATATTCTTCAACTGGGGTACGGACAAAACCCCACCAGGACAAAACCCCACCACTAAAATTGGCAAGGCGGACAAAACCCCACCAGTCTAATTATATTTTATTCATTTTCAAATCATTCAACAATAAATTATTATTGAAACAAATAAATTTGCATTTTATCAAGTATTGTAATAGTTATGCTTTGATAATTTGTTTTCTATTTTTCTCATTTTTGATGTTTGAAGAATAAAAGTTACAGGAAAGAAATAATACTCATAATACTATTATAATGTAGGACTAATGTTATTTTTTTTCCATGGTATATATTATCATTGATTTATTTTTATAATATTCTTAGATTTATGATTTTTGAAGTTTCTTATGAAGCCTAAAAGTTTGTTTTGGGGTAAAAAAAGTATTTATTGCTAAATCATAAATTGATAAGGAATGAAGAGTTATCCCTGAATATCATGAATATGAAATGATTTTTTCCCAAAAAAGTTTCAATTGAATAATGCCTTTGATAAATATTAATAAGCATAATTCATGGCAATAAACTTATTTAAAATTAGAAATGTTATTTTCTTTTGAGGTGTGAAGTCTTCTTGTGTCATCTATTGTCTTGAATATGATAGGTGATAATTGATTTCATAGATAAGGGAATGATACAATTAATGCATGCCAAATGACTTATTTAGGTGACAAAAAATTTGATGTCAGATAATATTTGGCCTCATCTTATTCCCAGTATTCTCTCCTTTTCCCACAATTGTATCCATTTTCAAAGCAAAATTGCCTTATTTGGATATTTCAATAGACACAGAATGGGAAATAAGTATGAAAAAATAATGCTATTAAAATACAAAAAATACAAATACAATATAGATCTAGATCATTTTTTTTGAAGTTTCAATAAATAATTACATTATAAAGTAATGAATTGTGAAACATAATCAAATATCTTATATATTTAAAAATATTTTACTTACCAAATATCTTTTTCTATGTCATAAATTTGTTATACTATATTTTATATATTGGTGGGGTTTTGTCCTGGTGGGGTTTTGTCCTGATGGGGTTTTGTCCTGGTGGGGTTTTGTCCGAGGGGATTTTGTCCTGGCGGGGTTTTGTCCTGGTGGGGTTTTGTCCTACACTCTCTTCAACTCGATATCATATGAAACGTTGAGAGCAAAGAAGAAAATCATTCTTATCTATCTAATGGCTATGGTCATATTTGCTATTACAGATGATTATGAGCCAGGATCTGGAAAAAGGGCATTTGAGCCAAACATAGATCCAGATCAGCCTGTGCATATGTACAGTCTTGTTCTCTAAAAGATTCTTCGTGACCTGTAGTAACTTAAAAAGAGCAGCATGGATGCATATTGGAACTCTTTCGATCCCATTTGACAACACACTCAATTTTGAAAAATGATATAAGGGACTTTTTTCCAGATACCGGTTCATATATATATCAAGAAAACGTGAGCTCGATCGTTTTACTATTTCGTGGTAAAGCGAAGTAAACGTTGGACGATGGGATGAGAGTAGGTAAACGTGTGAAGAGGTATTTCATCTTTTGCACAATGTTTTGCAGAATAACAAAAAACTTTTGAAACAATTGTAGGTAAAACTTGCTAATAAGTATGGAAATACGTAACCGATTTAAAAATGGTTGAAATGTATAAATGTCAGGAATTTGATGGACGTGACGGATCTTTGAAACAGATAGAAAAGTTATTGACGACCAAACAAAATTTTGGTCATCAATAACTTTTCTTCCATCAGCTACCATTGAAAAGATCCGCCACTTCCAGCAAACCCCCTGGTGTTTTCGTCTACGGTGAACGAAAAACGGAAAAAAGTCACAATGTTGGCTAGGAAAAAAAGGAAACAGGAAAGAAAGTAACAATTTATATTATTATGGCTTTATATAAAGTTATATTTTAGCAAAATCATATTTTGAAGGAACTTCGTCTACACCCATCAGATTTCATATTGATAGTAGAAATTAAACCATTACCACACATTGACACTTTTTGGTTCCCCAAAAGGGGGTACGGACAAAACCCCACCAGGACAAAACCCCACCAGGACAAAACCCCCTCGGACAAAACCCCCTCGGACAAAACCCCACCACTAAAATTGGCAAGGCGGACAAAACCCCACCAGTTTTATATTTTATTCATTTCCAAATCAATTACTAATAAATTATTATTGAAACAAATGAATTTGCATTTGATCAAGTACTGTAATAGTTATGCTTTGATAATTTATTTTCTATTTTTCTCATTTTTGATGTTTGATGAATAAAAATTTCAGGAAAGAAATAACACTCATAATACTATTATAATGTAGGACTTATGTTATTTTTTCCATGGTATATATTATCATTGATTTATTTTTATAATATGCTTAGATTTATGATTTTTTGAAGATTTTTATGAAGCCTAAAAAATTGTTATTGGAACAAAAAAGTGTATATTGCTAAATCATAAATTGATAATGAATGAAGAAGTTATCCCTGAATATCATGAATTCATATGAAATGATTTTTCCCCTAAAAAGTTTCAATTGAATAATGCCTTTGATAAATATTAACAAGCATGATTCATGGGAATAAACTTATTTGAAATTAGAAGTGTTACTTTCTTCTGAGGTGTTAAGTGTTCTGTTGTCATCTTTTGTCCTGATTATGAAATGTGATAATTGATTTCGTAGATAAGGGAATGATATATAATGCATGCCAAATGACTTATTTAGGTGACAAAAATGTGATGTCAAGATAATACTTGGCTTCATCTTATTGCCAGTAACCTCTCCTTTTCCCACAATTGTTTCCATTTTTAAAGCAAAATTGCCTTATTCGGATATTTCAATAAACACATAATGGGAAATAAGTATAAAAAAACATGCTTTTAAAATACAATGAATACACAAATACAATATAGATCTAGATCAATTTTTTGAAGTTTCAAATAAATTATAAAATCATAAAGTAATAAATTGTTAAACATAATCAAATTTCTTATATTTCAAAATATTTTCCACACCAAATATTTTTTTCTATGTCATAAATTTGTTATACTATATTTTATATATTGAGGGGGTTTTGTCCTGGTGGGGTTTTGTCCTGATGGGGTTTTGTCCTGGTGGGGTTTTGTCCGAGGGGGTTTTGTCCTGGTGGGGTTTTGTCCTGGTGGGGTTTTGTCCTACACTCCCCCAAAAGATACTAGCTAAAGAAAACATTGTGAAAAATGAAGAAATTGCTCGTGACAAGCAATTTCTTCATTTCCCACAATGTTGTCTATACAAAAGGACCAATACATTTTAAGTTTTGTTCAATTTAAATTGTCAATTGCAACAACTTTCAAATTGGTAAAATCTAAAATTTTGTCGTTTGGTAAAGGGTTATATCTATCGTCTTCAGTTCTGCTTGGTTTAAGTGCCAAAAAAATCCCACTTTGTCTACATTAATACGCTTACAATGATATTTCCTTTTTCACTTTAATTAAGATATATTTTATTGAATGTTAACGTTAGATTTTAATTCCATTTATTTACGTTTTTAGCGATGAATTTTAGTTTTTGACATGCTATAAAGGGTTAGAAATGTTTCAAGTATATGAAAGGATTAAGGGTTTTCAATAAATTATGGTCCTTGCTCGGTAGTCGATGATTGTCGTGTGCAACACCCTTTTTGTCAAGTGCGACTCTAAACGCGTTTAACCCTTTCATAAACGAGGTTTGTCGGTTTGCTTTATTGGGGGTTTTACGCCGTTTTCAACTAATAATGTCACATCACGATAGCTGGAGAGGGGGTTTGTGCTAGAAGATAATCTAAAGGAAGGTAACGGGTAAAATTGCATTCGCTTTAACCCTTTCCCAAACAACGAAAGTTTAGGACAAACCATTTTGAACGCTGCTACAGATAACAAAATGGATTCTGTTAAAATAGAATTTGTGTATATAAAAGAACAGAAAATATTGAGACAAAAGGAGAAACTGCTGGTTATCAGCAGTTTCTTCTTTTGTTTCAATGTTTTCCCAAGCCTATCCTTATAGGGACGTCAAAACTAGGTCTTGTTTGGGAAAGGGTTAAAGCGTCATCTGTTACATCTTCGAATTTGTGTACCAGTCTGAAATTTAGATTTCTGGTATTGGGTTAAGCCTTTCCCAAACAATTTTATGGTCGGGGTACAAAAAACAACGGGACAAATTGCCAAGATCACAACCCCTACGCCCTTTAAACGAAAAGAGAAAAACTGTTGTTTATTTTTCTGGGATTTTGTATTATTAAACCATTCTTTCTTTATTAAACAATAAAGGCCTAATGCAATAAATGCATTTTAATAGTCATATTAAAACAGTTTATGTGAACCGCATGTAGTATAAGGGAGGCAAATGTGATAATCAATTTTAAATAAGCGAATTTGGTTATCTCCCTTGGCACATTATCGGATTTTACAAAGCAGAAGAATTATTTCCCTTTGATAAATCCGCTAGGTGGCGCCCCAGACCTAAAATAAAAACAAAGCAAGAAGGAAAACAACGACGAATCAAGAAAGAAATTTCGGTAATTATCCGTTAATTAAAGAAGTTTGGACTATCAAACATACGTGTTAGGGTGTGTAAAGCATTGTACTTTCGATTGATATACACACTTTGGTGAAGCGAAGACGATTTTGGATGATTTAGCTTGAAATTCGGGACGCTGAGATAGATTTTCTAAATCTATTTATAGAACGCTTAGTGATCAAAACAATTTCGTTAGTTTTGGAGCAGTTATATCGGACTGTAGACGTCGTATAGGCTTTGTGGTACCAATTGATAGAAATATGTCACATCTGATTATTGGAAGTTCGCACATTACGAGGCTGGAGAGATATCTTCGACGAGTCCACGGGGAAAACACGTTTCGCTTGGCCCATGGAAGTGATGCTATCCACTTTTGCGGTATCTCTGGTGGAAAATTAACCGATCCTACGCACGTTCGACGATTTGAGAGAGCTGTAGCTACTACAAAACCACAGCGATTATTCATTCAAATTGGAGGAAATGACTTAGACCGTGTTGATATGGATGAGGATGGCCT
Source organism: Fragum sueziense (assembly GCA_963680895.1). Lineage (NCBI taxonomy): Eukaryota > Metazoa > Mollusca > Bivalvia > Cardiida > Cardiidae > Fragum > Fragum sueziense. Next base: position 23,215,451 of record OY804595.1, on the reverse strand, counting down.
CCATGAATTAGTGCTGAGACTCGTTACTATTTGTCAATTGTTTATTGCTAGATATGATGTGAAGTGCATTTACATTGGTCAATTGCTTTTTAGGGAAAGAACCAGACATTTGCCTGTTGATAAGTACAATGAGTTGGTCATCAGAGTAAACAGATTGTTGAAATCTGAGCTGGTCCAATTTGAAAACATTGTGTATTGGAGACTGAGAGGGTTGAAGGAAGGAAATGTTTTTTGTGATGGGGTTCATCTATCTGAACCTTATCAGAGAAAATATTTCCGGAATATTCGTGGGGCGTTGATTCATAAGTTACGCTTATGAATCTCCTTTCTACGATGATGACCGAATCATTGTGCTTGTCTTTCTCCCTAATTGTTTTATCAAGTACTTCAAAGAAGCGAATTATGCGATAATGATGTGTTCATGTTTCCGGCATTATGTTTTCAAAGTTTTCTTCTTCCATCAAAAGTACACCGAGGTAGAACATATATCAATTCATTTCAAATGTATGTGTTTTTATATGATTTGTTTATACCTTTATGTTTTATAATTTTCAGATCTAAAGTAATTAAATCTGAGAAGTTAAAGCTAGTCAAGCTTGAAAGTTGAGAAATTTTCTCAAAACAAGTTCATATTTGAGTAAGTAGGTTACTACAAATTAAATTAACACAAAATGAATAGTATTTAGAAGTAAAAAATCAATTTGTCTAGCACAAATTGAATTTGGAAACAATTGTTTTGAATGTTTTGTCACTGTTTCATTGCTTGGTATTAAGCCAATATAGATGCTTATAAAAACATATTTCATTAGACGTTGGAAATTCTCAGCAAGAATGTCATATAAAGTGTCAAAATGTATCACTTATTCACAGGTTGCTGTGGCTTTAATCAAATACAAAGTAGCAATAATGCAAATTTTACTTTACATTGTATATGTACACTGTAATTTTATTTGGATATTGCTTTATTATAGCAGCTATTGTTGTTAACTGTTTGGTTAAGTAGAATGACAGCAATTTATTAGTGAATGTTTGATGTTATATAATGAGTACTTTGACATTTAAGGATTAACAAATTTGTTTATGCTGACACTGATAGATCTAACTTAAGATATATGTTTTTCATCTGTAGTTACAGGTGTTTAATCTTTATCATAAAAAGATGATCTTTTACACTAGTAGAAGTTTGCCGGAATGAACGGCTCTCTGTAATATGCAGAACAATTTACTTCTTACAATTGTAAGATTTTTAGTAGTTCAACTACCCCTGTAATGCGCAGGAATATTACCTACAATTGTAGGTAGATTTCATTAATTTCCTGTAATATGCAGGAATTTTCCTACAATCGTAGGTAGATTTTATGAGTTTCCTGTAATGCGCAGGAATTTTTTCTACTATTATAGGTAGATTGTATGAGCTGTGATTTATGTACATTGTCATTCTTTGTCTAATAGTATTGTTGCATAGTAATTTAAATTTAGCAACTTGTCTTTGTCGAAACAAAATGTATAGTTATTACATTGTGGTATAAGTTATTAGGTATCTGACTCGGTATGACAAGTTGGTACATTTCTAACAATTTCAGAATGTCTTCCAAAGGACCCCCTTCTAAACGACGAAAGACAGTTAGGTCTGACACTCCGTCAAATGTTCAAATGCCCGACTTAGAAGCCATGGTAGCGGCCATTGTGCCTGCTGTCACCCAAGGGGTTTTGGCCACGCTAAAGACCATGGGAATTGTAAAAGAACCTGACAGCACTCCCCAACCAGGCCCATCCACAGCAAACATATCACCAGCTTCAGATGAGCCATTACTGGTACCTTCACTCACTGAGGGCAGTGTTGAAGGTACTGCTGCATGCATAATAAATAAAACAACCCCCCCTTGTGCCATTCTTGACAAGCCTTCGTCATCAGCCTTTTCCCCCCCAATTGATTTGGGAATTGATCCCAAAATTAAAGGTAAAATTTGGGCTAATGAATATGTGGAATTTCATCTTCTATTGCCAAGTCAAAAGAAAGAAAAGTTAGAATTAGTAGAAAATAAAGACGGCCTTTTAATGTGTCAGAAAACGTCTACAGGATCTATATATACAATTGATCGCTGGCTTCAAGCATTTCACATTTTTGTGGCAATTTACACTCAAAAATTTCCAGACCAAACATCGCATCTAATGAAATATGTCAGCACAATCAACAAATTATGCAAAAGGGCTGGTGACGAAGCAGCTTTGTATTATGATGTAAATTTTCGCACTTGGCGGGAAAGCCAACCCCATCTTTTGCCATGGGAGGATGTTAATATTGATTTATACAATGAAGCTTTAAGTATGGGCCTAGAGAAAAAGGTAAAAGCTAGTGTGTCTGTAAAAAGCCCCCAAAATTCAATAGGAAAATATTGTTTTCGTTTCAACAATTCCAGTGGGTGCAACAGGACCAACTGCACTTTTCCACACAAATGCCAAAAATGTGGAGGACCACACTGTAAACGACAATGCCCGAGGTCCCCAGGCTTTGTCGGTCAAAACGCCTCGTCAAAAAATGGCAATGTTAAACGCATTAGCAACCCAAAATCATCATCCAAGCCATAAAAATCAAATAGCTACTCCAATCAAAGTCAGCGCACTAAAACATTGGCTTACCAATTATGACCCATCCATTTCTCAGTTTTTAATTAATGGATTCACTTTTGGGTTTAAGATCCCTTATTATGGAAAAAGAACAGCTAGATTTTCTAAGAATTTAAAATCTGCGGAGGAACATATTGACATATTACAAGAAAAGGTTAAAAAGGAGGTTCTAGAAGGTCGAATGGCTGGACCTTTTGATCAACCCCCTTTTTCCAATCTTCAAATTAGTCCCATGGGTGTTGTACCAAAGAAATCCCCAGGAGAATATCGCCTTATTCAACATTTATCCTTTCCAGAGGGAGAATCTATTAATGATGGGATCCCACAGGATTTTTGTTCAGTGCATTATCAAACTATTGATAATGCAGTTGCATTGATAAAAAGGTTAGGACCTGGAGCGCTTATGTCAAAAACTGATCTCGAAAATGCTTATCGACAAATTCCTATTTCGCCAGTAGACTTTGAACTTTTTGGAATTTGCATTAATGACCGCATCTATCATGAAAAAGTTTTACCACAAGGTTTAAGTTTCTCGTGTGCATTATTTGAAATTATAAGCACATCCCTACATTGGCTTGCTGAGAATGAGTTGGGAATACCAGGTTGTGCTCATATCCTGGATGATTTTCTTTTTGTTGGACCTCCCAATTATGAAATTTGTTTATCTCATCTAAACAGCTTCCTATCTATGGCAAAAGACATTGGCTTTCCTATCAAAGAAAACAAGACTGTTTTACCATGTACAACAATCACTTTTGTTGGTATCGAAGTTGACTCAATATTAATGGAAAAACGATTACCACTTGACAAATTACAAAAATTACAAGAATTGTTGAAGACTTTTTGTTGTAAAAAGAAGGCTACTCTACAAGAACTTCAATCACTTATTGGACTATTGAATTTTGCTTGCTCTGTCATCACACCAGGTAGAGCTTTTTTGCGCCGTTTGATTGATCTTACAATTGGCTTAAAAGCTCCTCATCATAAAAGGCGTTTAAATAATGAAGCTAGAGCAGATCTTGCCGCCTGGTCAACATTTATTCAACAATTCAATGGTAAATCAATGTTTTTGTCAGATCGGTGGAACACGTCTGTCAATCTTGATCTATATACTGATTCTAGTAATGCAGGTTTTGGGGGATATATGGGCAATGCATGGTTTGCAGGTGAATGGCCTTCATCATGGCAACCATTTCATATCACTATTAAGGAACTTTTTCCTATAGTATGTGCTTTTGAATTTTGGGCTGAAAGATTAAGCAATAAGTGTATTGTTTTTCATTGTGATAATTTGGCAGTAGTACATGTTATAAACAAGCAAACTTCAAAAGAAAAATCTTTAATGGCTCTTATAAGACGCCTTGTTGTACAAGCTCTAAAATATAATGTTCTATTTAAAGCTGAGCATGTGCCAGGAATTAAAAATCAATTATCTGACTGGCTTTCTCGTCAACAGATACAACAGTTTCTCCAGAACTTTCCTCACAAGAATCCGAAGAGATTTCATATTCCACAGAACAGCTTCAGTCTTTGAAATCTTTATCAATAACTTTAGCCAACAGATCGTTGTCACCCAATACCCAGGCCGTTTATCAGAGGGCTCGATTGCACTTTTGTAATTTTGTTCAAACTAACTATGGCATTGTACAGCCTTTTCCTGCATCTGTTTCTCAAGTCATGTTATATATTGCATATTGCTATGAGAAAGGTATGGCAGCATCAACAGTCCTTACATACATATCAGCTGTTAGCTTTTACCACAAGATAGCTGATCTGCAGGATCCTACACAAAAATTTATTGTAAAGAAATGCTTACAAGGCTACGCAAAGGATAGGTCATGTTCAGATAAAAGACAACCCATTACACTTGACCGACTTAAATTACTAGTACAATCATTGTCATATACAATACATTCCCACTTCATTCGCACAATGGTCAAAGCTATGTATTTGCTTGCATTTCACGCACTCCTACGTGTTGGGGAATTCACTTGTCGAACATCTACTAATGCAACTTCTCTTATAAATATCCAGGATGTCAAATTTAAGTTCAATAATTCCAATAGGTTACTTGCTGGTCTAGAAATCATGTTAACTGGATACAAACACAGCCAGGGCAATTCTACCACATTACTTCTTCAACCCCATATGGATAGCTTTTTATGTCCTGTTCAAGCTTTATGGGACTACATATCTCTTCGGGGTAAAGTCCATGGGCCTCTGTTTATTTTCATGGACGGAAATGGTGTTACCAGGTCATTTTTTACTCAACAGTTGCAATTGTCACTTCAATGGGCAGGCTTAGACACTAAAGTTTTTAAAAGCCATAGCTTTCGTATAGGATGTGCTACTACTGCAGCTTCTCAAGGTATTTCTGATGATGTTATCACACGTATGGGCAGATGGAAAAGTAATGCGATTAAAAACTATGTTAGGCTCCCAGTTTTAAAACTCAGTTGACTGTTGATGTTGCCATTTCTATTGTGTTGTGTCATGGGGCAGGGACCTCTGACACTTGCATGTGCTAATTTTACATTATATCTGTACATATATAAATTTATGTGCTATAGGCTATTATGATGTTCTAGATACATGATGTAGACTATTCTGTTTAAACTAGTCAAAACCAGGTATAATCCCACTTAATTTCACTATGTATGCAAGTGTTGTCATGGGGTTAGGGACCTCTGACATTTTATTTATGGGTATGATTGTACATGGTACCCATTTTTAATGATATGTGCTTGTTATGTAATTTGAATTTCAATGTTTTGATATTCAAATTCTGTAAGACAAATTTTGGATTGACATGGTGAAGACCCAGATACTGTGTCAGACATTTAGTCTGACAGTACTGAACAAGCTGTCAGACCAAATAAAATTTTGACATGGCTTATCATTCATATGACATACTTACAAAGTCAGTTTGACAGAAATTTCATTTAAACCGTTCCCAAAAGGTCCTGGCCAAAACGTTCGCATTTTTATTTTACAAAGGGTGTGGCACACGACAATCGAACAGGTAGTAGCATAGCCTGGGTCCAGCCGTCAAAGTAATTAGGTTGATAAGATACCCGTGGATCGTTTTGATATTGACGATTTTGGCCGGCAAAAGATAAAGAAGAAAAACTTATAAGACTGGAATTCAGGATTCAGGAAAGAGGCAGTATAAAAGATGGTGGAAAATCTGTTTGAAAATTATCTAAAAGGTCTATTTCATTGTATTCAGCCGAAGTTAGAATTGATGTTCGTGATAAGTATTATCTTTATAAAATAAAATAAGACAACCATTGATCATTGTTGAAAGTGAAGAAATTGCTTGTGAATAGAAATTTCTTCATTTCATAGAGTGTTTCCTACCAAGAGAGAACAGATTAACGTATACAACCCATCATTAGCACCAAAGAGCCAGAGGCCAAATTTGAAAAGTGCCAGTAATTCCTATACTGTGTTTCATTTCCATTCCCGGAATTTCCGGATATAAACATTAGCATTTTGAACGGTTTAGAATTTGAATTAATGCATACTTACGGAAATATTTGACAAAAATGTTTAAAATTACCACCCTTGCATAATGAATATAGACTAAAATATTATTTGTAAATTATTTTCTTCTTGAAGCATAATCTTGAAATCCGGCACTGTGAATCAACTTGTGTGAAGTGTATTTAGAAGTGTGTGTAATTTGATGTATTTCGTATGGCTAGAAAGCGGTATTTTAATGATGGGTCAAAAACCTAAATGTAAAATTTCATTCAATTTAAAATATTGTCTGTAAAATTTTTGAATTTGGAGTCTAAAATTTAAATGTCTGGTTTTGGGTTAAGCATTTCTAAATGAACACAATCTAATGGTAGACCAACAAAGGACCTCTATGGATAAGGCGAGAAATCTCCCTAAAAGGCTCAAATTGAAAAGTCAATTTTCAAAACACGCAATGGATAATTATTTCGATTTGTATTGTTAGATGTATACCTAAATCATATGAAAAATAATTTTGTACAATCAAAACGATTCGACATGTACAGATAACTCTTGATTTCTGTACCTAGTTTTCTGTGATTTTATTAGCAAGATTTTTTCTGTAAATGTAAAGACAATTGATGTTAAAATCACAAACCAATTTTTATTTTGTCTTTAATAACATAACATAACATAACATAACATAACAATTTTATTCAAGTATGTAGGCCACCGGCCCAAAATACAATTTACAACATACAACATTCATATAGAGTGAATTACAATAAGCATGAACATATACAATAGCAGAATGTACAATTGAAATAATAGTCAAATATATTTCAGTTTGTAATATTTTCGTGGGTTTGTGCAAAACTGTCACAAGTGCATATATAATGTATATGTACTTACAGCAGTTCTGCACAGACCCATTAACAGATCTTAGGATAATTCTTGTAATAATTCTCTTCGGAGTTGAAATGCATTCATGAGATATTTTGCAATATTGATAATTGAACTTTTGTTGTTACATTCTAATATAGAATAGAAATTTTCATGGTTTCTGATATTTAACCAGTTTTCTTCAAAATAAATTTCTCTGATATACTCATAACTTTTACATTCAAAAAAGAAATGCGCATGCGTATCATTGAAATGAGTTTAAAGACAAAATATTCCCGCCAAAAATATGGTATTTGGTATATGAGCACTATCTTTAATATAAAAGTATGTCCCCCCGTGACCCAGGAAATCCTTTTTACCAAGGGAGCCTATGGTCAAATGACACAAATATCAATGGGAAGCTGGGTCAAGGGGGGGGGGGACGATGTTCGCCAGCTAAGGGAAGATACGTATTCCTCGAGTTTTGATTGGAAAGTGTGCTTTTAAAGTTGTTTCAATGGTGCGCATGCGCAATACGGACAAATTCAAAGCTGCCTTATGATGTCAACACCATTCATCCTTGAGTCTGTAGGAAATAAATTGTAAATAAAACAGAAAGAAACTTCATTTTACGTCTATGAATACCAGTAGTGTAAGAAAATGAGACAATTTAGATGGGTACAAAAATCAAGAGTTATCTGCACCTATAGAACTTTTTAAACGTCATAAAATCGGTATTCATTTCATTTATTTATCTACCCAACCATTAAGCTTTATTTTGTTTCTCAATTTGTAAGTTTTGAAAAATGACCCATCGAGCTGAGCCTTTTAGGGAGATTTCTCGCCTTATCCATAGAGGTCCTTTGAAAGCCGCTGCAGATGATGAAAGCGCAACCTCTCAGGTTAGATAATGTACGAGGGTTGTTTGATAAATTCGCGGAATCATTCTATAATTCAAATTCGTGGTTGAATATGAGAATTAAATCTGTTTTGTGATAAATCTTAACTATTCGTTATTAAATGTGCAAAATATCAAAATGATACGTTCGCAAATAATTTCTACAGAAACCATTAAATAAGGCCATGTCTTGCCGGTTACCTTTGGCCAGAGCGTCACGTAACGTCACACCGCCGTAATTGACGTCAGGTCTGTGAAGATGATAATTAAGCGACCCGTTGAGTATTTCAATATTGTCTCCAACGACACCTTTGAAGTTCTCGTTGATGTGTTTGAACAATTAAATGTTTCCTTAACCCAGTCACTGATGAATGACATGATAAACTAGCGATTTTCTTTAGTTCGTCGGAAGTTTCGACATGCTGGCCAAATAACTATGATATTAGATCCGTACTGTCCAGGTATTGGGCGTGCCTAGCGTTTTACATATATACATATATTTCTTTCTTTGTTTCGGGATCATGGTAACGAAGCCGCATTTCGCCAGTCGTTACAATTTTGTCCAATGATTTGTCGCAACCAGACTCATACCGCATCAGAAAATCTCAAGAATAGTTAGAAGACTGGACATGATTCTTCGGGTCGACGTCTCGTAGAAGACGAGAAGCCAAACTACCGGAAACCTTTAACATAATTATTGAACTCCTGTAAAATTATGATAAACGACTTAATTAATTCTAAAGAGACAACTTCACTGCAATATTCCGTACAGTCAAGCACCTATCCGCCCTGACAAGCTGCCCTTCACAAGCACTGGTACCCTGACTGACTGAATGGTTTGGTCTCCCTGGACAGTCATCGCCATGTACCGATGTTTGTCTGTCTTTAACCATCCATTCCACGTCAATGCAAATGTTTTTCCACATATCAACACATTTTTCGACTTGCCCATTTCTCTTAATTTATCTGTAGGCGAAAACTCTGAACAAACACAAATCATCTCGACGGTGCGCCACCAGGTCATCAGATGACGTCAGTTTTCTTCGACGATTTTCTTACGACATGATCTTGAAAACACTGTTTACATGTCAAGTTATGAAATATAAATGGAAAATTTTCAGAAAATGACTAAAGAAGGTCAAACAAACGCAAGCTAAAGGGGGTGTTTCAAAATTGCCCACGCACGAATTTTCTTAAAACTGTGCATAGTGATAAAGGACCATATACAAGCCATGAAAGTGCAATTAGTATCTTAGATAATCAAAACTAGTAACAGAAAAGCCACCTTGACTTATTCCCACTTTGACATGAAACATGCTCCCATTTTCATATGTCCCAACGCTTTAGTTTTATGTATTTTCTAGATCTTTCAATTGGCTTTGCTCCGAGACACCCTAGGCATTGCATTCATACCGGAAAAGTTTTCGAGAAAATTATTGTGTTTGTGTTTTTATTGAAAAAATCGTTAAAAAGTGCATATTTTTCTGTAAAATTAGGGAACATGGCAAAATTGAATTCCAAAGTTAAGTATGTTGGAGTCTTTGTCAAAATACCATATTATCACAAAAACATGCTACACGTTTCTTCTTACTTTGACCTAAATTACATGGAAATCCAAAACCGGTAACAGTGTCATTTGATACATATTATTGATAGAGGTGATATATTGGTTCAAAACTCATTTTCAGTCAAAATTTGATTTTGCTCCTAAAAACATTATTGTATTTAGTAAAATCGACTGTAGCATACAGTGCAACCATAAAACAATATTCATGTTCGAAACGGCCATTGAAAAAAATATTGATTAAATATAAATATCATTTTTATTTGCAAAATTACATATATGGAAGCGAAAATAAGACATACATGTACAAATTGCCATTTTTCTTTACTATTTGATCATATTGCCTATGCACCATCATAACTGTCACTAAGACATGCAAAAATGTTCAAATCTTATGTTATAAAATGGAAAAGGCTTCTAGAACTTGTATGGTATAGCACCCAATGTTGCCTTTTCAAGTTTAAAATTAAGTAATGTTTTAGCCCTAGGAGCCACTAATGCACTTACGAGATATAGAAGGATGCATAGGATGCAATTACAGCATTGTCTTCTTTTCAATTTCACAGTTGAAATTGTCCTTCTTTATTTCATAACATTTGCCTATTGGGGTTCAACAGGGAGCAATTATTTCCGAAAATTATTTTTCTATGCATAGCTTTACCTGTGTTGATACACAATTTATACACATTTCTGTCATGCCTTAAGGTTATAAATGGGTTTAGCCGCCAATAGTCCTTAAAAGTCACTTGGGTGCTTTCAGGATTATCTATTTCTGGTGCATGGCAACAACAATTTCACTTTTGTATGATAAACAGATATAATCAGAGAATTTGGTACTTTTTCTAATTTCCTTTTTCACGTTTTCAAAGATCCGCACAGAAGTCTTGTTGTTAACTTTCGTGAATCATGGCTGACTAGAATGTTCGAAGAGGATTTTTTAATATAGAATTTCCTCTTTTATGTTAAAAAGGATACGCTTGGGGCAAGACTAAATGTGACTCTAGGCAAAATATTTTGACCAACTTTTTAGTACTCCCCATAGCAAACTTATAAACTAAATTTGAAATCTCGTGGTCATTTATTCTTTTATAAAAACGATTGTTTATATAATATAACATATTGCCCCTTTTATGCCGCCACAACAACCAACGTTTTTGACAGAAATAAATTCTAGGAAGCAGGGTTGTACCGCATTTACCCAAGGATAATTTCTACCAAGTTTCATAAAGATATACATATCAGATTGGGAGAAAAGACGTTTTTTAAGAAAATGTCAAGAGACAGACAGACACACGAACAGACGACTGGAAAAAGGCCAAAAACATATTTTACATCTTGATTTGTCCTTGGGTAAACTAAAATTACCAACAAATGTAAACAAAACATTTGAAATGACATTTTTGAAAAAAATCTTTAATTTGACCATTCTTGGAAATGCATACCATTGAGAGGGAAATTCCAAAAGCAACCTGTTACCGGCTTTATTTTTTCTTGATATTTCTTATTTCTTGATTTTCTTATTTTGACAAAAACTGGAACTGGGTATTTTTTTAACTGAATTTGCTTAACCCTTTCCCAAACAGCAAAATATTAGGGTGATGCACTTCAAAAACTGCTACAAATGACAAAATGAATGTTTTTAAAGATATGAGTTGTTTAAAATATGGCATAGAAAATATTGAGACAAAAGGAGAAACTGCTGGTTATCAGCAGTTTCTTCTTTTGTTTCGATGTTTTCCGAAACCTTTTATATTAGGAACGTCAAAACCAGGTCTTGTTTGGGAAAGGGTTAAATTATTTAAAAACTGTGAATTTTTGCATTACCACCTAACATCATCTGATATAAAATAATTCTTCATATAGAATTATATGTATTTTTGTATCATACATGATCAGGGACTACTGGACAACATTTTTAGAATATATTAGGCCATGAAACTAAAAACCAGAATGCGTGCACACTCTTTTATTGAGGGTACCCTGTTTTTTCCCGGTAAAAAATTAAAATTCGTAGAAAATTGAATTCTGGAATGTTTGATTCCAAACATTTCATGAATATGAACCGTTATCTAGTGTACTAATTTCACACCAAATTTCATTAAATTCCAAGCGTGGGCAGACTCCCATGTTAATTTTCCTATCCGTGAAACACCACCTTTCCATGGTTCTAGCGTACATTGTTATGGTGCTTAGGCACGATTTTCATGAACAAAATTATTTTAAAACTGACCAAAGGCAACGTCGTATTTATCGGTTGCTATGGAGACAGAAAAAAGTGCATTAGAGTGGGCAAAAATTATTGCCGTTTTACTCCCAAATGTATGACATGATTTTCTATAGTAGTATGTACTTTCATTATTTTTGAATACGAAATGAAAAAATGAGAAACAAATTCCGCGAATTTATCAAACAACCCTCGTAAAGTTACAAAAGCCGATATACACTTAGAGACACTTCTAACGCAACACTTACACTTTTCATAATAATTAGAAAAAATGCAGTATAATTCATGAAATTTTCAGCAAACATAACTCAATAGCGTTTACATGCTTTCTGTAAATTTTAACAAACTTGCTTGATCCAAACATAAAACAAGACGTGTTTATGAAACACGAATGCCCCAGAAATGGCCAGTTTTCTAAAATGTTAAGTTTTCATGTAAAGGGTTGATAAGGGTTAACGGATGACATTGAGGAAGGTTATATTGTGTGGAACAGATAGCTATTATTGAAAGGGAGCTACGTCCCAAATTTGAGCTTTGTATGTCGAATACTTTTGGACAGACAGACGGACGGACGTACGGACAGACGGACATGAGTAAAACAATATTCCGCAGATCTTTCAATACGTGGACATATAACATATCTAAGTTATTTACTAGACTAAAATATGGAAAGTCATAAAGCCACCGCGTGATTAAAACCAAATCATGGTCATATATCGGAACCCCTTGTACCTCTAGATTTGATAACATGTTTTCACGTGCGGATCAATGATAAAATTTAGCTGCAGCTATTTTGTTTTAGAAATAATGTTTTGTAGGTGTTAGAATTGCGCACAATCATCATTTTGTTACCATAGAGATTACTTTTATGCCTTTTTGTTTCCAGAAATGTTCAACTATTGCAACAGGCACTTACGGACGAATGGAAACGCTTCACAATCATTCACCATCAGTCATGGTTTGTCAATGAGAAGAAAGTGACTTAGTATCATCCAGGCCCATGGCGGACACATAGAATGTTAGCTGACTGTGCGAAACTTTATTTCTGTTACATGAATAACTTGAATTTTCGTCAGCTCGCGCGGCGTTGTTGTGACTTTTCGTTTTCTAGTCATAATTATTATAGATCTATTAACTGCAAATTCGATTATTACTTCTCAATATATTTTCGTGAAATTTTTAGATATTAAGCGAATATACATACATTTTTTTTTTGTTTTGTTTTTTTTTTTGTATTGTTTTTTTGTTGTTGTTTTTTTTTACGAAAATGGATCATTGAATTTTAAGTTATTACCGAAGAGGTAAGTGCTGCGTTAGAAGTGTCTCTTAGTGTATTACACGGAACCACATAGTTTGTTTGTGTGCAGTATCCGTGTACCACATAAAGCGCATATTCTAACAGATATGAAAGTCAAAGTAAGAAAAAAGTCGTTATTGTAGTTGAAATGTATAAACCTTTTCCAAAACAAAACCTGTTTTGACGCCTGTAATCAAGAAAGGTCAGGAAAGCATTGATTGAAAAAATAAAATCCTAACAACCAAAATTTTCTCATTTCCCCCATTGTTTTATAATTACATACAATAAAGATGGTCTGGACCACGTAATAAGCAATATTTTTTCGCACATGGACATTATCACACCAGATTTGCTCGGCTGCAGCTTCGCCAGCGAGTTTACAAACGTTGTATTCATATACAAAATTATGAATTGTTATTTGTTTATAGTAAAATATAAATATTGAATATTTTGAATAGATCTAGTATGTAAATATCATAAAGTTGGATCGGACAGAGTATCGGACTCAGAGCATGGAAGATCCGATCTTTGTCTGATTTAATTCTCAGTAATCTTCGAGTGTTACTAATTCATCTGCAATTATTATTGCTACCACTCTTTTCAGAAACCAGTCTGGTAAGATAGGGATCTAAATGACTTAAATGCCATTTTGATCATTGTGGTTTTGTTTTGCATATCAACGTCATGTGCTCTTCGATCAACGTCATGTGCTCTTCTGATAAGCACTGTCCATTGTTACACTACATGTTTAAAGATGTACGACAAATACATAGGGGATTTCAAGCTTTGGTTCTAAATAGTGGTTTTTCTTTCACATGCCAGAAGCTGATAGGAGGAATATCAGAATTGGCTCAATATCACCGCTTTTCAAAGAAAACCTTGTTACTACTGCTTAAAACAAGCTGCAGTTACGTACGATGTTTTCCTTGAAAAGCGACGATATACGAACATAAAGAACAACCATGCTTTGTAGCTTAGTTGAGCGACCCGAACTTTGCATTAAAAATAGGTATTTGGTGTTTTTATTGCTCCACACAGATTTTCCTATCGCGATATGATTCAAATCCGGTGTTAACTTACAGTCACACTTGACAGAGAGGGTTCATCTTCTATGACCTTTTCTTCTGGCCAATCAAACAAACGCTTTCAACTTTCAGAAAGCAGTTTAACCCATTGCCACACATTGACTCTGTTTGACTCTCCAAAATGTTATTGCCTTGGAAAACATAGAGGTAAATGAAGAAATTGCTTGTGACAAGCAATTTCTGCATTTTCCACAATGTTTTTTCCCCAAAAGAAAACAGCTATTTTAATTTCACCCCCTTGAAATTGTCGTCTGCAACATCTTTGAATTTCTAAGAACTCAAATTTTGTCGTTTGGTAATGAGTTAAACCAAAAACTACGTCACTCAGATAGTTCAGTGCAAAATCACGTATTTACACATATTTGTCATGAAAAAATATAAATAACAAGAGATTGTATTAGCTAGAGTAAATGTAGCCATCTCGGGTTTTCCAAGTTCATAGAAGATAATCCCCTACTGGTGCCTGTCTGATGTTACTGTCAGGTAACACTGGACTTTAATCAGACTGTGCCTTTAAAAAAGTACCATTGTGGAAAATTGTATTTCAGAAGCCCTAAATACCAATCACGATAACAAAATAAGTTCCATTGTTTAAGTAGGCTAATGGGCCATGATTTGGAACAGGGCCATTAAAGCATTTTAGGATATTATATTTCAAGGCAGCGCGTGGGCTGCATATCAGTCTTAGCGTTCCTGATCTCAAAACAATATTGCATGCGTTGGGTTGAATCTTTCAGGTTTGAGATACTTGCAAGAACCGAACCATCACATGCAATATCTCAGTAGTAAGAAGTTCGATATTTGTATTGTTTGCATAAGTAAATTTTGTAAACATGTGTCAATATCTTGACCTGGCTAAACGTATATCTCTTATCAATTTTTGGCAGTTCTAATATCCAATATATCTACAAACATAACAAGAACATATGGTTTAATTCAACATTTATTAAAAATCAACATTATCAATTCGAACAGAAAATTCAACAACACACGGTGTCAGTGGCATAAACCGATTATAAGGTAAACCTGGTTAAAGAGAAACCCCATAAATATTTTATCATATGTTTAACTTTTATTAAAAAAGACATATGTAAGAGCACATTTTCTTATGATAATTCCGAAAATTTCAAGCCAAAGTATTGCGCCGTTTACGATCGAGGAATACATTGTGTATTGGTTTCTTAATATTAAATTGAATGTCGTTAACCACAGTTCGCATGTAAATGGAATTTGTCATTTCCGCATCAAAACGGGTTTTTGTGGCTTACCAGCAACATTTAAGAAACCTGATATCATTTAAACACTGAAGAATAAATAATCTTGTTATCGAAACATACTTGAAAAAAATAAATGGAAATGGGAATGTCTTTTTAAGCAATAAGTAGGATTAACTTGATACCTCCTTTGTACATCCAGCAACTGCATAAAGCCCATACACTTCTAGGCTTCTCCGATTTTAAAGCTTCTACAGACGCCAACATAGAAATTACAAAAAATATTTCCTTCGATATCAAAACATGAGATATTGAGGGAAAAGGAAAGGTGATGAGTATATGCATTTTCTGTTACATCGCTATAATGGTTACCAAACATCTTGAAAGAGATTAGAGAGATTTAAGAAAGGATCAAGCTTTCCAACTTAAAGTTTTTGAAGGTCTCCTTTTATTATAGATATCACTTATAATGGGGAGTCTACTCTCACATCCGTTACCAGAAACACGTCCATCTTCACCAATATCCAGGGGTCTAGATTCCCTAGGTCCTGTAGCACCTTGTGGTCTGGGGTTGTAAACTTTCACTTTCGGGTTCGTATTTGATGTATACGTTGATGAAGCGTATTTCGGAGTTTTAGAGTCTCTTCGGGCCACTGCTGACTTTCCAAACCTCTGAGAATGGCCTCTATAAACTACATTAGTCTTCTCTTTTGCTGTTTTACTTCTGACATGTTTGCCGTTTCTCCTGGTCACTGGATAATCAACACTTTCAAGCGCAGGTAAATCAGCCCCAGGTAAAGGAGTACTCGTAGCATGTACCGGGATCTCTCCCTCCGAGTCCGAACTACAAAATGAATCATTTTCGTACTCATTATCCCCCACGTTATCAACCGTGTTATCCATTGAACGGTTCTCCCTATCTGAATCATTGTCTATGTTACTTTCACTGACCAACAGACGGGAACTGGAAGGTCTTACATCATTATCATTGATATTTCCTAATGCATCATTTTGATCATGCAAATCTGTCGTTGTACTTTCACCATACTTGTCATGTGAAGGAGGTCTGCTGTCTTCTTCAACTATTACAGGTGGGTGATCGATTTGTCTCTCCACTCTGTGTTCATTATTATCAAGATTGTGAGCATTATCAGCAGTATGTTGTTCCGTGGCATGAACCTCTGGCTGGTGTGTGACAACTGTGGGATTGTTTATGTTTGTCTCAGGCACTGAATGAACATGTTCTGGTTCTCTGCTTCTCGTTTGTCTCCGTTTGTTTCGCCTTCTCTGTGTTATCGGCGTCTCATCTAATATAGTGTGACTAGCGTTGGTCTCGTTGTGGTTTGGGTTGTTTGTTTCATGCTCATTTATTCCGCCATCTTGAACGTCCCCTTCTGGTGTCGGACTCACAACGATAAGAGAGTTACCAAGCGCCCTTGCAAGTTGTTCATTTGGCAGATCAGTTGTGTACACAACATCATCTTCGTGACCTCCCACAGCGCCTTCACCAGAACTAGTTGAAGGTGCATTGTACCGGGATTCTTGATATGTGCTAGATATAGGCGCCACCGATTGTTCTGCTATCGTCTCTATTTTAAACGGTAGAACTACGTTTCTCATTGGCGGGACTACATTAACGTTGTCTCTCTTGGTATAAGGCTGGGCGCGTACCGGGGGCAATGTTTCAATAGATCTAGGTGGAGGATGTCTCGACATTGGTCTAGGGCTCTCAACTCGCGCTTCAAAATTGTCCTCCATCTCTTCTATTGAAGAAATATTCAGATTGCCACCACCTGGAGTTGCATTCTACAAAAAGAAAGAAGAAATTCCGAGGGTCAATATAGTCCAATATACATGTAGCACTTAATTAACCATCCTTTCCCAAATAAGGTATTTAGAGGCAGGTCAATTTTTAATGTACTGATGACAGAAAACGATATTGATAAGAAATTATTTCTGTACAATATAGGACAGAAAATAATGAAGTGTAAATGAATTTTCTTCTTTTGCTTAAAATTTTCACAAGTCCTTCAAACAAGGATTATGTGTTGTTTTA
This sequence comes from Fragum sueziense, assembly GCA_963680895.1. Taxonomy (NCBI): domain Eukaryota; kingdom Metazoa; phylum Mollusca; class Bivalvia; order Cardiida; family Cardiidae; genus Fragum; species Fragum sueziense. The sequence continues at coordinate 23,198,141 of OY804595.1, read as the reverse complement.
GAAACGAATTAGCAGGGAGGATTTAATTTTCAACATGCTTTATCCAAACGGCATTAGGAATTTATATGGCTTTTTCCATTCTTTCTCCAGGGAAGAAATTGATGTCAACAATATTTTAAAGCCAAACGATGGCATGATTAATTTCAAAGTACTAAACTGTGTCCATTTCCTGTGAGAAAATTAACTAAATTTGATTTATTGAGGTTTAACATCGTTTTCAACTGCTATGGTCATGTGGCGGCGGCTGCAGCACCTAACCGTGGATTCCTGATATTTCTCTCACAACAATGTACAAACCGAGCCTTCAGCTGCTCTTTCACAATGACGATTCACACCCATTGGGGAGACACAAATGATTTGTCAAATGTCAAAATGGATATTGGCCGAACCCTGGAGAGACATACTTCGACGTTACCGACTAAGCTATCCGGGCTAGGCGAATATCAACTTAAAGTCTAAAACATATTTTAAATATTGAACACTAAAATATCTAAACGACCACTTCATTCTCTTCCGTGTGTAATGTTCGTCCGATTAGGGGAAATGTACATGCGTGAAGGCATTATAACTATTTTCTTTCCTAAATAAATTAATCGCCATGGAAAATGAAAAAAAAAAAAACTTTTGTAAAGACATTTTGAGATTTAAAAAGGCTGCATTTCATATCAAATTATGAATCACTTACCCTATTTTCCCTTGCTTTTCGTCTTCTTTTCTGGTAGTAACAAACAGCCAAGATGATAATAAGTAGAATTATGAATATAGCCAAAACACAGCTCAATATCAATCCGGTACCTGAAAGGTAATAAAATGAATTAGTATCATGCCTTTGAATTTACAGTTCTACGAGAAGAGTAGACATTTGGCTGGTAATTGTAATCCATAACATTGGTACATATCACTTTTATTATCTAAGATATTCAGTTAGTTAATGAAGCAATACATTCCCCTTTATCAATTTTGTGACTTTGGATAATTTTAGACATTTGATTTAAAGCTGTGTCATTATTCAGGGCTCAGCACAAAACTATAGTAAGTAAATTGTGTTTAATGGTAAAACGAACTTACAATATACATATACATTTCACTATTTATTCTTTCATGTAAGCATTTTATATTATTATACCTCACGTGACCTTATCATTCAATAATTAGAAAACTAATATTTCGTACTATTCACCGCTCAGATAATATTAACCGGTTAATAATTTCTAATATTATCCGCTGAGTGTACTATAAATAGAAATTCTGGGTTTTTTATGACGTCACCGTGACGTCACAATGTTTCAAAGCGCAATATTTGCTGAATCATAGCTAGTTTAACATAAATAATGACGTGGTTTGTTACACAGAAAGGGACCATCTGGAAAATGTTAAAAAGTATGGTTCCTAGTCAGTCTGTGCGAACTGCACATGCTGATCAGAATCGACACTTCATTCTATGCTAATTTACTGAAATCTACTTTATGTTTTTTTCCAAATGCAAAATCGGTTTACCTCTGCTTAGCCTGATCTCTTTCTCATCTAGATCTAGATCATGGAATTAACCAGGCAAAAGTGATGGCAGGCCTGACTTTGCGTGCATGTCACAAATACGAATGGATAAGGCATTCAGTTGATTCTAACATTTTTTGATTAACGGTGAAGGACTTATAAAGTTAGATAAATCGTAGATTAAAAGTTTTTATGTTGTTTCTTTTTCGGTATAATAAAATGAATATCGCATGCCTCTCAGGGCAATAGTACATATCGTCTACCCTCGAACCAGTAATATTGACCTCGGCTGAAGCCTCGGTCAATATTACCGGTCTCGGGTAGACAATATGTACTATTGCCCTGAGAGGCATGTGATATTTATATAATATTGACCTCTAACAGAAACATTGTATGTAATTTCAACATTGTGGTTAATTAAAGTGTGACTTACTTGCAGATGCTGAGGACCCTGATTCTGATCCGCCCGATCTTTCTGCGGTCGCAGCTCCTTGTCCTGGAAGAAAAGTTAAAAAGTAGCTCAAATCTGCGATCAGAGATTCATGTATTCTTTAATTCAGTCAGTTCTTACGTTTGTCCATTCATGATATTTAGATACAAGTAGCAGATTCAATCAGAAAGAAATGTATCATGTATATGTGTAGGCTGATCTATCCTGTTGATTTCCATGGTATGAACTGCAGTAGCATTTCTTTTCATGGCGTATATTACAATTTCTACATTTTTTCAGAATTTCATACTTGTTAAACCAGTAGGCCTATAGGGAACAAGTACCATTCCCCAGAAATACCCCCTATACGATATAGAGGCTACCTTGATCACAAGTGAGGATTATCTCATACTTGTACTAGGTACTGAAACATATTTATTGCTTTACATAAATTCTGATAAAAGCTATAGGTTAATGTTAGTCCTTCTCGATTCTAAATCCTCGGAACGGAAATGACACCAGTACTCAGGCCGAATGTATGGGGACAATGAGCAGCCAAGATCGACATCCGGGTAGATCTATTAGTCTGGTCAAACTAAAATAATATTAGTGCAACCTGGACAAAATTTGAACAGAATTGAAACCTATGCCAATACACTGAGGAAGTATCTAACTGTTCATAGAAAAAAATATAAAAGAATCCCTCCGTTCGGATTTTTGTAATTTTGGGGCAAAAATTGGGTATTTTTGCCAAAAAATGTGAAAAACTGGAATCTATCATTTTGTGAAAAATATATTGTTTGTGTGCTTATTCTGTGAGGAAATGTTATCAAATATGATTTTCTTTGATACCAAAAAAGAATTAGTTATAAAAAATAAAAAAAAATGACTTTTTTATAATTTTTCTATTGTTGGGGGGGGGGGGGGAGGACGGGGGATTACTGATACTAGCATAGTAATAAATATATTATGTATTCCTTTATTTGACTAAGATTTATCGTAATTGAATCCTCCTTTCATAAAATTATTAAATTCAAATTTAATCCATCATGCTGGTTACTAGTAAATGATTCGTCCTGTATTGAGAGAAAACTACTTTTGTCAAAGGACAAAAATCATAATGACCAAGGCAGCCATTAGTCCGGCAGCAAAACTCAGATTTTGAGCCAAACCTTGCAATAGCGTCTATAGAAAATGTTTTTACATTTTCTGATAGAGGAAACATAGTAGATTATGAAACCAAGTGATGCCACTCTGGCATCATTGAGCATTTTGCTAGAAACAAGATGGCGTCCAAGATGGCGGCCAAAACCCGTTTTTCACATGTAACAGCCTATCTGGCACTTATTTCCTTGCTCAATTCTCTCAAAACGTCACAAACATTGTGAGAATAAGAAATAATCAGCCTTTGTTGAGATATTTCAACTAAAACTATAGAAAATAAGCCTAAAATACATAATAAAGGGAAGTAACTCACTGAAAAAAGAGAAAACGTGCATATTGAAGCTACAAAAAGCAAACCCTTACCACATGCTTTTTATTGTGTTCATAATTACTTTTTATGCCCCCGTATCAAAAGATCGGGGGCATATTGTTTTACTTGTGTCTGTCTGTCCGTCTGTTTGTCCGTCCGTCCGTCTGTACGCCCGTCTGTCGGAAAATTTAACATTTGCCTTTTCTCAAAAGTATTTGACATACAAAGCTCAAATTTGGTATGCAACTTCCTTTTAATGATATCTATCTGTTCGAGACAATTTGACCTTCCTCAAAGTCATCTGTTAACCCTTATCAACCCTTTACTCTACGAAATCTTAATATTTTACAAAAATGGCCATTTCGGGGGCATTTGTGTTTCACCAACACATCTTGTTTCAATTTGTTATGTACATATTTCAGTAAATGTGGATGCATTTAAACTTATTTAAAAATTACATGCCAATGTAGCCGTTGTTGTAACTTAATTGAGGACCTGACTTTATTGAAGATCTACATGAAATTGGGGGGGGGGGGAGTATCACTTAACTTTGAAATCATGTAGGCATTGATTGTTTCTGTATGAAAATTTGTCATTTAGCAGATGGTTCTCAAAAGAAAGTTTAAAAAGCTTGGTTTAAGTGATATATATCATTTCTTAATGAGGTGAACTTGCGCAAGTATGCATGTTTGGATTATCTTTAATGCTCTGAATGTTTCAAATGCCAAAACTATAGCGCATAGGTCCCTTCAATCCATAAAACACCGACGCTCAGCTTCATTAAACTTGGCTGTTGTGGGTATATACAAGTTGCATGTTCTCATTGGAGATCAGATTGGACCACTTAATCCCGATTTATATGATCATGTTGGTAAATATAGAAATGTTGTTCACTACATATCTTATATTCATGCATTTATTTTACGTATACATGTACCATGTACCTTACATGTACGTTGCTCAAATTAATTAAGGAAGAGCAAATATGATATGGCATGAATTGTCCACCATTCACATAATAACTTTAAAATCTTTGGATTGTATAACTTTTCATTTCAACAAAACACTGTAAGCATCTAGACTTACAATTTAAACTCAAGATGTGTATTTTTGGCTCACTTTGGATCCCTGTCCCGTAATAGAAAAGAGTATTTGTCTGTGTTAATGCCATCTGTCGCTATTCTTTTTTTATCTCAAAAATCAACATTTTAAATTAAACAACCCAATAAATGTTTATGTCGGAGTCAAGATTCGAATCTTGGCGGATCCGGAATCAGCCTAAGCAGATCTGGTATTGGTCAAGACCAAACTGGAATCCTAGTTTGGACTAGTCCAGATTAGAATTTTAATTCTTGATTGGCAGATTCTTGATTGGTATAGGCTAAGTACTATGAAATTCCAATCTGCAAAGGTAGATCTAGAATGGTGCTCTCTACTGATAGACATTAAAAATCTTGTAATTGCACACCTGTAAAACCATTTTATAAGCATTGCAGTCCCTAAAAATCACTAAGGTGTTTTACCAGGGTTGGAATTAAACCACTGACAAGCTGCATAGTGACATGAGTCCACTCAGACTGTGCTCAAATATCTCAATGAAGATACTCTTAGCGCTAACCCCTCCTGACGACATAATCGTTCCACACACCTTACAGAAAACATCAGCACGCGCTCTTTGGGTGATGAACATAGGATAAGACTAGAGGAACATGACATACTTGTTGGGTGGTGGGTAAAAGAATATTGTGTTCAGGGATATTAATCGATCGAGGCAGATACTTAGACAGTCTTAGTAGCATAATTATGATATTACAGAGTATGAAACAATTCGTTATCGGAAGATTATGTTCAAGCACATGCCCCTGGGTAGTCAGGGGCACGTTGGGGAGGAGACTGTTGACTGTTGAGGCTATTGACTAATAAACAATTTCTTAAGGCTTGAACCCTTTAAGGAACATGATATGTCAGGCTGTCGAGTTTCTAGTAAGATGTTATTTTACAAAACCACACAAGCGAACTTGGTGTAGAACGTTCATTACCTTGCTCAGAATCTTGTGTCAGAACGATGTTCATCCTTGGAATATTCACTGAAGTCCTAGACTGTGTAGAGGGTATCACAATGTCAGAAATTACACAATTTCATGTATTAACATTGACCAAGAATGTACGTAGGCCGAACTCTTATTTTAAGGCCTGGTCACATATAATTGGACCATTTCAACACCATGTCCGCTTCGGACCAACAGCATACTATGCCACTGACCATTTTAGGACGTGCTACGGTCATAATGTAGACACGGAAGTGCGCATGTGGCTAGGTCTTGCAGTTGAATCTTTGGTTAGGCTCAAGAATCCAAAAACGTTGAGAGTTTTAAGAAAAATTATTCAAAATGGGTAAATCCACAAGACTAAGGAAGAGGCCTTCTCCTATTACAGCTGACAAAGCTGATAAATGTGTTCGTTAGTTTTCCAAGTAAATGTAAGCTCTAGTGTCAATTCATATAGAATGAGTTTGATCATCAGATTAGTTACAGAAGCTTTAAATAAAGTAGATCACGATTACACTAATGGTTAATTTGGCCCTATGTCCAGTAAAATATAATTGAAAGAGCAACATAACATTGTGTTTATTTTGTTTTCAAAATATAGAAATCCTAATCAGTCTTTACGAGTCGTATTTAATACATTTATATGTGATTGACAATTACAAGAATTTAAGATGAGGACCAAAATTATGACAGTGGACTTTAATTTTCTCTTACTTGTTGTTGTTGTTGTTGCTGCTATCGTCATCATTGTTGTTGTTGTTCATGTATCGTTTGAAATGGTGTCAAATATAATACAAATAACCTTAACGGAATCATAACTGGTACGTCTTGGTGTATTGAAATGGTAAATTGAGCGAAAACAGACTCCAAAGGTCATTTATTTCAAAAGATATTTTTAAGCGAATTACTTCCCTTTATTTATCATTTTTGGCTCATTTTCTCTAGTTTAAGTTGAAAAACCATATGAATAGGTAGTTATTTCTTATCTATATACTATTTTTGATATTTTGAGGGCAATTTAGAAACATGATTACTGCCAGATAGACCATTACATGGGAAAAACTGGTTTTGGCCGCCATCTTGGCCGCCATCTTGTTTCTAGCGAAATGCTCAATGATGCCAGAGTGGCATCACTTGGTTTCATAATCTATGTTTCCTCTATCAGAAAATGTAGAAACATTTTCTATAGACGCTATTGCACGGTCATCTTGGTTTGCTGCCGGACTACATTGAACCCATAATCCTATGATTGAAAGTTATAATATCCCAATGTTTAAGGTTCTACAATAAAACAGTGGAGATTTTGCATCATGGGATGGATATCGACTACAAACAAAAATAATCTCGATTCTGGTCAAATATTTTGCAATACATTATTCTAATAAACGCCCGGGCGTTTATTAGAAACATGGTCGATGGAAAAGTAGGGGGTGGGCGTTTATTAGAGGTATTCTACTTTTGTTAGTCAAAATTTGCGAATCCAGAGTCATTTCATAGGCTCTAAGTTCTGCAAATCAAATTTGGCAAAGTTTTGTTATAAGGACTGCAAAATACAAGTTTTCAATGAAATTCCTTCATTGCAAACAGTTTGAAGGCTGGACATTTTCTTTTTTATTGCTTTTGGAAGTTATCTTTGTTTATGACTTACATTATTTTAATCCGGAATCGGGGATGGGCGTTTATTAGAATCACCCTTTTTCGCTAAGATTGTGCTTAAAATAAGCAGATTTTCAGCCAATATTTGGGGGATGGGCGTTTATTAGAATATGGGCGTTTATTAGAAGACGGTAACTCTTTTATTTCTGCGTCAATTTTCAAAAGGTTTATTGCACGTACCCTGCCTTACTGAGCTCTTTTCTGATATAATATTAATTATTTGTGGAATACTTTTACTTTGTCCAGAAATTGATCCCAACCGACTAGAAAACGAAATGATAACGACTACGGTCAAATTAACTTTGCTTCAGGTAAGGAATTGTGCAATAATTTTCTTATTCACGAGTCAATTTTCAGGCGGTTTCTTGCAATTACGGAACTCTTTCCTTTGAAAACACCTCATACTTTTTGCAAATATTGATCCCAACCGACCAGAAAAACGACTTTATTTTTTTCTTGTCGGTGGGGATCAATTCTTGAAATAATTACAAGGATAATTCAAGTAAGTCATACATCACATGAAAGAGCTTAGTAAGGCGGGGTTTATGCAAAAAGCGTTAGAAAATTGACGGAGAAATAAGAAAATTATTGCAAAATGTCTTAGCTGAAGCGAGACAGAATTGTCCGTAGGTTTACCCATCCCACAATGCACATTCTCCACCGTAAATAAGCCCTATTTATTTTACCTGGCAGTTAAAAAGGCAACGGGAAAAAGTTATAAACAACTATTTTCCTGGTTATTCGCAACATTAGATCAGGCAATATCGGTTCTTACTTTGAATTTAATATATAAACCTCGGATTTACTAATCTATGAAACATGAAAAATTTTGCTAAGCAACACTCTCTCTGATTCAATTGGGATGGGGTGATTTGACTTTTCTAACAATATACAATGATGGAACCTGTATGTCATGAAAAACAATAGAATGTGTATCACGATTTAGTTTATTTGCTTTCAATATTTGCTTTCATTTGTATGTTTATCCTTGAAGATGGCAGAGCTTCAAGTTGCCAAGCAAATGGGCATGGCAAAACAGGATGTTGTTGACAAGAAGTTTGTAAGAAAGACGAAAAAGAGCTATAGCGCAGTATTGCGGTGGTTAGCACAATATGTTTTGTTTTTAAATGTAGAATATGAGTGTCGGACGCCCTAACATCACATTTGTTAGCTGCCCCTCCTTAAGTTACTTGTGTCATGGTCCCTAAGGCTCTTAGCGAACGGAAGAGTGGAAAAACATCATTCCTGTCAAGGATCATTTCCGATTAAGAGAGAGGTGGTAAGATGACCATAGGATAGTAATGTCACTGATGGCATAGGTCTAATACCCTATGACTGGAAAATGAGTTTTATCATTATTTTTTACAAATACCAAGGTGATTCTTTTGCATGCAACAATTACTACGGACCTGAGCATATAGACCATATCATGAAGTTATTTGAGCATATGATAGACTCTTTGGTACACAACTTCATTAACAAGGACTCGGTGCAATTTTGGTTTGTTCCTGGTTGAGGTATCACGGCTGCAATCTTTAAAATAAGAGCAAAGATATGTTTATAAATCTTACCCTATATTACAATTAAATGTAAAGAAAAGCCAAAGTTTAATGAGTTTTGATCAAATAAATTTTTCATTTAATTGGCCTGGAATAGGGGATGGGGCCCAAGATCCCTCATCCCATATCATGGCTGTCTAAAGGTATATAAATTTCACAAACCATAGAAAACAATCTAGTAAATGATAAATTTTTGGCAAAAACAAAATTTAGGTGGAATACTAAGTAAGCCAATAATAGACAAGTAAAAATTCATTAAACTCATTAGTTGATTTCAAGTGGGAAAGCAATAATCAAAGGAGCTACCTATAGTTACAAATGCCTGAAGTTCCAATAGAAATACTTAGAATGTAAAAATAACATGAGGGGCCAAGATACCACAGGAATGTTTGGCCACCGGTCGCCAAGATACTTCAGCCTGTTTACCTTGCCCGTCTCCCCGGGGGTCAAGATACGAAGGGTGAGGGCAAAGATACACCCTGAAATTTTGGTACTTATGTGCAATCTACTCCCAGGCGCCAAGAAATACTGATATCATCACCCATGCAGTGATGCTTGGGGGAAGTTCATGAAGATCCTTCCACTTGTGTCATTAAATGAGCATGGGTTCAAGGAAGGGTCTTATATGCCTTTGCACGTTCTACCCTTCACCAGTAGTGAGTTTCACACCAAATGCTTTGGATTTAAAGCGTCTCAGTCAAAATGACACAGCTGTGATCTTTTGGGTATTTTGGGGTCTGACACAGACCCCCTGACGACATTTTGACGCAGGGTTTATAGGTACAAAGATTAGGATCCCATAAAACTCACCGGCACTATGCGGACTGTGCCTCAGATGGTATGGACATGTCTGGCATGCAACCCCTTATATTTACTCTGTAATGTCTGGAGCTAGAGACAAAAGATGTCAAAGAAAGACCTGGGTTGGCTGTGTCATGACTGATATTAGGAGTATCGTCTCAGTGGCATTAATCAACAGAGGAGCCTAGGCGTTGACAGAAACTGATTTCCTGCAGCCTACACCTTTAGTAAAGAAACATCCTCAACTGTTTGTCAGACAATTAAAACAATCCTCATGACAAAAATGTAATCATCTTTCCATTGTTTGTCTATTCGCTGTATCTCTTTAGCTGTAAACTGATTCACGCCGACTTTGGTATGTTTGACAATTATTCGTAAACATAAAAGTCTTTTGGTCCAGAATTTCAGCTGATTAAGACAGCGATATTCATTGTCAGAAATGAAGAATAAAGAATTTGTTGACCATGCCAATTGCTATATATCATACGGGATTTTCTGTACCATGCGGTAAAAAGATATAATTTGACTATTTCGTCTAACATATGATTCAGTAGCTCTACATGGAGCCTTTGATAAGATACAGAGCATTTATTAACATCCCCACCAGCCCCGGGTATCAATATATTTTTTCATATTCTACAGGAGTCAAACCCTCTAACTGTAATACATATAATTTGACTTTTTTAACCAAAAACAGTTTATTTACAGTAATTTCATTGATGTCTAATAGTAGTTCATTTCATGTAAACATCACATTTCACATTTTCAGAAAAGATACAACAACACAAAAAAAACAAACTAATAACTAATCTATGTAATTCTAACATGGTCAGGTGCACCAAATACTGCAATTTGAAAGAGAAGAGCCAAACTGAGTGTTGAATCCAAATCCAATTAATTCAATATAATCTAAAATAGAAATCCCAATAAAGAAATGATAACTATTACTATAATAGTAATTAATACCCCCCCCCCCCCCGCCTAGGCGCCCCCCCCCCCCTTTGATGAAAAAGAAATCAGAAAAAATCATTTGTTATGGTTTTTAGCTAAATTTTATTGTTGTATCAATGTAATCGATATTTGATAACATTTTCGCAAACAAAACCTTGATGAAAATAATTTTTTATCCAAAAAGTAGAAAAATCCATTTTTTTCTAATTTTCAGCAAAATACCAATTTTTTGACCCAGTATTACAAAAATCCGAACGGAGGGATTCTTTTATATTTTTTCTGTGAAAAGGTAGATACTTCCCGAGTAGAATGGTGCATATTTCATTTCTGTTCAAATTTTGTCCAGGTCAAATCATATATTGACCAGACTATATGGAACTCAGAACTTACGACTGAGTTTAAGATAGTTATATTTCTTCGTCTATGATTCATCTTATGTTTAACACAGTTACTCCTTTTGACTCCCCCAAAGACAAAGGCATTGGAAAGTTTTGTGGAAAAAGAAGAAATTGATTGTGAAAAGCAATTTCTTCATTTCCCACAATACTTTATACACAAAAATACCAAAAAATGTTAATTTTCATTCATTTTAAATTGTCGTCTGCAACATCTTCGAATATGAACCAGTCTAACATTTTGTCGTTTGGTAATGGGTTAAAGTAAACTTGTCTAAGGCCATGATATCAAACTTACCAAGTTGACAAGGAGAGGCTGAGCCACTCCATTCTCCATCCTCCTTACATATTTTGGTGTTGTTTTCAGCCAGAACATATCCAGTATAACAGTCAATCAGTGCGGTGTCACCATACTTAGTCCCTGTTGTACTGATTATAAATCCATAATAAGGTCGAGGGTAAGGACCGCAATCTGAAATAAAGTCATAACAAAGTTACATCTGTTTAACGGTATTCCTAACTCGGAAAAATTGAAAAGAGTCAGACAACAATACACTTTCACAAAACAAGCATTTTTCATATGCTTCTGTGTTAGCCCTTTATCTGCTCTTTACCAAAATAGTCCCGCTACGTTGTTTCAAAACATTGAGATGAAAATATATTGTACTGCAGTCTGAAATTCTCAAAACTTTTGATACCATTACAGTAATTGCTAAATGTCCCTGAAACAGTAGAGTATAATTTTGACCTCTAACATTCTATGAATGGAAATGCATTTGTTGTCTCATTTGCTGCTTTATATTGTATGAATACAATAGACAGTAAACACGCGATTATCCATTTCGAAATTGTATGCTCCTTGAAGCAATATTTGGTTATATTCAACTAGATTATTAAATACTGGTTATCAATATTAAGTATGCCTGGTCATAGGTATGTTAAAAATGCTACAATATGCTCAAATTATATGATTCTCTTCATGGGCGGATCTAGAGGGAACTGCCTATTGTTGTCACTGGTTGTACACAGACTTTGTATATGTGTTTATGTAATTGAAAAGGCTGGAGGCCGATTTTCAATAAAACATTTGAATTGAATTGATTCACACACCTGTCAGTTTGCAACTGGGCAAAGAACTCCATGTGCCGTTGCTCTGGCAAGTGATAAATTCCGCCCCACTAAGTTGAAACCCTTTGTCACATTTCACGATGGCATGTTCACCACCAGTCGTGCCTCGCGGTGTTATAGCTGAGCCGTTCATTAAATCTAGCTGTCCACAATCTACAATGATATACACATTTCCATGTTATTTCGTGGAATTGACAATATGGACTACAAAATTAGTCCCCTTTCAAATGCAACATCTTGTTGCATCCGTGTCATTCATTTTCAAGAGGTTTGAGACATGTACATGAACCCCGAAAACGTCGTTCTAACTTGGGGTATACGAATCCCATTAGATATATATCTGTCTAAAACAATATAACAGTTGATCAGAAAATACAGTTCATATTATCATTTACCATTTTCTTTGGCATATATAAAACCCTTTTGCAATAAATTCCACTTGGCTCTCTATTTAGTCAATTGACTGATTTAATGGGATTTACAACTTCTATGGTCATATCGCGGCGGCTCGAACATCTAACCATGGATTCCTGTCAATTTCCCTCACCGGTATTACCACAACATCCTTTCCGAGCCTACAGCTGATCGTACACATACGTTTAAGATTATCAGATCATTGGTTGTAGACAAATGTCAGAAATGATGTTTGGCGCGGCCGGAGATCGAACCTTGGACCCCATGGATGAGTCCGATGCGCTACCAATTGTGCTATTGCCTCGGCCCCAACTTATAGTTCAAGGCACGACCTTATTCACGGTGGGTAACCCACGTGACTTTTGGGAAGCGTTCACACCGAAAAAATCGTCCGCTTCAAGGGTAAGTTTTCTTTAATTTTTCAGCTTATACGCTTTATACGATTTCTTCAAACATTCAAGCGAAAGTTTGTTTCGGTGCACGTGAACGCTTCCCACTTTCGCTTTGCACTTAGAAACACTTTGGCTCAAATGTTTAAAGAAACCACTGGATTTAGAACAGGGTGAGTTAGAGCCGCGAATAGCCCTCTTAAATGCGCGTTCCGTGCACTTTATCTCATAAAAATCAATAGAGTATAAGCTGAGAAATTAAACAAAACATACATTGAAGCGGGCGATTTTTCCGTGTGGACGCTTTCCAAAAGTCACATGGGTTACCCACCGTGTTATTAGGGAGCTAACAATAATGTAATTACCCATGTAGTTGCAAGCTGGTGTCGAACTCCAAGTGCCATTCGTTAAACATGTTATAACCTTGTCACCGATTAGTTCAAACCCTTCTGCACATTCAATAAATGCACTCTTACACAATAATAACTTACCTATCAACTTGCAACTAGGTAGAGAACTCCATGTACCGCTATTTTGACAAATAATAATATCCTCCCCGATCAGTTGAAATCCTATATCACATTTAACAGTAGCATGTTCGCCGACAGTCGTACCTCGTGGTGCTGAAGCCTTGCCGTTGGTTAAAACAAGCCGTCCACAATCTAAAGTAAATACAAAATGTGTATGTTTCATGAACGCCGTATATTGCATTAATGTATTATTTTTCATTTAAAGGATTTGTTGCATGTAACCTCGGAAAATAGCGCTCTACGAGTAGGGGTATATGATTCCTTTAAGAATTGAACGTACCTATCTAAATATTTGACATAAATCAGAAAATACAATTCACGTAATCTTTTACTCTGTTTTTTATCAAACATTTAGCATTTCTGTAATAAATTCCACATCACATAACTTTCTATGCACCAATAGTCTAAGACCCGACATCTAGTAACAGGGTAGTAACTTGAATTACCTATAAAGTTGCAAGATGGTGTAGAACTCCAATTGCCATCATTTAAACATGTTATAACTTTGTCACCAATTAGTTCAAACCCTTCTGCACATTCAATAAAGGCATTCTCGCCAAATGTAGTTCCCCTTGGTATTAATGCAGTTCCATTATCAGGAGCAGGATTTCCACAATCTGGAATATATGGGCGATTAGAGTATACAAAGGACAGGAAGATAAGACGTTGGATATTCTAAAATCCAATAGACATTAAAAATACAAATACACATGTATGTTTTCGCGACCAAATACATAGTTATGCAGATCTATGTACTGACCAGTATATTGTACACTATTAGAACTTACCTATCAACTAAAGTAATTTATATTTAACCGGAAAATGTAATAAAATGGCTGCCAATTTGACATTACCTCTTATTTTAGTATTCTCAAAAATATTATATAGATATCGACGTTTTGATAGATATCTATTTGTTAAAACGAATATAGATGGTTTTTTTTATGTTTTTTGTGGCTATCAGCGTCTGGATTTCTACAAGAGGCAAATGAAATGTTGAAAACGTACAAAATCGACATAGGAAAAGATGTGGATTAGATTATTAAATGTTCTATTATCTATAGGTTGTATATCTACGATTCGTGTAATCATTACCTTTAATAATGCAGCTTGGCAAGCTACTCCATCCGGTAGCAGTACAATTGATGATACCATTACCATCTAGCCTATATCCGTCATCACATGTAACACTTGCTTGTTGACCCTGGGTTGTGCCAGAAGGTACCAGCGCTCTCCCGTTACTAGGTGCTGGATCCCCGCAATCTGAAACGGTGTACGCGGAGTGTTTCAAAACTCCGAACGACATATTAGTCCATGGTAACAAATACTTGCCAATATCAAGTTGTATTATGTGCGCTATTTTTACAGCATATTTTGATGAAAGCATTTATTTTTATAGCACATTTTAAAGAAAATATTTCCTTATGTTTTGATTTCTGGTAAATTACAAGCTTTTGTTCCAAAGAACGCGTGCATAATGTTCCACTGGAAGCATCTTTAGAAATCAAATAAAGAATAAGAACCGATGTCCAACTAGAAGTTAAAGAAAGTAAATTATTATTATTTAAACAATTAGCTAACATATTCCTTACATTTGTACAATTCAAGAAGAAAGTGATATACCTTTCAAGCACACAGCTTGTCCACTCCATTTTGAAGTATTCGTGCACGTGATATAAACGCTGCCCGCCAAAACAAACCCGGGATCACACAGAATGAGAGCCGATGCTCCATAAGTCGTGCCTCCAGATAGGTAGGCACTACCGTTGAGCGGCGTGGGATCGCCACAATCTAGAAAACAAGCATATGCACTCGTCTGAGTGGATTAATTCACTATTATCCACTATCCGATTGAACAAGTGTATGATTTTGATATTACCCGACAAGATTTGTATAATACAGGTTGTCTCAAACACTAGTTAAGAAGTTCTGTCAACCGATTGTGGTACCGTTTGGTACAATATCAATCAAAAGATTTGAAAAAAAAGAAATCTGTCAATTTTAATTTTGGAAGAAAATACAGCTTCTTTTATTTTATGGTCATAGAATAGGTCTTACATACGACTGAAAGGTTTTCTTGAAATTTGATTCCATGCTATGTGTACATATCAGACTTCGACAGAAGACACTTTACACTATGCGCATGAATACGACTTTGTTAACTCTTTCAAAATATTTAGGAGGTAGAATTTGAAAGGTGCTGCACACGACTGAATCGATGTGAATGACTTGTGAATAATTTGTGTCTAATATAGCACAGAAAATATTGAAATAGCAAGAGAAAATGCTGGTAATCAGCATTTTCTTCTTTAGTCTCAATGTTTTCCTAAGTCAAATCCTCGTTTTGTTTTGTATAAGGTTTATGATTTTGACTTTAAACAAATGTTGAACACTCAAATACTGGGCAATATCGATCTAATATTCGCAAAAAGTGACACTCTTATCATATTGCGATGTTCAGAGCAATGTTTTAGCCAGGTAGACTTCATTCTGTGATCCTTCATTAGTTGTATTTGATAAAGTTCCAACACGAAATCAGTGGCATAGGAAGGTTTATAATATGGGGGGGGGCAAACGTTAAAGTAAATGGAAATATGGGTGAATTATGGGGGGCATGGGGGGCAGGCCCCTTTTCTAAATTATTAAGGGGGCTGCCCCTTTTCCTACGCCTATGGAAATAAAAATGTTAGTCAATAATTTCCTTAAAATGCAATCATGAATTATACCCAACGTGTGAACAGTCGACTGAAGGACTATCGATACACAGAATTCGTGACGTCACTTCTCACGTGAAATTAGGTCAAGTTGCGTAATAAATGAGATTACATTCCTGAGTGTAGGCCTATAACGCAGACGACGGAAAGAAAATAAATGCAAGCGGTAGATCTATGTTACTCTTTCCTCAAACAGGCTTGTTTTATCTACAACACACGGGTAAGTACAAACCATGTAAATATGTATATTTACACTTGCGTAGGAAGATGGGGACCAGGCCCCCCAATAATTTAGATGGGGGCAAAATATCCGATGGCTCCCCCACAATAATACACCCATACTTTCCTTCATGAAATGTTCAGGTATAAACTGCTGTCTGAAAGAGCCCAGGTTGCAGGAAATGGCCTCTTAGAATTCACAATTTTCGAGGGGCATGCCTCAGACCCCCTAGCAATTTAGGAAATACAGAAAATATTTGAGTCTAAAATGGAACCAGAATATTCTGGGCAAAACTGCAGTATGGTCACAATTATTGTAGCGGCATTAGGTTACAGATGTCATATTTTATTTAATTGATCTATATTAGAGAATGACATGGATATTGACAAAACTTTATCTCGGCGCAGTAGATCTAGATCGTCTCTTTTCAACAAAAAAACTCGTAACTGCAGTTTAAGAAAGCTGCAGTTAAAATGTTTTTGTTGAAAAGCAGCGATATTCTGGATAAATGTTGGTCTCAAATTTCCTATACCTAGTCCAACAATGATTTAATTTAGGTATGCAGGAATCTAATCCGAGTTGTCTCTGATGAAATTCGCTCTTTGATATGTTGATGCCTCTCATTTAGCGACATCAACATATCAAAGAGCGAATTTCGTCAGACAAAATTCGGATTTGCATGAATCAGACATCACTAGATCCAGATCCGTCATGGCTTAAATTATATGTAACATTAATATGTATGTTTTAAATATTTTGTAAATATGTGTTTATGACGAGGAACGACCATCGTTCAAGTCTGAATTAAAGTTTATTGAGTTGAGTTTATTTATTGATATCGTCGCTTTTCTTCAAAACTAGTGAGCTGTACTGCACTACTTAATGAGCTATTGGAAGAAATTGAAAGACATTGCTTTGTGCCATGGTAAAAGTCTTGTACCTGAGATAAGGGCTGCAGTTATTTGGGCACCAATACGTGTCACACTTTATGAGAACGGATATTGTTGTGACCATAACTTTGGATTTCGACCATTCTTTCTATGAACATACCCAAAAGAATAAAGCCTTTTGACGTGCTAATAAGTCCGAGAAAAATATTGAGACAAAAGAAGCATTTTCACTTTTTTGTTATTTTATATAAGTTTTGTTCCAGAAAGGCTACTTTTATAACCACATACGTTTTGCGGACATTATTTAACACCTTTCATATTGGAACAGTCTTGCATTCTACCGTTTGGGAAAGGGCTAATGTGGGGTGGCCAGCGATCGGTTACGTACAAGCTTGTTTTAGAGTTACCACACGGGATCAGATAGCGGACAATATAAATTACCTCTTATCAGGCACTTAGGTTGACTATCCCATCCGTGCGCAGTACATTTCACCAGACCTGTGGAGTTGAGTTCATAACCATTGTCACAAGTCACTGTAGCAATCGCCCCGAAGGCGGTGCCATCAGGCGTCGAAGCTTGGCCGTATGGGGTCACCAGATTACCGCAATCTGTGAAAAAAAATACCAGACGGCACAATTTTAGACTATGCCAAATTAAAAAACGATGCATAATTATAACAATTTCAAGTAAATTAAGTTTTATATTTTTTTTTTTTTTTTTTTTTTTTTTTTTTTTTGTAAAATTAAAACATTGTGGGAAATGAAGAAATTGCTTGTGACAAGCAATTTCTTCAATTTCCACAATATTTTCACAAGCCTTTTTCATGAATGGCATCAAAAAGCGTCATGATGTGGTAATGAGACTGGGTTGACACTCTTCAGTATTTGATGAGCAATTCAGAAACAGTGTAGCCTAACTTCAGCTTACTCAAATCACGCTCAAAGCCAGAAAAAATTCTAGAGAACTGAAATGTCACTGTAGGCACGAGACACTCAAGAAAAGCCTATATAAACAAAACTCGTTTAGTTGGAAAGTGGCGTCAGCGTGATAATATAGTCCATATAATGTCTGTGATAATGCCCATGTGCCTGTTTCATCAAATGTTTTTGACATACAAACGCATTAGAAGCGAAATAACAACAACCACGTAATTTTGTCGTTAGTAATCGGTAAGGCAAAATACGTCTGAAATGTTTTGATGAAACTGGCCCCATGACTGTGTTTTAAAGATAATTTCCCTTGTTTAATTAAGCAGCATCTGTTAACATTATGCGTAGGTAGCTGCGAAATAGTTCCACGTTGACGTACTCAACGAACTAACTGATATTCTTGCTATACCAGTGACCGATTAGGCATGTTTGGCTTGTGAACCAATTGCCTACCAGTAAACAAACCTTTGCCAAAAGCCAAAATGCATTTATGTACCCAATGAACTTCAATCGAAATTTTATTACGCAGAAATGATGAAGCTATGCAGGTTGACCATTCTATACGAATTTTCTAGAATATATTTTACATCTGTTTGTATGTCCGACAAAATGCGATATTGTTTTGGATATGGTAAGAAATAGAAATAATGAAAACAGGTCTCATGTTAATGACGTAATGAAGATGTCCATAAGTATGCATTAATTCAAAATTCTAAACCGTTCAACATTCTTATGTTTGTATTTCGAATGGAAATAAAACAAAGTGTAGGAATTACTGGCACTTTTTTTTCAAATTTCGCCCCTGGCTCTTTAGTGCTAATGATTGGTTGCATACCTTTAAACCGCAAAGACTTCAATGTTCAATGACTGCACTGGTCTGAATATAATAACAAATATACCTGTGGGATCCAACACAATTTTCGCGTTTCAATTCTCGTTTTTGATTCATCAACACAGCACAGACTTTGATTCCATGTTCAATGACTGCGCCGGTCTGAATATAATCACAAATATACCTGTGGGATTGCAAGTCGGATAGTTCGTCCATGTAGCGTCAGCTTGGCACGTAATTGTTGTAGGCCCAGACAGATTGTATCCAGGATCGCATGTCACCGTGACCCCTGCCGAGTAGGTAAACAGTGCACCACTATTAAGGGAACCGTTCACAGGCGTCGGGTCACCGCAATCTACAAAGGAATGGTGAGCCATTAATATGTATTTTGTTTCTATCCGCGTTGATAACTCGAAAATGCAATTCAGATCCCGATCACATGTCATAATTTTCAATCAACGAAAGAAACCAAGGATTTGTGCAGGTTTTAGGAACATGAACTAGAAATCAGAAGTTTAAGTGTAGAACACACAAAGATTTTGTTACCTTTGATCTCACATGTTGGATAAGCACTCCAGTTGCCATGTTCAGTGCACGTGACGACCGCATCTCCGATCATTGAGTAACCAGCATTACAACTGATAAAGGCTACGTCTCCGTAAGTCGTTCCCGTCGGTGTTAGGGAAGTACCGTCTGTTGGCGACGGGTCATCACAATCTGTAAGAAATCGAATACAATGATAGGGAAAACAAATTAAATGAATGCAAAATGTTTCTATCGGACAGTATAGCTGACATGGCGCATGAAAAACAAAGGTGTTTCAAGTTTAAACAAAAGTCAATAATTTGCCGGGATGAAGGTACGAGGATATGTCAAACACAGGAAAATGGGCATTACCTTTAATGTCACAGGTTGGACTTTCGTTCCATCCAGAATCCGTACATGTTATTGAAGAGGAACCTTGCAGGTCATAGCCGGAGTTGCAGCTTATTGTAGCTGTCTGTCCTATTGTCGTACCCAATGGAGCGTGCTCGTTCCCATTTACTGGTTTTGCACTACCACAATCTGTAATATTAAAGCGAAGTATTACTGAAGGAGGGCAATGTCATTTTAACAGTACAATTGCTTCAAAGTAGTGGTTATCCAACACAATTGTCGCGTTTCAATTCTTGTTTTTTATTCATCAACACTACACTGACTTTGATTAAATGTTTAATGACTGCAGCTGTCTGAATATAATCACAAATATACCTGTGGGATCGCAAGTCGGATAATTTGTCCATGTAGCGTCAGCTTGGCACGTAATGGTTGTAGGCCCAGACAGATTGTATCCAGGATCGCATGTCACCGTGACCTCTGCCGAGTAGGTAAACAGTGCACCACTATTAAGGGAACCGTTCACAGGCGTCGGGTCACCGCAATCTACAAAGAAATGGTGAGCAATTACTAAGCATTTTGTTTCAATCCGCGTTGATAACTCGAAAATGCAATTCAGATCCCGATCACATGTCATAATTTTCAATCAACGAAAGAAACCAAGGATTTGTACAAGTTTTAGAAATATGAACTCGAAATCAGAAGTTTGAGTGTAGAACACACAAAAATTTTGTTACCTTTAATCTCACATGTTGGATAAGCACTCCAGTTGCCATGTTCAGTGCACGTGACGACCGCATCTCCGATCATTGAGTAACCAGCATTACAACTGATAAAGGCTACCCGCCCGTAAGTCGTTCTCCACGGCGTTAGGGAAGTACCGTCTGTTGGCGACGGATCATCACAATCTGTAAGCAATCGAATATCATAACAGATCTAGTGAAAGCAAATTAAATGAATGTAAAATATTTCTATCGGACAGTTCAGTTGACATGGCGAGTGCAAAAACAAAAGCGTTTCAAATTTAAACAAAACACAAAAAAATGACGGGATTAACATACGAAGATATACCAAACACAGGAAAATGAGCATTACCTTTGATGACACAGGTTGGACTATCGTTCCATCCAGAATCCGTACATGTTATTGAAGAGGAACCTTGCAGGTCATAGCCGGAGTTGCAGCTTATTGTAGCTGTCTGTCCTATTGTCGTGCCCAATGGAGCGTGCTTGTTCCCATTTACCGGTTTTGCACTACCACAATCTGTAATATTAAAGCGATGTGTCATTTGAGGAGGGCAATGTCATTTTAACAGTAAAATTGCTTGAAAGGAATGATTCTCCAACACAATTTTCGCGTTTTAAATCTTGTTTTTTATTCACCAACACTGCACAGATCAAATGTTTAATGCACCGATCTGAATATAATCACAAACATACCTGTGGGATTGCAAGTCGGATAGTTCGTCCATGTAGCGTCAGCTTGGCACGTAATGGTTGCAGGCCCAGACAGATTGTATCCAGGATCGCATGTCACCGTGACCTCTGCCGAGTAGGTAAACAGTGCACCACTATTAAGGGAACCGTTCACAGGAGTCGGGTCACCGCAATCTACAAAGGAATGGTGAGCAATAACTATGTTTTTTGTTTCAATCCGTTTTGAGAACTTAAATATGCAATTCAGCTCCCAATCACATGTCGTAATTTGCAATCAACGAAAGAAACCAAGGATTTGTACAGGTTTTAGAAACATGAACTAGAAATCAGAAGTTTAAGTGTAGAACACACAAATATTTTGTTACCTTTGATCTCACATGTTGGATAAGCACTCCAGTTGCCATGTTCAGTGCACGTGACGGCCGCTTCTCCGATCATTGAGTAACCAGCATTACAACTAATAAAGGCTACCTCTCCGTAAGTCGTTCCCCACGGCGTTAGGGAAGTAGCGTCTGTTGGCGACGGGTCATTACAATCTGTAAGCAATCGAATACCATGATAGGGAAAACAAATTAAATGAATGTAAAATGTTTCTATCGGACAGTTCAGTTGACATGGCGCGCGAAAAACAAAGGTGTTTCAAATTTAAACAAAACTCAATAATTTGCCGGGATTGACATACGAAGATATACCAAACACAGGAAATTGGGCATTACCTTTGATGACACATGTTGGACTTTCGTTCCATCCAGAATCCGTGCATGTTATTGAAGAGGAGCCTTGCAGGTCATAGCCGGAGTTGCAGCTTATTGTAGCTGTCTGTCCTATTGTCGTGCCCAATGGAGCGTGCTCGTTCCCATTTACCGGTTCAGCACTACCACAATCTGTAATATTCAAGCGAAGTATTACTTAAGGAGGGCAATGTCATTTTAACAGTACAATTGCTTGAAAGGAGTGGTTATCCAACACGATTGTCGCGATTCAATTCTTGTTTTTTATTCACCAACACTGCACAGATTAAATGTTTAATGACTGCAGCTGTCTGAATATAATCACAAATATACCTGTGGGATCGCAAGTCGGATAGTTCGTCCATGTAGCGTCAGCTTGGCACGTAATTGTTGTAGGTCCAAACTGATTGTATCCAGGATCGCATGTCACCGTGACCTCTGCCAAGTAGGTAAACAGTGCACCACTATTAAGGGAACCGTTCACAGGCGTCGGGTCACCGCAATCTACAAAGGAATGATGAGCCATTAATATGTATTTTGTTTCTATCCGCGTTGATAACTCGAAAATGCAATTCAGATCCCGATCACATGTCATAATTTTCAATCAACGAAAGAAACCAAGGATTTGTACAAGTTTTAGAAATATGAACTAGAAATCAGAAGTTTGAGTGTAGAACACACAACAATTTTGTTACCTTTGATCTCACATGTTGGATAAGCACTCCAGTTGCCATGTTCAGTGCACGTGACGACCGCATCTCCGATCATTGAGTAACCAGCATTACAACTGATAAAGGCTACGTCTCCGTAAGTCGTTCCCGTCGGTGTTAGGGAAGTACCGTCTGTTGGCGACGGGTCATCACAATCTGTAAGAAATCGAATACAATGATAGGGAAAACAAATTAAATGAATGCAAAATGTTTCTATCGGACAGTATAGCTGAAATGGTGCATGAAAAACAAAGGTGTTTCAAGTTTAAACAAAAGTCAATAATTTGCCGGGATGAAGGTACGAGGATATGTCAAACACAGGAAAATGAGCATTACCTTTGATGACACAGTTTGGACTTTCGTTCCATCCAGAATCCGTACATGTTATTAAAGAGGAACCTTGCAGGTCATAGCCGGAGTTGCAGCTTATTGTAGCTGTCTGTCCTATTGTCGTGCCCAATGGAGCGTGCTTGTTCCCATTTACCGGTTTTGCACTACCACAATCTGTAATATTAAAGCGATGTGTCATTTGAGGAGGGCAATGTCATTTTAACAGTACAATTGCTTGAAAGGAATGATTCTCCAACACAATTTTCGCGTTTTAAATCTTGTTTTTTTATTCACCAACACTGCACAGATTAAATGTTTAATGCACCGGTCTGAATATAATCACAAACATACCTGTGGGATTGCAAGTCGGATAGTTCGTCCATGTAGCGTCAGCTTGGCACGTAATGGTTGCAGGCCCAGACAGATTGTATCCAGGATCGCATGTCACCATGACCTCTGCCGAGTAGGTAAACAGTGCACCACTATTAAGGGAACCGTTCACAGGAGTCGGGTCACCGCAATCTACAAAGGAATGGTGAGCAATAACTATGTATTTTGTTTCAATCCGTTTTGAGAACTTGAATATGCAATTCAGCTCCCAATTACATGTCGTAATTTTCAATCAACGAAAGAAACCAAGGATTTGTACAGGTTTTAGAAACATGAACTAGAAATCAGAAGTTTGAGTGTAGAACACACAAATATTTTGTTACCTTTGATCTCACATGTTGGATAAGCACTCCAGTTGCCATGTTCAGTGCACGTGACGGCCGCTTCCCCGATCATTGAGTAACCAGCATTACAACTAATAAAGGCTACCTCTCCGTAAGTCGTTCCCCACGGCGTTAGGGAAGTAGCGTCTGTTGGCGACGGGTCATTACAATCTGTAAGCAATCGAATACTATGATAGGGAAAACAAATTAAATGAATGTAAAATGTTTCTATCGGACAGTTCAGTTGACATGGCGCGCGAAAAACAAAGGTGTTTCAAATTTAAACAGAACTCAATAATTTGCCGGGATTAACATACGAAGATATACCAAACACAGGAAATTGGGCATTACCTTTGATGACACAGGTTGGACTTTCGTTCCATCCAGAATCCGTGCATGTTATTGAAGAGGAGCCTTGCAGGTCGTAGCCGGAGTTGCAGCTTATTGTAGCTGTCTGTCCTATTGTCGTGCCCAATGGAGCGTGCTTGTTCCCATTTACCGGTTCAGCACTACCACAATCTGTAATATTCAAGCGAAGTATTACTTAAGGAGGGCAATGTCATTTTAACAGTACAATTGCTTGAAAGGAGTGGTTATCCAACACGATTGTCGCGATTCAATTCTTGTTTTTTATTCAACAACACTGCACAGATTAAATGTTTAATGACTGCAGCTGTCTGAATATAATCACAAATATACCTGTGGGATCGCAAGTCGGATAGTTCGTCCATGTAGCGTCAGCTTGGCACGTAATTGTTGTAGGTCCAAACAGATTGTATCCAGGATCGCATGTCACCGTGACCTCTGCCAAGTAGGTAAACAGTGCACCACTATTAAGGGAACCGTTCACAGGCGTCGGGTCACCGCAATCTACAAAGGTATGGTGAGCCATTAATATGTATTTTGTTTCTATCCGCGTTGATAACTCGAAAATGCAATTCAGATCCCGATCACATGTCATAATTTTCAATCAACGAAAGAAACCAAGGATTTGTACAAGTTTTAGAAATATGAACTAGAAATCAGAAGTTTGAGTGTAGAACACACAACAATTTTGTTACCTTTGATCTCACATGTTGGATAAGCACTCCAGTTGCCATGTTCAGTGCACGTGACGACCGCATCTCCGATCATTGAGTAACCAGCATTACAACTGATAAAGGCTACGTCTCCGTAAGTCGTTCCCGTCGGTGTTAGGGAAGTACCGTCTGTTGGCGACGGGTCATCACAATCTGTAAGAAATCGAATACAATGATAGGGAAAACAAATGAAATGAATGCAAAATGTTTCTATCGGACAGTATAGCTGACATGGCGCATGAAAAACAAAGGTGTTTCAAGTTTAAACAAAAGTCAATAATTTGCCGGGATGAAGGTACGAGGATATGTAAAACACAGGAAAATGGGCATTACCTTTAATGACACAGGTTGGACTTTCGTTCCATCCAGAATCCGTACATGTTATTGAAGAGGAGCCTTGCAGGTCATAGCCGGAGTTGCAGCTTATTGTAGCTATCTGTCCTATTGTCGTACCCAATGGAGCGTGCTCGTTCCCATTTACTGGTTTTGCACTACCACAATCTGTAATTTTCAAGCGAAGTATTACTGAAGGAGGGCAATGTCACTTCAACAGTACCATTGCTTCAAAGTAAAGGTTATCCAACACAATTGTCGCGTTTCAATTCTTGTTTTTTATTCATCAACACTACACTGACTTTGATTAAATGTTTAATCACTGCAGCTGTCTGAATATAATCACAAATATACCTGTGGGATCGCAAGTCGGATTGTTCGTCCATGTAGCGTCAGCTTGGCACGTAATGGTTGTAGGCCCAGACAGATTGTATCCAGGATCGCATGTCACCGTGACCTCTGCCGAGTAGGTAAACAGTGCACCACTATTAAGGGAACCGTTCACAGGAGTCGGGTCACCGCAATCTACAAAGAAATGGTGAGCAATAACTATGTATTTTGTTTCAATCCGTTTTGAGAACTTGAATATGCAATTCAGCTCCCAATCACATGACATAATTTTCAATCAACGAAAGAAACCAAGGATTTGTACAGGTTTAAGAAATATGAACTAGAAATCAGAAGTTAGAGTGTAGAACAAACAAATATTTTATTACCTTTGATCTCACATGTTGGATAAGCACTCCAGTTGCCAAGTTCAGTGCACGTGACGGCCGCTTCCCCGATCATAGAGTAACCAGCATCACAACTGATAAAGGCTACCCGCCCGTAAGTCGTTCCCCACGGCGTTAGGGAAGTACCGTCTGTTGGCGACGGATCATCACAATCTGTAAGCAATCGAATATCATAACAGATCTAATGAAAGCAAATTAAATGAATGGAAAATATTTCTATCGGACAGTTCAGTTGACATGGCGAGTGCAAAAACAAAAGCGTTTCAAATTTAAACAAAACTCAAAAAATTGACGGGATTAACATACGAAGATATACCAAACACAGGAAAATGAGCATTACCTTTGATGACACAGGTTGGACTTTCGTTCCATCCAGAATCCGTACATGTTATTGAAGAGGAACCTTGCAGGTCATAGCCGGAGTTGCAGCTTATTGTAGCTGTCTGTCCTATTGTCGTGCCCAATGGAGCGTGCTTGTTCCCATTTACCGGTTTTGCAGTACCACAATCTGTAATATTAAAGCGATGTGTCATTTGAGGAGGGCAATGTCATTTTAACAGTACAATTGCTTAAAAGGAATGATTCTTCAACACAATTTTTTTGCGTTTTAAATCTTGTTTTTTATTCACCAACACTGCACAGATTAAATGTTTAATGCACCGGTCTGAATATAATCACAAACATACCTGTGGGATCGCAAGTCGGATAGTTCGTCCATGTAGCGTCAGCTTGGCACGTAATGGTTGCAGGCCCAGCCAGATTGTATCCAGGATCGCATGTCACCGTAACCTCTGCCGAGTAGGTAAACACTGCACCACTATTAAGGGAACCGTTCACAGGAGTCGGGTCACCGCAATCTACAAAGTAATGGTGAGCAATAACTATGTATTTTGTTTCAATCCGTTTTGAGAACTTGAATATGCAATTCAGCCCCCAATCACTTGTCGTAATTTTCAATCAAATAAAGAAACCAAGGATTTGTACAGGTTTTAGAAACATGAACTAGAAATCAGAAGTTTGAGTGTAGAACACACAAAAATTTTGTTACCTTTGATCTCACATGTTGGATAAGCACTCCAGTTGCCATGTTCAGTGCACGTGAAGGCCGCTTCCCCGATCATTGAGTAACCAGCATTACAACTAATAAAGGCTACCTCTCCGTAAGTCGTTCCCCACGGCGTTAGGGAAGTAGCGTCTGTTGGCGACGGGTCATTACAATCTGTAAGCAATCGAATACCATGATAGGGAAAACAAATTAAATGAATGTAAAATGTTTCTATCGGACAGTTCAGTTGACATGGCGCGCGAAAAACAAAGGTGTTTCAAATTTAAACAAAACTCAATAATTTGCCGGGATTAACATACGAATATATACCAAACACAGGAAATTGGGCATTACCTTTGATGACACAGGTTGGACTTTCGTTCCATCCAGAATCCGTGCATGTTATTGAAGAGGAGCCTTGCAGGTCATAGCCGGAGTTGCAGCTTATTGTAGCTGTCTGTCCTATTGTCGTGCCCGATGGAGTTTGCTCGTTCCCATTTACCGGTTTAGCACTACCACAATCTGTAATATTCAAGCGAAGTATTACTTAAGGAGGGCAATGTCATTTTAACAGTACAATTGCTTGAAAGGAGTGGTTATCCAACACGATTGTCGCGATTCAATTCTTGTTTTTTATTCATCAACACTGCACAGATTAAATGTTTAATGACTGCAGCTGTCTGAATATAATCACAAATATACCTGTGGGATCGCAAGTCGGATAGTTCGTCCATGTAGCGTCAGCTTGGCACGTAACTGTTGTAGGTCCAGACAAATTGTATCCAGGATCGCATGTCACCGTGACCTCTACCAAGTAGGTAAACAGTGCACCACTATTAAGGGAACCGTTCACAGGCGTCGGGTCACCGCAATCTACAAAGGAATGGTGAGCCATTAATATGTATTTTGTTTCTATCCACGTTGATAACTCGAAAATGCAATTCAGATCCCGATCACATGTCATAATTTTCAATCAACGAAAGAAACCAAGGATTTGTACAAGTTTTAGAAATACGAACTAGAAATCAGAAGTTTGAGTGTAGAACACACAAATATTTTGTTACCTTTGATCTCACATGTTGGATAAGCACTCCAGTTGCCATGTTCAGTGCACGTGACGACCGCATCTCCGATCATTGAGTAACCAGCATTACAACTGATAAAGGCTACGTCTCCGTAAGTCGTTCCCGTCGGTGTTAGGGAAGTACCGTCTGTTGGCGACGGGTCATCACAATCTGTAAGAAATCGAATACAATGATAGGGAAAACAAATTAAATGAATGCTAAATGTTTCTATCGGACAGTATAGCTGACATGGCGCATGAAAAACAAAGGTGTTTCAAGTTTAAACAAAAGTCAATAATTTGCCGGGATGAAGGTACGAGGATATGTCAAACACAGGAAAATGGGCATTACCTTTAATGACACAGGTTGGACTTTCGTTCCATCCAGAATCCGTACATGTTATTGAAGAGGAGCCTTGCAGGTCATAGCCGGAGTTGCAGCTTATTGTAGCTGTCTGTCCTATTGTCGTACCCAATGGAGCGTGCTCGTTCCCATTTACTGGTTTTGCACTACCACAATCTGTAATATTAAAGCGAAGTATTACTTAAGGAGGGCAATGTCATTTTAACAGTACAATTGCTTCAAAGTAGTGGTTATCCAACACAATTGTCGCGTTTCAATTCTTGTTTTTTATTCATCAACACTACACTGACTTTGATTAAATGTTTAATCACTGCAGCTGTCTGAATATAATCACAAATATACCTGTGGGGTCGCAAGTCGGATTGTTCGTCCATGTAGCGTCAGCTTGGCACGTAATGGTTGTAGGCCCAGACAGATTGTATCCAGGATCGCATGTCACCGTGACCTCTGCCGAGTAGGTAAACAGTGCACCACTATTAAGGGAACCGTTCACAGGCGTTGGGTCACCGCAATCTACAAAGGAATGGTGAGCAATAACTATGTATTTTGTTTCAATCCGTTTTGAGAACTTGAATATGCAATTCAGCTCCCAATCACATGTCATAATTTTCAATCAACGAAAGAAACCAAGGATTTGTACAGGTTTAAGAAATATGAACTAGAAATCAGAAGTTTGAGTGTAGAACACACAAATATTTTGTTACCTTTGATCTCACATGTTGGATAAGCACTCCAGTTACCATGTTCAGTGCACCTGACGGCCGCTTCCCCAATCATTGAGTAACCAGCATTACAACTAATAAAGGCTACCTCTCCGTAAGTCGTTCCCCACGGCGTTAGGGAAGTAGCGTCTGTTGGCGACGGGTCATTACAATCTGTAAGCAATCGAATACCATGATAGGGAAAACAAATTAAAGGGGCTCGTTCTATGTTTTTATGCTTCCGAACTGTTCGGGAACTGATATTTGTGCATGGAAAAACAATTAGCCATGGATAAAAACCTCAATCTCGGCGAAAAAAACATTTTTCCTTTGCTATAGATCTATCCTTTACAAGCGTGATTACACATTCTATTTTTACTTCAAAACAAGACAAGGTCAAGGTTAACGAGACACACCTCCGCGATATTAACACACCGTATAACCGGCTGTGTGGATGACTGTGACCTTCTTTGCGAGGAATACTTGAAAAGGTTTATTTTGTACAAGCACTGAACATTTATACGCGTATTTATCAACTATAGAATACCAAAGATCCTTTCGTTTATTTATAAAAGTAAATTCATTTGACCTACCATGCACATGACATCAGATGCCGAATCTGTCTTCGCTGACTTTCTACGCAGCCGGTTGTACGATGTGTAAAATCTCGCTGAGTACATATGACGTATCTCTGACGTAATTGATTTTTGAAGGTTGGGCATATGTGGCCGTTACAAAACAAAAACAAGGACGACCAGCATGTTATTAATTGACTTGGATTTTAATACTTAATAAAGCTCGACGAGTGGTAACAATGGACATAAATGATCTACCCCTTCAGGTTGGTAATTTCATACGTTATTTCTGGTTTGTAATTATTGTGCCATTTGCATTTTCGACAGCCTAGCTCGTCCCCCTTTAAATGAATGTAAAATGTTTCTATCGGACAGTTCAGTTGACATGGCGCGCGAAAAACAAAGGTGTTTCAAATTTAAACAAAACTCAATAATTTGCCGGGATTAACATACGAATATATACCAAACACAGGAAATTGGGCATTACCTTTGATGACACAGGTTGGACTTTCGTTCCATCCAGAATCCTTGCATGTTATTGAAGAGAAGCCTTGCAGGTCATAGCCGGAGTTGCAGCTTATTGTAGCTGTCTGTCCTATTGTCGTGCCCGATGGAGTTTGCTCGTTCCCGTTTACCGGTTTAGCACTACCACAATCTGTAATATTCAAGCGAAGTATTACTTAAGGAGGGCAATGTCATTTTAACAGTACAATTGCTTGAAAGGAGTGGTTATCCAACACGATTGTCGCGATTCAATTCTTGTTTTTTATTCATCAACACTGCACAGATTAAATGTTTAATGACTGCAGCTGTCTGAATATAATCACAAATATACCTGTGGGATCGCAAGTCGGATAGTTCGTCCATGTAGCGTCAGCTTGGCACGTAATTGTTGTAGGTCCAGACAGATTGTATCCAGGATCGCATGTCACCGTGACCTCTGCCAAGTAGGTAAACAGTGCACCACTATTAAGGGAACCGTTCACAGGCGTCGGGTCACCGCAATCTACAAAGGTATGGTGAGCCATTAATATGTATTTTGTTTCTATCCGCGTTGATAACTCGAAAATGCAATTCAGATCCCGATCACATGTCATAATTTTAAATCAACGAAAGAAACCAAGGATTTGTACAAATTTTAGAAATATGA
Organism: Fragum sueziense; assembly: GCA_963680895.1. Taxonomy (NCBI): domain Eukaryota; kingdom Metazoa; phylum Mollusca; class Bivalvia; order Cardiida; family Cardiidae; genus Fragum; species Fragum sueziense. The sequence continues at coordinate 23,167,446 of OY804595.1, read as the reverse complement.
ACTAGAAATCAGAAGTTTGAGTGTAGAACACACAAAAATTTTGTTACCTTTGATCTCACATGTTGGATAAGCACTCCAGTTGCCATGTTCAGTGCACGTGACGACCGCATCTCCGATCATTGAGTAACCAGCATTACAACTAATAAAGGCTACGTCTCCGTAAGTCGTTCCCGTCGGTGTTAGGGAAGTACCGTCTGTTGGCGACGGGTCATTACAATCTGTAAGCAATCGAAAACCATTATAGGGAAAACAAATTAAATGAATGTAAAATGTTTCTATCGGACAGTTCAGTTGACATGGCGCGCGAAAAACAAAGGTGTTTCAAATTTAAACAAAACTCAATAATTTGCCGGGATTAACATACGAAGATATACCAAACACAGGAAATTGGGCATTACCTTTGATGACACAGGTTGGACTTCCGTTCCATCCAGAATCCGTGCATGTTATTGAAGAGGAGCCTTGCAGGTCATAGCCGGAGTTGCAGCTTATTGTAGCTGTCTGTCCTATTGTCGTGCCCGATAAAGCGTGCTCGTTCCCATTTACCGGTTTAGCACTACCACAATCTGTAATATTCAAGCGAAGTATTACTTAAGGAGGGCAATGTCATTTTAACAGTACAATTGCTTGAAAGGAGTGGTTATCCAACACGATTGTCGCGATTCAATTCTTGTTTTTTATTCATCAACACTGCACAGATTAAATGTTTAATGACTGCAGCTGTCTGAATACAATCACAAATATACCTGTGGGATTGCAAGTCGGATAGTTCGTCCATGTAGCGTCAGCTTGGCACGTAATTGTTGTAGGTCCAGACAAATTATATCCAGGATCGCATGTCACCGTGACCTCTGCCGAGTAGGTAAACAGTGCACCACTATTAAGGGAACCGTTCACAGGCGTCGGGTCACCGCAATCTACAAAGGAATGGTGAGCCATTAATATGTATTTTGTTTCTATCCACGTTGATAACTCGAAAATGCAATTCAGATCCCGATCACATGTCATAATTTTAAATCAACGAAAGAAACCAAGGATTTGTACAAGTTTTAGAAATATGAACTAGAAATCAGCAGTTAGAGTGTAGAACACACAAAAATTTTGTTACCTTTGATCTCACATGTTGGATAAGCACTCCAGTTGCCATGTTCAGTGCACGTGACGACCGCATCTCCGATCATTGAGTAACCAGCATTACAACTGATAAAGGCTACGTCTCCGTAAGTCGTTCCCGTCGGTGTTAGGGAAGTACCGTCTGTTGGCGACGGGTCATCACAATCTGTAAGAAATCGAATACAATGATAGGGAAAACAAATTAAATGAATGCAAAATGTTTCTATCGGACAGTATAGCTGACATGGCGCATGAAAAACAAAGGTGTTTCAAGTTTAAACAAAAGTCGATAATTTGCCGGGATGAAGGTACGAGGATATGTCAAACACAGGAAAATGGGCATTACCTTTAATGACACAGGTTGGACTTTCGTTCCATCCAGAATCCGAACATGTTATTGAAGAGGAGCCTTGCAGGTCATAGCCGGAGTTGCAGCTTATTGTAGCTGTCTGTCCTATTGTCGTACCCAATGGAGCGTGCTCGTTCCCATTTACTGGTTTTGCACTACCACAATCTGTAATATTCAAGCGAAGTATTACTGAAGGAGGACAATGTCATTTTAACAGTACAATTGCTTCAAAGTAGTGGTTATCCAACACAATTGTCGCGTTTCAATTCTTGTTTTTTATTCATCAACACTACACTGACTTTGATTTAATGTTTACTGACTGCAGCTGTCTGAATATAATCACAAATATACCTGTTGGATCGCAAGTCGGATAATTTGTCCATGTAGTGTCAGCTTGGCACGTAATGGTTGTAGGCCCAGACAGATTGTATCCAGGATCGCATGTCACCGTGACCTCTGCCGAGTAGGTAAACAGTGCACCACTATTAAGGGAACCGTTCATAGGCGTCGGGTCACCGCAATCTACAAAGAAATGGTGAGCAATTACTAAGCATTTTGTTTCAATCCGCGTTGATAACTCGAAAATGCAATTCAGATCCCAATCACATGTCATAATTTTCAATCAACGAAAGAAACCAAGGATTTGTACAGGTTTAAGAAATATGAACTAGAAATCAGAAGTTAGAGTGTAGAACACACAAATATTTTATTACCTTTGATCTCACATGTTGGATAAGCACTCCAGTTGCCAAGTTTAGTGCACGTGACGGCCGCTTCCCCGATCATAGAGTAACCAGCATCACAACTGATAAAGGCTACCCGCCCGTAAGTCGTTCCCCACGGCGTTAGGGAAGTACCGTCTGTTGGCGACGGATCATCACAATCTGTAAGCAATCGAATATCATAACAGATCTAATGAAAGCAAATTAAATGAATGGAAAATATTTCTATCGGACAGTTCAGTTGACATGGCGAGTGCAAAATCAAAAGCGTTTCAAATTTAAACAAAACTCAAAAAATTGACGGGATTAACATACGAAGATATACCAAACACAGGAAAATGAGCATTACCTTTGATGACACAGGTTGGACTTTCGTTCCATCCAGAATCCGTACATGTTATTGAAGAGGAACCTTGCAGGTCATAGCCGGAGTTGCAGCTTATTGTAGCTGTCTGTCCTATTGTCGTGCCCAATGGAGCGTGCTTGTTCCCATTTACCGGTTTTGCACTACCACAATCTGTAATATTAAAGCGATGTGTCATTTGAGGAGGGCAATGTCATTTTAACAGTACAATTGCTTGAAAGGAATGATTCTCCAACACAATTTTCGCGTTTTAAATCTGTAAGCAAATATACCTGTGGGATCGCAAGTCGGATAATTTGTCCATGTAGCGTCAGCTTGGCACGTAATGGTTGTAGGCCCAGACAGATTGTATCCAGGATCGCATGTCACCGTGACCTCTGCCGAGTAGGTAAACAGTACACCACTATTAAGGGAACCGTTCACAGGAGTCGGGTCACCGCAATCTACAAAGGAATGGTGAGCAATAACTATGTATTTTGTTTCAATCCGTTTTGAGAACTTGAATATGCAATTCAGCTCCCAATCACATGTCGTAATTTTCAATCAACGAAAGAAACCAAGGATTTGTACAAGTTTTAGAAACATGAACTAGAAATCAGAAGTTTGAGTGTAGAACACACAAATATTTTGTTACCTTTGATCTCACATGTTGGATAAGCACTCCAGTTGCCATGTTCAGTGCACGTGACGGCCGCTTCCCCAATCATTGAGTAACCAGCATTACAACTAATAAAGGCTACCTCTCCGTAAGTCGTTCCCCACGGCGTTAGGGAAGTAGCGTCTGTTGGCGACGGGTCATTACAATCTGTAAGCAATCGAATACCATGATAGGGAAAACAAATTAAATGAATGTAAAATGTTTCTATCGGACAGTTCAGTTGACATGGCGCGCGAAAAACAAAGGTGTTTCAAATTTAAACAAAACTCAAAAAATTGCCGGGATTAACATACGAAGATAGACAAAACACAGGAAATTGGGCATTACCTTTGATGACACAGGTTGGACTTTCGTTCCATCCAGAATCCGTGCATGTTATTGAAGAGGAGCCTTGCAGGTCATAGCCGGAGTTGCAGCTTATTGTAGCTGTCTGTCTTATTGTCGTGCCCAATGGAGCGTGCTCGTTCCCATTTACCGGTTTAGCACTACCACAATCTGTAATATTCAAGCGAAGTATTACTTAAGGAGGGCAATGTCATTTTAACAGTACAATTGCTTGAAAGGAGTGGTTATCCAACACGATTGTCGCGATTCAATTCTTGTTTTTTATTCACCAACACTGCACAGATTAAATGTTTAATGACTGCAGCTGTCTGAATATAATCACAAATATACCTGTGGGATCGCAAGTCGGATAGTTCGTCCATGTAGCGTCAGCTTGGCACGTAATTGTTGTAGGTCCAGACAAATTGTATCCAGGATCGCATGTCACCATGACCTCTGCCAAGTAGGTAAACAGTGCACCACTATTAAGGGAACCGTTCACAGGCGTCGGGTCACCGCAATCTACAAAGGAATGGTGAGCCATTAATATGTATTTTGTTTCTATCCGCGTTGATAACTCGAAAATGCAATTCAGATCCCGATCACATGTCATAATTTTCAATCAACGAAAGAAACCAAGGATCTGTACAAGTTTTAGAAATATGAACTAGAAATCAGAAGTTTGAGTGTAGAACACACAAAAATTTTGTTACCTTTGATCTCACATGTTGGATAAGCACTCCAGTTGCCATGTTCAGTGCACGTGACGACCGCATCTCCGATCATTGAGTAACCAGCATTACAACTGATAAAGGCTACGTCTCCGTAAGTCGTTCCCGTCGGTGTTAGGGAAGTACCGTCTGTTGGCGACGGGTCATCACAATCTGTAAGAAATCGAATACAATGATAGGGAAAACAAATTAAATGAATGCAAAATGTTTCTATCGGACAGTATAGCTGAAATGGTGCATTAAAAACAAAGGTGTTTCAAGTTTAAACAAAAGTCAATAATTTGCCGGGATGAAGGTACGAGGATATGTCAAACACAGGAAAATGGGCATTACCTTTAATGACACAGGTTGGACTTTCGTTCCATCCAGAATCCGTACATGTTATTAAAGAGGAGCCTTGCAGGTCATAGCCGGAGTTGCAGCTTATTGTAGCTGTCTGTCCTATTGTCGTACCCAATGGAGCGTGCTCGTTCCCATTTACTGGTTTTGCACTACCACAATCTGTAATATTAAAGCGAAGTATTACTGAAGGAGGGCAATGTCATTTTAACAGTACAATTGCTTCAAAGTAGTGGTTATCCAACACAATAGTCGCGTTTCAATTCTTGTTTTTTATTCATCAACACTACACTGACTTTGATTAAATGTTTAATCACTGCAGCTGTCTGAATATAATCACAAATATACCTGTGGAATCGCAAGTCGGATAATTTGTCCATGTAGCGTCAGCTTGGCACGTAATGGTTGTAGGCCCAGACAGATTGTATCCAGGATCGCATGTCACCGTGACCTCTGCCGAGTAGGTAAACAGTGCACCACTATTAAGGGAACCGTTCACAGGCGTCGGGTCACCGCAATCTACAAAGAAATGGTGAGCAATTACTAAGCATTTTGTTTCAATCCGCGTTGATAACTCGAAAATGCAATTCAGATCCCAATCACATGTCGTAATTTTCAATCAACGAAAGAAACCAAGGATTTGTACAAGTTTTAAAAACATGAACTAGAAATCAGAAGTTTGAGTGTAGAACACACAAAAATTTTGTTACCTTTGATCTCACATGTTGGATAAGCACTCCAGTTGCCATGTTCAGTGCACGTGACGGCCGCTTCCCCGATCATTGAGTAACCAGCATTACAACTAATAAAGGCTACCTCTCCGTAAGTCGTTCCCCACGGCGTTAGGGAAGTAGCGTCTGTTGGCGACGGGTCATTACAATCTGTAAGCAATCGAATACCATGATAGGGAAAACAAATTAAATGAATGTAAAATGTTTCTATCGGACAGTTCAGTTGACATGGCGCGCGAAAAACAAAGGTGTTTCAAATTTAAACAAAACTCAAAAAATTGCCGGGATTAACATACGAAGATAGACCAAACACAGGAAATTGGGCATTACCTTTGATGACACAGGTTGGACTTTCGTTCCATCCAGAATCCGTGCATGTTATTGAAGAGGAGCCTTGCAGGTCATAGCCGGAGTTGCAGCTTATTGTAGCTGTCTGTCCTATTGTCGTGCCCGATGGAGCGTGCTCGTTCCCATTTACCGGTTTAGCACTACCACAATCTGTAATATTCAAGCGAAGTATTACTTAAGGAGGGCAATGTCATTTTAACAGTACAATTGCTTGAAAGGAGTGGTTATCCAACACGATTGTCGCGATTCAATTCTTGTTTTTTATTCATCAACACTGCACAGATTAAAATTTTAATGACTGCAGCTGTCTGAATATAATCACAAATATACCTGTGGGATCGCAAGTCGGATAGTTCGTCCATGTAGCGTCAGCTTGGCACGTAATTGTTGTAGGTCCAGACAAATTGTATCCAGGATCGCATGTCACCGTGACCTCTGCCAAGTAGGTAAACAGTGCACCACTATTAAGGGAACCGTTCACAGGCGTCGGGTCACCGCAATCTACAAAGGAATGGTGAGCCATTAATATGTATTTTGTTTCTATCCACGTTGATAACTCGAAAATGCAATTCAGATCCCGATCACATGTCATAATTTTCAATCAACGAAAGAAACCAAGGATTTGTACAAGTTTTAGAAATATGAACTAGAAATCAGAAGTTTGAGTGTAGAACACACAAAAATTTTGTTACCTTTGATCTCACATGTTGGATAAGCACTCCAGTTGCCATGTTCAGTGCACGTGACGACCGCATCTCCGATCATTGAGTAACCAGCATTACAACTGATAAAGGCTACGTCTCCGTAAGTCGTTCCCGTCGGTGTTAGGGAAGTACCGTCTGTTGGCGACGGGTCATCACAATCTGTAAGAAATCGAATACAATGATAGGGAAAACAAATGAAATGAATGCAAAATGTTTCTATCGGACAGTATAGCTGACATGGCGCATGAAAAACAAAGGTGTTTCAAGTTTAAACAAAAGTCAATAATTTGCCGGGATGAAGGTACGAGGATATGCCAAACACAGGAAAATGGGCATTACCTTTAATGACACAGGTTGGACTTTCGTTCCATCCAGAATCCGTGCATGTTATTGAAGAGGAGCCTTGCAGGTCATAGCCGGAGTTGCAGCTTATTGTAGCTGTCTGTCCTATTGTCGTACCCAATGGAGCGTGCTCGTTTCCATTTACTGGTTTTGCACTACCACAATCTGTAATATTAAAGCGAAGTATTACTGAAGGAGGGCAATGTCATTTTAACAGTACAATTGCTTCAAAAAATTGGTTATCCAACACAATAGTCGCGTTTCAATTCTTGTTTTTTATTCATCAACACTACACTGACTTTGATTAAATGTTTAATCACTGCAGCTGTCTGAATATAATCACAAATATACCTGTGGGATCGCAAGTCGGATAATTTGTCCATGTAGCGTCAGCTTGGCACGTAATGGTTGTAGGCCCAGACAGATTGTATCCAGGATCGCACGTCACCGTGACCTCTGCCGAGTAGGTAAACAGTGCACCACTATTAAGGGAACCGTTCACAGGCGTCGGGTCACCGCAATCTACAAAGAAATGGTGAGCAATTACTAAGCATTTTGTTTCAATCCGCGTTGATAACTCGAAAATGCAATTCAGATCCCAATCACATGTCATAATTTTCAATCAACGAAAGAAACCAAGGATTTGTACAGGTTTTAGAAACATGAACTCGAAATCAGAAGTTTGAGTGTAGAACACACAAATATTTTGTTACCTTTGATCTCACATGTTGGATAAGCACTCCATTTGCCATGTTCAGTGCACGTGACGGCCGCTTCCCCGATCATTGAGTAACCAGCATTACAACTAATAAAGGCTACCTCTCCATAAGTCGTTCCCCACGGCGTTAGGGAAGTAGCGTCTGTTGGCGACGGGTCATTACAATCTGTAAGCAATCGAATACCATGATAGGGAAAACAAATTAAATGAATGTAAAATGTTTCTATCGGACAGTTCAGTTGACATGGCGCGCGAAAAACAAAGGTGTTTCAAATTTAAACAAAACTCAAAAAATTGCCGGGATTAACATACGAAGATAGACCAAACACAGGAAATTGGGCATTACCTTTGATGACACAGGTTGGACTTTCGTTCCATCCAGAATCCGTGCATGTTATTGAAGAGGAGCCTTGCAGGTCATAGCCGGAGTTGCAGCTTATTGTAGCTGTCTGTCCTATTGTCGTGCCCAATGGAGCGTGCTCGTTCCCATTTACCGGTTTAGCACTACCACAATCTGTAATATTCAAGCGAAGTATTACTTAAGGAGGGCAATGTCATTTTAACAGTACAATTGCTTGAAAGGAGTGGTTATCCAACACGATTGTCGCGATTCAATTCTTGTTTTTTATTCATCAACACTACACTGACTTTGATTAAATGTTTAATCACTGCAGCTGTCTGAATATAATCACAAATATACCTGTGGGATCGCAAGTCGGATAATTTGTCCATGTAGCGTCAGCTTTGCACGTAACGGTTGTAGGCCCAGACAGATTGTATCCAGGATCGCATGTCACCGTGACCTCTGCCGAGTAGGTAAACAGTGCACCACTATTAAGGGAACCGTTCACAGGCGTCGGGTCACCGCAATCTACAAAGAAATGGTGAGCAATTATTAAGCATTTTGTTTCAATCCGCGTTGATAACTCGAAAATGCAATTCAGATCCCAATCACATGTCATAATTTTCAATCAACGAAAGAAACCAAGGATTTGTACAGGTTTAAGAAATATGAACTAGAAATCAGAAGTTAGAGTGTAGAACACACAAATATTTTATTACCTTTAATCTCACATGTTGGATAAGCACTCCAGTTGCCAAGTTTAGTGCACGTGACGGCCGCTTCCCCGATCATAGAGTAACCAGCATCACAACTGATAAAGGCTACCCGCCCGTAAGTCGTTCCCCACGGCGTTAGGGAAGTACCGTCTGTTGGCGACGGATCATCACAATCTGTAAGCAATCGAATATCATAACAGATCTAATGAAAGCAAATTAAATGAATGTAAAATATTTCTATCGGACAGTTCAGTTGACATGGCGAGTGCAAAAACAAAAGCGTTTCAAATTTAAACAAAACTCAAAAAATTGACGGGATTAACATACGAAGATATACCAAACACAGGAAAATGAGCATTACCTTTGATGACACAGGTTGGACTTTCGTTCCATCCAGAATCCGTACATGTTATTGAAGAGGAACCTTGCAGGTCATAGCCGGAGTTGCAGCTTATTGTAGCTGTCTGTCCTATTGTCGTGCCCAATGGAGCGTGCTTGTTCCCATTTACCGGTTTTGCACTACCACAATCTGTAATATTAAAGCGATGTGTCATTTGAGGAGGGCAATGTCATTTTAACAGTACAATTGCTTGAAAGGAATGATTCTCCAACACAATTTTCGCGTTTTAAATCTTGTTTTTTATTCACCAACACTGCACAGATTAAATGTTTAATGCACCGGTCTGAATATAATCACAAACATACCTGTGGGATTGCAAGTCGGATAGTTCGTCCATGTAGCGTCAGCTTGGCACGTAATGGTTGCAGGCCCAGACAGATTGTATCCAGGATCGCATGTCACCGTGACCTCTGCCGAGTAGGTAAAAAGTGCACCACTATTAAGGGAACCGTTCACAGGAGTCGGGTCACCGCAATCTACAAAGGAATGGTGAGCAATAACTATGTATTTTGTTTCAATCCGTTTTGAGAACTTGAATATGCAATTCAGCTCCCAATCACATGTCGTAATTTTCAATCAACGAAAGAAACCAAGGATTTGGACTTACCTTGGTTAAGTTGAAGTTTAATTGTAATTCTATGAGTTATAGAATTACGGAGGGATTAAATGAGATGTGACCGCGCATGCGTACTTCAGTCTTCAAAGGCGTTTAGGCAGTATTACTTCATATTTTAGAAAACATTTTGGATAATATGTAGTTCTGTAGGGAGGGAGGGAGGCATTTAATCCCTCCGTAATTCTATAACTCATAGAATTACAATTAAACTTCAACTTAACCAAGGTAAGTCTTGTTTAATTTTTAAATTCTATTACGTTTAATAGAATAACTACGGTATTAAATGAGACTTTAAAGCTGAATAATGACTAAACGCTTTACCTTAAAGTTTCAAAACAGTGCTGTCAAAGTCACCCTTCTTCGTGATATTCTTCTTGTAGAACTTGGTAAAGGTTGATTCAACAGACCAGCCTGCACGATCCATGATTTCCTTCAAATGTAATCCTTTGAGATCTGCTTTAGACACCACCGCTGACCTTGCACTATGGGGTCCAAAAGATTTATTTATCCCAGCACGTATCATTACAGTTTTTATCCACCGTGATATAGTATCTTTGGAAACCGGCGTATGAGGTTTGATGTAACTAATGAATAAGGAATCTTCACCTTTCCTTAAGGGTTTTGTTCTTACCAAATATTCTTTAAGAACGGTATAAACACATAACCTCCTGTCTGGAGGATAGGCTTTCAAACTTAATAACATAGGTTGAAAACTTGGCCTGCTTTGCTTAAGTAAGCCACGAAATTGTAGAATAAACTGTGAATAAGTCTTTTGTAAACCTTTAACAGATAACATATGTACACTTTGAGATCTTGCTGCATTGGTAAGCACAATTAGCATAGCTAATTTTAAGGTCAAATCCTTCAAACTCAAATGTTTAACTGGCGATAATTGACGCAAGTATTTTAGCACTTTATCCACATCCCATGTGGTAGAATATCTGGGCCTTGACGGTCTACTGTTGAAAACGCCCTTCATGAAACGTACAACTATCGGATGTGTACCGGCTGTAAATGTATCCAACATAATTCCTAGCGAAGACAGAGCAGCTCTAGATGTATTAATAGAACTGTAACTAAGTCCCTTTTCGTATTCACTGGTAAGAAATTCTATGACATTTTGGACAGAAACCGAAATTGAATCAATTTTCCTTGAATTACAGAAGTGTACCCATTTTGAAATATGAACTTGGTATTCCCGCTTTGTGGAACTTCTCCATGAAGACACGATAATGTTTGTAGCCTGTTTCGAAAAGCCTTGATTTCTGTAGGAATGCCAGACACTTTGCATGAGATTAGTACCAGTTTTTTCTCCATGGGATGAACCTGACCTGGAATTTCTGAAGTCAATGTGTGTTTCGTCTTCGGTAGGATTATTGGTGTATCTACCAGTATTTTCATGAGAGTTGAAAACCAAACTTGTTTTGGCCACAATGGAGCTATGATTAATGCTCGTGCTTTGTCCATTTGTATCTTCCGAATGCAGCGACTCAACACACTGAAAGGTGGAAACAAATATGGCATTTGAAATTTACCCCAGTTTAAAGTAAATGCATCAATATGGGAGGCATCTGGATCAGGTTTCCAAGAGCAATATCGATCAACTTTGTTATTTAAGCGTGAAGCAAAAGGATCAATATCTGGAGACTCCCAAATTTCACAAATTTGGCAAAACACTAAATCTTTTAATTTCCATTCTGTACTGTCCTTAAACTTGCGAGAAGGAGTATCTGCATCATTGCTTGTCCCTGGAATATGGGTACATGTCACCCAAATGTTTTTTGTTATACAAAATTCCCAGATGCTTTTACTAATCTGATTACATTTCTCTGATTTAATGCCTCCCATATTGTTGACATAGCACACAGCTGTGGAACTATCAGACAAAACCTTAACATGTTTATTTTCCAAATGCTCTGCTACAGCTTTCAATGCAAATAAAATTGCAGTAAGTTCTAAGCAATTGATATGCAAGTTCTTTTCATCAGAGTTCCATCTACCACCAAACGTCAATTCTCCAAAAACAACGCCCCATCCTTCTAGACTACTATCAGTCTGAATTTCAACTTGAGGGCTACCTCTATCAATATGCCGCACTTGTGATTGCACATTATCAATCCACCAACGGAGTTCTAGTTTCATGTTTTCCGAGACACTCATATTTGCATCGAAATTTCCACAATTGCGTTTTAGAGCTAAATTTTTTTGATTTTCTATCTCTCTATAATGAAGTCTGCCATATTCCACAGCAGGGAAACATGACACTAGAACTCCCACACATTTTGCAACCTCTCGAATGGTGGTAGATGTACACTTTGATAATCTTGAACAGATAAGTTTAACATTTTCAACTTTTTCAAGGGGCAATGTAACAATCATTAAAACAGAATCTACAATGTAGCCCAAATAAACAATTTTCTGAGATGGGATCATCACAGACTTGTCATAATTCATTATAAAGCCCAACTTTATCATTAAACTATCTGTCTCATGTACAGTATTCAAGCAAATAGCAAAAGTTTCTCCCCCAAGAAAACTATCATCAATAAACCCTGTACAAATATGGCCTCGTGCCCTTAATGTGGCAAAAACAGGTTTTAACAATTTTGTAAATAATCGAGGTCCATCGCGGTAACCATTTGGTACACAAGTGAACTGCATCACCTTATCCCTCCATAAAAAACGTAGATACTTTTGATGTTCCTCAGATATTGGAACAGAATAATATGCATGCTTAATATCAAGAGTACACATGAACATGTTTTGCCTCACCAAAGTTAAAGCCGATTCAAAAGTATCCATTTTGAAGTGTTTATATGGAACAAATTCATTCAACTTTTTCAAATTTAGTATCATACGATATTCATTGTTCTTTTTCGGTCGCAAAAATATAGGCGACAAGAATTGGTTTTTATCCCATTCTACCTCTTTGATAACTTGTAATTCAAGCAATTTATCAACTTCTCGATCAATTATATTTGCTTCATTTTCGGTGAAATGTCTTTGTGAAAAGTGGTCTTGCTTAGGAGGGATGTTGTCAATAAAATCAACATTGCAATTCTGTACCATGTTCAAAATAACAGGGTCATTGGTAATCTTTTGCCATTCATGAGAGAAAAACTTTAATCTACCTGCTGAAAACTTGGAACTTACCAATTTATCTACATTCTCTTGTTCCCCACTCCCCTCTGGCTCTGGGAGTTTTTTGGAAACTGGTAAGAAGGGCGCCCACGAAAGCCCCTCGTCAGACCTCGGCCTCGCACCCTGGGACCTCTGGGCCGCATAGATCCATAAGATCCCCTTCCAGATCCATATTGTAATTTGTATCCAATTTTGGAGCACTCCTCAATCTCCTTGGCCGTTTTCGAAAGGTCATCCCCAAACAGTTGTCTGGTATACGGTAGCGAATGTGTACACAAATGAGAATACTCATTCCTCATCTCTGGTTTGAGAAGATCTCTCCGTAACATATTAATTTGCTTGTTCGAGTGACCCAACAAAGCTATGGCGTCATTAATTCCGTCAATATGTCCTTTTGGCGCTCCATCCACATCTGTCTTGGCCATATTGTTGACAGTTTTTGCCAAGACACAAGCCGACTTGATAATAGACGATTCAATGTTTTGTAATTTTTTGTCTCTAGACCGGGCTGTCGGAGAAACGATATCCCACACCAACTGGTTTAATTTAACTGTAGCCAGCCCCTCACAGTTGGCAGGTCTTGGGTTTATCTCATCTTTGACCATCTCAATATATTGGTCCTCATCCATTCCTTTAATGAAAAGTTCATTTACATTTTCGGCAAGCACAGGATCAATGTCATTATCACATATTTCGACAGTTTTAAATCGTTTTGCCATCCCCGAAAACAAACTGCTTTGGTGACTTGGGCCCGGAGTGGGCTGGTCATCTAACGCCTCTGCCGAGCGTTTGTGGCTGTAAGACGCAGAATCGTCGTAATATTCGTCGACCTCGCCTTCATAGTAATCATCGTAGGCAGTTTCCATTTGCTCAAAACGCCTATCGTAAGCATCAAGGCGTTCGTTAGTCTTTTTCTGTTCGCTCCGCATAACTTGCAGAATTGCGAGTATTTCCTCCTCTCGAGAAGGCGTACTTGACGGCATTGACTTAGGAGGCGGAGCCTGGACTTTAGCCTTGGGCTTGTCAGGGGTCGGGTTCGATTTTTTCGGATCTACCGACTCGCGGTCTTTGGATTTTTTCTCTTTGTCCGCCATTATGTGTTGTCCGAAGACTAGTCACTGCCCCACTACGTGTGGCAAATCACAAATTGTCGGATTCACGACAAATAATCAAAAGTTCCCACTACGTGTGAACGATCTTAACAGGCCTAAGCACAATATAGGCCGCAATAAACGAAACCACGTTCCGTTTTTAATCCAAAAACTCGAAAAATAATTTCCCAAATTGGAAATTTTACAGCGTGAAGTTTCGCGCGCTAAGGTTCACTGAAGTACGCATGCGCGGTCACATCTCATTTAATACCGTAGTTATTCTATTAAACGTAATAGAACCAAGGATTTGTACAGGTTTTAGAAACATGAACTAGAAATCAGAAGTTTGAGTGTAGAACACACAAATATTTTGTTACCTTTGATCTCACATGTTGGATAAGCACTCCAGTTGCCATGTTCAGTGCACGTGACGGCCGCTTCCCCAATCATTGAGTAACCAGCATTACAACTAATAAAGGCTACCTCTCCGTAAGTCGTTCCCCACGGCGTTAGGGAAGTAGCGTCTGTTGGCGACGGGTCATTACAATCTGTAAGCAATCGAATACCATGATAGGGAAAACAAATTAAATGAATGTAAAATGTTTCTATCGGACAGTTCAGTTGACATGGCGCGCGAAAAACAAAGGTGTTTCAAATTTAAACAAAACTCAATAATTTGCCGGGATTAACATACGAAGATATACCAAACACAGGAAATTGGGCATTACCTTTGATGACACAGGTTGGACTTTCGTTCCATCCAGAATCCGTGCATGTTATTGAAGAGGAGCCTTGCAGGTCATAGCCGGAGTTGCAGCTTATTGTAGCTGTCTGTCCTATTGTCGTGCCCGATGGAGCGTGCTCGTTCCCATTTACCGGTTTAGCACTACCACAATCTGTAATATTCAAGCGAAGTATTACTTAAGGAGGGCAATGTCATTTTAACAGTACAATTGCTTGAAAGGAGTGGTTATCCAACACGATTGTCGCGATTCAATTCTTGTTTTTTATTCATCAACACTGCACAGATTAAATGTTTAATGACTGCAGCTGTCTGAATATAATCACAAATATACCTGTGGGATCGCAAGTCGGATAGTTCGTCCATGTAGCGTCAGCTTGGCACGTAATTGTTGTAGGTCCAGACAAATTGTATCCAGGATCGCATGTCACCGTGACCTCTGCCAAGTAGGTAAACAGTGCACCACTATTAAGGGAACCGTTCACAGGCGTCGGGTCACCGCAATCTACAAAGGAATGGTGAGCCATTAATATGTATTTTGTTTCTATCCACGTTGATAACTCGAAAATGCAATTCAGATCCCGATCACATGTCATAATTTTCAATCAACGAAAGAAACCAAGGATCTGTACAAGTTTTAGAAATATGAACTAGAAATCAGAAGTTTGAGTGTAGAACACACAAAAATATTGTTACCTTTGATCTCACATGTTGGATAAGCACTCCAGTTGCCATGTTCAGTGCACGTGACGACCGCATCTCCGATCATTGAGTAACCAGCATTACAACTGATAAAGGCTACGTCTCCGTAAGTCGTTCCCGTCGGTGTTAGGGAAGTACCGTCTGTTGGCGACGGGTCATCACAATCTGTAAGAAATCGAATACAATGATAGGGAAAACAAATTAAATGAATGCAAAATGTTTCTATCGGACAGTATAGCTGACATGGCGCATGAAAAACAAAGGTGTTTCAAGTTTAAACAAAAGTCAATAATTTGCCGGGATGAAGGTACGAGGATATGTCAAACACAGGAAAATGGGCATTACCTTTAATGACACAGGTTGGACTTTTGTTCCATCCAGAATCCGTACATGTTATTGAAGAGGAACCTTGCAGGTCATAGCCGGAGTTGCAGCTTATTGTAGCTGTCTGTCCTATTGTCGTACCCAATGGAGCGTGCTCATTTCCATTTACTGGTTTTGCACTACCACAATCTGTAATATTAAAGCGAAGTATTACTGAAGGAGGGCAATGTCATTTTAACAGTACAATTGCTTCAAAGTAGTGGTTATCCAACACAATAGTCGCGTTTCAATTCTTGTTTTTTATTCATCAACACTACACTGACTTTGATTAAATGTTTAATCACTGCAGCTGTCTGAATATAATCACAAATATACCTGTGGGATCGCAAGTCGGATAATTTGTCCATGTAGCGTCAGCTTGGCACGTAATGGTTGTAGGCCCAGACAGATTGTATCCAGGATCGCATGTCACCGTGACATCTGCCGAGTAGGTAAACAGTGCACCACTATTAAGGGAACCGTTCACAGGCGTCGGGTCACCGCAATCTACAAAGAAATGGTGAGCAATTACTAAGCATTTTGTTTCAATCCGCGTTGATAACTCGAAAATGCAATTCAGATCCCAATCACATGTCATAATTTTCAATCAACGAAAGAAACCAAGGATTTGTACAGGTTTTAGAAACATGAACTAGAAATCAGAAGTTTGAGTGTAGAACATACAAAGATTTTGTTACCTTTGATCTCACATGTTGGATAAGCACTCCAGTTGCCATGTTCAGTGCACGTGACGGCCGCTTCCCCGATCATTGAGTAACCAGCATTACAACTAATAAAGGCTACCTCTCCGTAAGTCGTTCCCCATGGCGTTAGGGAAGTAGCGTCTGTTGTCGACGGGTCATTACAATCTGTAAGCAATCGAATACCATGATAGGGAAAACAAATTAAATGAATGTAAAAATTTTCTATCGGACAGTTCAGTTGACATGGCGCGCGAAAAACAAAGGTGTTTCAAATTTAAACAAAACTCAAATAATTGCCGGGATTAACATACGAAGATAGACCAAACACAGGAAATTGGGCATTACCTTTGATGACACAGGTTGGACTTTCGTTCCATCCAGAATCCGTGCATGTTATTGAAGAGGAGCCTTGCAGGTCATAGCCGGAGTTGCAGCTTATTGTAGTTGTCTGTCCTATTGTCGTGCCCAATGGAGCGTGCTCGTTCCCATTTACCGGTTTAGCACTACCACAATCTGTAATATTCAAGCGAAGTATTACTTAAGGAGGGCAATGTCATTTTAACAGTACAATTGCTTGAAAGGAGTGGTTATCCAACACGATTGTCGCGATTCAATTCTTGTTTTTTATTCACCAACACTGCACAGATTAAACGTTTAATGACTGCAGCTGTCTGAATATAATCACAAATATACCTGTGGGATCGCAAGTCGGATAGTTCGTCCATGTAGCGTCAGCTTGGCACGTAATTGTTGTAGGTCCAGACAAATTGTATCCAGGATCGCATGTCACCGTGACCTCTGCCGAGTAGGTAAACAGTGCACCACTATTAAGGGAACCGTTCACAGGCGTCGGGTCACCGCAATCTACAAAGGAATGGTGAGCCATTAATATGTATTTTGTTTCTATCCGCGTTGATAACTCGAAAATGCAATTCAGATCCCGATCACATGTCATAATTTTCAATCAACGAAAGAAACCAAGGATTTGTACAAGTTTTAGAAATATGAACTAGAAATCAGAAGTTTGAGTGTAGAACACACAAAAATTTTGTTACCTTTGATCTCACATGTTGGATAAGCACTCCAGTTGCCATGTTCAGTGCACGTGACGACCGCATCTCCGATCATTGAGTAACCAGCATTACAACTGATAAAGGCTACGTCTCCGTAAGTCGTTCCCGTCGGTGTTAGGGAAGTACCGTCTGTTGGCGACGGGTCATCACAATCTGTAAGAAATCGAATACAATGATAGGGAAAACAAATTAAATGAATGCAAAATGTTTCTATTGGACAGTATAGCTGAAATGGTGCATGAAAAACAAAGGTGTTTCAAGTTTAAACAAAAGTCAATAATTTGCCGGGATGAAGGTACGAGGATATGTCAAACACAGGAAAATGGGCATTACCTTTAATGACACAGGTTGGACTTTCGTTCCATCCAGAATCCGTACATGTTATTAAAGAGGAGCCTTGCAGGTCATAGCCGGAGTTGCAGCTTATTGTAGCTGTCTGTCCTATTGTCGTACCCAATGGAGCGTGCTCGTTCCCATTTACTGGTTTTGCACTACCACAATCTGTAATATTAAAGCGAAGTATTACTGAAGGAGGGCAATGTCATTTTAACAGTACAATTGCTTCAAAGTAGTGGTTATCCAACACAATAGTCGCGTTTCAATTCTTGTTTTTTATTCATCAACACTACACTGACTTTGATTAAATGTTTAATCACTGCAGCTGTCTGAATATAATCACAAATATACCTGTGGGATCGCAAGTCGGATAATTTGTCCATGTAGCGTCAGCTTGGCACGTAATTGTTGTAGGCCCAGACAGATTGTATCCAGGATCGCATGTCACCGTGACCTCTGCCGAGTAGGTAAACAGTGCACCACTATTAAGGGAACCGTTCACAGGCGTCGGGTCACCGCAATCTACAAAGAAATGGTGAGCAATTACTAAGCATTTTGTTTCAATCCGCGTTGATAACTCGAAAATGCAATTCAGATCCCAATCACATGTCATAATTTTCAATCAACGAAAGAAACCAAGGATTTGTACAGGTTTTAGAAACATGAACTAGAAATCAGAAGTTTGAGTGTAGAACACACAAAAATTTTGTTACCTTTGATCTCACATGTTGGATAAGCACTCCAGTTGCCATGTTCAGTGCACGTGACGACCGCATCTCCGATCATTGAGTAACCAGCATTACAACTGATAAAGGCTACGTCTCCGTAAGTCGTTCCCGTCGGTGTTAGGGAAGTACCGTCTGTTGGCGACGGGTCATCACAATCTGTAAGAAATCGAATACAATGATAGGGAAAACAAATTAAATGAATGCAAAATGTTTCTATCGGACAGTATAGCTGACATGGCGCATGAAAAACAAAGGTGTTTCAAGTTTAAACAAAAGTCAATAATTTGCCGGGATGAAGGTACGAGGATATGTCAAACACAGGAAAATGGGCATTACCTTTAATGACACAGGTTGGACTTTCGTTCCATCCAGAATCCGTACATGTTATTGAAGAGGAGCCTTGCAGGTCATAGCCGGAGTTGCAGCTTATTGTAGCTGTCTGTTCTATTGTCGTACCCAATGGAGCGTGCTCGTTTCCATTTACTGGTTTTGCACTACCACAATCTGTAATATTAAAGCGAAGTATTACTGAAGGAGGGCAATGTCATTTTAACAGTACAATTGCTTCAAAGTAGTGGTTATCCAACACAATAGTCGCATTTCAATTCTTGTTTTTTATTCATCAACACTACACTGACTTTGATTAAATGTTTAATCACTGCAGCTGTCTGAATATAATCACAAATATACCTGTGGGATCGCAAGTCGGATAATTTGTCCATGTAGCGTCAGCTTGGCACGTAATGGTTGTAGGCCCAGACAGATTGTATCCAGGATCGCACGTCACCGTGACCTCTGCCGAGTAGGTAAACAGTGCACCACTATTAAGGGAACCGTTCACAGGCGTCGGGTCACCGCAATCTACAAAGAAATGGTGAGCAATTACTAAGCATTTTGTTTCAATCCGCGTTGATAACTCGAAAATGCAATTCAGATCCCAATCACATGTCATAATTTTCAATCAACGAAAGAAACCAAGGATTTGTACAGGTTTTAGAAACATGAACTAGAAATCAGAAGTTTGAGTGTAGAACACACAAAAATTTTGTTACCTTTGATCTCACATGTTGGATAAGCACTCCAGTTGCCATGTTCAGTGCACGTGACGGCCGCTTCCCCGATCATTGAGTAACCAGCATTACAACTAATAAAGGCTACCTCTCCGTAAGTCGTTCCCCACGGCATTAGGGAAGTAGCGTCTGTTGGCGACGGGTCATTACAACCTGTAAGCAATCGAATACCATGATAGGGAAAACAAATTAAATGAATGTAAAATGTTTCTATCGGACAGTTCAGTTGACATGGCGCGCGAAAAACAAAGGTGTTTCAAATTTAAACAAAACTCAAAAAATTGCCGGGATTAACATACGAAGATAGACCAAACACAGGAAATTGGGCATTACCTTTGATGACACAGGTTGGACTTTCGTTCCATCCAGAATCCGTGCATGTTATTGAAGAGGAGCCTTGCAGGTCATAGCCGGAGTTGCAGTATATTGTAGCTGTCTGTCCTATTGTCGTGCCCGATGGAGCGTGCTCGTTCCCATTTACCGGTTTAGCACTACCACAATCTGTAATATTCAAGCGAAGTATTACTTAAGGAGGGCAATGTCATTTTAACAGTACAATTGCTTGAAAGGAGTGGTTATCCAACACGATTGTCGCGATTCAATTCTTGTTTTTTATTCATCAACACTGCACAGATTAAATGTTTAATGACTGCAGCTGTCTGAATATAATCACAAATATACCTGTGGGATCGCAGGTCGGATAGTTCGTCCATGTAGCGTCAGCTTGGCACGTAATTGTTGTAGGTCCAGACAAATTGTATCCAGGATCGCATGTCACCGTGACCTCTGCCAAGTAGGTAAACAGTGCACCACTATTAAGGGAACCGTTCACAGGCGTCGGGTCACCGCAATCTACAAAGGAATGGTGAGCCATTAATATGTTTTTTGTTTCTATCCACGTTGATAACTCGAAAATGCAATTCAGATCCCGATCACATGTCATAATTTTCAATCAACAAAAGAAACCAAGGATTTGTACAAGTTTTAGAAATATGAACTAGAAATCAGAAGTTTGAGTGTAGAACACACAAAAATTTTGTTACCTTTGATCTCACATGTTGGATAAGCACTCCAGTTGCCATGTTCAGTGCACGTGACGACCGCATCTCCGATCATTGAGTAACCAGCATTACAACTGATAAAGGCTACGTCTCCGTGAGTCGTTCCCGTCGGTGTTAGGGAAGTACCGTCTGTTGGCGACGGGTCATCACAATCTGTAAGAAATCGAATACAATGATAGGGAAAACAAATTAAATGAATGCAAAATGTTTCTATCGGACAGTATAGCTGATATGGCACATAAAAAACAAAGGTGTTTCAAGTTTAAACAAAAGTCAATAATTTGCCGGGATGAAGGTACGAGGATATGTCAAACACAGGAAAATGGGCATTACCTTTAATGACACAGGTTGGACTTTCGTTCCATCCAGAATCCGTACATGTTATTGAAGAGGAGCCTTGCAGGTCATAGCCGGAGTTGCAGCTTATTGTAGCTGTCTGTCCTATTGTCGTACCCAATGGAGCGTGCTCGTTTCCATTTACTGGTTTTGCACTACCACAATCTGTAATATCAAAGCGAAGTATTACTGAAGGAGGGCAATGTCATTTTAACAGTACAATTGCTTCAAAGTAGTGGTTATCCAACACAATAGTCGCGTTTCAATTCTTGTTTTTTATTCATCAACACTACACTGACTTTGATTAAATGTTTAATCACTGCAGCTGTCTGAATATAATCACAAATATACCTGTGGGATCGCAAGTCGGATAATTTGTCCATGTAGCGTCAGCTTGGCACGTAATGGTTGTAGGCCCAGACAGATTGTATCCAGGATCGCATGTCACCGTGACCTCTGCCGAGTAGGTAAACAGTGCACCACTATTAAGGGAACCGTTCACAGGCGTCGGGTCACCGCAATCTACAAAGAAATGGTGAGCAATTACTAAGCATTTTGTTTCAATCCGCGTTGATAACTCGAAAATGCAATTCAGATCCCAATCACATGTCATAATTTTCAATCAACGAAAGAAACCAAGGATTTGTACAAGTTTTAGAAACATGAACTAGAAATCAGAAGTTTGAGTGTAGAACACACAAATAGTTTGTTACCTTTGATCTCACATGTTGGATAAGCACTCCAGTTGCCATGTTCAGTGCACGTGACGGCCGCTTCCCCGATCATTGAGTAACCAGCATTACAACTAATAAAGGCTACCTCTCCGTAAGTCGTTCCCCATGGCGTTAGGGAAGTAGCGTCTGTTGGCGACGGGTCATTACAATCTGTAAGCAATCGAATACCATGATAGGGAAAACAAATTAAATGAATGTAAAATGTTTCTATCGGACAGTTCAGTTGACATGGCGCGCGAAAAACAAAGGTGTTTCAAATTTAAACAAAACTCAAAAAATTGCCGGGATTAACATACGAAGATAGACCAAACACAGGAAATTGGGCATTACCTTTGATGACACAGGTTGGACTTTCGTTCCATCCAGAATCCGTGCATGTTATTGAAGAGGAGCCTTGCAGGTCATAGCCGGAGTTGCAGCTTATTGTAGCTGTCTGTCCTATCGTCGTGCCCAATGGAGCGTGCTCGTTCCCATTTACCGGTTTAGCACTACCACAATCTGTAATATTCAAGCGAAGTATTACTTAAGGAGGGCAATGTCATTTTAACAGTACAATTGCTTGAAAGGAGTGGTTATCCAACACGATTGTTGCGATTCAATTCTTGTTTTTTATTCATCAACAGTGCACAGATTAAATGTTTAATGACTGCAGCTGTCTGAATATAATCACAAATATACCTGTGGGATCGCAAGTCGGATAGTTCGTCCATGTAGCGTCAGCTTGGCACGTAATTGTTGTAGGTCCAGACAGATTGTATCCAGGATCGCATGTCACCGTGACCTCTGCCAAGTAGGTAAGCAGTGCACCACTATTAAGGGAACCGTTCACAGGCGTCGGGTCACCGCAATCTACAAAGGAATGGTGAGCCATTAATATGTATTTTGTTTCTATCCGCGTTGATAACTCGAAAATGCAATTCAGATCCCGATCACATGTCATAATTTTCAATCAACGAAAGAAACCATGGATTTGTACAAGTTTTAGAAATATGAACTAGAAATCAGAAGTTTGAGTGTAGAACACACAAAAATTTTGTTACCTTTGATCTCACATGTTGGATAAGCACTCCAGTTGCCATGTTCAGTGCACGTGACGACCGCATCTCCGATCATTGAGTAACCAGCATTACAACTGATAAAGGCTACGTCTCCGTAAGTCGTTCCCGTCGGTGTTAGGGAAGTACCGTCTGTTGGCGACGGGTCATCACAATCTGTAAGAAATCGAATACAATGATAGGGAAAACAAATTAAATGAATGCAAAATGTTTCTATCGGACAGTATAGCTGACATGGCGCATGGAAAACAAAGGTGTTTCAAGTTTAAATTAAAGTCAATAATTTGCCGGGATGAAGGTACGAGGATATGTCAAACACAGGAAAATGGGCATTACCTTTAATGACACAGGTTGGACTTTCGTTCCATCCAGAATCCGTACATGTTATTGAAGAGGAGCCTTGCAGGTCATAGCCGGAGTTGCAGCTTATTGTAGCTGTCTGTCCCATTGTCGTACCCAATGGAGCGTGCTCGTTCCCATTTACTGGTTTTGCACTACCACAATCTGTAATATTAAAGCGAAGTATTACTGAAGGAGGGCAATGTCATTTTAACAGTACAATTGCTTCAAAGTAGTGGTTATCCAACACGATTGTCGCGTTTCAATTCCTGTTTTTTATTCATCAACACTACACTGACTTTGATTAAATGTTTAATCACTGCAGCTGTCTGAATATAATCACAAATATACCTGTGGGATCGCAAGTCGGATAATTTGTCCATGTAGCGTCAGCTTGGCACGTAATGGTTGTAGGCCCAGACAGATTGTATCCAGGATCGCATGTCACCGTGACCTCTGCCGAGTAGGTAAACAGTGCACCACTATTAAGGGAACCGTTCACAGGCGTCGGGTCACCGCAATCTACAAGGAAATGGTGAGCAATTACTAAGCATTTTGTTTCAATCCGCGTTGATAACTCGAAAATGCAATTCAGATCCCAATCACATGTCATAATTTTCAATCAACGAAAGAAACCAAGGATTTGTACAGGTTTAAGAAATATGAACTAGAAATCAGAAGTTTGAGTGTAGAACACACAAATATACCGAGAGGCAAAAGAAAGTATACACTTTTTGTTTGTCAATATCTCTATTAATTTCCACCATATCGACTCAAAATATTGTACTTTTCATTTCTACCCATTAACCAATAATCCAGTGTTGATAAATTTTATCTGAAATTGTATGACTATCCATACTTATGGTACATGCCGATTTTGCAAACTTTGCATGTGCGACTTAGTGGAGCATCAAATGCTGCCGTTAAACCGTATTTGATTTCTTTATTCTTTACCACAACAAATCACAACGTTAAATTTTCTCTAACATTATAATCCAATTATCGGTGGCTGGTAGAAATCGACAAATCATCCACTTTTTGCATTAAGACCCATTTTTCTATGACACAGCATGATATGAAAGAAATTTGACACTATTTTCTCTTAGTCAGGTGTGTAGAAACATTCTACGTAAATTTTTATCAAAATCCGTCAAAAAATTTGGAAGGAGTTATGCCAGATTGCTTGTTTTCATCAAGCCCCCTCTTGCCTTGACACATCGTAATAGGGAAAAACAATTACAATGTATGCATGGTCTTAGGTGACTCGAAACTTTCTGTGAAAATTTTATCCAAATCCGTTAATAAATGTAGGGTTTGTGTCACTGTGGATGCTTATATTAATTAATAGATTATTTCCCCTTTTTTCGGTGACGCAGTGTGCTACGAAAAGACCTTCGCAACGGAAGGACGAACAGATACACGGGTAGGCGGGGAAGGTTACATCCATAAACGGCCACCTTCGATGGCGATTAAAAATCTTACATACTTTATGAATCGTTTTCTCAGAAAACGTGTAATAACTAGGGTGTATACTTATTTTTGCCTCTCAGTATATTTTATTACCTTTGATCTCACATGTTGGATAAGCACTCCAGTTGCCAAGTTCAGTGCACGTGACGGCCTCTTCCCCGATCATAGAGTAACCAGCATTACAACTGATAAAGGCTACGTCTCCGTAAGTCGTTCCCGTCGGTGTTAGGGAAGTACCGTCTGTTGGCGACGGATCATCACAATCTGTAAGCAATCGAATATCATAACAGATCTAGTGAAAGCAAATTAAATGAATGTAAAATATTTCTATCGGACAGTTCAGTTGACATGGCGAGTGCAAAAACAAAAGCGTTTCAAATTTAAACAAAACTCAAAAAATTGACGGGATTAACATACGAAGATATACCAAACACAGGAAAATGAGCATTACCTTTGATGACACAGGTTGGACTTTCGTTCCATCCAGAATCCGTACATGTTATTGAAGAGGAGCCTTGCAGGTCATAGCCGGAGTTGCAGCTTATTGTAGCTGTCTGTCCTATTGTCGTGCCCAATGGAGCGTGCTTGTTCCCATTTACCGGTTTTGCACTACCACAATCTGTAATATTAAAGCGATGTGTCATTTGAGGAGGGCAATGTCATTTTAACAGTACAATTGCTTGAAAGGAATGATTCTCCAACACAATTTTCGCGTTTTAAATCTTGTTTTTTTATTCACCAACACTGCACAGATTAAATGTTTAATGCATCGGTCTGAATATAATCACAAATATACCTGTGGGATCGCAAGTCGGATAGTTCGTCCATGTAGCGTCAGCTTGGCATGTAATTGTTGTAGGTCCAGACAAATTGTATCCAGGATCGCATGTCACCGTGACCTCTGCCGAGTAGGTAAACAGTGCACCACTATTAAGGGAACCGTTCACAGGAGTCGGGTCACCGCAATCTAAAAAGAAATGGTGAGCAATAACTATGTATTTTATTTCAATCCGTTTTGAGAACTTGAATATGCAATTCAGCTCCCAATCACATGTCGTAATTTTCAATCAACGAAAGAAACCAAGGATTTGTACAGGTTTTAGAAACATGAACTAGAAATCAGAAGTTTGAGTGTAGAACACACAAATATTTTGTTACCTTTGATCTCACATGTTGGATAAGCACTCCAGTTGCCATGTTCAGTGCACATGACGGCCGCTTCCCCGATCATTGAGTAACCAGCATTACAACTAATAAAGGCTACCTCTCCGTAAGTCGTTCCCCACGGCGTTAGGGAAGTAGCGTCTGTTGGCGACGGGTCATTACAATCTGTAAGTAATCGAATACCATGATAGGGGAAACAAATTAAATGAATGTAAAATGTTTCTATTGGACAGTTCAGTTGACATGGCGCGCGAAAAACAAAGGTGTTTCAAATTTAAACAAAATTCAATAATTTGCCTGGATTAACATACGAAGATATACCAAACACAGGAAATTTGGCATTACCTTTGATGACACAGGTTGGACTTTCGTTCCATCCAGAATCCGTACAAGTTATTGAAGAGGAGCCTTGCAGGTCATAGCCGGAGTTGCAGCTTATTGTAGCTGTCTGTCCTATTGTCGTGCCCGATGGAGCGTGCTCGTTCCCATTTACCGGTTTAGCACTACCACAATCTGTAATATTCAAGCGAAGTATTACTTAAGGAAGGCAATGTCATTTTAACAGTACAATTCCTTAGAAGGAGTGGTTATCCAACACGATTGTCGCGATTCAATTCTTGTTTTTTATTCATCAACACTGCACAGATTAAATGTTTAATGACTGCAGTTGTCTGAATATAATCACAAATATACCTGTGGGATCGCAAGTCGGATAGTTCGTCCATGTAGCGTCAGCTTGGCACGTAATTGTTGTAGGTCCAGACAGATTGTATCCAGGATCGCATGTCACCGTGACCTCTGCCAAGTAGGTAAACAGTGCACCACTATTAAGGGAACCGTTCACAGGCGTCGGGTCACCGCAATCTACAAAGGAATGGTGAGCAATAACTATGTATTTTGTTTCTATCCGCGTTGATAACTCGAAAATGCAATTCAGATCCCGATCACATGTCATAATTTTCAATCAACGAAAGAAAGCAAGGATTTGTACAAGTTTTAGAAATATGAACTAGAAATCAGAAGTTAGAGTGTAGAACACACAAATATTTTATTACCTTTGATCTCACATGTTGGATAAGCACTCCAGTTGCCATGTTCAGTGCACGTGACGACCGCATCTCCGATCATTGAGTAACCAGCATTACAACTGATAAAGGCTACGTCTCCGTAAGTCGTTCCCGTCGGTGTTAGGGAAGTACCGTCTGTTGGCGACGGGTCATCACAATCTGTAAGAAATCGAATACAATGATAGGGAAAACAAATTAAATGAATGCAAAATGTTTCTATCGGACAGTATAGCTGACATGGTGCATGAAAAACAAAGGTGTTTCAAGTTTAAACAAAAGTCAATAATTTGCCGGGATGAAGGTACGAGGATATGTCAAACACAGGAAAATGGGCATTACCTTTAATGACACAGGTTGGACTTTCGTTCCATCCAGAATCCGTACATGTTATTGAAGAGGAGCCTTGCAGGTCATAGCCGGAGTTGCAGCTTATTGTAGCTGTCTGTCCTATTGTCGTACCCAATGGAGCGTGCTCGTTCCCATTTACTGGTTTTGCACTACCACAATCTGTAATATTAAAGCGAAGTATTACTGAAGGAGGACAATGTCATTTTGACAATACAATTGCTTCAAAGTAGTGGTTATCCAACACAATTGTCGCGTTTCAATTCTTGTTTTTTATTCATCAACACTACACTGACTTTGATTAAATGTTTAATCACTGCAGCTGTCTGAATATAATCACAAATATACCTGTGGGATCGCAAGTCGGATAATTTGTCCATGTAGCGTCAGCTTTGCACGTAACGGTTGTAGGCCCAGACAGATTGTATCCAGGATCGCATGTCACCGTGACCTCTGCCGAGTAGGTAAACAGTGCACCACTATTAAGGGAACCGTTCACAGGCGTCGGGTCACCGCAATCTACAAAGAAATGGTGAGCAATTACTAAGCATTTTGTTTCAATTCGCGTTGATAACTCGAAAATGCAATTCAGATCCCAATCACATGTCATAATTTTCAATCAACGAAAGAAACCAAGGATTTGTACAGGTTTAAGAAATATGAACTAGAAATCAGAAGTTAGAGTGTAGAACACACAAATATTTTATTACCTTTGATCTCACATGTTGGATAAGCACTCCAGTTGCCAAGTTCAGTGCACGTGACGGCCGCTTCCCCGATCATAGAGTAACCAGCATCACAACTGATAAAGGCTACCCGCCCGTAAGTCGTTCCCCACGGCGTTAGGGAAGTACCGTCTGTTGGCGACGGATCATCACAATCTGTAAGCAATCGAATATCATAACAGATCTAGTGAAAGCAAATTAAATGAATGTAAAATATTTCTATCGGACAGTTCAGTTGACATGGCGAGTGCAAAAACAAAAGCGTTTCAAATTTAAACAAAACTAAAAAAATTGACGGGATTAACATACGAAGATATACCAAACACAGGAAAATGAACATTACCTTTGATGACACAGGTTGGACTTTCGTTCCATCCAGAATCCGTACATGTTATTGAAGAGGAACCTTGCAGGTCATAGCCGGAGTTGCAGCTTATTGTAGCTGTCTGTCCTATTGTCGTGCCCAATGGAGCGTGCTTGTTCCCATTTACCGGTTTTGCACTACCACAATCTGTAATATTAAAGCGAAGTGTCATTTGAGGAGGGCAATGTCATTTTAACAGTACAATTGCTTGAAAGGAATGATTCTCCAACACAATTTTCGCGTTTTAAATCTTGTTTTTATTCACCAACACTGCACAGATTAAATGTTTAATGCACCGGTCTGAATATAATCACAAATATACCTGTGGGATTGCAAGTCGGATAGTTCGTCCATGTAGCGTCAGCTTGGCACGTAATGGTTGTAGGTCCAGACAAATTGTATCCAGGATCGCATGTCACCGTGACCTCTGCCGAGTAGGTAAACAGTGCACCACTATTAAGGGAACCGTTCACAGGAGTCGGGTCACCGCAATCTACAAAGGAATGGTGAGCAATAACTATGTATGTTGTTTCAATCCGTTTTGAGAACTTGAATATGCAATTCAGCTCCCAATCACATGTCGTAATTTTCAATCAACGAAAGAAACCAAGGATTTGTACAGGTTTAAGAAACATGAACTAGAAATCAGAAGTTTGAGTGTAGAACACACAAATATTTTGTTACCTTTGATCTGACATGTTGGATAAGCACTCCAGTTGCCATGTTCAGTGCACGTGACAGCCGCTTCCCCGATCATTGAGTAACCAGCATTACAACTAATAAAGGCTACCTCTCCGTAAGTTGTTCCCCACGGCGTTAGGGAAGTAGCGTCTGTTGGCGACGGGTCATTACAATCTGTAAGCAATCGAATACCATGATAGGGAAAACAAATTAAATAAATGTAGATTGTTTCTATCGGACAGTTCAATTGACATGGCGCGCGAAAAATAAAGGTGTTTCAAATTCAAACAAAACTCAATAATTTGCCGGGATTAACATACGAAGATATACCAAACACAGGAAATTGGGCATTACCTTTGATGACACAGGTTGGACTTTCGTTCCATCCAGAATCCGTACATTTTATTGAAGAGGAACCTTGCAGGTCATAGCCGGAGTTGCAGCTTATTGTAGCTCTCTGTCCTATTGTCGTGCCCATTGGAGCGTGTTCATTCCCATTTACCGGTTTTGCACTACCACAATCTGTAATATTAAAGCGAAGTATTACTTAAGGAGGGCAATGTCATTTTAACAGTACAATTCCTTAGAAGGAGTGGTTATCCAACACGATTGTCGCGATTCAATTCTTGTTTTTTATTCATCAACACTGCACAGATTAAATGTTTAATGACTGCAGCTGTCTGAATATAATCACAAATATACCTGTGGGATCGCAAGTCGGATAGTTCGTCCATGTAGCGTCAGCTTGGCACGTAATGGTTGTAGGTCCAGACAGATTGTATCCAGGATCGCATGTCACCGTGACCTCTGCCGAGTAGGTAAACAGTGCACCACTATTAAGGGAACCATTCACAGGCGTCGGGTCACCGCAATCTACAAAGGAATGGTGAGCCATTAATATGTATTTTGTTTCAATCCGTTTTGAGAAATTGAGTATGCAATTCAGCTCCCAATCACATGTCATAATTTTCAATCAACGAAAGAAACCAAGGATTTGTACAAGTTTTAGAAACATGAACTAGAAATCAGAAGTTTGAGTGTAGAACACACAAATATTTTGTTACCTTTGATCTCACATGTTGGATAAGCACTCCAGTTGCCATGTTCAGTGCACGTGAAGGCCGCTTCCCCGATCATTGAGTAACCAGCATTACAACTAATAAAGGCTACCTCTCCGTAAGTCGTTCCCCACGGCGTTAGGAAAGTAGCGTCTGTTGGCGACGGGTCATCACAATCTGTAAGCAATCGAATACCATGATAGGGAAAACAAATTAAATGAATGTAGAATGTTTCTATCGGACAGTTCAGTTGACATGGCGAGTGCAAAACAAAGGTGTTTCAAATTTAAACAAAACTCAAAAAATTGCATTGATTAACATACGAGGATATAGCAAACACAGGAAATTGGGCATTACCTTTGATGACACAGGTTGGACTTTCGTTCCATCCAGAATCCGTACATGTTATTGAAGAGGAGCCTTGCAGGTCATAGCCGGAGTTGCAGCTTATTGTAGCTGTCTGTCCTATTGTCGTGCCCAATGGAGCGTGCTCGTTCCCATTTACCGGTTTAGCACTACCACAATCTGTAATATCAAAGCGAAGTATCACTTAAGGAATGCAGTGTCATTTTAACAGTACAATTGCTTGAAAGGAGTTGTTATCCAACACGATTGTCGCCATTCAATTCTTGTTTTTTATTCATCAACACTACACTGACTTTGATTAAATGTTTAATGACTGCAGCTGTCTGAATATAATCACAAATATACCTGTGGGATCGCAAGTCGGATAGTTTGTCCATGTAGCGTCAGCCTGGCACGTAATGGTTGTAGGCCCAGACAGATTGTATCCAGGATCGCATGTCACCGTGACCTCTGCCGAGTAGGTAAACAGTGCACCACTATTAAGGGAACCATTCACAGGCGTCGGGTCACCACAATCTACAAAGGAATGATGAGAAAATAATAAGTGTTTTTTTTCTGGATCTCTCTTGTTTTATTTACATATTCATAAAGATCAATCCCATTCAATTATTGATTTCTGTTTTTGTCATATTGGCATATTGTTCAAAATGTTCTTGTCTCAACTCGAATACAAAACAATCATGTAATACAAGTATACTAACGTAAAAAGTATCTTTTAACACATTTTACTATTTACTAATTTACTATTTAGATATGGGATACATTTACAAGAAATGTTTATCGCGCGTGTCCTTAAGGTACGCTTGTTAATAAAATATTGAATGCTGCAGACTGCACATGCACGGACGTTTTACGCGCTATTCGTTTGAGCAGTTTGTTGCTCTGCTTTATTCCGAAGTCACCTTGAAATGTTTTTGAGTAGAAGTTGTTGTTAACTTTCTTGGTTAACTTTCTTGGTTAAATGATCCGAAAGCAACGGTATACGAGGGGTGTTCATTAAATAATGAAAATACACTATCAGCTCAATGTTAAGAATGTGTAATCATATAGTTAATGTTTAATATGCAAGTAACAAGTATGTGAACTTTTTTCAAAGTAACAAGAACCGTGCATGACAACCGTTACCATGGCAACACTGTCACAAAGTTGCAAATGTTTCAACTCTGAAATTCCAGCGATTTCCATCAATTTTTCTTCTCAAAAACCAAGAAAACAAAATGGAATCATTCTGACCTTGTACTAATTATTTTTGTGTCTCATGTACAAACATAAAATAGCAGTAAAAGTCACTTTGCTTTCTAAAAAATAGAAAAAAAATCATTATCAAACACTTTGTAGCTGGAAAATCTTGACGTTTTCCCCAGATCCAAAGTGTGGGGGGTCAACAATGTGACGTCATCACACTTTAAATAAAAGAAATTTAATGTTGGGGCATAGCATAATCAATCATAAGTTCCCTGCACGTTTCAAATCAATGTTTGAAATTAGCATAGTACATATCACAGAGGAACATATGGTTAAAAAGTGTGTAAACACCTCCGTTCATATCTTTGTATTTACCTAATTCCCTTGATCACAATGCCGAAGACTTCAGTATTGCAACATACAAGAACCTTATATGTAGTTTTGAAGTAAAAACATAACACCATCAGACAATAATGCTGAATAAACATTTTCTGTACACAAATTCTGAATAAATACCATGATGCAAGTCTGTTTTAGCGAAAATAACGCGAAAAAACGTCAGACGTCATACCCATTGAGAATGTGACGTCATGCATTTCCATAGTAACACACGGAACATTCAGTCTGGATGTTCACAACGAAAGCTTTAAAGCAGTTCTTCGTAAATGTATAAGTATTTCTTAATTATGTTGCGTATGAAAAGACCGGCAGATATGTTTTCATTATTTAATGAACGCCCCTCGTATATTTATCCCAAAATGCACATTTTGCATGCTTCAGAAGTATGCCCCCTTATGCCAAAGACGTGTGTCGTTTAGTGATTTGGTGTCTACAGAAACATCATAAAGGAATTTTTGGACGATTTCAACACCTTGAAAACACCCCCGACTTGCAACATTCACGCCACGTCTACGTTAGACGCCATTCCGACAAGTCAACAATAATCGAAACAACAGCCTGTGAAATCGATTTATTGACTGTAATTTGAGCTTGATACGAAAGACAACATTGTATTGGTGTGTTTTCGTATACAGTTCCAAAAGCTCACTTTCAAATGATTTGTCTTAATGAACCCAATCGTTTACCAGAAGTTGGAAGAAGTATAGCTCATTTTAGAAAAATCAATTGAAATCACATCGATTTTAAACTTTAAATTTTTGCTCTAAACTTCTTTTTTTCCTTATTTTTGAGAATGAGTGTATGACTTATTGCTTTATTGCTCGTTTTAATCCTTTCCCAAACAAAACCTGGTTTTGAAGTCCCCAATTGAATAGGCTTATTGAAAAAATTGAGACAAGAGAAGAAACTGTTGATAACCAGCAGTTTCTCCTTTTGTCTCAATATTTTCTGTGCTTTATTGTACACAAATCCTTTTTTCAATGTCCATTTTGTCGTCAGCATCAACTTTCAAATTGGACCATCCTAATTTTTTGTCGTTTCGGAAAGAGTTAACGGAGGTAACTACGACACACTTGGATAGGTTAAACAAAATCGTTATACACTTGTCAGACAATCTCTGTAAATGAGACTAAATCATATAAGTGTGGGTGGTTGTCTGATTGAATGAACTATTTGGTAAATCCGTTGATACTTGTGACCCGTCACGCTAAAAGGGGCCTTATCCGAACTCAAAAAATCCAAATTTTGGTAAACTTATAAGACCCAGCACAGTTTAACCAGGTCCCGTATGTGAAAAATGATCATATAGTAAGATAGGGAAAACTTTCTAGATTTAGAAAATTACATAAAAGTGAAAAGTGTCGGCCTTAGTCTGGCTGCGCGGACTGCGCAGACTGACTAGGGTCGATATTTTTCACATCCCCGATAAGGTCCCTTTTAGCGCGACTGGTCACATTTATGTTATGACATCGTCGTCTTTTCTTCAAATATAACTAAACGGTTATAACTGTAGACTTGTATACAAACACTTTACTTCTTGTTGTTGAAAATGACCCAACACAAACACTTCCTTTTCCGGAAATAAACGGGTTAGGGCATAATGTGCTCGTTTCGCTCACGATAAATGGTTTGGTAATGATTGAAACTATGTATTGGTTTAAATAGTGTTTTTATACAAGTCTAGAGATATAAACATTGAGCTATACTCATTACTACAGCTTATCACGATGTTTTGGGAAGAAATGCGACTATATTTGATTGGCCATTATGTCAATTTTGATGCATACCATATTGTTTCCGTATACCTTTTATAATGCATGTGGGAGAGGAACTCCATAATCCGGTTTCTCCACAAGAGATAAAAATGTCTCCGACCAAATCGTATCCCTCGTTGCATGTTATCAGCGCCGTTGATTTGTATACGGTACCTGTAGCACTGTTGAATATGCCGTTCTCAGGAGTAGGATCACCACAATCTGAACAAATAATAGGGAAGGCTTTTTATCTAGTTAACCGTGACGTTAAAATAGAATTGGTTTAGCGTTATGTTGAATATGTTGATAAACAGGCTGTGTTGTAAAAAGATCTCGTAACTACGTCTTGAGTCAAGCCGTAGTTACGAGACTTTATAACAACACCCACGAAATGTGTTTGTTTGTCCGAAATTACTTCACAAGTAACTGGATAAAATCGTCCCCTATTTCGGACAAACAATGGGTATTCCATCGATGTTGTCATAAAATCTCATGATTACGGCTTGATTCAAGCCGCAGTTATGAGATTATATATACTACTCAAAGTTTGCTAAGCACCAACAGTTTTGGTGATAATATTTCTGGTGCAAATCTAATATCCAATTGAAAAATGTAACCGATGATTGCTTTAATGTGTTTGATACATTAATCAAATAGCTTTGTACTTTGCTCACCATTTTTAAGTGTAGTGTGAGGAGAAAAAGAAACGAACCCATGAAAATGAGTTGGTACTTGTAAATGGGTGGGGTAAACTTTTTTTATTTCTCGTCTCAAACGATTTCTTTGCTGCTTTTTGTTTGACCAGGAACTTTATGGAGTACAATGATAGTCTTAAACCACACGGAAATGTTATCGCGTGATCTTTTACAGTTGCCTGTGACCAAGTTGGCGCCTTCATACACTGTATCCCGTACAAAATTTCGGTAACGCAATTTTGCATGGAATATTGATCAATTATTACCACAAGACGTAACTACAACTGTTTACGTCTAGAGAATCAAAGATTCAGCCAACGCTAGTGATAAACTCACTTTCCCTAGGGGTAGACATTGAGGTTATCGCTTAATTTAATGCCCATCGTTCTTTCAAACGATTTTGACTCTCACGATTTCAGCAATTAAACACATCCCGGTACCTACAGTCTCACAATTTAGTGGTCCGCCATATCATGCGTTTTGAGGACCTAAACTACGAGGGATGTTCAATTAATTTTGGAACTGGGGTTCTATTAGCCATAGTTATGTCACAATTCAATTTTAAGTTTCTTCGATCCTTCGAAGTAATCCTCTTTGACACCCACACACTTCTCAAGTATTGAGATCCATTGCTTATATGCCAATAAATGGGTCTCTTTTGGAACACCCCACAGACACTGGAAAATTGCACTTCATGTGGAACATGAATGCCTATACCGACGATCAGAGGCTTTTTTCGTCATCGTGGTGAACACAAAAAAGCCTCACGGGCTTAAGCCCGGCTATAAGGGTGGATGACGACGCTGTGAAGCATGTGTCTCTTCCAGGAAGTCTTGGACAAGAGGACACCTGTAGACAGCTCCGTTATCATGGATTTGGCACATGCCTCTTTAGCCGGTCCTAGACCTGCTCCTTTCGTGATATTTCTTTACTTTCGCCGACATACATTTCTTGTATGAATGACCGCCGAAAGGTGTACTAATTGAAACAGTAATTTGAACAATACACCCGTTATATTTGAAAATTACCGCGCACAAAACTTTTGCCACGCTTTTAATTTTTTGGCTAATACGGACCTTGTCTGATCTGTTCGCAACCATTGCTTGCTAATGACACGCCATTGGTGCTCCTAATAGTAGATTATTGTTCAATCATATGCATAAAGCTCAAAAAGCCCACATTTGTTGAATTTATTGCATTATTTTAAAGTACATTTTGCACGGGTGGCTCTCTGTCCTTAAGGCAGCAGGTGGGGGACCCAAAAGGCATAAACCTTTCTTTGTTTCAACCCTTTCGTAAAAATTGTTTAAAGTGTCCCCGATGAAAAACCAACTTTATCTGCTATTTCTTGCACATTGAACCATGCGTCTTGTTCGGTCATGTCGGAATCTACAGCAACATTTGCTTTGGTACTAGCTCTACCCGGGTTGCATGAGAGGGGAGTATCATTCAGGCCAGTTTTACCAATTTTAATTTTTATTATCTTCCTAAAAACTGACGTATTTTCAACGTTCGAATGTCCAAGAATCTGATATAGTTCATTATATACATGTGATGCAGATATTTCAAAGCTTATGCGACCTTTAATGTAGACCCGTACATCCTACTTCAGTTCGTTTTCCATTCTACGCACAGCGAAATAGCCAGTGTATATGACTGAACCAACTTAAAAGTTCAATAACTTTTGAAAGAGTCAACGGATTTGTCTCAAATTTTGACCAAGTATAGACTGTAATTTTCCAGTCAAATAGCTGCAAGCACCACTAGTTCTTTAGAGCCGTGAGGTATGGTGGACCATTAGTACCACTTTTAATTGAACGCCCCTCGTACGACTCTCTTTTTCTTTGCTGATCTCTCTGTACACCACATTCTAGCGACATCCGAAAATGCATTTTTGACATTTTAGGTACTTTAAACTTTGAAAGTGGTCTACTATAAATGCAATTACGGTCACCGGTGTTGTAAATTGCAATTCTACTGGATTTTGCGACTAGCACGGACTACACAGTTCGCCCAGTGTACCAATAGTGATTTTGCTGTAAATCAATGTGATATACAGACCACAAGATGGTCGACAAAACAAATGTCTGCGTGTAATTATTTTACATTACCATCAAAGAGTCTTCTTGTGACTGCATGTGTCGCTACACTGTTCTAAGAAACAGTATGGAGGCCATTAGAGAGGTTGTTACCGAGCCAGAACAGCTACTGCAGGACTTTGCTTATGAAATTCCGACGCCGAGAGACAATGTTATTAATCTTTGACTTTGTCTATGAATTTAAACAGAAATGGAGGGAGTTTTTTTTTAAAAAGATTTATGCCAGTTGAATGTACCAAGAATCGATATGACGATATTAAACGTGCCCAGACAATAAAATACCTCACCCACCTTTAAGGTGCTATACATCTGAACTTGGGCGCAGGGGTACCTTGCCAAGCAGTTATGTGGGTCCATTGATCTTAAACATGATATCGAGGTTCAAAAATGTGAAAATTATGCTTCAGGTAAAAAAATGAAACACGACTTCATCTCTGGTAAGTCCCTTCATTTCGCGGGTTCTCCTTTTTCCATCCGAATTTCAATTATTGTTTCTAAAAATTTATTCAGTTATCTTGAGGATTCAGTAGACCTAAATGTCACACAAATTTGACATGAAATTTGCGTTAAGGATTGAAAATATCAACAATTAAACTTTTCGAGCTTAGCGAACTTTGAGTAGTACATGTATATTAACACCGATGGTTGGTGTTCAATACTTCTATAATACGATAATAATATTATTATCATAACTAGTATTTCTTTTATTATTTTTCCCAGAGCCATTGTAACTGGGGGATCACGTGCCACAACAACTTGCAGTAAATCTTCAATGGTTATGTTAGTAGCTAACCGATTTTAAGACAGGTCAGATTAGAGGTGGAAAATGCCAGGGGTTTTCTAGATTTAAAAGACAGTTTGAAAATAAGGTGATAAAAAGTTATGACAACCTAACAAACTTTATCCCATTCATCTAATTTCTGGCGTTTTAACTCTTCTCAGCTTCAGATCTTATTCAATTGGTCAAGTATGAAGATAACCATTAACGGTTTTACGATATTATTGTGCCATGTGATGCCCCGTCGTGATTACAAGTATTGCAATACAACCTGTTAACTAAGAAAATTTACACGAGTTTAAGCCATAAGGTAAAACAAACAATGTTTAGACAATTATCTTACTTTACTTTTAAAGCAATTTAAATTGATGTCAATCTTTATTCGCTGTACCAATACACGGATGGTTCTTCTTCGATATACACAAATAAACACATCGGAAATAAATGCCAGGAAATGCCAGGAACGTTTTTAATATGCTTCCTACTATTGTAAATGTGATGCGTACATTTTGAGCCTTTCAAAACAATCTGCAATAAGTCAATACGAGCATCTTCTCTTTTTCATTTACTTCTTCATGTGCTTTATGTTGCTAAAGAAACAATTTCCTTGAAAATGGCGTTGTCGTCTGCAACAATTCTTAAACTTCAACATTGACGTTTCTTCCTAGTCTTACAACATTTTTAGCAAAAGTGCATCTAATGACTTTGTTCTTCTATTAAACAAGATTGATCTCATTTGCACAAGGGATGTGTGACTCAATCGTTTCTGTGGTAACTGCGTTTTATGCAGAAATTTTGTCTTTGAAACACCCAAATTCATCATCTGCAGCAGCTTCCAAATGAGAAACAGTATGATTTATGTCTTTTTAAAAAGGATTAGCCGATTCCCACACATTGAGGTATTTGTTTTCTCTTCAAAAGATAAAGGCTTAAGAAAACATTGAGAAAAATGAAGAAATTGATTTTGGCCCTTTCTTTATTTCTCCCATTTTTTCTACCCAAAGAGACAAAAAGCATTTAAATCGTTCATTTGTAATTATTGTCTGCAACACCTTTGAATTTGAAACATTTCAAAAAGTCTATATTTATGTCACTTTGGAAAGAATATTATTTATATTGGTATTTCGATTGCCAATGACCATCCCAAACGTCGAAATTTAAAGCTGCTAAAGAAGACAAATTCGATGTTGTCAAGGAAAGGATTTTTGTACAAAATAGCACAGAAAATATTGAGGCAAAAGGAGAAAATACTGACTATCAGCATTTTTCTTCTTTTGTCTCAATGTTTCCCAAGCAATTTCTAATAAGAACGCCAAAACCAGGCTGTGTTTGGGAAAGGGCAAATTTACCCGTGACAACGCAGTTTGGGCTGCCGTCCCAGCCTGTTTCTGTACACGTGAGTATCGTTGACGTTCCGTTAAACGTGTAACCAGTATCACACGTTATGACGGCTTTCTCACCGAACGTTGTCCCCGATGGTGTGCTAGCTTCTCCGTTAGACGGTGATGGGTCACCACAATCTACAATAAATACACATACTCAGAGATACAAATGATAGGGAATACAGTATTTCAGAATGAAACATTTCATTTCATGTTCATCAAACCCCCTATTGCGTCTTATCATTATATTCGTCTCATTGAAACGGTCCAAATGCGTACCCACAACATAGGATTTGGATTTGAAATAGTAAATTCAGAATGCCATTACCCGTCTTGTATGTTGCTCTGCATACTACAATGACGTCAATTACGTATGTTCACTTCAAAGCCAAATGATAACAAAGGTTACAGAAATGTGTAATGAAGCAACTAAGAAGGTTGCTGACAATGCAGTTTTATTGATATTTCGCATGCTGATCAACCACAGCCGGTGATCTCTGCAGAGACCGGCTGACCGCACATAACTGAATCAGCAGTGCGACTATATTCTAAGTTTTTATGACACCAAGTAACGCCAAAGGAATCATTGGGTTATATACATGTAGCAAGGTCTCTCTGGTTTTGACATTCCCAACAGAGTATTAATCCAATGTTAAGTACAAAAAAAAAAAAATACTTGCCAAAAAGAAGCATATCTTGTAACTATGTTTCTTCCCATATGGATCAGAAATGTTAAATACTTTACCTCATATATGTGTTCATACAAACGCCTAAATCTTCGTAAAAAACAGTCTTAATTGTGCAATTTCGCGTTGACCCTGTTTTGAACATTTCCTAAACAATGACATTCTAAATACCATTCTTAATAATTGTATAATATGACAAAACTGTTGTTTATCATAATATATAACAGGCATAATCTACTCTTCAAAAACATAAAGTCTAAAGAGAAAAGGAAAGAAGTTAGTTATCAGCATTTCTTCTTTTCTCTCAATACTTCCTAACATGACATTGCGTGCGGTCGACAAAACCATGCCACGTTTTGGATGTGTTCATGGCCATTTTAGATAAATACAAGCGAATATCTATCTCACCGTATGGTTGACATGTTGGATAATCCGTCCATTGTCCATCGTCCTGGCACGTGACAAAAGATGAACCAATCAGCGAGTAGCCCGAGTTACAAGCGAGACTCACGAATGACGTATAAGTAAACAAACTTCCGATTACGATCAATCCATTATCTGGTGTAGGGTCTCCACAATCTGAAAAAAAAATGAGCTAGAATCTGGAAAAACGTCCCTTATAGCATTTTAGACAGCCTTGTTTCAAGATCAAGTTGTGCCTAGGTGAAGTTTGACCAGGAACTATATTACTATAGTATGGTTGCCACAGACGATGGCAAAGCTATTGGAGAACAACATGGTTCCTGATCAGACTGCGTGTATACGCAGGCTGATCTGGAACCATGTTGGGCTAAAAAGCATTAAGGGAGCATTTTCCAGATCCTGGCTCATTTAGATTTATAATGTCCTTTTCTATGATATGTTGAATAGTTTGATGATTATCAATCGTTGCCAAAAACAGGCGTTGTGTATAATAAAATGTACTTTTTTTATTTACGAACAACTCTTACTAAAATGATATGTTTGATGTAATTTTATATGAAGACGAAAGGGATCAACAAGTCACTGCCGATTCTGAAGATGAACCTTTGACGGTTATGCCATGAATTATAAGGGTAAGAAGAAAACATAATTAAGTTTCTACGAATAAAAATGATCTAGAATAATAACAAAATCCGCATTTCGCAATCCGTTGATTGTTATTGTTGTTTTAGACTAAACATTGTGTGAATTATCTATACTGTGGCCGTCGAAATTTTGCTCATCAAGCGATATATTAACACTATCACGAACAAGACCGGTTTTGACGACCCAAATTGAAAATACAATATACGATATAATCCACTTACGGACTATGGTACATGTAGGAGAAGAGCTCCATGTTCCATCGGCCTGACAGGTGATAAATGTCTCGCCGTCCTTTATAAATCCAGTACGACAACTTATAATGGCCACCTCGCCGAACACGGTACCTTTAGCAGTGATTGCTGAGCCGTCTGTCGGAGTTGGATCGCCACAGTCTATGACAAAGAAAGGATAAGATCCGAGCATTTGATAAGTTTGGAGTGTCAAGCTTGCATACCTTTAAAAAAAGAGGGTTTTCTAGATCATTAGTATACTTACTGGGGCAATAAACTTCATGTACTTTTACTTCGTGGGCGATCAGCTAAATGACTTAGCATGTAACTTATAAGTTCCGTGCTAAATTACGTCTACTACTTCTCTAATTACACATTTTTACAATAGATTTTTACAGTTTAACGTATTTTTTATGGCCGTTTCTCATTCAAAAGTAAAGAGATAATTGCACTGTTAACAATATGATCTAAATTATTTTTATTAAATTCTATCTATAATAAAGTAGAAACCTCTGTTTGACCTAAATACAATTATCCAATCAGAGGGCACGACCTCAAGGGTCGTGTCAATTTTCAATATGGCTGGCCCCTGACCTAGAAAATGTGACTGGTCAGTGGTCAGATCGTTTTTCAGATATCAAGTAATTGCATGAATTAGTTTTCTGTATAACAAGGGAGTTCACACCCTATTGCCGGCTATCACTACAGCAGTTGCTAACCTTGGGCAGTATCATCTATAAATAGCGCGTGAACTGGGTAGGTCATACTTTTTCCATATTTGTTTTGTGTAAAAGCGTTTCTCAGCTATAATTTGTAGTGCCCTTGGCTTGCCATACATTTGAGCACCGACATGTCAAATATTAGCACAGAGAGTCCTCAAACAAAAAAATAATTCACAAACAAAGTCGAAACTTCACATATTTGCATATAAAATTCATCTTTCCATGCAAATAGCAGAAAAATACTGAAGCAAATGTTAGAAATTTTATTACAAAATGGATATCTAGTATATTATCTACCAACTAATTGCTTGTGAAGACAATCAACTATTCCGTTATGTCGTTATATTCAAACAAATTTTGGTGAGCTACAAATTTATGCAATCACGAACAGCACGTAGGGGGATCACCGACAGGAGATTCGTACTTGAAATAGGCAATCACAGACAGCATAAATGATACTATTTTGCTTGTCTATGTACAATTCTTTTTCATTATCCAAGTGATCATGGTGTGAAATATTTAAAATTTGCTGATGATAATTATAACAATACATGAATGCTGGTACCTTTGTTTGATAAAAGAGCATCAGATAAGAATAAGCTATATATGAAGCAAGAACTTCCCAGGAATCCACGGTTAGGTGCTCCAGCCACTGCAATATGGCCATAGTGGTTTAAAATGGCGTTACATCTCATGAAATCAAATCATAGGCCCGATTGTATCAACGCTGTTTAGCACAAACAAAATATTTCACTGATTTGTTCAAATTTTTCTATGTGAATAATCATAAAATAACCGAAACAGATACTTGGCCATTTGGTTAACTCTAGCCGGCGTTTATAAAATCGGGCACAGACTAACTTTAAAAAAATACCTTCAACATTAGATCCTATGCTCAAAAATACCATTGCGTTATTCGTCTATTATAGCAATATCAATTTAAGTTTTAAAATTGTGAGTTTCCGCGCTTTATCTAATTATTGCTTATGAACTCGATTATTTGCAGGGGAATTTAATAGACATCTGCATATGTAATGACCCCACTTGTTAAGGTTAAGGCACTCAACTAACGGACTTTGCACACGAAAATTAAGTTGTCCCGGGTTAATTTGGGTGGACACTACAGCGATGTCGTTGTTATTTATTTGATATCAAAATCAGATATAATTGTCGCCACATCGTATGGCACAATGTTTATGTTTTGTTCTAATGTAATTGAACGTTAAAGAAAACATAAACACGTGCCATACGATGTGGCGACAACTGTAAATGGAGAATGTTTTTATCCAGTTAACCGTGGCGCAATTTTGGTGAAACAATAGTGCATCGTATGTGTTGTTATAAAATCTCGTATGTGGCCATAGTTGCGAGACTTTATAACTAGGCCTACACTGACGGTTTGTCAATACTTATAACGGTAAATCTAGTGTACTTTTAGCACAGAGTTCATTGCTATTGATAATATAGGAAATGGAATCTTATGGTTAATAGGGTTAAATCTTACGCTATAAATAGAATGGTCCAAGCGGTTTTAGCTGTTAAAAATCTCGTAACCACGGCTTCATTCAAGCTGCAGTTGTGTGGTTTTAGAATCATACGGACAAAGCTCTTTTGTTTGCCCGAGATTCCGTGCGGTTTGCTTTATAAAGAGTATTTGCTGCAACATGTATCTGTTTAAGCCGAGTCCAGTTAACGTCGGAGTCTGTCAATCCAGGGGTCGCGAGTTCGAACTCCAGGCCGACCAGTATCCATTCTTACATTTGACAAAAGTCATTTGTCTCTCACCAATGGGTGTGAATCATCTATGTGAGAGCGCAGCTGGAGGCTGGGTACTTTTATTGAGAGGTCTATTTGTCCAATGACCACTCGGCTTTACTTCACCATGCAAAGTGAAACATAACACAGAATAAAGAAATAAACATTTTTAACCATTTAAAAAAATGCCTCTTTTTACGGAGTTATCTGTACATTTCGGATCGTTTTGATTGTACAAAATCAATTTTCATATGATTTAGGTATAGATCTAAAAAAAAAGCTCGAGATATTTATCAATTTTCATGTTTTGAAAATTGAGTTTTCCATTTCAGACGTTTAGGGAGATTTCTCGCCTTATCCATAGAGATCCTTACCTAGCTGACTGATCGTTGATCCTTCACTAGTTTCTGTATTCACTTAGTACCTAGGCTAGTTGCAATCATGTGCTTTATGTAGACAATCATGATGTTTTATCGATACCAACAGATTCTTGCTTGATAATCCGTTATCACCGATATCTCTGCTTCGTTTCGTAATGAGGCCAAAACGCTGAACATTGATAGCGCATCTGCCTTTTATTCGAGAGAACCCGGGTTCGATCCCCGGCCGTGGCAAATATCTTTTCTAACTAATGTTACCCACCAATGGTTTGATATTGTTAACCCATGTGGGCGAGCAGCTGGAGGCTCGGTTAGTCTATTGTGTTAGTACTTGTATGAGAAACAACAGGAATCCATGGTTAGGCGCTCAAGGTGCCGCGATATAACCATGGCAGTTGAAAACGGCGTAAAACCCCAATAAACCAAATCGTTTCGCAATGAAAAATACAAATTTGCACCGCGCAAAACATTCGATAGAAATGTTTGAAGATT
This sequence comes from Fragum sueziense, assembly GCA_963680895.1. NCBI lineage: Eukaryota > Metazoa > Mollusca > Bivalvia > Cardiida > Cardiidae > Fragum > Fragum sueziense. The sequence continues at coordinate 23,123,588 of OY804595.1, read as the reverse complement.
CATTGACCGACTTTGAAATAGCAGGATTCATATACATATATTTGCATGGGTTCCATCTATTTAAGTTAAGTCTGACTAAATGAAATTTAACCCCATTAAAATATTACAGTCATATTGTGTGCCTGAAACAGCGACGACATGATGTAAAATCCACAATTTTCACTGTAAAGTATGTGTAGTTTTTTAAAGCTACTATTTCCCAGATTTGGACCCAAAAATTGTCAAATACAAACAAAAGGTACACTTTTTAAGTTTTATAGGACCTGATTAAATGATTCCGACAAACTATTGAAGCAACGACTCATTTTTTCGCAATTTGATACCAAATTCATGAAGCGATGTCGAAAGTAGGTCAAAACAGTAGGACATGCGACTTTCTTAAACGACGTCACAACATACATGATGACGTCATATTGAAATTCAAGTATGAATCTCGTTTGAATCATGGTCCGCGCTGTATGCGCATGCACAACAATTTAAAAATAATTCTAACCCCCATCTGAGACGGGGTTGAATTTAGGTTTGGATTCTCCCTAAATTCAGCTATCTGTCTTGTAATTTCGGCTCGTTCTCTGTCTGAATCGCATATTATTAACCATCCCGAGGTGGTCAACACAAAAGTTTTGAATATTTTTTCAAAAAATTTTGCAATTAGACCATCTGTTACCGTCGCCCTTTAAGGTTTGCAACCCATCATTAGCACTAAAGAGCCAGAGGTGAATTTGATAAGTGCCAGTAATTCCTAAACTGTGTTACATTTCCATTCTAAACATAACCATTTTGAATGGTTTAGAATTTTGAATCAATGCATACTTACGGAAATATTTGACATAAATGTTCAAAATTACCTCCGCTGCATATGAATATAGAGTAAAGTAATATTTGTAAATTATTTTCCTTTTGAAGCATAATCTTGGAATCCGGCACGTTGAATCAACTTATAAGAAGTGTAGGCCTATGTACAAATGTGTGTAATTTGATGCATTTCGTACGGCTAAAAAGTGGTGTTTTTAATGATGGGATGTATACCTTAACCGACAAACTATCATCTACAACTAATGGTTGCAATCATCTACAACTAATGGTTGCAATCCTTCAATTTTGTGTTACTCAGCTTCAACCATATCTAGATGATTTCTATGTCTATAATTCAGAAATTGGCTAGTCTATCAAGAAATGGTGTTAATTCATTATTTATGCTCATTTCAGGCAACTTCTTGTTGAAAGAGATGCCGCTTTTCCAACAAGACATATTGTTCTGTGTTGCCATCAACTTATGTCCGGGTTTGCCATTCAAATTTTCAATATGCTGTTCGTGATAGCCAAATCGGCATCAGTGTTTAGTTTTAATCGGTCAGTCTGAAGTTAATTCAATTCAGACAGTTCTCTAAATTTACACAGTGTAAGAAAATTGATTGACTATTTTAATGGTTATATTAATTCTAATGATCGTCTTATCATTTTCTCATTATATGGACTGAAAGTTGGGTTTTACGTAAAAAATTGTGAAGTTACGACTTTGTTGCTGAATAATTTTGTTGTTTATGGATTCTTTGGGCTATTATTTATCATGTAGGTGCTCAAATGTATGGCCAGCCAAGTGCACTACAAATATAGCTGAGAAAGGCTTAAACACAAAAGCAAAGATCGAAAAAGTATGACCTACCCAGTACACCCGCTATTTATAGATCATACTGCCCAAGGTTAGCAACTGCTGTAGTGATAGCCGGTAATAGGGTGTGGAGTTGACATACATTATTAACTTTATTGTATCGCGCCATGCATATGTGGTATACATATTCTAATTTTAGAAATTACGTCATGAGGAATAATTATTTGTACTTGAAAGTCGTATATATATAACCTACACATAAACTGTTTACACGGTATAATTTTTCAAGCAGTACTATAAGTATACATTGAAGTTCGTTTAATCTCAGACCACGCTGAAAATTCGTGTAAACAAAATTCTAGTATAGTTTTATGCTTTGCATAGCAATGGAAAGTCCCTACTTCCGGTTTGCCCATGGTGGACATGTATTTTTCCTATCCGTTTAAATGCAACGCATTTATGCATGCCATTTCGGGTTGGACTAAAACACGCAATGGACCTGTTTTTGGCGCAAAGGACGCAAAGGACATGAAGGTGACGCAAAGGAGATTTATATCAGTCCAAACTCCTTAATCATGATTTTTTTATCGCATTAAATTGTTATATTCGTGTATTTTACGATTAAATCTAGTCAGTAATCTTTGTTTTGGGACATAAAGTGTCTGATTTTTGTGTTGAATCCGATTTAATAGGCTACTCACTGACGAAAAGGAGCTGGTTGCGGCGCAAAGGAGATTCATATAAGCCCAAACTCCTTTATCATTAATTTTTATCGCATTTAAATTGTAATTTGCACGTATTTTAAGATCATATCTAATCCATAATGTTTATTTTTTTGACAAAAGGTGTCTGTTTTCTGTATAAATTCCGATTTTCATATGCTAATCACAGGCGAGAAGGAGCTGGTGGCGCAAAGGAGATTTGTATCTGTATAAACTTTTTAATCATAGATTTTCGTCACAATTGATTGTAATGTTTATGTATTATTAGACCATAGCTATTCAATAATAATTATGTATTCTTTAGAAAAAAGTGTATGTTTGTTTTATTAATTCCGATTTTCATAGGCTATACTCACGGGCGAAAAGGAGCTTGCGGTGGCGCAAAGGAGATTCAAATCAGCATAAACTCCTAAATCATGAATTTTTATTGCATTAAATTGCTATATTCATGTATTGTAAGATCATATCTAATCAATAATGTTTATGTTAGAACATAAAGTGTCTGGTTTTTGTATTAATTCCGATTTTCATAGGCTATACTCACGTGCGAAAATGAGCTTGCGGTGGCGCAAAGGAGATTCATATCAGCCCAAACTTCCTAATTTTGAATTTTCATCGCATCAAATTTTTTTAGCCCAACCGTACCATTTCGAATCGCAATAAGATATCAAAGAACGAGAGGTACCTTACTATTGAATGACCACTACATGTTGAATTTGGACTGGTCAACTTGCATTGTTACAAGGGATCGTCTTATCTGACTAGATATGTATATTGCTAGGAGAACAAATGGGTTTTCTCAAGCGTTTTTCAAAATTGCATTACAATGTGAATTCCTACTTTCGGTTTGCCCATGGCCTATCCGATTCACTGCATCGCTTCCTAAGAAATCAAAGCACGAAAAAGACTTACCCGGTAAGTATTGAATGAACACTGCATGTACAATTATGGATGATTCGATTCCATAATTTCAAGGGATCGTCTGAACTAAATAGGCATGTGTATAACTAGTAGAACAAATAGGTTTTCTCAATTATTTTTTTCTAAAAATTACAAACTGTTAGGGATTTTCACATAAAAGAACAACCCAATTTTAATGTCTCAACAATTTTTGACTGGATGGATTTCAAAACCGTTCAAAAGAATACTTTATGCGCAATCAATTCGCCGCCACAATCAAAACTTTAGTCCTGTACTTTTTGTTCCACTCTAGTAAATCTCCTCGTATGTGTCGCTCGTTCTTTGTGTTTTTTTGTGTGTGATAAGTACAAATATAGGTCCCGATTTATGACCTGGAAGAGATGATCTGCCGGGTGAATTATTGAGACATATTCATGGTATTGCTTGTATTGTGTTACAGCTTAAATCCTAAACATTAGCGGCTGGTAGTTGTCACTTTATAGGGCATTTCTGTATTTATCTTTTTTACATTTAATTTATTGCTCCGCCGGACAAAAGTAATAAGGATCATATCCGTGGTATTGTGGCTGCTGTGCGTTCGTTCATCTATGTCTGTTATCATAAACGTTTCCTATTCCTGCTGTTATCAAAGCATTTTTAGATTCCATAGACTAAGATTAGCGTGCACTCTGATCTATTCAACACAGTCTGTTCTCTATTGAATAATTATACGAAGAACAAATAAGCTATAGTGGTCAAAATGTTCCGGTTTGGAAAATTTACTTGATACGATTTTAATATTCAGAAGGCTAATGGATAAACAAGTACCTTTTTTTCTATTTAATTAAAGTATTTTACCTATTCTGATCAAAGGCTAGCGGGGCTTATGCCACGGTCCTGTTTCCGGCGTGCGTTCATGTGAAAACTTCTCCAAAATTACTATGCCAGTTTCAATCAAGATTCAAACAGGAATCTTCCAACACAGGAATCTAACAGGAATCTTCTTTGCATGGAGCCTTTCGAATTTTTTTTTTTTTTTTTTTTTTTTTTTTTCGAAAAATAATTTCATAGTGAACTGTGGTTACCATGGTGCACTTTCAATTTTTTTGTGTGTGTCTTTTTTTCCTTCTTTTTTTCCAAAGAATAATTTCACGGAGAAACGATTCAGGACCATCTTGGCCCTAATTCCTTGCTGAAATATTCGGTTTTCTTTCTTGTTTAAGTTAATTTTAATCCCCATTTATTCAACTGCAACATTTAACACTTTTGTATTTGCTTACTTCCCCTCCTATGTTGTTTGATTAATGTATAATCTGGCTGAACACACAAAAATAGACTAGATCTAGCACCAGCATATGCAGACATGCAATCCTGTTTCGGTTTTCACTGCATGTTGACTTAACCAGACACTTGTACCATTCAGTACTTTGGTATATTTTTTTAAGCGCGATACAATTCATTTTGCTGTACATTACAGCAATTTTTTACTTGTTTTAAGGGGGAATGCTCCAGTTTTTCGGAACACTCGGTCATTACTGTAGTAAATTCAATGTTTCGTACCAATATGTTTCGCTACCATAATTTTAATAATATAACACATCGTTACAATTTACCATTTTCGACGGTAAAAGTGTATTTATTATGCGAAACTGATTTCCTCAAGATGGAAATCGATTATTTAGAGCAAGACAGTCGTAAGTGTGTATGCCGTTACCACTGTTTTGCGTCATTTTATTCACGTGAAGCTGATAAAAATTGCTGTAATTCACTAAAAAGTGCGCTAACCTATACATTTTCCTTTTGAATTATTACCAGGACATGTTGCTTTATACAATGAGGGAGTTTTATCAAATTCTATTATGTAGAACTTGAAATATTTCCAAAAATATGCAAATTTTGACATAAAACACTCCAGCTTCGTTGATCAAACCGAACACGTGAGCAAGCTGTTTTATACATTTACATGTTTATAATAGCACATATTTTGGGTTTTCTGTTCTTGTTAAATGTAAAACGTTACTTTAAATCCGTTTTTGATACTAAACCATGAATATACAGCATTTTATTAGCATTTTAGTGACCTTTGACAGGCGCGAGAAATTGTGCGATTTTTCGATGTATGGGTATGTGATACGAATGCCTATAAAATTCAAACAAGATCGCTGACCCCCCATTTTTATTTTATTTTTCAATTGGTAATAACATGTAATTTCAACATACAAAATATAAATAAATTCTATTATTGGGGGAAAAATAGGAAACTGGAGCATTCCCCCTTAACTGTAAAATATACCGTTTATGTCACACGTGGGGTTACTACTCCATCCTGTTGATGTACACGTAATAGTGACGTCACCATTAAGTGTGTACCCATTGTCGCATGTAATAGTGGCTGTTTTACCCACTGTCGTCCCTAAAGCAGCACTCGCCTGTCCGTTATTGGGGCCTGCGCTCCCACAATCTGAAAACGAAGCAATGGGTATAACCCTTTCCCAAACAACCACTGTTTCTGACGTCCCTAATAGAACTGGCTTGCTTGGCAAAACATTGATGGAAAACAAGAAAATACTGATAATCAGCATTTCCTCCTTTTGTCTCATTTTTTCTTACTTGTAATACTAAAAACACCTTTAGTAACATCCATTATGTCGTCTTAAGCAGATTTCCAATTGGATCACTGTGTTGTTTCGGAAAGGGTTGAAGTAAAATATTTCAGGCGTACGTGCTATCGAAAGGTACCCGGAGGTCATAAAATGTCTGATACCTTGCTAAAAGGTTTGCAAGGAAAATAATAATATTCATTTTGGAATTATGATTTTATTCTTAAGAAATTATAATTAACTTTTAACCAGATTTTTTTTTTTTTTTTTTTTTTTTTTTTTGTATCCATCTATTCAAACTGATGTTCATGATTTCTTTTGTTACATAATTTTCTAAAATGATTTTATAAAGGTCTTTTTTATGCTAATATACTTTACGAGAGGGTTCTCCGCAGAATAATTTGAAGTCGTAGCGGCAAATTGTAAGTATGGACAAACCCTAAAACGCAACATCGACTATTCTACCTTTTTGTTCTCATAACTGTACAGTTCGTTTCCTTCTGGTACTCAGTATGTTATATTTATATTGTTAAATTGGAATTGTGTTATGGGCCGGTGGCCTAAATCACTAATAAAATAGTTATAGTTATAGTTTTCAAACTGATTTTAAAATTACGTGCTAAGCACCTCTTGGCTAAGAAGAACGAATGAATACTGGTAAATATCCAATTTAGGTCACAATTTGGGGTCCATGGGAACATTTTCCATTTATCACAATAAACATAACACTTTCAGTAATCAATTAAGAAACTTTGTCCTATGGCCTACAATAGAAGAAAACCTGGGCCACAATCCAGGATACGTCATGTATCATGGATTATGACCCATACTTTTATGGGTCATCCAGTAAGAATTATGGTTAGTCATTTTGGATGACAATGGACTCCAATAGTACAAGGCTGCCCATGTCCATGTGTAGTAAATACACTAGGTAAAGGACCTCTACGGATAAGGCGAGAATTCTCCCTAAAAGGCTCAGCTCGATGGGTCAATTCTCAAAACTAACAAATTGAGAAACAAAATTAAGCTTTATGGTTAGGTAGACAAATAAAGGAAATAAACACCGATTTTTATGTCATTTTAAAAGTTCTATAGGTGCAGATAACTCTTGATTTTAGTACCCACCTAAATGGTTTCGTTTTCTTACACTACCGGTATTCAAAGAGGTAAAATGAAGATTCTTTTATTTTTATTTGCAATTTATTTTCTACAGATACAGGGATAAATGGTGTTGACATCATATGGCAGCTTTGGTTTTGTCCGTATTGCGCATGCGCACCATTGAAACAACTTTAAACGCGCACTTTCCCGCCAAAAAACCGAGGCATACCTACCTTCCCAAGGCTGGCTAACATCGTTCCCCCCTTGACCCAGCTTCCCATTGACATATGTTGTGTAACTGGATCATAGGCTTCCTTGGTAAAAAGGATTTGCTGGGTCACGGGGGGGAACGTACTTTTATACTAAAAATAGTACTCATATACCATATGCCATAATTTTGGTGGGAAGATTTCGCCTTTAAACTCGTTTCAATGATGCGCATGCGCATTAAGGACAAATCGAAAAATGGTTTATGATTTCAACACCAATTGTCCTTACATTTACAGAAAATTTTTTGCTTATAAAACTAAAGAAAACTTAAATCTGGTTTAATGAATAACAGTGGGGTAAGAAAATGTAATTTTGGGGGTAGGTACAGAAACCAAGAGTTATCTGTACCTGTCGAATCGTTTTGATCGTACAAAATCAGTTTTCATATGATTTAGATACATATCTAACAATACAGTTCGAAATAATAATCAATTTGCATGTTTTGAAAAATGACTTTTCCATTTGAGCCTTTTAGGGAGATTTCTCGCCTTATCAGTAGAGGTCCTTTCCGCACTATAGAATATATGTGGCCATTTTGGCACAGAGTTGAAATTTAATGGGCCATCTCTGTGACAAATGTGCCAATGGTTAACCCTTTTCCAAACAAGACCTAGTTTTGACGTCCCTACATGAAATGATTCGGGAAAACATTGAGACAAAAGAAGAAACTGCTGATATCCATCAGTTTCTTCTTTTGTCTCAATATTTTCTTTGCCATATTTTTTCAGAAATTCTATCTGCAATAACTTCCATTTTGTAATTTGTTATAGTTTCTGAAGTGGATCACCCTAAATTCTTGCCGTTTGGGAAAGGGTTAAAAGGCCTTGTGCAAAATCACACCCTGTACTTTACCAAAAGGAACGCATGTTGGATCTTCGGTCCATGTGCCGTCTGACTGACATGTCACAGTGGCTGAAGTACTGAGTGTGAACCCCGAGAAACACCCAACCGTAACTGTAGACTGGTAGGTGAACTCCAGGCCCGCCAGTCTATATCCGTCGTTAGGCGTAGGGTCACCGCAATCTGGAACAGAGATTATCTTAACATTTGTACTTTTGACTTTAAATTTTGTTTCAGACAAACTACCAATTTAATTGCTTTTGCAATTAGATTTGCTCAAGTTTTTGCCAGAATAATGTAGCAGGCAGCAGGCAGAGTAGGCTTAGATCTAATATGAAAAAGATTTTGTAATTGCATTTGAAATCAACAAGGACATAGTAATGTATACAGATGAATTACAATGCAATTACATTACAAGCATCTCGGATAGGCGGGAAGTACGTGTCCCAGCAAATGCAAATCCAACCTTTATAGTTTTAAAACCCATGACCACATAGTGACGCCTTTTGACGCCCAAAAAGATAAAGGCTTTATCGTGCGAAATGAAGAAATTGCTTGTGACAAGCAATTTCTTCATTTACTCAAAATGGTTTCTATCCAGAAAGATTTAAAATGATGAAATTGGCGTCTGCAACACCTTTGAATTTGGAACAGTCTACAGTTCTGCCGTCTTGATAATGGGATAATTTCAGCACCAGACTGGATATAATGGTGTCAAAAACATATCAGTTATACCTTTCAACAAACACGAGGGTGATGAACTCCAGTTACCGTCCGCCAGACACCGTATGAGACTGCCACCATCCAGATAGTAACCTTCATTACACCCAACAATGGCCACCTCACCAAACACGGTACCTTTTGTAGTGTCGGAAAATCCGTCCTCAGGGGCGGGATCGCCACAATCTGGTTAAAAAAAATCGTCTCTTTTCAATAAAAACCTCGTAACTGCAGCTTGTTTTAAGCTGAAGTTACGAGGTTTTATTGAAAAGCAGCGTAATCCTTGTCATGACCATCTCGAAATATTCCAGTTTTGCCAGCGACATAAGCAAAGATAGGCATGGAATTATACACAGGCTAATCTTTGTCTATACCACCCACTCATCGCACTAGGGAAGATTCTCTTTCAGTTGTTTTTATGCTCCCCGAAGGGAGAGCATATAGTCGCCGCTTCGTCTGTCCGTCCGTCCGTCCGTCCGTCCGTCCGTCCGTCATTCCGTCCGTCCGTCCGTCCGTCCGTCCGTCCGTCCGAAGCGATATCTCCATAACCCTTGGGCCGAATCAAATGAAACTTACCATGTGAACTCCCTATGACAAAATGCCGATGTACTTTTCCCGGTTTTTGGATTTGAGGCCTCGTCATGGGAAAAGGGGACTTAAGGTTAAATACAGTTTTTCTCTAATTTCTCCTAGTCTAATGGTCAGAATTTGATGAAATTTCATATTTGAGTAGCAAATCAGATGCCCTTGACAATAAACTATATAAAATTTGCGTATACAAAATATGTCATGGAAAAAGGGGGCTTAACATTTGTTAGCTTTATATTAGCTCTGCATGGCATATATTTATTGTGACAATGCCTTATTCGGGGAGCATTGTCCGTCTCTGACGGCTCTTGTCATAAGATTTATAGCCACAGGGCAAGTTTGAAGGAATTTGTACTTCATGATGACAAGGGCCAACATAAGTTTAGAATACTGTCGGGCTAAGCATTTTTTTTTAAAAATGACCCACCGTTTCATCATGGTCTTCTAAAACGTACCAAAGAGTTTACAAATATGACAATTATGAAATGTTCTGTGGAAAAACGAACGTTTTTCCTTAATTCAGTTTGTCTCTGAAAACATCTTCACACATTAGGTAATTAATCATCATGTGGGTTTTTTTACTTGTATGTTTATGAAATTCCTGTTAAGGTAGTCATTCCGCAATGAGATTCACGCGACTTCAAAATTATTCGCACGACGTCGTAAACATTCAGCGGTAAACGTTCCACTGCCGAATATTTACGACGAGGTCCGAATAAGTTCGGAAACGTAACGAATGGTAACGGCGTTGCATCAAAATACTCAGATGTCACGTAAATCTCATTAGGAGCGGACTACCTTAGATATAGGTTGACAATTATCGACTTGTTACGGGGGTCTTAGAGCTTTCTCTTACCTTTGATTACACATGTAGGACTCGAGTTCCAACCAGTAGCCGTGCACGTGATTTCGGTGTCTCCGCTTAATGAATAACCGGGATCGCATGATATAGCAGCTGTTTGACCAATCGTTGTACCAAGTACATGACTTGCGTGACCATTTGTCGGTGTAGGGCTTCCACAATCTGGAAAAGTTCAATTGGAAATAGGTAACGGAGACTTCCTGTATGTATAACGAAATAGCTTTTAAAATGATACTGTGACAGCAGGAGACAGATTACAGTGCTTACACCGCTTTCATTAGAAAATGTTCTACAAAAACAGAGCCCCTGACTTGTGATCAAATATGATCAGAAGAAGAAAACAGTATACTGTAAATCTTACCTGTGGCCGGGGCATGTCACTCGCCACTGGTGATTAAACCGGAAGTATATATAGGAAAATCAGATTGAAATAAAACTTTGATATAGCTTCACTGTTTTTGAACTCTTCTAAGGTTATCAAATATACCATTTACTACTCGGTCTCAGCTTCTTCTTGACTAGCGGTACACATGCAGGTGTAAAAACATGCTATACTGACTGCCTGTGTGTACATGAAACTCGTCCCTTATAGCCCCGGGTCAATAGTGTACTGTAACACTTACCTAGCGGTACACATGTTGGTGTATCTGACCAGGTACCGTCAGACTGGCACGTGATTGTGGGGGTACCCAGTATGTTGTAGCCAGTTATACAACCCATACTGACTGTTTGTGTGTACGTGAAACTCGTGCCGGACACCAATTCACCTCCGTCTGGTATGGGATCGCCACAATCTTGAAACGAAAAATAAAAGCTACAGATAAGAGAGATACTTTTGGAATGAAATAGTTAATGTATGATAAATCAAATCCTAAGGTGTGGATAACCATTGGAATCGTTCCGTTGAGATGATTGTAAAGAATACCAACCACATTCTATTTTGGTTTGAGATATAAAAAAAGAATGATTCTAGATTTTAGATGTTTCATTTTTATAGTAAAAGAGGGGCGTCTTCTCATAAGAAGGAGTCGATTGCTATTAAAGGACAAAACCCTCTTTATATTTATTCAAACATACCAATTATGTCACATGATGACAATGAACTCCAATTTCCTGATGACAAACAGCGAATGAATATATCTCCGTTTAATTGATAACCCTCATCGCAGCTTATAATGGCAATCTGGTCTAGAAATGTCCCCTTCCCAGTATCTGCCGAACCATTAGCGGGGGTAGGATCACCGCAATCTGATGAAAAAATGGACATTATAGACAAATACGATATTCTTACAAGGAAACGAATTGAAATTGATAATAAATGCTTGGAAACATCAACACAAGAAGGAACTAGACTGAGATATGGTAAGAATAGATCTAATAGCAAAGAAACTCAAAGTCATAGTAAATTATATCACTGTCTTATTGTAAAGTCGACCAAGGCTATACGTATAACAATATGCTAAATATGAATTTTATTCAATGAAAGCTGTCTAGTAAATGTATCTACATTTATATGTAAAATAGTACCAAGGCACAATGCGTAAATAGAAAACTTGAAAAGGGATTTTATGTGACAATTGAATTAGTTTACAAGTCATAGTGGACAAATAATCCATAAGCCTACTGTACCCAAGATATCACAAGAGGGAGTACGATCCCATCCGGTAGCTGTGCAAGTTACAACAGAAGGGCCATTCAGGTTATATCCCTCGCCACACGATATACTGGCTGTATGTCCGAGTAATGTACCACCCGAATATACGGCAACTCCATTAGGAGGCGACGCATTTCCACAATCTACATAATATAAAGAATAATTAAGGTTACCAGTAATTTGATAGGATTTTACTTGGTGCTTAAATTAAATCATGTACAAGTAAACATGTAGTTTTTATCATACAAAGATACTGTGACATGTCTTATATGTTTGACTCGTAATATCACTGGTGGTAAACTAAAACAATGTTCGCTAAAACAAGGTATAGATTAGATATTTTGCGTTTAAATGTGAGTTTATAGATTTTTTTTCTAATGACAATGAACTTGTTCTAAAAACAGACCGGGTTTACCGTTTTGTATTGACAAACTGTCGGTGTTGTTATAAAATCTCGTAACTGCGGCTTCGATAAAGCCTTAGTTGCGATCACAGGCGTCCGTAATTTGAGCCTTGGCACCATCTAGACTATTCTTTATCACGATGAAGAATATTCTAGATGGTGCCAAGGCTCAAATTACGGACGCCTGTGGTTGCGATATTTTATAACAACACTGACGGAATACATTGATCGCGAAAAAACGTCCCTCGCTTTGGCCGTGTTCACCACCAGTGAATATGTATTAAACATATTTAAAGAATTAAATACTATAAAATCTATCTCATCCAAGGTTTACAAATATCAATGACACTGGCAGACTAAATCAGTACCTGTTGGATCGCAAGTCGGATAGTTTGTCCATGTAGCGTCAGCTTGACATGTAATTGTTGCAGGCCCAGACAGATTGTATCCAGGATCGCATGTCACCGTGACCTCTGCCGAGTAGGTAAACAGTGCACCACTATTAAGGGAACCGTTCACAGGCGTCGGGTCACCGCAATCTACAAAGGAATGGCGAGACATTACTATGTATTTTGTTTCAATCCGCTTTGAGAACACGAATATGCAATTCAGTTCCCCATCACATGTCATAATTTTTAATTAACGAAAGAAACCAAGGATTTGTACAGGTTTTAGGAACATGAACTAGAAATCAAATGTTTGAGTGTAGAACACACAAATATTTTATTACCTTTGATCTCACATGTTGGATATGCACTCCAGTTGCCATGTTTAGTGCACGTGACGACTGCTTCCCCGATCATTGAGTAACCAGCATTACAACTAATAAAGGCTACCTCTCCGTAGGTCGTTCCCTTCGGCGTTAGGGAAGTACCGTCTGTTGGCGACGGGTCATCACAATCTGTAAGCAATCGAATATCATGATAGTGAAAACAAGTTAAATGAATGCAAAATGTTTCTATCGGACAGTTCAGTTGACATGGCGAGTGAAAACAAAAAGGCGAAGTATATTCATATTAAAAAGAACATTACGTACGATTTACTTGTAGTTGTTCGAAGGTAGGTCTAAACGCATGTATGATTTAAAAGAATATTTAGTAAAATCATATTTCTAGAAAACTACTTGAAATATATTTACGTAATTAACGTTATAAGCATCAATACATAGAACTAAACTTTAGGAAACCCAAATTTCAACACCGTTGAATGGACAATGACCTGCATGAAAAGTAATTTACAACTGACCATACCTTTAATTAAACACGTGGGACTTGCATCCCAACCAGTTTCTGTACACGTGACTTCACTTGGACCAATCAGCGTATAGCCTGCATCACACGTGATGTGTGCTATTTGACCTAATGTTGTTCCTGATGATGAAGTGAAGTATCCATGGACTGGTGCTGCGCTTCCACAATCTATAAAGATGGTGTTTAATGCAACGAAATGATTTTGTAAAGGAAGGAAAAGTGTTTACATATCTTTTTTTAAAACAATTGAATTAACGCAAAGCGTCTTGTGCATATGATTGTATGTACATCATATGATTTTATATCGATACATTTGTGCACTAGAATAACTTTATTCTAGTTGTGCCAATAGTATGTGCAACTGCAGAATATTTTCTATTTAAAACAAGGAGAACTCAAAAGGAAAGTATTTCAGAGGAATGTAGATCTAAATTTAGTAAGCTGTGAAATATGATAAAATCTTTTATGGTATTTTTTTTTCAAGTAATTAGTTGTTTTCTAGTTACCGTTTGGGTTACAAATTGGATTTCTGTCCCAGCTCCCGTCAGCTAGGCAGGTTATGGTGTTGGAACCCGCGCTGTCTGGTATAAACCCCGAGTCGCATGTTATAGTGACTGTAGAGAGGTAGGTGAACACGGAACTGTTGGCCGTACCATTGCTAGGTGTCGGATCGCCGCAATCTGGGATAAATATGTAGAAATAAAGCTGGGCTGTGGTAAAAGTAATTATGTTTTCTAACAATTTTAATGAGTTACCAAAGGGAATAAATTTAGACCGATCCAAATAAAAAAGATAATGCAGACCGCAATTTCGATTGAATGGAATTTTACACAATTTTTGTGTTTGGTTACAAATCATTGATACAAACAATAGATCTGTATTAATTTTGCACAAAAATTTTCTAAAATTTTATCCTGTGGGCGTCAAAATGACATTAAATGGTTAATGCATTTGTTGAATCGTAAACTTATGTAAGTGATATCTAATTAAGGTTTGTTGCCATGTTTTGATGATGGAGAACTAGGCGAAAAGACTTTGTTGGGTGTCCAGGCCTATTACAACATATCAAAGTTTGACCTAAGAAAGATCCGATACATTCATTTTAGTAAGTGTCAGAACCTGTTCAATACTGGAGAACCATGCAACATTAATTAAAGATAAATTAAGAATGTTCTAATAAAGTGTAATTAGTAGACAAAATCGGTACTTAAGATCGATTTTGAAATCAAAATGCTGAAAAGCATATGATTCCGCATTTAATTAGAGTGCATATAAAAATACATCGAATATATAAGGAACTAATTCTAATCATTTCACGTACCAACAATATCGCAGGTGGGCAAGGCACTCCACGTTCCCGTGTCTTGACATGTAATCAAAGGATCTCCGCTCAGAGTATATCCTGTGTTACACGTAACTATGGCGATCTCCAGATATGTAGTGCCGACCGGATGTGACGTCACGCCGTTATCCACGGACGGTATTCCACAATCTGAATGATATACAAAAAAAAATTATGTTAAGATACTCCACACCTGATGAGATCTACGCGACGTTGGAACTTCTCGTGCCACGTCGTTTGATATTCGTTACGTATCCGAACCTAATCGGGTGACGTTGTATACAATGTCTCTCTTTCTAGAAATATATTTATCTAAGAATTTAAATCCATCTATATCGAGCAATATCTCGATTTCTACATTTCAAGCATAGGTAACAAGAATCAATTGTATTCAAAATTAGACAAAAGTGGTGTAAGTACAGTTTACAAAACCACCATCTTTGAATGATTTGAATAGAAGATTGATATGTAAGAGTCCTTTTTGTAAAAGTAGCCAGATGAACAGTGAAAGAAATATCGCGTTTCCCAATCCATCACATCTCCTATCTGTAGCTTCAGATACCTACCCTTGATGACACAGTTCGGTAGGTACTCCCATCCAGTCGGAGTACAGGTAGATACTGTGGAGCCAGCGAGGTTATAGCCAGAGTTGCAGGACAAGGAGGCCACTGATCCTAACAGAGTCCCGCCAGGTGTTAAAGCATCTCCGTTTATCAGGGTGGGAGAACCGCAATCTAGAAATAGACATGAACTAAGTCAACGAAAACCTGATGGATTTTTGTATTTTGTGTAAAATATATCATATTTCAAAAAAAGATCAAATTCCATCATATAAATGTAGCCTTCTCGTTGTGCAGTCAAAATAAGTACCGCCGAGTATTTGCAGTACGTTATATCAGTATCGTATTTACCAACTTTTCTAGATTGATTATCCGAAGAAAAATTCCATTACAAGCCATCTGATTGGACGAGACGTATCGGATGGATTGTTGTGTTATGTAAAAGGTAAACTTGGAATTAGACTTGTTGGTGAATACAACTTCAGATCTTTTATTTGTGAGGGTAAAAAGTATGGATTTGAAATCTGAAAAGCGGCCCCTTAAAGCTTTGAAGCACAACATGGTTCCTAATCAGCCTGCGTATACACACAGTCTGATAAGAAACCATGTTGTTCTCCAATAGCTTCCTTATGACCGGTAGCAGTCGTAAGAAGAGTAGCATCGGTCCCGAACAGACTTTACATAGGCAGAAGCAGACCTTGAAAAATGGAATTCTGAAATACTAGAAGGGACCCTTTTCCATATTCTGGCTAGTACATATGTGACCCGTCACGCTGAAAGGGACCATGTAGCCAGTGTGAAATATATCGACCCTAGTCAGTCTGCGCAGTCCGCGCAGCCAGACTAGGGCCGACACTTTTCACTTTTATGAAAATTTCTAAATCCGGAATCTTTTCCATATCATCCTATATACTCATTTTTCGCATACGGGATCTGGTTGACCTGTGCTGAGTCTGACAAGTTTGTCAAAATTTGGATTTTTGGAGTTCGGATAAGATCCCTTTTAGCGTGACGGGTCACATAATAATAATTATAAGCTCACCTCTTGGTGTACATATCGGATTCTCGTCCCATTTTTCATCTCCCTCACATGTAATCTGTGTCGGTCCGTCCAGAATATACCCGCTGTCACATTCTATTGACACTATTGACAGATATATAAATGTGGATCCATCAGTGACGGAACCATTCAGGGGTGTCGGATCACCGCAATCTGAAAGTTATGGTAGTGTAAAGGCAAAGCTACACATAAGAGGTGACAATGACTTTTAACCCTTTCCCAAACGACAAAATTCTAGGGTGATCCACTTAAAAAACTACCACAAATGACAAAATGGAAGGTATTAAATATAGAATTTGCGTAAAATATGGCATAGAAAATATTGAGACAAAAGGAGAAACTGCTGGTTATCAGCAGTTTCTTCTTTTGTCTCAATGTTTTCCCAAACCATTTCTTCCCGGGAAGTCAAAACCAGGTCTTGTTTTGGAAAGGGTTAAAACACAAACTATCTTTCAATGCTCAGCAAACCCTATGACGTGGGTACTCATTGCAATCGTCTCCTCGAAACGATTAATATGAGTACCAACAACATATGGTTTGGAATATATTTGTCTCCTCTTATCTGTTACCATGTCATGGTTAAGATATAAAAAGAAAACTGACAAGTTTTCCCCTGTGAAAAAAGCAATAAATTCGATGTTAAACCGTGCGTCCGGAAGAACTACATCTATTATTATGGGTTCCTCGCTAAATAGCGAACTGATGTTATATTTTCGTTTCATCTCAATTATCTAACTGACTTAAATTTTCACAGTTGGATATTTTTCGGTGTTTTTTTTGTGTGTGTTTGTTTGTTTTTATATCAAATGTAGGCTACTTATAATTTCAGAAAAAGTTAACTGATCGAGTTGTTACACTAACCTATAACTGTGCAAGTAGGATAACTGCTCCAAGATCCATTTTCTAGACAAGTTATAAATGCGTCTCCATCCAATAAGAAACCATTATTACATGAAACGAATGCTTTTTCACCATACGTCGAGCCTGTTGGCAAGTGTGCCGTACCATTGGAAGGAGTTGGATTGCCACAATCTGAAAAGTACGACGCAACAGTCATAATTTGTCAACAGAGTAACTTTTTACCAAACAATCCTAGGCTGTCACGATCTTTTCCGAAGTAAAACTTCGTGAAACAATGGAGATATGAATAATAACATTCTGGTTTCCAATAATAACTTTAGTCTGAAAAGTCAAATGTTCGATACATGAAAACTCTATTAATTGGAAACACGTATGTACTTATCAGATAGAGATGCATTAATTATATGCTGAGTCAAAAAAGAAAGTGTGCACAGAGAATAACTGGAATTTCTATCGTAATTTTGAATATTGATATCAAATTAAAGATAGTTCAATTGTCTATAAGTAGGTGCCTTTTTAAATTTTGTGAAATAGAATATTCTGTGTTTTCTTAAGATACTTGGCATAGGGGTCAATTTTGAAATTCACAGAACTTGCTGACGAACGCGAGGAGATTAGAAAATGCAATTTTCTTGGGATTTTTGCTTCAATTTCTATTGTCATGTCTTCAATGAATGACGGCGAACATTCTGTGGTCTCACTGATCGAACATAACGTTTCATTTTATCGTTTAGAATTTCGTTGCGTTCACATTGCAAGACGTATTCCACGTCCTGCAAATTCTTTATCTGGATCCTTGATTTTGCGAAGCTCAGGCAGTAGAGATGCTCGGCCCTACAGCACACTCATGACATATTTTCACGCGTCCATTGCCGATGACGATGTGTTAATGCAGGCGTAACGTAAAATTTAGGCGTCATGATAACATGACAATCATGTGGTCTCAAATCTCTTATGAGCCGTCTGTCTGCCTTCGTCGATTTCAAATGCTACTTACATATGCTTGCTTTACTGAATCGTCATAAATGGTGTATTTTTGAAACGTTGACGTAAAGGCGTCAACGCCATGTACCGATCTTGTCTAGTCATTGCTGCATTCGGGATATCAGACCGATGTCCATTAAAAATGTATCCTTTTTTTGGAAACATGATTGCAAACGCCTAATTTTAGATTGATGACATTGAAACGACAACGACAACTTTTACGCCGGTTCAAGACACTAGCAAAACTAAAATGTGGAATGTGTTGTGTTTACTGAGACTATTGGCTATTCAGAATTTTGAAATTTTATGTTAGTTTTAGCTTTTATACGATTTGAATACAGATTTAAGACAATAAAGTTTATTATGAAACGTTTGTTTTGATAACCACGTGCAAAAAGGTGCTTACAACGTTTTGCCATATGTCAGACAATTAAATCATCCAGCGTTGCTTCCCATATCAATAGACATGAGAAACTTGATAGCTTAACTCCGTGTAGAAGTTTGGTGAAGTTAATTGCAGTGGTTACGTAGATATATAAAGTAGAAGTATGCACACTTTCTTTTTTGACTCAGTATATATTTTAAAATTACTTATATGTCTTCACATAATTCAAAACTGTGTACCTTTGGCGACACAAGTAGGGGTCCCATCCCAGCCTGAGGCGCTGCAGGTCAGTGTGGTCGGTCCAACAATGTCGTAACCAGGGTTGCACGATACTGTAGCTGTCTCACCGAAAGTAGTTCCGTCAGGTGTCACTGTAATTCCGTTCTCAGGAGTTGCATCCCCACAATCTGAAATGTAGTACTACGGTTGGACGCTAGTCACTTCTACATATTCACATTTGATTGCTTATGAGTCTTCCTTGACAAAAGGGAATATTACTTTTGAGAGACGAGTTTTCTCTCACTTACATGTAAGAATGACATATATAGAGGGTGATCGAATCTGTGAGCCGTACGCAACAGGTTACAACTACATGATTCTGTTCTTACTTGGGATCAAGAGCTGTATGAAATACAACGAGTCACAACAATAATTATCGAAACGCTTTTAATTACTGTCAACTTGCATAAGATAGCTTCAATTTCCGACGATTACATATCGTCGTTTTTCTTCAAAAGCATTTTAACTGCAGCTGCTTTAAGCTGCATTTATTATGTTTTTCTTGAAACGCCACGATATTCCGTCGTATAGGGCGTTTTTATTAAAGAAAAAAAACCTATGTTTCTGTTAATTTGATTAAATTTTCTATAAAACAGTAACTTTGTCAGACACAATTAATCGTCTTTACCTCTCGGTGAGCACACAGGATAGTTGGTCCATGTTCCACTAGCCTGACATACAAGAGTGCCATTCCCAGATAGATCGTAACCGTTCTTACATGTAACCACGGCAACTGAGAGATAGGTGAAGTCTCCTCCTGAACCCAAATTTCCGTGACTTGGAGTGGGATCGCCACAATCTATAACATATAACAAGAGGTCAAGATTCTAATAAGGACTGGGAAGGGCACTTTTGTGGTACATTGTATTTGATACAAGCATATTTGATGCACGATATTATTATGACATGAACTGACTTCAAATAACAGATGTGGGAGTTTTATGCTCCGTTATCTTTACAGATAAACGATGGCCGTCTTGATATAGTATACCCTTACTCTAATATTATAAAGGAATAGGCTAAATACTTGTAAATGTATTTCTTCGATTACCACATAATGGTACATACGGACAAACAAACAATACAACAAAACCTCACCTCTGATAACACATATGAAAGTCGCGCTCCACGCTCCATCATCCTGCCAGATGACAAATGGCTGTCCTGATATGATATACCATTCATTTCATATGATAAACGTCACGTTACCGTATGTTGTGTATGAACAAACAAATATAACGTCGCTTTTCGACAAAAAAACTGCAGCTTGTTTTGTTGATAAGCAGCGATAACCTCACCTCTGATGACGCATGTTGGAGTCGCGCTCCACGCTCCATCATCCTGGCAGATAACCAATGGTTGTCCTGATATGATGTACCCTTCATTACATGCGATAAACGCAACGTTACCATATGTTGTAGCGCTGGGAATTGTACTGGCTCCATTGTCAGGAGTAGGGTCACTACAATCTGAATAGAATTGAAACGTATTACAACCTTCCGACATGACAATACTTTGACCCACGTGATATGAAAGTCTTTGGAATAATTGAAACAAAAGAACAATAATTTCTTCGTACGACTCAATATATCATATGTTATAATACCGGTATGTAGACATGCTTTCTTAATCAACATTCGTGTTTTCGTCAGCGTCAGCTTCAAGATTGGAATGTCTATTAAAAGGGTTAATTAGAAGCCACAGTGACTGTCAATATACATCTACACATGCGCAGTGTGCCATACTCATTGTATACGTTTATCGCTTCAGATTATTTTTAACAAATCATATTAGGGCTTTCACTCTTTGTATTTAGATTCTATTCTTAGAAGCATTCATTTTGTCGTCGGCACATAACCGCTTTCAAATTGGAACAATCCAAATTCTTGCCGTACAGGAAAGAGTGAATCAATAATGGATTATGTCCTAATTATAGGACTTTGATGAATTCGTAAGAGTTATCTTTCTGCGAATAATTTGTTTTATTACATTTGAAGTATTCATTCCAAAAGGGAACGTATAATGCAGTTTTGATTTACAGCTGTAACTCAATACTTTGGTCTATTTAGGCATTTTTCAAGAGAAAAATGCCTTAATTGGCCGAAATATTGAATAAGAGCTGTATATTGTTCTTGAAAAATGTTTTAATAGGTCGAAATATTGAGATATAGCTGTATATCACAACTGTTGTATAACCCTTTCCCAAACAATGCCTGGTTTTGACTTCCCAAATAGAAATGGCTTGGGAAAACATTGAGACAAAAAAAGAAACTGCTGATAGCCAGCAGTTTCTCCTTTTGTCCCAATATTTTCTGTGCTATATTATACACAAATCTTATCTTTAACAACGTCTATTTTGTCGTTTTCAGCAGTTTTAGATGTTTGTGAAAGGGATAACAAATTGATACATTTACCTATGATGTCACAAGATGGTGTGCTATCCCATCCCGTCGCAGTACACGTAACAATTGATGGCCCGACCAGATTGTATCCTGGATTACACGATATAGTTGCTGTCTGTCCGAGCGTTGTACCGGCAGGAATAGAACTGTTGCCATTAGCTGGACTTGGGCTACCACAATCTGAAATCGTGGTTCATTTTTGCAACAAAACTGTAGACAAAACTCACATTAATAACCTGTACATTAATTGATCTGTTATTTCCAAGAAGTGCATTCAAATAATTAACCCATTACCAAATGGCAAAAATTAAGACTGTCCCAAATTCAAAGGTGCTGGATACGACAATTTGAAATGAATGAAATATAATATTTTCATCAACTTATGGTAGAAAATATTGTGGTAAAGGAAGAAATTGCTTGTCGCAAGCAATTTCTTCATTTTCCACAATGTGTTCCGAAGCCATTATTCGATAGAGAGTCAAAAAGAGTCATTTTGTAGTAATCGGTTAAACATTTCTAAAGACAAGAACTGGTTTTGATGTCCTTACCAGAAAAGGTTGATTAGATATTGAGACAAAAGGGGAAAGCTTCCAAACTCGAGCGGTCTTTATTGTTGCCATTTTCAAAGGTTTAAAACGAAAATTATAAAATTGGGAAGCGAGGATCATACCCGCCTTTGAAGGACATCTTTTTATTTCATCTGACAAGCCTATTTCTAGATGTCAAGAAGCGGTAATATCGAAACCATATAAATGTTTACATGTCAATCCAAGGCGTGGGAATAATTAAGACTCTCGGTTTGTCATCAGTCACGTTATCCGAAACAACAACATATTAGATCCACTTAACCCTTTCCCAAACGGCAAATTTTTAAGGCGTTCAACTTCGAAAACTGCCACAAAAGACAAACTGGATGTTATTAAAGATAGGATTTGTGTAAAATATGGCACAGAAAATATTGAGACAAAAGCAGAAACTGCTGGTTATCAGCAGTTTCTTCTCTTGTCTCAATGTTTTCCCAAACCATTTCTATTAGGGACGTCAAAACCAGGTCTTGTTTAGAAAAGGGTTAATGAAATGCGTTGCATCAAGGCGGGGAATCACATGACACCACACCTTAAAAAATCATCAATAATTCTGTTTTAAAATACGTGACAAATATGAATTCGGTTTAAAGCAGAGAATATGGGAAAGTATGTGGTAGAGTTCTTGGAAATCAGCAGATAAAAACAATACTACCGACATATTTCCGCCTTTTCTGCTTACAGCCATTTCCAAATGGGTCACATATTAAAATAATTATTGATGAAACATTTGTGTAATGGTTGTGGTAGATCTACGTCGCATTGTGCATATGATAAGATAAATCTTACATCACTATCGGTGTGGTAATTCATAGGATATTTGCTGAATAATAACTATAACGATTATGTTTTCCAAAGATTTAAAATATCCTCCGATCATCTTACTGTACAGATAAAAATCGGTGGATTGGAACGATGAAATAAAAGGGGAGAATATTTCGCATAGAAGAATCAAATAACTTCTGTATAATTATGTATCAGTTCATTACGCAGTTGTATCTTCTATTTTATCGTCTGCATCAATTGCTTGTGACAAAATATTCGTTTTAACTTTACGTACCATAGGGGGAACATGCCGGCGTGTCTGACCATTGGCCATCCGCCAGACACGTGACTGATGTCTGTCCAATCAGGTTATACCCCTCGTTGCACGTGATTGTAACCACAGACGTGAACGTGAAAGTGTTGATGTCACGTGATCCATGTACAGGCGTAGGGTCTCCACAATCTGAAAATCATAAACAATGTCAAACGTTTTGACCAAAACCATACCAAATATATTCTAGGGTTTGGGAGGCTGACTTGGAGCAAAAGGGTCAAAGGTTCAAGCACCACCGGATTTTTATCTGAATTCAGTTCGCAGATAAAGCTTTTAAACCAAAACCTTTTACTCCTATTTTAAAACGCTTGTTACAATCTGTCATAGAATGTAGACGCATAAACGTGTCAAAGGTTTATGTAGCTATTGTACGTGCATAGGCTACGGTTTAGTCACGGTACGGAAACTACAGAGACAGAGCCATTGGCTCTGCCGTTTAAATCCTCTGGGGGGGGGGGGCTTCCGGCCATGTGTGGCTCTGTCTCTGGGGTCGTGATTTTTTGACAAAAACAGGTGAGTGTTCAACTTTGTTGTTCATTTATTTTCTTCTGGTGCTTAAAATCGAAAAACCGGGAATGTCATGCTCCCCTAAGACCATTTATCTGCCTGTTCTAATTCTGTGGGCTTCAAAGTCGGCAGGGTTTTCACAGGATCATTGTCGTCGTGGGTTGACCCTATGTGATTTTTTCTTGTTTACATCATGTATTCATGTACATTTCAACGGTAAATAGCCAATTGCTGCAGCCAAAACATGTGATATACTAATCGAGGGATAATCTCGATCAGACATTGCTTTCCCATGTAACAAAACCTTAGAAATGATTGGCAAACGTAAAGTTTGAGCAATTTTTATCGGTGGCTCTGTCTCTGGCGGCTGGCTCCGCTTTGAACTGTCGGTTAATTTTAGTCTGTTTACAAAATACTTGTCCAAAGCATATCTCTGAAAGTATCGAAGCTATGATCATGAAATTTCATGGGTGGATACATCTCAATAAAGACAAGTTCTGTATCAAAGGAGCATAAATATTCCTTTCTTATTTTGTGAGTCACTGTCCTTTGTTTTCGACAAAAACACTTATCCGGACAAATGTAATGGCGGGGTATTATATCACATTAGGTGATACATAGAATTCTTATTTAGGACTGCTCCAATTCAAAATGATGTCCAGACATGCAAGGATGCAGATGGGCGCCCCCCCCCCCCTCTCATGAGAGAGACATGTATGTATCTGCGCATAGCTCCGAAGTATCAAATATGTAATAGTTATCATTGAAATCTGTGAGAAAAAATATGAAAATGCTGGTTATGAGCAATTTTCTTTTCTCGCAATGCACAAGAAAAATGTCTTGCTTGGGAAGGATTAAATGGAAAGATGTCGGATGTATTGGTGCAAATAAAAAAAAACAAAAAAAACCAAGGGCCAGTTTCATTTTTAAGACGTATTTTTTGTCTTTGTCTTACCGATGACTTACGACAAGTTTTGGACAAGAAACGCGTATCACCAATTTATCAAGACCTGGGGCCCGTATTATCAACGCTCGTACGATTAATTTTTGCGTAGTTACTTGTAACAACAAACCTGATTGGCTCAATATGATTTCTCGTGCACTCAGATGTTTTGTTACACATTTTATACAAAAACTTTGTCGTAAGATCGTTGAAAATACGAGCCCCTGGATTATGCTATTGTTGTTTTAACCGATATTTAAGACATCGTTAAGTCAAAATTACTTCTTTTAAAAATGTTTTGGTGAAACAGGCCCCTGACTTTTCGGAAGCGTTCACACCGCAAAATCGTCTGCTTAAAGTCTGTTTTGTGTATTTTTTCAGCACGGATTTTGACGAGATAAAGTGCACCGCACGCGCGTCATTGAGAGGGACATTCCCCGGTTCTAACTCACTCCGCATCAAATCCCATGGTTTCTCGAAACATTCAAAATGAATGTTTTTGGTTGCATTTAAATAAAAACTATGGAATACTTTGCATAAAGAGGTTCAGGAATGACCCTCTCAAAGGCGCGTATGGTGCAATTGCTCGTCAAAATACGTAGAGTTTAAACTGAGATATAGAACAAAATATACTTGAAACAGACAATTTTTCGGTGTGGACCTTTCCCCAAATCACGTGGATTACCCATCGTGTAATTGTTTCTTTGTCAACACCCAGTTTGTCGCCTTAAGTACAGTACTACATAGAATCATGAGCCGTGACGAAAGGTTAGTGTATATTCCAATACATGTAAATTGGAAGAGAAGCATGTTTTCCACTTAATAAAAGCTAATAATGGCACATTTTGCGCGGTGGCCGTGAGAGTTCAGTAGCTGTCTCCAGATAGTACGATGTCTTTATCACAGGATGTTCGGTTCCGAGTCACATATTTACTTAAATCGAAATCCCTCTTCCCCCGTCAATTTAGACACGCTGATCTTTGATCATTCAAAGGACATTGTTTAATTGTAGCTTTGAAATTGAACAACGCTGAATGTTCGATGTTTTGCTAAGGGTTTAATTGGTGACTGAACCATTCGCCATACACAATATGATCTATTCAGTGTGTGAGTAAATTACTTCGACACGAATTTTGCGATAGATTAATTTTTGTCACCAAGCACGCAGAGACAGAGCCAGCCGCCAGAGACAGAGCCAGCCGCCAGAGACAGAGCCACCGATAAAAATTGCTCAAACTTTACGTTTGCCAATCATTTCTAAGGTTTTGTTACATGGGAAAGCAATGTCTGATCGAGATTATCCCTCGATTAGTATATCACATGTTTTGGCTGCAGCAATTGGCTATTTACCGTTGAAATGTACATGAATACATGATGTAAACAAGAAAAAATCACATAGGGTCGACCCACGACGACAATGATCCTGTGAAAACCCTGCCGACTTTGAAGCCCACAGAATTAGAACAGGCAGATAAATGGTCTTAGGGGAGCATGACATTCCCGGTTTTTCGATTTTAAACACCAGAAGAAAATAAATGAACAACAAAGTTGAACACTCACCTGTTTTTGTCAAAAAATCACGACCCCAGAGACAGAGCCACACATGGCCGGAAGCCCCCCAGAGGATTTAAGCGGCAGAGCCAATGGCTCTGTCTCTGTAGTTTCCGTACCGTGTTAGTATGACCTTGCTAATTCCTGAATGGATATATCAAAAAAGCTCTGTTGTCACCTATGATGTCACAAGATGGCGTCCCACTCCAAACCCCATTCTCTTGGCACGTGATAAAGTTATCGCCTTGCAGGGTAAATCCAGGGTCACACGTAATGAATGCTGCCTCTCCGTATGTTGTACCACGTGGTGTGTCTGCAGACCCATTCACTGGTGATGGGTCCCCACAATCTGAAATTAGAGACATATACGCAGTAGTGCATTCATTTATTACATTCTCCGCACTTTGTATATCGTCGCGTTCCAACCAAAAACTCGTAACTGCAGCTGCAGTTACGATGTGTTCGTTGAAAAGCAACGATGTGCGTTTATGATTCTTATTGGTTGGATCATAAGTACACGAATGTTTTACTACGTAGGTAATCTGAATGTACCCCACAATTATGCAACCTAAAATTCAGAGCATAAACCTTTTATCTATATATTGCCATAGTATATACTTTGGAAACTCAAAGTTTTGGTCCACTGAAATACTAATACGAATGAATGTATGGAGAAGGAAAGAAATAAGTCGACATTTTGAAAATCTATATTTAAACCGTTTGATAATTTATGACAATGCCCAAAAACAATAAGATACATACACACTATGAATACGAGAAAATTCAATAAATCAATAAATCGTCATTGTATTCGACTGTTTTCCTAAGATAAGATAAATTAGTTGATACCGTTAATGACACACGTGGGCGCCTGGTTCCATCCTGTGGCAGTGCATATTATAACTGACGGACCATTCAGAGTATAGCCAGTTTTACACGATATTGTGGCTGTTTCTCCAAACGTCGTGCCTGCTGGGGTTACAGCTTGACCATTGTCGGGAGCTGCTGTACCACAATCTGAAAATGGTGGAAAAGAGTCCAATTTTAACACTGGCTTTTCCATTTTCGTATAAATTTGTGCTTGAAATTCATCAATGAATTCAATGAAAATATGTATTATACGGATATCTTATCTACATAGAACTCATAAGTAATTCGTTAATTACTCCATTTGTGAAGTCAATACGCCATAGGCATTGCAAATACCAAATCGCCAATAAAGGTTTAGTTGAGTCGAGTGATAAAGTATGACGTAACCATGACTAGGTACCACATGTTTATGAAATACCATGAAACTACCATTACTGGCATCTATGTGTTTCAGAAAGACAAAGATTGCCTACATAGATAACGACAATGGTGAGACAATAAATAGAAAATGGTAAGACACTCAGTTTCAGCAAAAAAAAAATAAATGGCCATCATACCATTAGGTCCACAGGTGGGTGTATCACTCCAAGTACCGGTGGCCTGGCACGTGATCGAACTATCGCCGACCAGAGAGTACCCTGTATTACACTCGACTGTAACTACCGACAAATATGTGAACACAGTACCGCTCGACAATGAGCCATCAGCTGGTGTAGGATCCCCACAATCTGAAATTAATATATCGCTGCTTTTCAGCGAAAACCTCGTAACTGCAGCCTTAAGCTGCGATTACGAGGTTTTAGTTGAAAAGCGATGATATCCCTTCCATTACAGATAACGTTCTATAGCAAAGTAGAGCTACAAATAAGAATAGCATTGGCCTTTTAAATTGCAATGATTCATTATTAGTTTATCAAACCCTATACTGTGGGTACACATTTAAGCACCAACAAGATAAGGTTTGTATGTTAAATAACAAATTAAGAATATCCTTACCAACGCTTGTCTATTCATTGGGCAATGGCCATCAAAGGTATGTATATGCGTAGGTAAAGTGGTTCATTGATATACATTATAATATACAATTTAATAATAGTCGAAAGTAAGAGAGAAAGTTCTAGTAGTTTTACATATGGAGCTAGTCTACTATTCCATAGATAAACACATGCATGTTGTAAGTTATACTTTTATCATGGACCACTTTCGCCTGTATGTAAAATTTAATTAATTCTAAACATATTAATTTTGAACACTTTGCTTAGATTGTAATATAATCTTTAAAGAATCATAATATATGTTCTACCTTTGATCTCGCATGTTGGATAAGCACTCCAGTTGCCATGTTCAGTGCACGTGACGAACGCTTCTCCGATTATTGAGTAGCCAGCATTACAACTGATAATGGCTATCTCTCCGTAAGTCGTTCCCTTCGGCGTTTCGGAAGTACCGTCTGCTGGCGACGGGTCATCACAATCTGTAAATTATCCACGAAATACAGGCTAACCAGGTCAATATCAGGAAATTGCGTGAGAGTCCCAATGAGTTAGGAACATGTCCATTTCAGATTCAAGTATAGCATAAAAACAAGAATACGACACTTGATACAATGCCCGATACATCAACCCAATCGTAAGCCAACACTGGTTTGGGTATGGTGCCCCTAATGCTTTGGATAAACAGTATTGTATCGTTACTCGCTGTTTCCTAAGAATACACGTGCACACA
Organism: Fragum sueziense; assembly: GCA_963680895.1. Taxonomy (NCBI): domain Eukaryota; kingdom Metazoa; phylum Mollusca; class Bivalvia; order Cardiida; family Cardiidae; genus Fragum; species Fragum sueziense. The sequence continues at coordinate 23,094,914 of OY804595.1, read as the reverse complement.
TACCATTGATATTCTAAATAACATGTAGATCTTGTCAACTTAATAATACGTATGTATTTTGGATTCAGTTATGGTTAAATACATCTACTAACGCAGTTTTTCTGACAGAAAAGCAACTGTTAAGATACCAAAATATATCTCACCTTTCAATGAACAAGTTGGTACCGATTCCCATCCTGACAACAAGCACGGCACCGATGCTGCCCCAACACGATCATAACCAGTATAACATGTAACTGTAGCTGTACTTCCAACAGTCGTGCCTGATGTATAGTTCGCATACCCATTCACAATCGGTAATGTACCACAATCTAAAAAATAGCAAAGATGAAATAACACCACTATTTACTTTAATCGAAGCTGGAAGGTACTAAATATATTGAATACAAATCTAAAATTGGAATATGTAAAAGCAAACTTTAAAATGCTGTAGGCTACTTGTGTCGATTTGAGAGTAAACAAAATGATGAATCACATTACCTGATAAATCACAAGTGGGATATGCAGACCAGGTACCATCCGCTTGACACGTGATCTCGGACGGTCCTGAGATCGTATAGCCTATAGCGCATGCCACAGTCACAGTAGACGAATAGGTGAAGATAAAACCACTAGTCAGGTAGCCCGCGGCTGGAGTTGGGTCGCCGCAATCTGGACAAAACAATAATGACAACACAAACAGTTCGATGTCATTTTCCTCTCACAAACAGTGAAAATTTAGAAATTTTGTTCCAATTTGAATTTAGGCCTATTGCATCAAATACATTTTAGCAAAATCGCTTATAAAAAAGACTGGGAAAATATTAAAAAGATGAAAAAGATTATAATTAGCATTTTCTTTTTGCATCAATGTAGCCGAGCTACATCATTCACAAAGTTTAACTTTAGTTACAAAAGTTAATTTGACCATCCTACGACTTTGTCGTTTTGGAAGAGATTAAATATATGTATGTACACATGAAGTACAAACAATGTTGAGATGTGAAGGAAGTGATGGTTATCAGTAGTTTTATTTTTCATTTTGCTTTTAAAAATCATTCCGACACGTTCTATATATATACTTACCCCTTATAGTACATGTTGGACTGGAACTCCATGTCCCATCAGACAGACAAGACACATAGTGCTCCCCAGCAAGCTGGTATCCCTCGTTACAACTAATTATGGCTATAGCCCCGTATGTAGTACCCTGTGGTAATACCGCACTACCGCCTGTAGGCGATGGGTCTTCACAATCTGAAACATAAAATACCACGAAAAAGTATATGTTGGAATCATAATTGAACCAGATCTAGTAAACCGCTTCTACAGCGATACGTTATTTTGACGTTCAAGAAATTGTGATCAACAATGTATTGTATTTCAAATACGCGGATATTTTATTCTATGACACACTTTTTTATAAATGCTTTAGATCTATTTCCTTTTTGTCTTTCCTTTTGAAATGAAATATATAGTTATTTCCAAATTAAGTATGCTGCTATATTTAAGGGAAGATATAAATGTATACATGTAAATACAAATTCACACAACATGAAAAAGTTATTTCGGCGAATAAGCGCAAATTGAGGTAAGTGCAAATAAATGGCAACACATTTTTAACAAGTTATACACGTAGTTGGTAATTTAAAGTTGGTTTCAAGGATTGTGTTTACCTTCGATATCACAGGTCGGTTTGCTGTCCCACCCGAACGGTGTACAGATGAGTAAAGTAGAAGCACCATTGAAAGTAAAGCCCGTATCACAGAGTATAGTAGCAGTGTTACCAAGTGTGGTTCCAAGAGGTGTACTAGCCTGACCGTTAGCCGGGGCGGCATCACCGCAATCTACAATGAGTAAACAGTATTACAAACCATTACAAAAATTATATATTGGCTGGGATCTTGGGGAAAAGCTTATGACATTAAAGACCAACAATGCTCTATATCGACCCACGTACGCTCGTTTATAGTGCACACGGTCTAATTAAGATCCTTGTCAGGGTGCTCTTTACAACTGCTACATTATTGCCCCTTCCAGCACCCCTGCTCACATGGTGTCTTTATTGCACTTGATTGCGAATGGTTTCGTCTATAACTAATACACCTTCGCAAGCCAAGGGTGACATCTACGACGTAAAGTCGTTTCTGTATTCACCCTTGGCGTATTTAGTCCGATTTTCTTGGTCTCCTGGAAAGCGTTTTCATTGGTTCCAGCGAGGTGTCGCGGGAACCAATCAGATTGCCGACTGATACATTTGTTATGAGTAACCAATTCATGACAACGGGCGGGAAAAAGCATTACATTTGCGACTCAAAAACACGAAGATTGGCGATTTTTCCTAAGAATTTCACTGCAATAGACAGGAATTCCCTATCTTAAATCGACGAATTATTATACTTTCGACAACTCGACTAAAGAAGCAGCTAACTTTTACGCAATCCGCATGACGTATGACGCGAAGGACAACGCGCGTTAATGACATCTTCAATAGTGGACGAAATAACGTAAACAACCAGCAAGACAACCGCTAGGCGGCGCTTCGCGATTTCAAGAAAATCGGACTAAATCCGCCAAGGGTGAATACAAACATAGGTTGGTTCAACCTTGGCTAGCGAAGATGTAACTAATAATGATCAAATGTATTGCAAATACACCGCTTATTTTCGTAAGACCTCTCTCAATGTCATGCTTATAAGCTGGGAATTGGGGTAGGAAAACTTACCATTCTGTTCATGGACAAGAGTGTCTGACCTTTGACAGTCAGATCGGCATGTAAGGTATAAAGATTTCACTAAAGTATCATATGCCGGTATTACAAAGCATGGCTATCAAAGATATACAGAACACTTCACTGGACTCGGAGGTTTAATCATTGGCATGCCAAACTTAAATTTACTTCAGATGAAGTTATTGATTTCTTCATTAGCTATCCGGAGGTGGGTACAACAAAATGGCAGAACCATAAAAAAGGCCAGAGAGACAACATCCAAGAAGAAGTTTCCCGACATACAAGTAATCAGTAAGTGATAATTAAATAGATCAAAAGTGCTGGTTTTGCTATAAAATAAAACAATGAGGTGCATGCAGAAAAAATACGTACATTTCTGTTTTCTTCGTTCCATCAATGTTTACCAACGCGTTCCTTCATAAGAATGCCATAACCTGTGGGTTTATGGTTTTTGTTGTTTTGTTTTTGCATGTGTTAAGAAGGGTCTTACCATTTGGTTGACAGACGGGTGTATCTGACCAGTAACCATCAGATTGGCACGTGAGTGCAGAATCTCCAACTAAAGTATATCCTAGCTGGCAGGATATCGTTATCACAGATATGTAGGTGAACACAGAACCACTTCTCTGTCCGTTATCTGGTGTAGGGTCACCACAATCTGAATAAAATCATTATGATACAATTACAACATTATACATTACTTTGTTATCAAACGGAAGGCTAAAAGATACAATTGTACCTATACATACATGCTTAAGTTTTTAACCTCTTTTCTCATAGCAGTATATTCTATGTAATTTGCATTCATCCATAGCCTGTTGAAAACGTTTAATATTTTCATGACATCACATACCCATAATGCCCAAATCGCGCGATTACTCATCTAAAAGTGTACTGTGATCAGAAAGATAGCAAGTATTTATAATTGCAAAAGTGTGGCAAAATGTGAAAAATATGTAAGTATTGAGCAAATATCTTTATTCCAGTGACAACAAATAACAAATGTGACATCATTTTCATAATCACCATCTTCTAACTCTGTTTGACTTACCTACACTTTGACATGACGGATTGGACGTCCATGTTCCGTCTGCTTCACAAGTTATATAAGTTTCACCAACTAAGGTAAACCCTTCATTACACCTGATGATGGCTGTCTGTCCGTATGTTGTACCCTTAGGTGTGTCAGCAATACCGTCTATTGGGGTAGGATCATTGCAATCTAAAACAATTAAATTAGGACACTTTTTAGTATCGCTTACGACAAATGATCTGGCATAGCATCTATAGCTATTAGCTAGGGATGCTCTGTCGGGTCATTTATCGTGAGCTATAAGTAGAAATGTACAATAGATAAAAAGAGGCTTTATACAATGGAATCTTCAAAAAATTAAAACCAATCAATATCTTTGTTGCTTTAGTTATGTTCCTTAATGCAATCAATTCTGGAACTAGATCAAACTCCGTACATCAGTTAGAAGATTTTGTTCGTTGTTGGTCTAAAGAATCTAAAAATAACGTAGGTGTGTATCGGTGTTTTAGTGAAATGTAATCAGGAAAAGGTTGTCAAGAAAATGCATGTATAAGAGATTGGGTTGTTGTTGTACAATCTGTAAATAATCCAATCAGAGATAATGGTGGTTCAAGAGCAAGTGGGCATTTGAAAGGTGAGAATTAGAGATGCTCATAAAGCAGCCAATATAAGCGGCATCATGATCAATATTCACGTAGTTGATCTCATAAAAGATGTCGTGTTTGAGAACGAAACGGGGTATAGGTTTGGAGCATAGTAACTCTTGGAAGAGCTGAAAGAAAGTTTAGAAGTAGTATAGATTAGTTTAAAATATTGATCTTGTTTATTTAATAAGTCAGCTATACGATCACAGCAAAAAGGGAAAAAACTATATTGATAAAGAACGAGATTATAATACAACGACATGACGCTGTTCAATAGTCTGGTGGCCATGATAATATTGCAGTTAATTCTTATAGTAGACGATAGACTAGATATGCAAAGAAAGATCTAAATATTGCTTCAAGACATATACCTCGTAAATATATTTCTGCTATATGTAAAAAACTTCCAATGCAAAATAACGCTACATACCTTTGATATCACACGTAGTGTTGCTGTTCCACCCTGCTGCAGTACAAGTTTTAGAAGATGCACCATTAAGGTCATAGCCCGGTAAACACGACACAGTAGCGGTTGATCCTAATGACGTTCCCGAAGGTGTTTCTGCTACGCCGTTAGCGGGGGCTGCACTACCACAATCTAAATGTAAACGTGAAATCATCTTCTAGATATAATGTTATCTTTTTCTAAAAAGAAAAATTGTGGAAAATGAAAAAAAAAACAAGTAATTCGATCATTTTTACAATGTTTCCCACCCAAAATGGAAAGATCTTTACAATTTTATCAACTTGACGTTGTTGTCTGCAACATATTTGAATTTGGAACTGTCCAAAATATTGGCGTATGGCAATGAGTTAAAACAGATCAGATTCCATGACTAAAAGTACTTGAATGACGTGTGCAGGCAAGAGACATCATGTACATATTATCAAAGCTTGCTATATTCTAGTCGTCAAACTTGAAGTGACATTTCAGATATTTTTTCATAATTTCACTTTTTTTTATCTGATTGAGCATGTTTTCTTATGAAAACTCTGAAAATTCCTTACCAAATTATTGCGGCGTTTACGGGAAATATATATTTTTGTGCTAAAATTAATTAAATTATTGTCCAAAACAGTTCGGATTTATATGCTATAAACCATTTCTGTAAATGCGTATTTTTCGCTAATAAATATCAACTTATAAAAGCTGACAGCATTTATGCGCATTAGAATAACCAATCTTTGTATCAAGCCATACTTTAAAAAATGAAATTTGAATGTTATGTCCCTTTAGGTATTGTTTGGGAAAGGAATAATTACATGGCCACAACCTTACCTATCGAGTTACAAGTCGGATAGGTCGTCCATGTAGCGTCAGCTTGGCACGTAATTGTTGCAGGCCCAGACAGATTGTATCCAGGATCGCATGTCAGCGTGACTATAGATGAGTAGGTGAACTGTGCGCCGTTATTAACCCTTCCATCATTGGGTGTTGGGTCACCACAATCTTAAAAAAAGACATGAAAATGATTTTATCTCTATTTCTGTAAGAATCACATGCGTTATTTTCCCACAGCATTCCCGAAAATATTCTCGCTTGCTCGAAGGTTGAGTACCGAAAAGTACAGATTTAAGTACATCCTACACATATTTCCATAAATAGTAAACATATTGTTTATAATATTGCTCTCCTTCCTAAGATATATACCATTAATTCTTTAAGCCATCAAGAGATCTTGGGAGAAATTTTGTATAAAAACCAAAGCTCTCATATAATTCATGATTTATTGTGACCTTGCGTTTTTACAGTTAGCCAGTCACTATCTTGATATTCAAAGCTTTGTATTCTATTAAGGTATAAAATACTACCAAAAAGTACCTACAGGCCATTTAAAGAAAAGAGACTAGATCTATAAAAAATTGATTTTTTTATGAAATTTGATGATTGTATTTTCTAAGCACAATTTTCATGCGATATAATATACTTTATCAGTGGTTGTTGGTTTTGACAGTGTAACATGGGAAAAGCTCAGAAAGCTCTAAATGCACTTATAGCTCAAAATAGCACTTTCAACAATGCAACATTCGCACATCGTTAGCTACTGTCCAAACAAGGAATTGAATTGTCATTTTTGTTGATTTTACCCCTCTCTTTGGTAAAAGAAAAAGGAGAAAGAATTTACTCAATAAGGAATATGCTCAAACTATGGTCTGTCGCAAAAAAAAACAAAAACAAAAACAAAAAACAAAAAAAAAAACGTTTTCAGTTCGTGTTTTCCTTCTGGAGTCTATCATTCGTAATTTTCTTATCATTCTATTTGACATATAAATAGTTTTGTGACATAGTGACATTTCACAATTATTTTACATAAATTTTGCTTTCATTCTATCTGAAAGAGCATCTTTTCTTATGGAAATTCTGAAAATTTCCAAGTCAAAATAGTGATTCGTTTACGAGAAATATATATTTTTGTGCTGAAATTAGACAGATTGTTGTGGACAACAGTTCAGATTTATATAGAATTTGTCATTTCTGTCTCAACTTTAAAGGCGCATTTTTCGCTTATAAACAACTACTTCAAAAAACTGTTAGCTTTTCTATGCATTAGAATAAATAATCGTTGCATCAAGACACACTTTTAAAAGATGAAATAAATGTGAAATGTCACTTTAAACCTTTTATTTCACAAGTCGGTGTATGACTCCACGTGTTGTTTGACTGGCAGTATATGAGCGGGTTTCCTGTCAGCTGGTACCCTGCATCACACGATATAAAGGCGTAGGCGTCAATGTTACTTCCCACAGGCGTATAGGCGGCACCGTTGTCTGGAGACGGGTCCGTGCACGCTGAAATACGTACATTGTGCGTAAGGTGCTGTGTAAATATAGTTACGATAACTCGAGACTCAAAGTTGCCTACATACATGTACCCAATTACATTTTTAGTTCGGGATTACCGGTTTCACGGTTCGGAAACTCTAGAGACAGAGCCAATGACTCTCTTGATGCACGATTTTTAGAACATTTCTCACTTTGTTGTCTAATTATTTTTTTTGGAGATTAATTGTTGAAAAAGGAGAATGTCATATTCCGTTACTTCCATTTATCTGCCTGTTTTAATTCTTTAGGTATCAAAATCGGTTAGGTTTTACAGGATCACTGTTGTCGTGACTTGACCCTATGTCCACATTATTTATTCTTTCTATAGGTATCCAATATTTCCTAGACATGGTTATCTGGAAAATGATCCTCTGATCAATAGAAGCTTTGGATTATCATATAACATGCTTGTGTGGCAGTTGTTAATATTGAATTACTCATAAATACATGATGTAGGCTTAAACACGAAAACCACACCTGTTCAACCAAGGACAATTATAATCCTGCGAAAACGCGTCCAATTTTGAAGCCGAAAAAATGGGGGGGGGGGGTAGCTAAATGGTTGTAGCAGGACAGGACAGTCTCCTCTTTTCGCTTTTAAACTCCAAAAGAAAAAAAATTGACAAAAAGATGAAATTTTCCAAACATGTGGCCATCTTTTACTTGAGTTTCCGTAGCGTGAGTTTACTAATATTAACCCATTACCAAACAGCTAAAATTTGCCCTACTGCATAACCAAATCCCCTGTGTATGTAATTTATTTTACATGTATACTGTATGTGACCGAGTCAATCACACGACAGTTTTGACGAGAGAATAACTGGTGACAGTGTAATGACCACCAAGTTTCTGGTATACTCATCTTATTCTAGAATAGGAATCCAAATAGGTGCATATGTGAAGCATTAAAGAAAAGGGTCAGAGATACTTGAACTAAATCACGGATTATACAATCTAGTAAGGTAAGTATTCATGTCCCAAAACAGTAAACTGTTATATTATAGTAGAACTATAATAGTACTTGTGAATATTTATAGTACCAATTAGTACCAAGCATAAGTATAAGAATAGTATAAGAATTTAAAATTGTTTATAATAGCATTGACATTGTCGTACAAAACATTAGAAGAAACTCCCTCTGTACAGTTTATTAGATGTTGTCAATGTTCATTAATTTCCAGAAAATATCAACACGAGAGTACTTTTATAACATCTTACCTCCCTTCAATACACACTGTCCAGCGAGCTCGTATGCCCAGGATTCACAGAGACATCTAGTGACGACAAGCGAACAGTAAGAGTTGGTGTCGAGCAGCAAGCAATACGTCGTGGAGAAGCAAGTTTCGCCAACACAAAGCACTGTGATCAGAATCGGGCGGTGAGCACATTCATGTGAAATAATGTGAAATTAAAAAGTCTGTCCGTATGAGATTCACGCGTCGTATAAATTTTTGTGCGACGTAAAAATTCGTTGCGTAACCGAACCTATTATAGCGACGTCGTAAACATACGGCGGTTGAACGCTCAACCGCCGAATGAATACTTCGTCGCCCGAATAATTCCGGCGTCGCGTGAATCTCATTAGGGGTAGACTACCTAAAATGTCATATGTGAAGTTTTGTGAAATTTTGTGACTGTTGTGAACTATTATGGTAAGTGTGGCATGGTGAATGGGGAAACTGATAAATTGTAATTCTCGATTAATGTAATGTTAATGGTGCAATATGTTGATTGCTTCAGATACCTAAATATTGTCAGATGAAATTCGAGATTTCACTAAATGTATACTGAACCTCAGAAATAATGCACCGCTTTTTCTTGTTTTATATTTTTCAAAAGGAAATATTCATTCTGTTGACACAGTATTATTTGATATCCGCCGGACACTAGGTATGCACACAACATACTCTGAAGGACAAAACCCATTCATCAGTGACGCTAGCCATCCAAACTTGGTAGACATGTTTTCTGCACGTGCCGCAGTGTTGACCTCGTGTACCAACCAGCTTATCGGTTCATATGGTACATGCAGTCTGAGGCAGAAAGAAAACATCCAAACATTTAATCGGTCGGAAGTTTTCGATGCTTTAAACAATTGCAAGACTTTCCACTGACGACCGTAATCATGATATATTGGGATGCTGCATGCAGTGGTGACGTCACGGGCTATTACACATATGATGTGATTTCATCACAAGACTATTGGCTGGCTTAGAGAACGTTTCCAACAAACTTGGACGGTGCTTGATTACCCGGAAAGGGGTGCGCCAAAGTTCCCATTTGCAGCTCAAGACAGGTAGAAATGTAAAAGTGCAAAGAGATACATGGAGAGTGGAGAGTCATACCAAAGGCCAGAATCAAAAATGTGGTCAGTACCATGCGTCGACGAAGCAAAGACAGTATTGGTCTGCAAATTGGTCACACGCAGTACTGATTTTGTGACTTTCACTTTAGAGAGTAGTCACGTTTGCGCGCTCGTCACGCTTGATTACTTTAAGGAAGCGAAATAATTTTTTGACCATAAACAGTGATTTTTTTACAATTTTAAGACTGTGAGTCCTGAGGACTCGCTGGATTCCATATCAATGAGTCCAGCTACTAGCTTAGTGAGTCCAAAACACTATTTTTAGTAGGAAATCTGTAAAAATTGTTGCATCCTGGGACTCGCTAGAATTAAAACTTTGCATCCCAGAGACCAAATTATGAGTAAATGTAGCAGGATGCGCAGGTAAAAAAATCTCTGCATAAACGAATAAACTGATAGCAGTTCGGGTTGTGGTTGTACAGTTTGAAAAAATAACACAATAAAATCAAATATAGTGAAAAAATTGTCAGTGGTGCGTTATTTCTGAGGTTCAGTATATCATGTTATAGTACCGTTCTTTTCTGACCTTCACTACATCATTTTCTTGGTAGTTCAGGACTCAGTGATATCAAACGATATTAATGAAAGTGTTTTAAACATGTAGACTAAAGGTAAACCTATAGATTTTGGAGACTTGGGTAGATTAATATTAAGAAAAATGCTGCAACGTCCACCAGTTTTTTCTCCTTTGGAGAATGCAGTCTTATATTTATGGAATCTTATCATAAGCAACGATGTCAAAGGATATATCAAGCGAAAAATATGTATCCGTCAGGGTTTTCGTGTTTCTGCATGCGAGGTAAACTGCTGGGACTTCGGACACTGCATTATATGATATTCCAAAAATACGTAAATGTAGAAAAATTGATCATTTGGTTTGTTTTTTGTTAAGTCATTGTACTATCTCTTAAATATAACTTCCTTTTAAGAATTGAAACAGGAGACGGGGGTTTTCAAGCTATCATTGGTGAATATTTTTTAAAGAGAGACCCCATTCCGATTTTACCCTTGTAAACCAGTGTATTTTGTTGCGAAGATTGTTTTTTCTTAAAATAATACTGTTCATCAGCTTACCTTTTCTTTATATTTTCATAAGAAGTGACTGGTATTAGACCCTCAACACTCGGCCTTCTTTAGGAATTTGTAAAATGGTCTTTCAAAAGTAAACAGAACAAGATCGAAATGTGATGTCTTATTATTTTGGTGTTTTGTCATTTCTCTTTTATTTAATGCGGTGAAGTTACAATAAGCCCTTTAATCGTAAGGTGTGACACAATACCATTATCTTACCTTTAGAATAACTTATAAATATAATCATAATAAACAAAATCATTAATATCTTTGGTTTCATATTCACTAGATTTCATCCTAAATGTTGTTCTTATCACATTAGATCTGTCCTGCAATTATCGGTCTTACGCAACAGTCTCCTATTTTCTGGTTGTTTTCTGGTTATAAAAACATTTACTTAACTATCTTATTTAACTGTCTCCTTTTCTTTTATTTCAAACGATCCTTAACCACCTTAACCAGATCCTCGTTAAAATTAACCCTTACCTGTATCGTGTAAAATAAATAACAGCAGTTTGGCATTAAAACATCTTAACTAGAGCCTAAAAATGTTGGAGTTACATGGTTTTGATCTATTACTAATGATACAAAGCTTATTTACGTGGATATTTCCAATATCATTTGACTTATTCATTTAGTTTTGCCCATAGTTCTTCTGTAATTTTACGTAGTCGTAGGTACATTGATGCTGTTAATTTCAAATTAGATATAATTGTCAAATTTATACGAATTTCCTTTGTGCGAAATCTGGATTGATGACCAGATCACATCAGATCAGCAGAAGCGAATATTTGCTGCTTTCATGAATAACTGAATCGGACAAGCACCTTTGTCTGTTACCTTTGTAAAATCCGTTGTTATGTAACCTGTTCTGAAATTGTCACCTTTGTATATTTACCAAAGGTGACAAAGAAAAGAGAAAAGGGTAGATGGCATCGAACTGAAAAAGATCGTGAGAAAATCGATTCTAAGTAACGAAATTCTTAGATGTAATTAAACCGAAGGCGTGAGATGTCGCAATTATCTTTAAATGTCCTCTTTTGGAGTGGAAACCCTTTGTTCAGCCACCCGTGTTCCGAAGATTTACGTTTTATTGGGCTTTTATAGAGATATGTCGATCAATATTTGAGTGAAGCTTTTATAGAAAAGTATAAAGACTTTGTTACTATTTATTAATTGGCAAATTGACTGATTGCCAAAATTATCATTTTGATAAATTAGAACTGGTTTTCCTCCATGTAATTGTTATCACAAATCGGGGCTCATTTACATACAGACGAAATGGGTTTCAATGTAAACAAAGATGTGAATAACGATTTTATGTTTCATATAAAACTCCTGTAAAGTTTTTCATAAGCCTCATTTACACAATAGGAGTCGTTCAACACGTTCTATGGCGGATAACTCACAACCTTTGAAACGCATTTTTATCAAGTAAATACTTTAAATCATAATATTTGAATTAATATTTTACTTCATTTCCGTTATAAATACAAATGATATTGCGACAAAACTGTCACACGACTTAAGTTTCAACATTTTTTTTTTCAAATGTCAACATGACAGATGGTCGGATTACACGCAACAAGATTCCTACCCCAAAGTGTTGTCAACTTTAAAAAGGTAGTCCTTTCCCTAATGAGATTCACGCGACGTTGGAATTTTGTGTGACGTCGTATAACACGCGTTGCGTATCAGAACCTATTCGGGCGACGACGTAAGCATTCGGCGGTGGAAAGTTCCACCGCCGAATGTTTACGACGTCGACCGAATGGTCCCGACGTCGTGTGAATCATATGAATCTCATTAGGGATGGACTATTAAAAATTCTAACCAGCAAGCTATACGAGTAAGCAAACTATATTTTCGTTATAGCTAAATGCTAAGACGATAGAAACGCATGTTAACGCTTCCAGAAGTGAAGGAAGTCGGTTTTTTTTAGATTGAGGATCTCCATAGAGAATATTTATAGCGCCGTCGATCTGAAATATAAATAAAAAAATGTAAGCGTACAATAAAAGCGTCATACAGTCGTTATGGAGTATGAGAGGGATATAAATTCATTCGTATGTTTCATTAAGAAGAATTTGCAAGGACGGTGCAGACAATCCAATTTGCAGATGTCTACAAGGAAATACAAATTGACAGCATTCTATTTGAACCTAGATCTTGAAAAAAGTAGTTCAGGCAGTAGAGAATAACATGGATCAAGATCATCTTGTGCATACACACAGTCTGATCAAAATCCATGTTATTCTCTGTTGGCTTCTTCATTATTCGAAGCATCAATAAGACGGCATCATGGGTTCTGAGTAGACTGCATTCAGGTTCACACCAGACTGTATAATTATAACTGGAAATATTATGTTACAAATGTTACATAATAAGGGCCCCTTCCCCAGATCGCGACTTATTAGTATTTTGTCATGACATTGCTAAACAAGGCTTATTTTATGCTGAAAATCTGTATAGTCTGATCACCTTGCGCAGTCCACTGAGACTGATTAGAGTCGAATATGTTTGCATTTGATCGATTAACTCATTGTATTCCAGAAGTGTTATGTTTTACCCTTTCCCAAACAAACTATGGCTTTGATACTGTTTATCAATCAAGCATAAAGAAAAAAAGAAATATTGAAATTCAAAATTTTTTCTCGTTATTTTGCCAATACTTTTCATGCTACGATGTACAACACCCATACAAAAGCACGGGTGGTAAACAGAGAAACTAGCTCCAAAAAGAGTCAACGGTATTTCGTTGCCTCGTGACATATCGGTACTTCCGGGGTAATTGTATCGAGACAAAATCGGTAAACAAAGGAAGGTGTCGAGTACATTTTCTTAAATCAAATCTTTTACGGTGAGTTTTGGAAAAATCCGGGGATGCTGTAATATGGAGAAATGGTCAGGGTTTGTTGTGCACAAGAATATACGGTGTTAGTTAGCAGGTTTTTAATACAATTATTGAAAAACATAATCAAATCGAAAGTAAAAATTGTTGATTGGAGATCTTAACACATGTGCTTGTCCACCAATCTCCCAAAATATAGCCAATAATTTATTGATACAACATATATATATATATATATATATATATATATATATATATATATATATATATATATATATATATATATATATATATATATATATATATATATATATATATATATATATATATATATATATATATATATATATATATATATATATATATATATATATATATATATATATATATATATATATATATATATATATATATATATATATATATATATATATATATATATATATATATATATATATATATATATATATATATATATATATATATATATATATATATATATATATATATATATATATATATATATATATATATATATATATATATATATATATATATATATATATATATATATATATATATATATATATATATATATATATATATATATGAGCCGCGCTCTGGGAAAACCGGTCATAATGACAAAAATTTCGAAATTTGTTTTTTTGATCGATGAAAAATTTCAACTTTTTCCGAGCTCAAAGCTGTAAATTATTTTTTGATAACGCGAATACTTTTTATTTTATGAGCCTTCAAAGTCAGTAGGTATAATTCATTTTGAGATGCGAAATGACGTTACGTTACGTACATGACGTCGTCGTTTTGAAACTTTGTGTAGGTGGACTAACTATTTCCTCGTGATTATTAAATGCTTCTATAGTTCTATTAAGCGAATTGTATTTTACACGATAGTACTAAAATCGATATATTCAACGCCAAAATTTGTAAAAGAAGTTGTTAAAGTGTATTAAATGTAGATCTATATTTTCCGTTTTCGTGTGAACATGTCCCTCTGCAGCGCCTTGTCATTAAACCAAACAAATACCATGAGGAACACATCTCCGTGAAATTCAATGGATACTATTTAAAATTTGATAAGTGTGACCCGTTATGCTTAAAGGGACCATATTAGAGGTCGGTAAATCCAAAACATGAAAAAAACAGATAAGAATCAGTTATGGTGAACGATATGTCGGATGTGGATAATAGACATACAGTGGGGGTAGAAAAACAGCATAGATTCAGAAATTTATCTCAGAGTGAAAAGTTTTGATCCTAGTCAGTTTGCGCCGACTGAAAAGAATCAATACTTTTTACGCTTGACGCAATGTTCCTTTTGGCGTGAGGGCCACACCTAGGCCTTTATATGATACTGAGTCTACCCATGAACAGTGGATCGCATCTGACCATATTATGTCTATAGTTGCCGAGAAATACAGGGGGCGAAAAGGTTATAGAATGGCCGGCTGCCGTAAAAACCCTGCAGGCGGAGATCTAATGACACTCTGACTTTAGATTTATTTCTTAAATTAGTGTTTCATACGATACACGTGTAAAACATGAATAACTTCAACAATACGAAACATCTCTGATTTTGTGTTCAAGATGAAATCAAAGCCTTGGCTAGATTAAATCCGTCTAAAAACTTATCACCAAACGCCAGACCCTCACTCTATTCCAAACTGGTTGCGACTGCTCTGTGTAGCAAATGTAAAATAATTCTAAGTCCCTATTCAAGGTAAAGTATGGCATAAGCAAAGAAAATAAATGCATTATGTTTAAAACTACCTTAATGTAACTAAAATATTGCTTTGTCTACTAAATAATGCATTTGAAACATATTTTCATTTCCATTGCCAAGCGAGTCGGTCATCTTGCTTTTGTTAACGGCTGTTGGATATTTGGTTTGATTTAAGTGAAACAAGGTAGCCTAAAATTTTATTTTGAAATTATACCGAAGTGAAAACAATTGATTTATCATTCTATCCATACCATTTTTAGATCGAACTTTCAATTTCAGAGATGGTAGTTTGAGGGCTAAACCTCCGCTGTTTTCCGCAGGCGGAAGTGCTATATACAAAATGGCAGATCTGATAAGACCTGACATTACGACAAAGAATAAAATATGGCAGGGCTTATAAATAGGACTAACCCCTACTTTTAAAGGGCCCGTTGTAGATAGTTCATACAGGGACAGTCAGGATAGTTTACTCTCGTTTAGCAGCCTTTCGCATTAACTAGGAATCGATAGAGGAAAATGCATTTTGGCGTTGGTACCAGGTTTTTTCACTTTTTTAATCGATTAGATGGCCAGTTTCCTATAAATATTACTAGTAATGAAAGTTGCGGGTAAGTAAAAAGTTACAGAGGACCGAATAAACTTGATGCGAATATTGGCTGGGCAAAAATGATCTGCTCATTCAAGATGACAAATCCACGCGGAATTTCTTAAATAAATATTTCAGCAGACGACAGTTTGTATATTCGTCAATCTAGCATGTCCCCCTTTAAAGCACCAGAACTTTGCTTGTTGCCATGTTGTTCAATTTATCAATAACAGGTAAGCCAAAATTCCAGCTCCTTTTTCTTACCTTGTGCTTAAACAAACTATGCTTATTTGTTTATATTGATAATTCGTCGATGTTGTAATATCTCGTAACTGCAGCTCAAACCAAGTTGTAGTTACGAGGTTTTAGAATTACATCGACGAAATACAGGTTTTTTTTTCAAGTAGGAGACTGCCTACTTGATAAAATCGTTCCCCATTGATTGACCAATAGGGTCCGTCAATTGTCCACCAGTGAAACATTGGATATATATGCAGATGACATTATAAGGATGTCTTTGTCGGAGGTCAATGATTATATTGAAAAGTTAGAGAAATTCAACAACAACAACAACAACAACTGCAACAAATATCATCAATTAGATGTAGGTCAAAAACGCATTTCAGTCCCCGCACACATGGTAGAAAAATCATTTGGCCAGTTACTAGTAGTTATGTACAGTTATGGGAATACATGTTTTAGGCCTATGTACAGTATTTAAATTGAAGTTTTGTGTTATTATGATTATTTATTTTTCCCAAAAGTCCGCTATTTCCAAATTCAGAAAACATCCCTTATCAAGGAAAAAAAACTGTAAATAATGCGTCATTTACATGATCTATGATGATAGACACGAGAGCCCAGATTTTCAGACCCACCAAAATAATGATGGATGAACTCTGGGGCGAGTCAGAAAACTAGAACCCGGACATTTAGGCTAAGTCTGAGATATGTTCAAACAGTCCAGAATAATGAAATTGGTACCAGTTATACGACATGTTAAGATTTTCTCTTTGTTGTTTATTTGATAATTTTTTTTCAAATTTTGGATCGTTTTCACAAATTAGGCTACATGGAAAAGGCAATGGCCGATCCACAAAATCTTACAAGTGAACGAACGCCAATTGATCTCTTTGCCGATCTATATCCGCCCGATCATTGTGCTGTTTTTGCAAAAACGATTGGGGAAGCCTTATTTTTGAGTCATAATTTTACATGAATCGATTTTACTACAGACAGATCTAGGCCTATGTACAGCCTACCAGTAGCCGACTACATGCATCATATATACATTTTGGTACGAGTGACATCTATTAGCTGAAATATTTTGTGACACTCATTTGGTATTATGTAAGCCTTTTTGATCAAGGGAAAATCGAAACAACAAACTTTTTATGTTTATCTTCGTGATAGAGAGATGTTGTTTTTCTCATCTGATGTGATATCAAATGTTGTTTTGAGAGGGGAAATTATTGTGCTTTTTGATAATTAATTTGGATATTATCAACAAAAAGAGAAAATGAAATTCATTTGAAAAAAAATATTGGCGCAGGGTAGACTCGAACTCGCGACAACTAAAAGTAAAATATAAAGTAATTTTCAAGTCACCTACTTAACCCACTCGACCACCGCGGCCCCGTAACTCATTGGTGAGTATAATTTAGTTAAACCAAATATGCTTGCGTTATATGAAATAAATTGTTCATTTATGGAGATAAACCTGTCCATTTTCACCTTTTAATTGATTTTCATTGATCTTCACATTTTCCTCAAACAAAAACTTCAGATTATGCAAATATTTAGTGATTTTTTAAATGTTCGGTAAACTTCGGTTTCCGAGTTTTTGTCATCGGCGTGGGTGGTGGTAGTTGGCATAAAATACGCAAACAACGGCCAATAAATAAGATTTAAGAATACAAATCGTGTCTCTAAGCCTAGCCTAAGATAAATAAAAGGAAGAGAAACAAATCTTATTTGCCACTTGTTTTGTTTATGTTGGACAAACTCGTGAAACTTGCTGTTGTAGGTTTCTGCTCTCCGTTCGGAAAGTTGAAAAATCCCGCCGGCACAACAACACTGAAAGTGTGAGAAAAAGGCATAAAATCGCTAGAAATCGGTCAGAAAACACATTGTTACTCCAAGCTGATGTTCTGTGCTGTATCTTGTATGAAAAAGAACCGAATTAGCCAACTTTATTGACAGAATTTTCCAATTTTGCAATACCAATGAGTGAAATTATCGAGTTATTTTTAGACGTCGGGTTTTATCGGGGTTTTTCCAATAATTTATCGCGATGTCAAAGATACCGGTTTTCACAGAGCGCGGCTCATATATATATATATATATATATATATATATATATATATATATATATATATATATATATATATATATATATATATATATATATATATATATATATATATATATATATATATATATATATATATATATATATATCGATATAACATTAACTTGCACCCCCCCCCCCCCAAAAAAAAAAATACTTAAAATGGTAAGAATTTATATTTTTGTAATACGTAAATGTTAAATTCTGGCAAAAATTTGGCGAGTGCAAGTTGCCTCGACGAAAGGTTAGTTGAAATCGAAATTTTACTTTCGATTTGATGATGTTTTTCAATGATTGTATCAAAACCCTTCTAACTAACACTGTATATTCTTGTGCACAACACACTTTGACCATTTCTTCATATTACAGCGTCGCTGGATTTTTCCAAGAATCTCTGAAAAAGAAAAAAATAAGAAAAATATGCTCTACGCGTACCTTTGTTTACCGATTTTCCCTCGATACAACTACCCCGAAAGTACCGGTATGTCACGAGGCAACAAAATACCGTTGACTCTTTTTGGAGCTAGTTTCTCTGTTTACCACCCTTGAAAAGGTAACACCTAGTTTGTCGTGTAATACTTTTATTAATTTTGAACTTTGAGAAACGATTATAAATAAACCTTCTTTAGTTGTGCCACGGATATTTAGGTATAGACACGTTTCCTTGATAAGCAGATGCTTATTTTCACCTCTTATACAAAATTAATAAAATATTTAGTCAACGTGTCTAGTTTAATAACCGTCTTTTACCCGTGAAAACGGACGCAATTTAGACACATTCCTTATTTTAGCCTGTCTAGAATTGCAAGAATTTGTAGGCCACAAAAACAGAAATGTGCACCTCATACTAGAAATGTACTGAATAATCATGTAAAATGTGTAATATAGAAAAGAAAACATTTAAAATGTAAGAAAAACAACGGTGGTGTTGGGAATGTCATCATATTTAAAACTGACGGAGTATGTTCTTACATACCATAATCTTATTTTTCATCGCACCTATGAATAGAGTAGACCTATGTTATGTCTTTTTTCAACAAAAACCTCGTAACTGCGGCTTGTCGTAAGCTGCAGTTACGAGTTTTTTTGTTGAAAAATAGCAATTATCTCATGGTAAAAAATCTATTCTCGTCTTATTCTCTTCCTAAACGGTAAAACGTTAGACTAGATTCCAATTTAAAAGCAGCTGCAGACGACAAAACGGATGTTGATGAAGATAGAAATTGTTTACAATAAGACTTCGATCATATTGAATGTATTGAAAAATATTGTCTCCAATGAATTTCAAATTGGAATAACACAGGTTTTGCCGTTTGGGTTGAAAACTGAAATTTTGTCACATTCAGTCAAATTTGATTAAGGTCTCCGTTTATAAGCTGCAGACAATAAGATATAGTTACGATGTTAACCAGCTATGCACCATGAATATGTTACTTTACATTTATATCATGACGACAGTAATGTAGTAATATTGTCTTATGGACATAATGTCTCCTATCTTCCTAACTCCTTCCCACATGGCAAAAGTCCTTTTTAACCCTTTCCCAAACAAGACCTGGTTTTGACGCCCCCAATAGAAAAGGCTTGGGAAAACATTGAAACAAAAGAAGAAACTGCTGATAACCAGCAGTTTCTCCTTTTGTCTCAATATTTTCTATGCAATATTTTACAGAAATCTTATCTTTAATAACATCCATTTTGTCATTTGTGGCAGATTTTGAAGTGGATCACCCTAAAATTTTGCCATTTGGGAAAGGGTTAAAGCAGCTGTAGACAACAGACGAATGTTGATTCAGATAGGAATCGTTTACGATAAAGCGCACACCATGTGCACAGGTCCACTGAGGGGAATTTCTGAATATGTGCATGAGCGCTATAGTCCTGTAGACAACAGACGAATGTTGATTCAGATAGGAATCGTTTACGATAACACACCATGTGCACGGGTCCACCGAGGGGAAATTTCTGAATATGTGCATGAGCGTTATAGTCATTTTTATTGCACCAGTCTTTCGGATGAGACTTTAAACCGAGGTCCCGTCTCCATATGACCTTAGCTGTTGAGTGGGACGTTAAACTCCATACAATCCAATCTTTTTTATTGCAACTCCTACCAGGTATAAACAATACAGAAAAGGACAAACTATACGTCGAAAGGATGGGTTGCAATAAGGGGTCAAAAAATAGATTTTCTTTAAATTTCGTGGATTGATAGGGTTATAGCGTGTGGAACGTTGCAAAATTCGATAAATATTTTTATGTGATATAATTTTATATTTATATTCTATATTTTTTTTATTTATATTCTAAAAATATTTTTATGTGATATACTTTTATATTTATATTCTATAATTTTTATTTATATTGTATATTTTTTATTTATGTTCTTTATTTTTTATTTATGTTCGATAACGCGAAAAAAATTTATGTGATATAATTTTTAATTTATATTGTATATTTTTTTTATTTATGTTCTATATTTTTTATTTATGTTCGATAACGCGAAAAAAAATTATGTGATATAATTTTTTATTTATATTCTATATTTTTTTATCTATGTTCTATAATTTTTATTTATGTTCAATGATAGCGCGAAAAAAAATTATGTGGTATAATTGCATCATGGGATACTCTAGAATTAAGTTCACCCGACAAAACCCAATTAATTTTAGTTACCACTGCCGGTCAAATCAACTCGATTGCTTGAATTCCCCGACCAATCATGACCAAACAACTTTTTCTCGATCTCTAGCGGATCAACCCGACTTAAACAGTCGATTTGATCGGATTGACAGATGAAGCAGAGGACGAGTTAATCGCAATAGTGTCTGGATTCACTCGAATATCAGTCGAGGTAGTCTAGTTTAGGTTGGGTGCTGGTCGAGTGAAAGATATTAACCAGACCACACTCGATTCCCAGACACTATCATTTCCTGATCGGGTCGATTTTCTACCCGATCAACACAAAATCAACACAAAGCCGCTTTCCGATCGATTTTATACTCCATCGCACGCCAATTTGTTTACAATTAAGGAAATCCGAGATAAAAACCGTGGCGTTTCCGATCAAACTTGATTACCAGACAATTTCCGATTACCTATGCCGATCGAATTCGATCTGAACTCGATCGCTTGCTTGGGCTTGATCGAGTTGATCTGGTCGGCAGTTGGAACCTAGGATTCTGGATCTGTAGACAATCAAAACATAACATCTACAGTCGTTTTGAGAGGGTGAATCGAGTACAAGTCGGGATGACCGAAAGCAGGTTGGGTACAGGCCGGGTAGAAATTATCAATCCGATCACACTATTATCGAATATAAATAAAAAATATAGAACATAAATAAAAAATATAGAATATAAATAAAAAATATATCACATAAATTTTTTTTCGCGTTATCGAATATAAATAAAAAATATAGAACATAAATAAAAAATATAGAATATAAATTAAAAATTATATCACATAATTTTTTTCGCGTTATCGAACATAAATAAAAATATCGAACATAAATAAAAAATATAGAATATAAATAAAAAATTATATCACATAAAAATAATCTAGAATATAAATAAAAAAATATAGAATTTTAATTAAAATTTTATCACATAAAAATATTTATCGAATTTTGCAACGTTCCACACGCCATATAGGGTTACATAATATCTTTAATTTGTAAGTGTAAAAAATCTGGTTTCGGCTTATTTTTCGAGATATGGGTAAATAAAGTAGGTGGGGTAAGATGGACTGAAACACAGTAGGGGTCATTCTAAGTCGCTTATCTTTCTTATTTTCAGCCCCAGATGCGTGAAAATTTGTATGCGTGTCTTGTGATATATGCGTTAAACATTCATGGGCTTTTATTTGATATTCCATGTATATTTTTTCCGTAATATTTATTTTTCTTTCTGTCGCAAAATTTCGCTATTTTTTAACGACTATCTTTACCAAACTATCTCCACACGTTTTATTTGAAATACGATTTTTATGAAACTTTACAGATGTATTATCAAGATATTAATATAACTTTGCGTGAAATTTGAAAGAAAAGCGTTGGCCCGTTGTTGAGATATTTGACCTTGACCTTCAAAATAACATTAAATTCGGGAATGTCCGTTAAAACTACGCATTGTTGGGAAAAATGGTTAGGGTTGAATGGCATGTGACAGCCCATTTATAAAAAATGCATTTCACACATGATTGGGTTTTTTATTGTATGATTTTACCGTTAAAATTGATATACTCAATATAATAAACTTGGTCACCTCTCAGAGTTATCCGGTCATTTCATCTATTGATAACATTGATAGACAGATATTTGTTTAAGGCCTGTCTATACATTTAACATTATTTTCTTTTTGTTGATATTATATAACGTTATAAAGATATTTAGCTTAAGTTAATTAATTGTAAGCACATTTGGGCATTTAGTAAAATCATTCACAATGCGTTTTCTTTATAACCATGTAAGAAATACAATCTGAAAATGATTAGTTTTCTCCTGGCAAATTGATAATTCTTGTCCATCATGAGATGAGTGAATATAAACTCTTAGACAATTCAAGTTACATAGATCTATAAAGCTTTGGCAATCTGAACATAATGCTAATATTTAATTTCACTCACCTGTGGTAGTAATATTAATCACAGCGCTTTCCGCGTAGACATGTTTCATGTGCAATATTTAGTTTGATAAGAAAACTGAGAAGCAAAAAGAATTTCTTTTCTTTCCCATCCGAATGGATTGTACGATACAAAAAAGTAAATATTGCTATGAAACTCATTAGGAACAATAAAAAGAAACCATGCTTCCAATCCTTATGAATAAAATTGGCGCTTTAACTATCACATTTTGGCATTTCCCGAGTTTTGAAGTCATTTTGAAGGTCAAGGTCAAATATCTCTAAAACAGACCAACGCTTTTCTTTCAAATTTCACACAAAGTTACATTCATATCTGGACAAAACATCTGTAAAGTTTCATAGAAATCGTATTTCAAATAAAACGTGTGGAGATAGTTTGGTAAAGTTGGTCGTTAAAAAATAGCGAAATTCTTCGAAAGAAAGAAGAATGAGTATTACGGAAAAGATATACATGGAATATCAAATGTAAGCCTATAAATGTTTAACGCATATATCACAAGACACGCAAACAAATTTTCACGCATCTGGGGCTAAAAACAAGAAAGATAAATGACTTAGAATAACCCCTACTGTGTTTCAGTCCATCTTACCCCACCCACTTTATTTACCCATATCTCGAAAAATAAGCAAAAACCAGGATTTTTACAAATACAAATTAAAGATATTATGTAACCCTATCAATCCACGAACTTTAAAGAAAATCTATTTTTTGACCCCTTATTGCAACCCATCCTTTAATTTATGTCTTCATTTATATGCTGCAGTCAATAAGATATAGTTACGAGGTTAATCAACTATGCACAATGAATTATGTTACTTTATATTTATATCATTACGACAATAATGCAATGATAGTGTCTCAAGGACATTATCTCTCATGTCGTCCTAATATTTTTTTACGTTTTCCAAAACAAGAGCCGCTTTTGACGTCCCTTTTAGGGGCAACTTTGAAAAGCATTGAGAGAAAAGAAGACAATGCTGATATCTTTAGTCTCAATATTTTCTATGTTATACTGCACAAACATTATAATTTATTATCTTTATCAGCATACATTTGAGCCAGGATCTGGAAAAATGTCCTTTATTGCATTTCATAACAAACTGGATCCAGACCAGCCTGTGCATACGCACAGTCTGATCAAGATCCATGTTGTTCTCCAATAGCTTCTTTATGGCCTGCAGCAACCATAGAAGAGCAGAATCGGTGTCTGCCAGTCTTCGCTTAGGCACAGGCTGGTCTTGAAAAGTGGCTGTCTCAAATGTTATAAGGGACGTTTTTTCCAGATGGCTCATTTAATTGTATTCTGTAGCAGCTTCAAAATGGGATACTCTAAAATTCTGCCGTTAGTGAAATTGTTAAAAGCTTCTGTAGACAGCGAAATAGGGACTATGGCTAAGATACATACTGTTCTCAAACATCTTCCTCGTTTATCGTTTGAAGCTCTTGGAGAGCAACATACATGTTGATCACGATCAGACTTCACTTATGTACGAGCTGATCCGAATACACGAAAGTCTCAAATGCCACAAGGGATCCCGGCGTATCTGAAGAGTTGTTGAGTGCTGGAATATACCCCATTCAACTCAATTATACATTGAATTACAATGAGCAACGGAAAATGGTCCTTTGTTATATTTGAGACCAACACTGGATCCGAATCGACTTTTGTTTGTAAAAACACTTTCTGGTCAGAATCCGTGCGGTTTTACGCCCCATATAGAAAATGTTAGAGAAAAAGAATTGAGACAAGAGCAAGAGAGTCTGAAAACCAGCATTTTCTCCATTTGCCTCCATATTTTCTATGCTTTATCAACAACATTCATTATGTCGTCTGCAACACCTTTAAAATTGGAACAATCCAAATATTTGCCGTATTGAAATGAGTTATGGCATCTGATCAGGACCAATATTTTCTTTAGCAGCATTTTTATGACCATTAGAAATTCAAAGATTGCGGCATGGATACTGATCAGACTCAGGCTAATTTAGAAACACGGTAGTCCAAATGCTTAATCCATTACTACTCATTAACTCCTTTTTACTCCCCAAAATGTTAATGCTTATGAAAACAATGTGGGAAATGAGGAAATTGCTTCTGGAAAGCAATTTCTTCATTTCCCACAATGTTTCTACCACAAAAGACCCCCATGAATTAAATTTCATTCACTTTAAATTGTCGTCTGCAACATCTTTGAATTTTGACCAACCCAGAATTTTGTCGTTTGGTAATGGGTTAAACATATTCTTCAACGGAACCCGCTACAGAAAGGGTTTCAGACTAATGATATCTAATTTGTAATTAACCTTACCACTTTTCAAGGCTGTCATTTACGAAAAGATTTCCCAGTTCGGATTTTAAAGGTTTCCGCAATTAACTTTTACCCCCGATGACAAAACGGTAGACAATTCTGCTTTAAAAAACAGTTACTGGCGACGGCATAGAAACTTGTGTTATTGAGAATATTCCACTTTATTTCCCAATGGAAAAGGGAAATATCAAGATAAAGATACAACTGACAATGAGAATCGGCATTTGCTTCATATTCTTTCAACTTTTTCCTAAATACAATCCATATTGAATTTCAAAACCATGCGACTTTCATGACAGGATTGGCGGATACAGACTGGGAAATATCCAATTTAAAGAGTGCTAAGCCATAATAATCCGTTATAAGCATCAGTCTGTGCAATATTTCTGCAACATTTCAAAGTGAATTGCGTTTTAACACTGTTCAATTATACAATATTCTGAGACTTAAGATTGGTACAGTCATTTTGAACTGCCTTTTCCTTTAAATCAGTAAGAAAGAAGTATAGTTGAATTGTACTGGTACATCACAGGGAAAAAGGAAAAGCTCTGGTAACTAGTATTTTTTCCTCTTTCAAGCAATTCTTGTGGTGGCTTTCTTTATCATAATAATGAAAATAAGATTCAGTTTTGAAAAGGGTTGAAATTAACTATGTTTCAGTTGCCGAAAACATTGATGACATTAAGATCTGACGCTGCGACTTTGCAATATTGCAAGCTTTTGCATTGCTAACATTTAATTAAAACATATTCCAACCAACACATCAACGTTGAGGAAAACATATACATTATAAGGTTTTGTTTTCTTGTTATTTTTCTTTTTTATCGACACATGAGAAAACTTAAAGCATAACATTTTATTGTTGCGCATACATTTCTTTCGATTGTCTGAAAGTATAGTAGGTAAACATTTTCATTGCGGGATCTCACTTATGGCGTGCTTCTGTATCGGTTTCTACGGTATGGTTGAGAGATATTTCAACCTAATGCTATGGTCACACATAGCCGGTTTTACGATACGGGTCCACACGGAATCAAAACCGTGTCGACCCGTGTCGACCCGTTTCAACCCTTATTGACCCGTATCGCCACCCGTTTAGATTCCGTGTGCGGTTTGTGAGAACGATACGGCAGCGAACATGTTTTGACTATGTTAAAAAATTCGACACGGATTTCAAGTCCGTGTGCGGCAACCCGGTTCATACCGCATCGACCCTTTTCAACCCGTATCTCATTCTTGTACCGAATAATGACCTCATGTCTAGCGGTACAATGCACGTGAACTGCATGGAGTCCCATACACACTCCAGTGCGCCGGCGGTACGGCGCGGGCCGGTTTTTGGTTGTATTGACCAGATACGTCGTCGATATATCGACGCATCGGCCGACGTAAAAGCGATCTTTGCGTGACTGACAGGTTTTGGCAACATCGGGAAAAAATTTTGCAATTAGTTAAACAAACATTGTTGATTGATCGACGACTTTGCCGACGAAAGTAGTATTTTTGTATGATCCGTGAGGTGTCAGCCTTTCAAGTTACAATCAACCGATCAATCGGCGGCTTTCTCACGTTTGAAGATGTCGGTAAAGTGTCGATGATTACTCGACTTTTAGATATCGTCGAAGTGTTTCGACTCATTTACCCTGTCAGAATTTGTTTCGTAGACATCTCGCAGAGCCTTATTCGATATACTGCATAGTGTTCCCTGTCGGGTCTCGTTCGACGACGTGCATACCACCTGCTTACTCGCGGATACAAAGAAATGACCTACGCTTCTGCAAAGGCCCCATTTTTATGTGACTGATTGAAAAACAGTTTCATTCGAAATTTTCCGACGGAGGTAATGCGGAATCGTCGACATTTTGACAATTTTTAGCTTGTTGCACAATCTAATATCGATATTTTCTCGACAGGCAAGTTATCTGCCACAACACGCTGTCGCGTCACTGGCATAGCAACGTCTTAACATCAAATTGTATTTAGTGATAAACATGCTTTAAATCACCGACAAAAAATAGCCAGGATCAATGCTTCTCTTTTGGTTGCCGCTTGACACAAAAATCCCTCGGACAAAATAATATCGACAGTGGTCTACTCGTCATCGCAAAAAAAAGAAAAAAAAGAAAAAATAGATCTAATAATAATAATAATAATAATAATAATAATAATAATAATAATAATAATAATAATAATAATAATAATAATAATAAATAATAAATAATAATAATAATAATAATAATAATAATAATAATAATAATAATAATAATAATAATAATAATAATAATAATAATAATAATAATAATAATAATAATAATAAATAATAATAATAATAATAATAATAATAATAATAAATGATAATAATAATAATAATAATAATAATAATAATAATAATAATGCTAATAATAATAATAATAATAATAATAATAATAATAATAATAATAATAATAATAATAATAAAGGTATCAAAGGCAATACTACACACGATAAGGGTAGATACGGCTTTTGTTTCTAGCTGAAAGGGGTCCGTGCGGGTCAATACGGTGAGACACGGGTCCACACGGGCGGTGATACGGTTTCGAAATCCGTTTAGATTTTTGAACAAGACCAAAAATTTTATGAAACCGTATCATCGCCACGAAATTCACACGGAATCGATACGGGTTACGATACGGGTCAATAAGGGTTGAAACGGGTCGAGACGGTTTTTAATTCCGTGTGGACCCGTGTCGAAAACCGGCTGTGTGTGAGTGCGATTTTTATGATTTTGCCAGCACGTTGATTTCAATATCCGTGCACGGAAGTGTCACATTCCGTGTCGACCCGTGTCGACCCGTGTACCTAATCCGTATCGACCCTTATTGACCCGCAGCTGCACATATCTATAACATTCAGTCCTACCCGTGTCGACCCGTATCGACCCTTACCAATCCGTACCTTGCTTTCTGAAATCCGTATTGAAAATCCTTATCTTGCCGTATCAACCCGTCGAGTATGCAAATCACCCCCAAATTCCGTAGCAAAACCGTGTACGGTTTATGAGAACTAAAACCGGTTCGTCACCCGGCTATGTGTGACCATAGCATAAGATAAGCTCAGAATAATATCGTTTTGCTAAAAAAACTACGAGACCAAAGTATTTTGGGTGAAAATATATATTTACCCATATCATCGGTGTAATTCTAAAACCTTTTGGCTACAGCTTGATTGCAGCGAAAGTTTTAACGCTTCATAACTAAACAAGTGATGTGGTTGGTATCTCGGAGAAATTTTACCGTAAGTTGACTATGCAGGATTAAGGTACAATACCCATAATGCGGCTATTTTGACATTCATAAAATATCGGCATTTTCCGAGCGGCATCGTTACGTATCCGAACCTATTCGGGCGCAGTCGTAGACATTCGGCGGTGGGAAGTTCCACCGCCGAATGTTTTCGACTTCGCCCGAATAACTCCAACGCCGCGCGAATCTCATTAGGGATAGACTACCTTAACAAAGTGTTAACGTTTAAATCAGGAAAGTCTTCAGTAGCCTACTATAGATGGAAAAAGTCCCCAAAGAGTACATTTTTCTCAATAATAGCTTGTCTCGGAAGTTGCTTTAATTGCTTGTTAAACCTCCACTTGTCAGGGGAATGTTTAAAGTACATAAGATTAATTAAAGCATATAGACAAATATGAACAACCTTTATGCATCAAATAGTTTTTCCACTCCGAACTCCTTGAGTATACTCACAACGTTTTGTGTCCTTGAAGCCACTTTCTGATTAAACTCATTTACTTGGTAATATATGTGACCGATTTGAAATGGTTTGCAGCTGAGAAGACGGAAAGACGTCAGAGATAAGATGGATCTAATAGATCTTTTAAAATCAACTGATGAAAAGATATTGACGACCAATCAAAATTTATGTTTGGTTGTCAAAAACTTTTTATAGGCGGGTTTTTAAAAAGATCTACAACGTGTAGCTAATGACTGGCGTTTTCACACTTTTTGTGTCAATTATCACAATAGTTATTGAATATTGTCTGGATTTTGTCACGTGATACCCTATCGTGCTTTAGGGAGTAAAATCGCATAAAAATGTGTCAATTGGACCCAAATTGGTCCGCAGACGTGCACGCTGTTTTCACCTCCAGTCCGCCATCATAAAAGCTTTAAATCCGTCTCAGCTTGTATTTTTCCTACATCCTACATCCAATCTCGACCATGGTTGTGCCTGAATGCAAACTTTAATTTATTGTTCTTCAAACCCCATATTGTGGGTACTCATTCTAATCGCCTCTTCTAATCGAGTACCCAAAACACAGTGTTTGGGTTTGAAAATACAAATTTATAATGCCTTTATCCCCATCTTATATGTTGCTCTGCCTGTAACAAAATAAATGTTGATAATCAACAATTTATCTTCGCTTTTCTGCGAAAACCTCGTATCTGCAGCTTCTTTAAGCTGCAGATACGTGATTTTCGAAGAAAAGCAGCGTTATACTGTTTTCTCAATGTATTCAAGGCATTTTACTATAGTCATCAAAATATACTAACCCAAAGAGCCAACGCAACACGAACTTTAAATTATAATATTTTGATTATTGAAAATGTGAATTCGTTGATATTGACTTCATTTTGACTGCTGACCATTATGAGATCACCAGGAAAAAACAAATGGGTCTAAATCGATTCCGTAACGCAAATAACGTTACAAACGTAATGCAGGGGTGTGTTTAAAAATGAAAACAAGATCAGTATCTCATGTGCTCTCCTGTAGCATTGAACACAGCACAACATCTCTGTGACATCGAACTTAACCCAGCTGGCAAAAGTGGTCGTTTTTACGTTGAAATGACGTCTTTTAGAGACGTCAGGAAGAAGTCTTTTTCTGGTTGAATTTGATATAAGGAAAGACGTCTTTTCCCGACGTCTTTTCCACGTCATTAAGTGACGTTGAAAAGACGTCACTTAATGACGTTGAAAAGACGTCTGAACAATGTCACTTAATGACGTTGAAAAGACGTCTGAAAAAGACGTCTTTCCTTATATCAAATTCAACCAGAAAAAGACGTTTTCCCAACGTCTCTAAAAGACGTCTTTTCAACGTAAAACCGACCACTTTTGTCAGCTGAATACATGCTGTAAGTTTAGAAACCCATTAGGCAAAAGAAGAAAATGCTGACAATCAGCAATTTCTGCTTTTTCACAAGGATGTCTATGTTAAAAGCTGTATAGGTACTTTTTTCTGTGAAAGCTTTTTTTTATCAACAACTCAATTTGTACTAGTCTTAAAGTTTTTCATTTGTGGAATGGTTGAGAGTTTGTTGGTCTAGATGAGAATTAAATATTTGTTACCAGCATTTACTTCTCTCTTTTCCACAATATTTGAAAAAAATAGGGTGTTCAATATCTCATATCACTGTATCATGAATTAAATCAGCCCTTTCCCAGACAAGGTCTATATAGTTTTGATGTACATAATAGAAATTTGGAAAACATTGAGACAAAATAGGAAAATACTGTTTGTCAGCATTTTACCTATATAATCTAAAACAATCCTATTTTTGACTGTGTTCATCTTGATGTCTGCAGCAGTCTCGAATCTTTTTTAACAATTTTCTCATCTTGGGAAAGGGTTACAAGCGAATTGATACAAAGTATGATTGGGAAGAAAGGAATATTACCTACAACTTCATGTTTATAATAAAGCTACATTTTATTAATATAAAATCCTTTAACACTAACTGTTGGCCTTTGATAACAAAAAGTCAATGAAATAAAATCTTCATCATTAACCCTTTCCAAAATATTTCCCAGTTATGACAGAATAATCATGTAAAAGATTGAGGCAAAGAAGTAAATGCTGATGATCAACATTTTCTCCTTTTGCCTCAATATATTCTATGCTGCATTGTAAACAAATTGGAATTCAAACAACCTAGAATGTTGCTTTTTGGTAAAGGGTTAACTAGCTTTGGTATCAGATGTAAGCACCTAATTTATCATGTAGGAATATGGTTAACAGCTAAAGATATTGAATTAAAATAACATTTATTCAATTATTGTTGGCGTAGTATCATATGGCACATGTCTACGTTTTGTTCAAATGTAAACAAATCATTGTTCGATAAAACGCAGAAAACTCTGAACAGTGAACAGACCGCTCCATCACTGTATCTAAATTTTCAACATGTCTACGTCACTACTTACAAAGAATTTATTCATCTTTTATACAACACTGTCTTGTTTACATTTGGACAAAATGAAAACATGTCCCATACAAATTTGCGCCAACAATAGTGATCTTTTAATATTAAATCAATTCCTTGCAAACGTACTATAGTATTTGTCAGACACTCAACTTGCACTTATTACCAAGATCTTGACAGTAATGCTACGGTCCGTTACTCACATCAAGTACAAGCACCAAGGTTTTGACAATTACTAAGTTGTTTCGTGTCACAAAAAGAGAGAAATTTTTTATCCGTATCTTCAGTTTTTCATGTTACAAAATTTAAGGATCATTATTTAGATTAAGGCCTCAAACTTCTTATTCTTTTTTTTTTTCACTGAACTGGAGTAAATATTTGAAAAAATATGTAATATATACTGACATTCAAAACAAACTGTGCATTTGATTATAGGACATTTTGAATACTTATGTAACCAAACTATTGGCATATTTGGTATCAAAATTTTCAAAAATGTTTTACTGCATGAAAGTTTATTGAAATTTCATTATTAACAGATTTTGTTTTACTAGCAATTTTACCCGTCTCGAAATTTGACCTTTGACCTCGATGACCTTGACCTATCCGGGGCTGCCCTCCACCTAATCCTGTCCTGTAACCGGTGAGCAATCCCGTCCCATAACCCGTAAAAACGATACCCGTAACCCGTAAAAACATAAATTTGACCTTTGACCTCGATGACCTTGACCTTTCAAAAAATGAACCCCTCAAGCTAATATCCGGGGCCGCTCTCCACCTTCCCTCCAAGTTTAGTGAAGATCGGCCCAAGGACCTGGGAGGAGTAGGGGAACAAACAGACAAACGGACAAACATTGCTCAAATTATAGTATGATGTGTAAAACAACAGATGAGTCAAATGTAAAAGTTGCAGACTAGTGTTTTTTTGTAAATGCTTGTTCCTTTTGGAGATTTCTCAAGTTACACTTCGTTACCAAAATAAAAGCCCTGCCACAAACAGTTGCGGCAAATTAGCTGCAAGTTTGCGGCAAATTTGCTGCAAATATTTGCCACAAATTTGCGTCCACTTCGTTTTTCGTTTTGGAAATTTCAAAACAACCCAATGTTCCTATGCATTGACTGCCCTGTCAAACACAATCAATCATACAATCATTTTTGACATGCACAATGTATTAATCTTAGAATCTCAATAAACATTTTTTAAATCAATTTCAAACACTTTGTTGATTCATCAAGTCTTTAAAGTTGATGTTTTGTGATTGTCTCCGCTCGGTGCTGAATGTACTGTTCTTTCTGTATATCAAATTTTCTGTCTTTTCACATGTAGAAATGATTTCTAAGCCTGTTGTCCAGGAATCTTTCGTTGATTATCTTGTAGACGTCCATTTTCTTGATGGAATTTTCTATGGACTATTTACCACTGTAGATTTTTCTTGAACCATTCATTAAAAAGAAAAACAATATTCTACACTAGGGCATTGTTATCGCCAATTCACTGAAAACACTATTAGGGTATTATCGTGGGGGCCCTATGATGGCCCCTATCACACAATTCACTATCACATTTATAGTGAATTGTTTACTAGTAGACACAGCCCTGTAACTGGCACCTTCAGGATTGTTGGTATATACGATGTGCAAATATTGATTCCCCGATAAGACTGCATGATTCTACCGATTTTCCATTGACCACGTTCTAGAACTGGATTGACAACCGTTACGACTCCCACAACACTGAAGTCAGTTTTCATTGAACCTCCTTTTTCTTGTACCTAAATATTAATGCTAGTCCGACCTGGAATCACATTTTCCAGAAGTGTTTAACAAGTTCTTGAACACTTCTATAATGGCTAAAAATGTCAAACGAAGTTAAATCTTCATTTTCTGGTGTAAATTGACCCCCTTAGCCTAACTGCCCATGGAGTCAAAAGTTCATCACAGGTTCATCACAGCCCGGGTTTGAGATTTGATATATGTAAATGCCAATGGGTCAACTGTTTTATGAGATTCTCAGCCCCTGTAAATGCAGTTACCACCCATCTTCGTACACGTCTCAAACATTGCAAAGTTATCTGAATCCTGAAAATAGAAACCAGAACAGATAAGACCATGTACAAGAGCATTTTTTGTATTTTGTGGGTCACAATTATAGATTTTTCTAAAATATTGATGAACAAGAGTTGTTCGCGGACAACATAGCTCCCTATATGAGAGCTTGTCGCCAAAGATGGAGTTTAAGGTCAAAAGTCAAGGTCACTAGGTCAAGCAAAGGTCATGGTCTCAAGGTTAAAGCATTAGGTATGTGAAATACCAAGGCTCTATCTATAATAAAGCATGAGATATAGGCCAGATTAAAGCTTTTTTTAAAAGTAGGTCAAACTCCAAGGTCAAGGTCACTAGGTCAAGTCATTTCCCAAATGAAAGGTTTTGGCAGAAGTATCCAGTGTTGTGCCTAGGCCGCGGGATTCCCGCAAATAAATTCTCAATGTCTAAGCCATCGAGGATTTCGGGCGCGCTCAGAATTCCGCGATCTTTTATTTTTAGTAATTACTTTTGAAAAACAACTGCTCGATCTGCAGTTTCAGTTGTTATGATAGTATAATTCATGCATTGTATGTTATTACGCGTACATCGCCACATGCAAAAACTTGACTATGTAAATATTGACTTTGACCGGCACCCAAAATGTACTTACTGATTCAGCCGATTTTGATATAAAATATCGAGAACCGGTCTTACAGTTGTTACTGAATTAAATTGACATGTCTGAAAAGAAAGATAGCAGAAGATGTGGAATTGACGAATTCGGCTGTTAAAACGCCCTATCCTGGACCGTCTATCTGCCGATGCAGACAGCCAAATGCCTCAATTATCTTTCTCAGAGACTACATTGTAATTAAATGCAATGAACAAAATTTCCAGAAGAATTGGTGGGTAATTTGTCTGTGGTTGCGCGATTTTGCTACCAACATGAAATGCAAGACATGTTCAGAATCATCACTGAAACAGTTATTTTAGTTTGTCCCCCAAAAGATCCCAATGTCCCCTTGAAATTTAGGTAGGGGGACACTGGTGTCCCTTAAAAATTCTGACCTAGGCACAACCCTGAGTATCCATGTGTGAAATATCAAGGCTGTATCTGTAATAGTGCCTGAGATATAGGCCAGGTTAAAGTTTTTGAAGATGCGACACCACGCGGACATTAGGGCTGTGACATTAGCTCCCCGGGGCCCCGGATATAAAGTCCCGCCTCGCTAAAAGTCATATGAGTTGATTTACCAATGCACTAGTCAGACAAGGCAATTGACCAAACGCCGACAGTCAATCAAAAACATCGATTAACCAATGGACGATCAGAAAAATGTCATGCCCCAATTGTTCGTTGCACGTGTTATTGTATCGATTTATCGACTGACAATCAAAACAATCGACATGCCAATGGCAAAGAATTTTGTGCTTACAATAGGCTAGGTTATCCGTTATGTTTTGATAAACTGTCAATGTTGTTATAAAATCTTGTAACTACGGCTTTAATCAAGCCGTAGTTACGAGATTTCATAACAGCACCTACAAAATACTGTTTTGTTTGTCCCAATTTACGTCGCGATTAACTGGATAAAATCGTTCCCTTTAAATGATCACTCACATCCCAATTGTCAGGGTTCAACATTAAGGCACGTCCGACAGACATTCACTGCCTGTTGCTTCGTCCGGGCTAGTAAGACCCGCAAGATGCTAGCCCGACTGGTCGTCCTTACTTCAGATCTAAAATTCACTTTCACCGTAATTGAAACGGAGGATACATTCATTTGAGATTTTTTAACTTGACTTTTTTCGCTTATTTAGAGGTTTCCTTTCTGGTTTGTTTACTTTTTTGCAATATTCACTTACGATGCGCATGGGTAAAGAAGAGATCATGAGAAATTTGCATAAATAGGCAGACCGTTAAGGCTTGTTATCACCTGACGTCTTGAGTAGGTGATCGGGCAAATTAATCAGAGAAGAAAATTCCGAAACTTATGATTGTGCTGAAAACAATCGAATACGCTTCAAATTCAGTTATTTTCTGAAAGTTAACCCAATTTTCTACAAAAACAGAATCGTTTTATATTTATTTCTGTGTGCAAAATGCCTTCATTGATCATTTTTCTAACCCGATTTGACTCGTTTCAAAATAGACTCTTCCCAAGCACCTGTCAGATTGGAAAATTACTGCCCGAGTGATTGACCAATTAACTTCATTTAGAGTATCCCTCTAGGGCAAATTCATGTAATTCACTCATGATCTTTGAAACGTTTTTTAAAGTGCATGTTTACAGAGAATCAAGCGTTTACAAGACTGTTGTTCTACTTTCGTTTTGAAGGAAACTTTTGTAAACAACCGATAGTCGAAAGAACTATCGTGATATTTACCGACTTTTAAAAGTTCTATCGACCTATCGCTATAGTAAGGTAAAATATCGCAATACAGTCGACATATCGTTTCACCACCATTTCTCCCGAAATGGAAACTTTTGGTCAGGGCTCGCGCACATCTGGTCCGGGCTCATAGCATCTGGCAGCAGCAAGCCCGGCGGTCTTGTAGCCAAAAAAGTTAATGTTGAACCCTGATTGTTTGTCTTAAATTCTATGTTAGACAAAGCGATCTGTCGGTTGGCGTTTGGTCAATAGGAAAATTACAGGTTTAATTATTAATTTATCATTAATCCTTTTCCAAACGACCAAGTTTAGGGAAGCTCCAAATAGAAAGCTGCTCTAGACAACAAAATTATGTTATGGTATGCAACCCATCATTAGTACTGAAAGAGCCAGAGGCGAAATTTGAAAAGTGCCAGTAATCCCTAAACTGTGTTGTCATTCCAAATAAAACATGAACAAACATTTTGAACAATTTCGAATTTTGATTTTATCCATAATGATACTTATAGAAATATTTGACGAAAATATTCAAAATTACCTCCCTAGCATATGAATATAGAGTAAAATATTTGTAAATCATTTTCTTCTTGAAGCATAATCTTGAAATCGGCACAGTGAATCAACTTGTGTGAAGCCGCTGAAGCGTATTTACAACTTACAAGCCATAACAAGTGATTGTCAAACCAAGCGAGCCAAAGGTGTTTTTTTTTCTATTTTATACTTAAAAAGTGTGGCCGAATATTGGCGCCTTGTCCTCTGGGAATTTTCCCCTAAAATTTCAATTTTCCCCCTGATAAATCAATGCTCCGACCTTTACATGATATTCCTATGGGAGTTTTCATGTTATCATACAGAGATATTTCTAAATCAGCTCATAAACTGCATTCAGAAGCAATTTTTGTGTTTATTGAAATAATTACAAGCATTTTCATTATTCATGCAAAATACACAAGTGAAGATTTTTCCCCTATGACAAGAAGTCACAAGATCTGCCAAGACTCATTAAATACCCTTCAATCACATGACCAGAGGGAAGAAGGGCCCCTAGAACCACAAATAATAAATGAAGTCACTACTAATGCTGACCCTATTGTTTAAATTGCTCATGCCAACAGCCGATTAGAGAGCAGCCTGCCTGCATCACCTTCCCAAGTAGTACAAACACAGATGCCTAGAAGAGACCATGATATTTCCACTGTTTTACCACAAGATTCACCGACAACCAACCCAGAAAATACGAAGGTTCCAGAAAAAGCAACGAAAAAACAACCTCAATGCAATAATCAGAATCAAGATGTAAGGAAGACCTCAAACGAACCAAAGAAAAAGAAGAAACCAGATCAACCTTCACTGTCGGAGTTGAGACAACAACTTGAACTATCCGTCAATGTAATTACAAACTTAGAGGCAAAAGTCGAAGATCTGGAGAGACAAAACAAACTATTGTACCTTCAAAGACACCAGACCAACGAGACAACAGTCAACTACCAACAAATGATGAATGGCCAGCCAACTCCCCACGGTTTGGAGTTCCAGAACAATATACACATGCGAATCATGACCTTAGAGAACGACATGATTAGATCTCGATTGAACAATCTGGAGATGTTTCAACAGCTCAACTCAATGCGCATGACAGAGCATTTAAACAGTTTTCACCCTAACCCCAGGGTTCAACAGAATTTTGCCCCTACCTTTAACCACAGAGTTAATCCAGCATATTACCCAGCAAACCCAATTATAAATCATTCCCATCCAGTTAGGATGCAACATCCTCAACAAATGTATAACCCATTTAATAAACATATGTATGGGAACCCCCCAAACATACATCCTAATAGAAATGCTTTACATATGCCTCAACAAGCGGCTAATCAGACTTACCCTCGCCATACTTTCGGGAGAGACCCTTATAGTCGACCATGTACAGAAACCAATATAAATGTAACCACCAACACACACGCCCCTCGCTCACGAGAAGAAAATAAATATGAAAAGACTGAAGGTCTACAGAGAAACTACAGGCACACTAATTCCAAGGAGCACCCTTCTACAAAACCAAACTCCTCTTACCAAAGAACCAATAGATATATACCACCAAGATTTCAGCGTCAGAAGAAAACAAACCTAGATAACAGACCTTCTGTTGCTGACAGGAAACATTATGACCTACACTCAACACCAAAGAAAGTTCGCTTCGAAGACGAAGGGAATAAACAACCAAATACTGTCGCAGATTTATCAGATGTGACAATAAACCAGGAGATTACAACCCCCCCCCCCCCCCCAAATGAAGATAGTACAGTCGAATACACCCCAAAAGAAAATGGGAACACCAATGTAAAAGAACCCATCAACAAACGGAAGGATCCCGTTATAGACAATACCGACTCGGACAACAGATAACAGTCTTTTTTAGGGAAAGGCCGGGCATCAGAGAGGATGGACATAGGACAGACAGTGGAAACAAACACAGCATTCGACTCAAGACTTTAAATGTCAAAAACATCAAGTCCAACAGCAAATACCTACAAGACCTTCTGGATGACTGTGACATTTGTTGCCTGCAAGAACACTGGCTGTTTACATTCCAATTACCTACCCTCGACAATATACATAAATACTTCCAATCCCATGCGAAAGCAGTAGACGACAAAGACCCAATCTCGCCATACCAAATTCCCCGTGGATATGGAGGTACCGGTATTTTATATAGAAAAAACTGTGACCTAAGATTCAACTTGTTACCTGATGGGAGCAACAGGATTGTCGCCCTTGAAATCGACACAAACCCAAAAATCTGTATCATCAGCGTTTATTTTCCTAGTCGAGGGAATTCATCCCCTACTCAATACACAGAGACGCTACTTGAACTCTCAGAAATCCTACAAAAGTTCTCGAATAGGTATGCCACCTTTATCTGTGGAGATTTCAATTCCTCCATTACCAGAACACCCACAAACTCAAGGGACACCCTACTCAGAGACTTTGTCAAAGAACAGAACCTATATGTACAACAACAAGAGTGCCTGAAAGGCACTGATATCGCTCACCTGAGTTCTTCGTGTATTTGATTGTGTACAATATAGGTTTTGTTGTACACAAATATATATGTCAGTATTATGTCATATTGAATTATTGTAAACTAGAATATCACTGAAAGTGATCATACCCCCAAACAGCACTGTTTTTGTGCATTTTGAGAAGTACATTTCATTTGAACTGTGATCTGATCAATTGGGAAAAAGAGCAAACAAAAAATCAACAGACCAAACAACACATGTAAATGTTGCGAAAAATACCAATTTTCAACAAAAGGACATAACTCATTTAAAAATCAACAAGCCCCACCCTGCCATGCCCACATTTTTTCAATTGATCAAAAATTCTCAACCATATATTGAAGACAGTCACTCAAGGTACATTCCTGTAAGGTTTGGTTCAACTTAGCCCTATAATTACTTTTTTAAAGAATTTTCTCATGAATTTGTTAAGTCCAATAAGCCCTGCCTCGCCAAGACCACATTTTTTGACGAATAAAAAATTCTCGAACAGATATTGTAACGAGTCACCAAATGATCATTTCTGCCAAGTTTGGTAACAAATTGCCTGATGGTTAAGGAGAAGAAGATTTTGAAAGAATAATCTAACAATTTCTTGAAGTCTGGTAAGCCCCACCCTGTAAGCCGATGTTTTTCACCCAATCAAAAATTCATGAAAATAAGTTGAATACAGTCTCTCAAGGGACATTCCTGCTAAGTTTGGTTCAAATTGACCAAATAATTGATTTTTAACGATTTTTCACATGATTTCTCTAAGTCCGATAAGTCTCGCCCTGCCACGCCCACAATTTTTGACAAATCAAAAATTCACGAACAAGTTTTGGAAAGGGTCACCCAAGGAACATTCCTTACAAGTTTGGTAATAATTAGCCCAGTGGTTAAGGAGGAGAAGATTTTTGAATAATTATCTTTCGATTTCTCGAAGTCTGATAAGCCCCGCCCTGCCACGCCCACAATTTTTGACAAATCAAAAATTCATGAGCATGTGTTGAATACAGTCACTCAAGGGACATTTCTGCCAAGCTTGGATCAAATTGGCCTGATAATTGATTTTTAAAGATTTTTCACACAATTTCTCTAAGTCCGATAAGCCCCGCCACGCCACGCCCACAATTTTTTGACGAATCAAAAACTCACGAACAAGTTTTGAAAAGGGTCACCCAATAAACATTTCTGCCAAGTTTGGAAAGAATTGGCCAAGTGGTTGAGGAGGAAAAGATTTTTGAAGAATTACCTAAAGATTTCTTTTAGTCAGATAAGCCCCGCCCTGCCACGCCCACAATTTTTGACAAATCAAAAATTCACGAACAAGCTTTGAAAAGGGTCACCCAAGGAACATTCCTTTGAAGTTTGGTAAGAATTAGTCCAATGGTTGAGGAGAACAAGATTTTTGAATAATAATCTTACGATTTCTCGAAGTCTGATAAGCCCCGCCCTGCCACGCCCACAATTTTCACCCAATCAAAAATTCATGAGCTTGTGTTGAATACAGTCAATCAAGGGACATTTCTGCCAAGCTTGATTAAAATTGGCCTGATAATTGATTTTTAAAGATTTTTCACATGATTTCTCCAAGTCCGATAAGCCCCGCCCTGCCACGCCCACAATTTTTGACGAATCAAAAATTCACGAACAAGTTTTGAAAAGGGTTACCCAAGGAACATTCCTTTCAAGTTTGGTAGTAATTAGCCCAGTGGTTAAGGACGAGAAGATTTTTGAATAATTATCTTTCGATTTCTCGAAGTCTGATAAGCCCCGCCCTGCCACGCCCACAATTTTTGACGAATCAAAAATTTATGAACAAGTTTTGAAAAGGGTCACCCAAGGAACATTTCTGCCAAGTTTGGAAAGAATTGGCACAGTGGTTGAGGAGGAGAAGATTTTTGAAGAATTTCCTAATGATTTCTTTAAGTCTGATAAGCCCCGCCCTGCCACGCCCACAATTTTTGACGAATCAAAAGTTCACGAACAAGTTTTGAAAAGGGTCACCCAAGGAACATTTCTGCCAAGTTTGGAAAGAATTGGCCCAGTGGTTGAGGAGGAGAAGATGTTTAAAACAATTGTTGACGACGCACGACGCACGACGCACGACGCACGCCGGACACAGGGTGATCACAAAAGCTCACCTTGAGCATGTTGCTCAGGTGAGCTAAAAAGGGCAGTCTACCTTTTACCACCCAAATGGACATGTACAAGCAGAAATTGACTATATTCTGAAGAACACGACAGCAGTAGAACTATCGTCACAAGTCAAAGTGGACGGCATACATCACGACAATGTTTCCGACCACATACCCCTGTCTACGGAGATAAATGTACAATTCTGCCAGAAAGAACCTTCTGTATCCATACAGCCAAAACCTAATTGGAGCAAATGTAACAAATCTATATACGCAGAGACTGTGGAAAAACATATCAAGGACGTACAAGATGCCATATCATCAAACATCGAAGAAGGAGTAACACAACTTAAAACAGTAATTGACAATGCAGTTCAAGAAAGCATTCCTGGATACAAATCAAAAACAAAGAAGAAAAAGCAGAAATGTTTCAAGCCAAGAGACCCTCGCATTCTTAGAGCCTCAAAGCTGAGTAAGATAGCCTGGTGGAAATGGAAGGTTAATGGTGCCATTGTCGACTGTTTTGATCCCTTCTGGAACGATATGAAGAACATGAAAAGAAACTTGAGACAGCTTCTTAGAAGACAGTCGGCAGAAACCCAACAGAAATTACTGCAGAATATAATGGATTCAAAAGACACAGAGAAAACGTTTTACAAACTTATCAATTTACAAAGATCCACTAGCAAGGTATCTACCAACTGTTTGATGGTTAATGACAACCTACTCACAACAGACGAGGAAATTACACAAGGTTGGGCAACTCACTTTGAGACCCTTGCAACCCCCTCACAGTCAACAGATTATGATGAAGCCTTCCTAAACACTGCGAAAAAGGAAATCAAGGATATAGAATGCATTACTGACACTGCCACCGACATTAAACCAGCTAATGTGGAAGAAATAAACCAAGCTATTATGAACCTGAACAACAACAAAGCAGCAGACTACCTGGGCATGCAAGCAGAACACTTCAAATTTGGTGGAGATGCTATGTCTTCTATCCTGCTTCACCTGGTAAATACAGTCTTCCGTCACAAGCAGATTCCAGACGCTCTTAAGATTGGAAATATCAGCCCCATTTTCAAAAGAGGAGATACAAAATCACCTGACAACTATAGGGGAATAACAGTTACCCCAATTCTATTGAAGATAATAGAACATGTCCTTAATGCCAGGCACAAAGTAATACTTCACCCATCCCAATCAAAATTGCAGAGTGGTTTCACCAAAGGCACTTCATCAATGAGATCAGCCCTTATTGTATCGGAATGCAAAATGGAAGCCAAACTGAAAAAAGACAAACTGTACTTTTTAACCCTAGATACGAAGAAAGCCTTTGATGTGGTCAACCACGACATATTACTTCGTAACCTGTTTTTTGACAACATCCCACATAGTGAATGGACACTAATCAGAGACTCATACTCAAATATGACAGCAAGCGTTAAGTGGCATGACCACTCTTCCGAACTTTTCAATAAAAACCAAGCCTTGAAGGTGTACGTCAGGGAGGTGTGTTATCAACCGAGCACTACAAGAGGTATAACAATCCACTTCTGGTGAAGTTAGAACACAACTACAAAGGAGCCACAATTGGAAACATCCACATTCCCCATACTACCTGCGCTGATGACCTTGCTCTACTGTCGCACTCTGATATCGAAATTAGTAGCATGCTGAAATGTGTAGAAACCTTTAGCACCAAACACAGATATGACATAAACTCAAAGAAAAGTGCCTGCCTCATTTATGGACCAAAGCCTTTGAGCAGTAATCCAGACTTTATCCTGAACAACGAACATATACCCATAACCAACCAGACTACGCACCTCGGTATAATCAGGGAGACAGGCAAGAGTACAATAGTTGACAACAAGATAAACCTAGGAAGAAGAACAGCCTACTCGCTACTTGGTGCCGGATTCCATGGCCTCAATGGCCTTATCCAGAATGTGAAAGCCCATATATGGAATACCTATATAATACCAAGGACTCTATATGGCCTTGAAGTTACAACCCTTAACCAGACAGAGATGAAGAAATTAGAAGCATTTCAAACCAAGTCCCTTAAACAAATACAGCACTTACCAGATCGCACAGCAAATGTTGCATCAATGG
This sequence comes from Fragum sueziense, assembly GCA_963680895.1. Taxonomy (NCBI): domain Eukaryota; kingdom Metazoa; phylum Mollusca; class Bivalvia; order Cardiida; family Cardiidae; genus Fragum; species Fragum sueziense. The sequence continues at coordinate 23,051,869 of OY804595.1, read as the reverse complement.
CAGCTATGGGTATTTTACCAATAGAGGTCCAAATCCACAAAAATATACTGAATCTTTTCTTCAGTATTCTTCAAACACCCCAGTCGATTGAATATGAAATAGCAGTCAGACAATTAGCAACCAAAGGATATGACGAAGCCAGCTTTTTTTCCAAAGTTCGCAGACTCTTGCTAAAGTACGACTTACCGAGTGCCTACTCTCTAATGCAAAATACCCCGGTAAAGACCAACTGGAAGAAGCTACTCAAAGACGCAGTGAACAACCAGGTACAAGACCTATGGGCGCAAGAGATAAAGGAAAAGTCATCACTCAAATACCTTAATCCAGACTCTGTAAAGGTGGGCAAGACACATCACATATACAGGAGTGTTAGATCAAACAAGGAAGACATAAAAAGATCAGAACTAAAAGCAAAAATCCTCTTTGGATCATACACATTACAATCCAATAGATGTGCATTCAACCAATACACAGTGGATCCAACCTGCAAACTATGTGAACAAGAACAAGAAACCAGAGAACATTTCATAGGGAGTTGCTCTGCACTACAGCATTCCAGATCGAAATATAAGAGACTCATTCTTGTTACTCTGACAGAACCAACATACATACTGCTGGATGATCCAAGATTATTTACACACTTAATTCTGGATAGTACCCATCCAACCATCACCAACATCATAGAAATTCCATCTCATACTCTAGAAAGACTGGAACTGCTGTCAAGAGAATACCTGTGGAAGATCCACCTGAAGCGGAGTGAACTACTTGCAAAATGCCAGTAATGCCCTAAGAACTACTTTAAATTATAACCCTCATTAACACATTTTCAAAAGTTGCTCTATCATTTTCAAGCTCTGGCGGATTTGTAATGTAACACATCGATCTGTCTGTGTTGAATGAACTTACATTATATCACGTAAATAGACTACCAACACTTATGAACTGTACACGTATATATAGACAATGAAATGTTTTTCACATTTAATTAGCTTGCCATACCAGTGTTACAATAAACTTTCATAAACGCGACGTAAATAGGCATGCAAACGCGACCGTGTGTTATATGAAATTCGTTGGAACAGTGTTATAACCACAGTCCAGAACATCATTGAAGACAATCTACCAAGATAATCCTTGGGTTCTCCGACAGAGGAAACGGAGGAATTTGTACAACAACAACAACAACAACATCTGCCTATGACAGCTCGTTTGACACATGTAAAGGGCATATGGCCCTCTTCACTATCCATAAAAAGAACCCCTGAGAAAAAGAACGCAGATGTGAGACAGGGGCTATTGAATAATTCCCGCGAATGGTACGAAATTGTTATGGTACGAAATTACCGCTTAATGATTATCAGTAAAATGTCAACAATTAGGATAAAATTACATGGTAAATACATAAAAACACCCTTCAATGATACGATTGTGTTCATACTTACGCTTAAATCTGTCGTAGCTTCTAATTTCTTTTGATTTTTTTTAAAGTATTTCCGAATAACGGTTAGACTGTTAGAGTGACCGCCCCTGAAATCCGGAAATTAGACTGGATTTATTAGATTTAGTAGACTGGAAATAAATGTGCTCTCATCAGTGTGAAATAAAACGAGTTTTACACATGAAACACAGTTTATTAAACAAGCTAGCGAAAGCGAAAACACTGATATTGCATATAAATGAATATTTTACCCCAAATTCCACTGTAGCATTTTTCATACATGCATTGAAAATTATACCGGTGATAGACCTAACAATGACAAATGTCTAAAACACTACAAGTAAAAGATTCGATAGACGACTTTCTTGCGAACTTCCAGCAAAGTTTCTTATTTCTGACAAATTGGTCGCGAACTGATAAGTGTTTGCGACAAGATTGCAGAAAGGTTGCAGCTAGCGGTAAACATCGGCGAAGTCCCGGCAAACCCTTCTAGCGAACTAATTTGTTTGTGGCAAATTCGCGGCAAATTTGCTGCGAATTTGCAGCACAGTTTTCATTTCTGTGCGGGACGTCAGGTCCAAGCAGCCATGCAGAACACTTGTGTTGATTTGTAGACAAAGAGTGCACAATAGATACTGTTACAGGGTAAGTATCATGTAACTTTAAAAGTTTCCAATAGGAAATAAGTGTTTACAAAACATCATTATTGGAATTTAGTCAATAAATCTAGGTCCCTAAGACGTAATTAAGATGACGTTGAAATTAAGTCTGTGGAGAGACGTTGTGTTCACGTTGAAGTCGCGACCACACCCCGAAAAAGACGTCATAAAGACGTCTTATTAGGACGTCTTTTTTACGTCTGGAAAAAGACGTCTTTTTCTGGTCGATATTTGGTTATATGACGTCGTGACCACTATTCAACCAAAAAAAGACGTCTGGGTGACGTCTTTTGCCTGCTGGGAAGGTATATGACCCATCATTAAAACCGCTACTTTCTAGCCATACGATGTGCATCAAATTACACACACATGGATATACACTTCACATAAGGTGATTCACCGTGCCGGATTTCAAGATTATGCTTCAAGAAGAAAATAATTCACAAATATTTTTTTACTCTATATTCATATACAAGGGAGGTAATTTGGAACATTTTTGTCAAATATTTCCAAAAGTATGCATTAGTTCAAAATTCTAAACCGTTCAAAATGCTTATGTTTATATTTGGAATGGAAATGTAACACAGTTTGGGAATTACTGGCACTTTTCAAATTTCGCCTCTGGCCCTTCAGTGCTAATGATGGGTTGTATACGTTAACTAACGTCGACAAACGTTTATAGGAATATTCTGTTACTCTTGAATTAATGTTTGTCCCGTTTGACGCAAGGTCTGTGGTTGGACTGGGCGTTGACGTAGACGCATGTCATGCAGGTTCCATATTTGCTCAGGTGGTCAGATTATCACTTTTGGGCGTGGCACCAATAGAGACAGACTCATGTGTGCATAGGTAGTAAATTAGGACCCACATAAGGACGTCGAGGTCGGAACCCATGTTAACGTAACCTGTTACGTGTCTGTGCACTTATACCGCGACCGTTGTTCCCAGCAGTTGCAGCAGCCTTTTTGTTGCTAGCCGAAACCGGTCTCTGCGATTTTGGGTCCTAAGCCTATTGTCCTGTACCTTGGAAGTTACACGACTTCTGAAGGCTCTTGGCATGTCATACACATTACCGGAAACGTCAAAACAAACGTAAGCAAGAAAAGTGAATGATCGTGAAAATAACAAAATATGGAATTATTAACCCAAATGGAACTTCTAACGAATTCAGACATGACTAATGGGTAAGATTAATGGAACATACTGGTTTGCTGAAACTTCCGCTATAGTCATGCTATCGTAGACCCCGCAAAGTCCAATAGGCGCGTTAAAACAACAGTCAGCCGGGAGCAATCCAATCACCTGCTCCTTTCGGGTCAATGCAAAATTGCGACATTTTTGTCTATCGCCAGACAGATTTTTAACTTATCTTATCGGGTTATCTTGCGACTTTCCAAAAATGCACGTGCGCTGCTTTATTACACGCACCGTTGCACGTGCAGCGCGGATTTAGGGGGTTGAACCAAGGACTCTGTGTTCAGCGAGGCATAACAATTCTTACGCTCTTTTTATGCGGACAATATTAAATCACTATATAGAATATTGAAATCGAAGTTTTGTTGTTTAATCATATCTCATAAAAAAAAGTTACAACAAAAAATCTTGTTGCGTTGGCAGTTTGGGTTAGTATAAATCTTGCTTTGGGAAAGAGATTACTATGTCAAACCGCTTATCCGAAATCTAGATATCTCACCAAAGGAGACAGTTTTGATTACATCCTCTCCTATTTATTACAATTTATCCTTTTTCTACAAAGTCGTTCATTGGGGAACTTTAAAGTCTTCAAGAAACCCTCGGGTAATGTAATTGTGTGTTTAATTTAACACTTTCCCAAGCAAGACCTGGATTTACCCTCCCTATCATAGGAGGCTTGGGAAAACATTGAGGCAAGAGGAGAAAATGTTGAATATTAAGTACGATTATTTTCTCTTTTTGCCTAAATATCTTCTCTTTATTATGGATCATTATGTCGTCTGCAGCGGCTCTCAAATTGGACTACCCTAACATTTTGTCGTTTTGGGGAAAAGTTAAAATCAACAATTATCTCTTTTCCGACTGATCAAATTTGAAGCTGATGAAGACGGTACATGTGCGTTATATTATAAAAAGCTGCAGTTACGATTACAAGTTTTGCTGTAATTCGTCGAACCGCAGACACCAAATACTAAATTGCGTTCAAAAGCAAACTGGAGCTTCATTATTTCTTTCCTTCCTTTTTGTGCATGTTTTCTCCCGTCCTTACGTGACAGGTATATCATTCTAGAGGCTATTACGAAATTTTAGTGTCACCAAAATAGCCCCGTACCTTTTAGAGGTTTGGTCGACATTCGTCTTCTCTGTATAGTAGTGAAATCAGTTGACCCGATATCTGTTTAGTTAGAGTTAAGAACCTCGTAACTTCAGCTTGAAAAAAAAACAAAAGTTACGAGGTTTTGATCCACATCGAATATCTGTGCTATGTGGATGTACTCCTATCATTGACCTAAATTAACGATACAAAATATAGGCTTTCACTTAACCCTTTCCCAAACGGCAAAATTTTAGGGTGATCCACTTCAAAACCTGCCACAAATGACAAAATGGAAGTTATTAAAGATGAATTTGTGTAAAATATGGTACAGAAAATATTGAGACAAAAGGAGAAACTGCTGGTTATCAGCAGTTTCTTCTTTTGTTTGAATGTTTTCCCAAGCCTTTTCCCAAAACTATGTGTTGTTTTGGAAAAGGTTAAGCTGCAGTACGTTTACATGTTTTGCTCTACCCCATCTAAATGCTGTCTACGTACATAGAAAACACACTAAATTGCGATCAAAAGCAAACTGGAACTCCATTATTTCTTTCCTTCCTTTTTGTGCATGTTTTCTCCCGTCCTTACGTGACAGGTATGTACTAGAGGCTATTACGAAATTTTAGTGTCATCAAAATAGCCCGTGCCTTTTTGAGGTTAAGTCGACATTCGTCTTCTCTGTAGTGAAAACAGTTGACCCGATATTTGTTTAGTTAGAGGTAAGAACCTCGTAACTTCAGCTTGAAAAAAAAAACAAAAGTTACGAGGTTTTGATCCACATCCGATATCTGTGCTATGTGGATGTACTCCTATCATTGACCTAAATTAACGATACAAAATATAGGCTTTCACTAAAAGAGGGGGTTCTTTGACACTTCCATTAATGGTAGAGTTATCCTATCGTGACCATGGCGAGTCCAATCAACAAAAATATATAAAGTTTTGGGCTTTACCCTTTTCGAAGCAAGAACTGGTCTAGACGTCCATTGTAAAATGACGACTTAGCATGTGGTCACGAATGCAAATTGAATGGTATATTTATAATATCATGTGTCCTCAACCTTTTCCCGAAAGACAACAATCTGAATTTATCCCATTTGAAAGCTGGTTTACAGACGACAATATTTACAATTTAAATTCAAGTTGTGTGCCATATGGCTCTGACAATATATTTTCAATGAAGTTTTCTATATAAACTTTAATAGATCTTTCAGGGACTTCAAATTAATAGCTTGTTTGGGGGAAATGTTCATCGTATGAATGGTGAAATATCAACAGGAACTATGCTGCATGACAAGGACCAATAGTTTTCGTTTTGTTGTCTTATTAACGGCTATTTTGCTTCCAAGTATAAAAACCTTTGTATGTACATTTCTTTTATGTAGATGATTGCATTTCCGCACGATACATGAAGTATTAACGTATTTTTTCATATTTTTTTACTTTTTTATTTTCTTAAAAAAAATGTCAATTTGGTGGTGGTCGCCAGGGCAGCAACAAAAGCCATAGCAGTAGTAGTAGGCTAAAATTTAATCGTCGTCTTCAAGACTGAAAGCGCTGCTTTTCAACAAAACCTCATAACTGCAACTTAAAACAAGTTGCAGTTACTAGGTTTTGTTGAAAAGCGACGAAAGATAACATATCGAGAACTAGTAATGGGACATATTAGATAGCTTCAAATTACTCAGTTCAAAGCAATCAGAACGTAAATGATAGAAACCTTACTAAGCAAATCATAATTACTCTATAAGTCACGGGGTATAACCTGACGTTCGTAACTGCAGTTACGCACGTCCAATATGGCGACTTCAAAATTAGGGGAATAATTCTCAAGCTTTATTTGTATAACTGGATGTGTCATTCGGTCGGATTTCTTCACCAATGCGTTGTTTGTTTATATCAAAAGGAGTTTGAATCGAACATTAATTGTTTAGGTCAGTAAAAAAGCTGTAATAAAGCTTTCAAAAATCACGATGATGTGCGTAACTGTTACTTGAAAATAGGACAAGAAGTTCGTAACTGGGTTAATATGACGTTAGTAACTGAATAAAAGCGTATCGACGGAAGGGTTCTAGCAGATTAGTTTTGTTTAACTAGTGGTTTTGGAAGTGGACAAATCGGATGGAGTATTTGATACCAATATATGACCACAAACAAATATGTTAACCCTTTCCCAAACAAGAACTAGTTTTGACGTCACTTATACAAAAGGTTTGGGAAAACATTGAGACAAAAAAAGAAACTGCTGATAACCAACAGTTTCTCCTTTTGTCTCAATATTTTCTTAGCTATATTGTACACAAATCCAAGCTTGATCATCATCCACTTTGTCGTCTGCAGCAGCTTTTCGAATATGACCACCCTAAAATTGTCTCACGCAGGTCTTGTACAAAAGAATGCATCTGTTAAAAAAAAATGGAACATTCTTTTCAATAAATAACCAGACTAACAGATGAAAGGGTTGAAACCATCCTAAAATTGATGTTTCAAATCCAAACCATGTGTTGTAGGTACTCATTTGAATGTCTCCATGAGATTCTTCCAATGAGTAGCCAACCCACAACATGGATTTTGATGAACAGCTTATGAAATATTGCATATTGAAAATCCATTGCCCATCTTGTCTGTAGCTCTGAATAAAGTGAGCGATTTGGGTTTCTGGAGGCGTAAATCCAGAGGGTCAGCATATTCTTCTTTTCTCTTAAAGGCTACCAAGCTTGGCAGTTTATTGCACCGTATATTGGAAGAAAATCATTAAATTAACGTGTTTTATAAAAGATCCGCCAAACTCGGTTGTTTTAAAAGTTTTATTTGCTTTTCTTTACATCGTTGAAAAACTGATTTTCGAGAAAAGAAAGATCGGCAATTTCCGTAAAATTACCACGGATTGACGTCATCAATGGCTTGACTCCGCCCCCAATCTAGAGCATGAGGTGTCTGACAAAGATAATGTGTTCGACTTTTCTGTCATATAGCGAAGTCTCAGTTTTTATCCATTTCTCGATCGTAAGAGTAATATAGACAAACTTAAACCGTTCTTTGGCACATTCCTTATTTCACTTACGACCTATTCTTTGACTGTTTTAACATTTTTTCTAACATTTACTGAGGACGAATTCCGTGTTTTGAGTATCGATTGGGGAAGTCGCTTTATGATAGAAAAGTCGGACATTTAACTTTTTCAGAAATTTCAGACTTTCCGGGAAATGACCCATGACTGCCCGTTTTTCCCGCCATGACGTCATTCAGTGGCCAGTATGACGTCATAATTTCAAGTCGGAAGTTTAGCGTATTTTCTTCGGCAAAATTCGGAAAAGACCAAAATATCCAATTTAAAAGACGAAATAAAAACACTTCTAATGTTGGAAAAGTGTAGAAACTTTGATATTTGGTTAATAGTAAGGTGTTCTTTCGGCACAAGACTTTAATTTTTCCAATCATCGGACACTTTAATGTTTTCCAAAACACTTAAGTGCATGAAAAGTGGGCATTATCCCTTTCCCAAACAAGACCTGGTTTTGACGTTCCTAACAGAAACAGCTTGGGAAAACATTGAGACAAAAGAAGAAACTGCTGATAACCAGCAGTTTCTCCTTTTGCCTGAATATTTTCTGCGCTATATTATATACAAATTCTAATGTCCATTTGTCGTCTGCAGCAGCTTTTGAAATGGAAATTTTGAAAATTTGCTGTTTGGGAAAGGGATATTTTGAGGAAACATTTCATGTAACCCTTTCCAAAAAGCCAAACATTAAAGTAGAGTACCCATAATGTGACCATTTTGAGATTCAGAAAATATCGGATAATTTTGAGCGACGTCGATATGTATCCGAAGCTATTCAGACTCAGTCGTAAACATTCGGCGGTGAAAAGTTCCATTGCCAAAAGTTTGCAACGTCACCCGCATAATTCTGATGACGTGCAAATCGCATTAGGGGTGGACTACCTTACGTTTATCCAAATTTGAAAGGACTTACAGCAACAAGAAATATTGACATAAACAATGTAAACTTCTAATGTTTCACAAAATATTGAAAAAATGATAGTAAAGGAGAACTTGCTGATCACAAGCACTTTCTTCTTTTCTCTCAATGTTTCAAAAAACTATTTTCTACCCAGGTTGTCAAAATCAGTTCATGTTTGGGAAAGTATTGGAATTTAAATAACCAGAGCAACAGAAAAGAGGGGTGAAACCATTCTTAATTTGTTATAATTTCAAATCCAAACCAAATGTTGTGGTCACTAATTTGAACCGCCTCAAAGAGATGATACTATTGAATACCAACAGCATGGGTTTCTGATGAACAGATTATGAAATATTGCATATGAAAACCCAAAAACCATCTTATCTGTTGCTCTGAATAACAAAACAACACATTCATATTCAGGTAATTTATTTCAAAGTACAATGTACAGTCAATCTTGTATCAATAGACCACACTTGGGAAACTCTCAATGTTCCTTTGTTCTTTAGGACTTCACTGTTTTGATCTTTTTCACAGCAATAAACTGGTCACCTGCAAAGAGATAAAACACATAATTCAGTAAACGGACCAAATTATAGAAATGTATCATTACAAAGGAGATGCATTTCAAAATCTGTATTTTTCAGCTGCTGTAAGCATGCATAAATTAATCAATCAATGATCAGGCATCAAAATTTTAGACTGGTCCAAATACAAAGATGGTGAAGAAAACAGTTTAAGGAGGTCTTTCTGGGTAGAAAATATTGTGAATAATGAAGAACTTGTTTTAACAACCATTTCTTTTCTTTTTTCTCAATGTTTTTCAAAACCTTTACCTTGTGCAACATATAGAAAGGTACAATTATGTTGAAATGACAGTCACATGCCTTGCAGCAAATAAACCCCAATCATAGTTGATGTGTTTTAATGGGGTTTCACATTGTTTTCAACTGCTATGGTCATATCGCAACAGCTGGGGCACCTAACCATGGGTTTCTAGTATTTCTTTCTGCAGTACCACTGCAATATCCAAACCAAGCCTCCGGCTGCTGTCTCACTTAGATGATTCACGTCCATTAAGGAGAGACAAATGACTTTTGTCACATGTCAGAATGGATACTGGCCCAGCCGGGGTTTGAATTTGCAACCCCTGGATTGACAGACCCGATGTTACCGACTGAGCTGTCGGGTCTCGGCCCAATCACAGTTGAAGCTCAAAACAATCGACTTTGCATTGAAAGTGGAATTTTGGCTCCCACCAAATCACCTTTTCTCACAAGTCTTCATGTGTATATACAAGCAAAACTAGATCAAACAAGATGTGTTTGTGAAACATAAATGCCCCTGAAATGGCCAATGTTTTCGGATGGACAGACTGATTGACAGAAAGATTGATGAACAAACAGAGAGACACAAGTGACAATTTCAATACAGGGACATAAAAATGACATTATCGCTCAATATTTCAAAATTGAAATGTGTATTTCATGAAGAAAAATATTGAAAGTTAAATTGAAGCCATGAATGCTCTTAAAAGGCTTTTCAATGTGTAAATGTTATAAACTTTATTGGTGCAGGTGATACAAGAAGCAGAAAACATAAATTGGCTAAAAGTCAGGGCTAGAATTTAATTTCCCTAAAAATTTGACTAGATCTAGCAAAATTTTGCAAGTGGCTTTTGAAACCACTAGCACAAAGATAAACTAACATGCCAGAAAACTGTCAAACAAGATGAACAATCATAATGTCACCATTGCGCCACAAAGAAATGTGCATTTGCAATGAAATCTTATTTTCTCTTGTTTCATTTCACTTGCAAAAAAAATCTTGTTGCAAAAAAAAAATTGATGCAGAAACAAACAATTGTATTTTTTATTTTTGACTAGCAAATTGACAGTATGCTAGTTGAAATTCAACTCTGATCTATATAGTGTTAAACATGATTGTGCTCCTATGTCACTTTAAAATTTGATTTAGCAACAATTTACAAATAGCTTTTTTCCTCAAAAGCTCAAAAACAATACACTGTCATATTTACCTCTGGGCAGTATTAACAGAATCCACATTTCAATGATGTTTTCATTTCTGAAAAGAAATTCATTAAAAACATAAGTTCAATCCATATTTACATATTGTCGCTACTCAACGAAAACCTCATAATTGCAGCTTGTTTTAAGCTGCAGTTACGAGGTTTTCGTTGAAAAGCAGTTATATCTTGCTTCTTTTGCTATATTTTCCCAAGCAAATCAAAGAAATCTAGATGGTTCCAATTTGATTTTTTCATATAGTTGCAGATTAGAAAGTAATATCACACTTTAAGGATGAGAATTCTCTTTGACATGTTGGAAAGACTTAAGTATAATTGAGGAAAATGGAGAATATGCTGAACTGCAGCAGCATTTTCTTCTTTTAAATATTTTCCAAAACTTAATTTATGAAATGTTGTGACAAACAATGACACAAACAAACAATCAGCAATAAACTGAATAATTGGGTCGTTTTATTTACTTGCTGATCAAAACCAAATTTTATGCTATATCGCCCAATCCCAAACAAGGCCTTATTTTGATGTCCCATTTAGATGCGATTTATTTGGGTTTATAGCCATTTCAAGTGCTATGGCCATATTGTGGTGGCTGGAGCACCGAACCATGGATACCAGGTATTTTTCATACCAGTATTATCACAATTTCCAAACTGAGCCTTCAGCTGCTCTCTGACATGGAAGATCCCGACCCATTGGTGTGACACAAATGACTTAAGTGACTGTCAAATGACAGAATGGATAATCATTCGGAGCTGCCTGGGATTTGAAATCTTGACCCCTGGATGGACACAGACTCCGACGATACTGCCTGAGCTTTCCGGGCTCAGCACATCCAATTTAGAAATGCTTTGGAAAAATGTTGAGGCAAAAGAACAAAATACTGATAAACATTTTACTCTTTTTCCTATATTATTTTCTGTGCTGTATTGTACATACAAATCTTAATTGTATCAAAATCCAATATGTAATGATGATAATCTGTAGTGCTAAGCTTTCAAATTAGACTGATTAGCTCAGTCTGTAATATTGGCGTCTAACATGTTACAACCAAGGGGACACAGGTTCAAGCCCCGGCTCAGCCAATATAATTTCTGACATTTGATCAAAGTTGATTGACTCTATAGATTAACCAGAGCAACAAGTATGAGGGGGTGAAGACATTCTAAATTTTTTATCCTTAATTCAAACCCTATGTTGTGGGTACTCATTTGTATCATGTGATATTGTCAACCAGACCATTCTAATAAGTACCCACGACACTTTTATCTCGTGCACAAATTTGTGCGTTTGGCGCAGTTTTAACTCGAATGACCCTCTAAAAATTATCAGCAGAGACATGAAGAAACAATGTGACACTGAATAGGCATGACCCCCGGGGCCCGTAATTTGAAGACAATGGGGACATAATGACCCCCTCTAGCAAAAGTCAAGGGAAAACTCTGCTCAATATTCCATCAGGTACTGAATAAATAATAAGATTGTGCATAATCATAAACATATGGTACAAAATATCATACGAAATGGCCAAACCATAATTATACAACGAAAGTTAACTATTGAATCGGTCGGCACAATCCTTTCAGCCAATCAAAAACGTCGTCAGCGCACCTGCACTCATTCGGTGGAGGTGAAAGCTTCGGTCTTTTTCGTTGAAGCATTACCAACTTTCAGCATTAATATCTCGACGACTACGCCTGATTATTAAAAATGCGTTGGTAGTTAGAAAATTTAAATCACATTCTTTAAAGAAAGAGTTTTGTTTGTGAATTTTAATGGTGGATTTTTTAAATAATCTGTCTCAAAGTTGGTATCGCGTAACGATAAAGACCGAGGAAGTACCCTCGATGAAAAAATGAAACTGAGGCTATGACGTCATGCCGACTGATTCTATGGTACGAAATGGTTTGGGAACGAAGAGTTTTCCTTTATTAGACAACTTTTCGCTTACATATAAAGAATACTATGTCATTCAGCAGCCTTTAAACGACATAATGAACAATCAATAAGAATAGGCCTATACACGAAAAAATATATTTGGTGTCACTCCTCAACGAAACGGGCCTATTAAATATATAGTAAAATGGGTCAATTTGGTAGCTTCTAGCTCCTCTCAGAAGTCTTTGTGGCACCTTTTACTTAGTCTGCCTGACAGACCATTTCTTTGTCTTTAATTTACTACCAAGAAAGTGGTATCAATAGCACCATCAGCTAAAATCACGCACCCGTGAACACAGCCACCCTTGAAATTTGCCATCTATTTCGGGATCTGCATGTGACACACCCCCATGAAAGGTCACGACCGCGCAAGAAACTAGTTCCCAACAAATTCATTAAAACACATCCTAGCAGTACACTGATGGTCTGCCAGTGTACAGAACCACATTTCATGCATCTGCCTATTCTATAGACACAGAATCAATGCAACAAAAGGAGCGAATCCATTTTTGACGGAACTATGTTTGTATACTACGACCCGGAAGCATTTCCCGTTGTGGAGTGTCTCCATTTGCCTACCCGAAAAGGTAATCCGAGTTTTCTCTGATGAGATTCGAGATAAGCAGGACAAACAATTTTGATGCACCAAGTATTTTTCCTTTTCACACAATGCTTTGCCTTCCATGTCTTTTTTTCACTTTCTCTCTTATCATAACTCAAAATGAGTTTATCGATAGCAGGCTTTGTTGACATTTTTCTTATTCATAATGGCGGCAGTTTTATCAAGGGAAAGAACTTTCCCAGGATCGAGGCATCAAGGGAGATAACCGCTGGAGACAAAAGGATTCCTTTATCACCGATACGTAGCTTTTGGTAAACTAAAACACCCCTTTTCAGGTTTATAGTAGACCAATTGATATGCGTCAGTGAATCAGTACTGATCGATACAGTGCAGACCCAAATTTAGCGGACATTATTAGCTCATATCCAATCGCATGGAAAGGTCATAAACTGTAAGACTGTGTGAATAACTTCGTAACCACCGTATCTTTACAACAAAGATGAGACATTTCAACAAAACTTCCGTATATTTAAGATAAACGAAAAGTTTTCCCAATAATTACACCCTTTACTCAAGATTTCCGATAATGAAACGGAAGACTAATGATAACAAAAAACGAAAACTTTTCCCCCTTTTTAATATGGATGACGGAAAGCAAGAGACCTAGAGTTGCATGTATAGAATTTATAATAAGTTACGCACGTCATTTAAGGTATGCAATGACACAGTTACTAACTTCATGTATTACAGTTACGCACATCGTGCGATTTTTTCGAGCTCTGATATTGGCCTACTAAATAAATATGTCAGAATAAAGAGGGTGTGACATTATTAAGTGGGTTATTATTGATCAAGTTCGTCAAAAAATATATCAAATGCATTGACATAGTGCCTGAAATCGATGCTTGTAAAACTCACCTTTTTGTCCCTCCGCTATATTGGACGTGCGTAACTGCAGTTACGAACTTCAGGTTATACCCCGTGATAAGTTATTCCCGTAACAATCTGGTCAAATATGTACTGTTGTCCTTTCGAGGTATCTCCCAGATTACTTGAGCAAAGCCTTTGACAAACAAGTCTTGATTTTGACGACATTGATCAAACACTTTGAACAGAAGAAAATCGTCAGTGGGAGATCAAATCCACACTTAACCCTTTCCCAAACGGCAAACTTTTAGTTTAGGGAGGTCCACTTCAAAAACTGCCACAAATTACAAAATGGAAGTTATTAAAGACAGAGTATGTGTAAAATATGGCAGAGAAAATATTGAGACAAAAGGAGAAACTGCTGGTTATCAGCAGTTTCTTCTTTTGTTTCAATGTTTTCCCAAGAGTATTCTATTAAGGACGTTAAAACCAGGTCTTGTTTGGGAAAGGGTAAAGGGTTGACTAACTTAGATTGGGTCCTGCGTCGAGCTAATCCGGGGGTCGTTGGTTCGAGTTCGAGTACGTCAGGTACACATGTTTGTCCTCATAGCCTATCATATTTATTTTAATACCGAAGGTGTCAATCGATGAGAGCGAATTTGTTGCACGTTTGGGTCCTAGGGAAGGACTTGTAATAGGGAGACTCTAATTATGAGGGTAAAAGTGTTTAGTGCCGTTCGGGTAGAAATATAAGTCCCGCCAAATGATCTGGCAGGGCATCTCTAGCTAGTACCAATAGTTGAACTGACAGGGCAACTCTACCCAGTAGCTAGATGCGCTGTCCCATGTCATTTATCGGGAGCTATATACGTCCGGTTGTCTGGTTAGCTCAGTGGTTAGAGTTCTGGCAGTAGTGGGATTAAGGCCCACGTCGAATACATTTTTTCTCGATACACATGTAAGACTCTGCTTTGTATTTTAGTTCATAATAAGATTCTTTGTATAACAAATTGTATCTGTTTTATGTTTGCTGATTTATCTGTGAATTTAGCGGTCCACTTAACCTTATACCCAACTTGACCTTCATTTAAACTTACTAAACCATTTCCAAAATAATATCTGGTCATAGACGTTTTGAAGAACGAAAGATCAAAACGACGACAATCTGCAACATATCTGAAGAATATTTATGTTAATCGCATCCAAACTTCAAAGTAGGTCCAGTGCTTTAACATTTAAAAAACAAATAGCCTCTCTTATCTTTTCCTCCTTTTTCCATGTCATATTATGTGACAGTAGTTTTGTTTAATTAAATCTCTGAAAAGATATGGACTTAACTAATGGGTGATAACATATCCGCACTCATTACAGAGAATGCAATGCTTTAATATACCATAAATATTTGAGTATTTTGTATCTTTTAATCTTATTCTATATTCCTATTAGACCTGATGTTATGTAAATAGAAAATTTAATGCCATTTCGTCTAGACCATATCTGCTAAATCAAGTTTTTACAGACGAATATACTTGTTAATAGCTTCAAGGAGAGCTGCTCCTTAAACGTTTACAATTTTATTAGTATTAATTATTAAGATCATTTGCTAACGTGAATAAACTTAGAAAGCAACTCGAAGAAAACCACCCGACATTTTATTGAATGTTTAACATGTCTGGAGATTTTTCTGAAGTATTATCAAATACGGATAACTTTGTTGTCTCCGCTAAGCGTGTTCAAATCCCGGCCTAGCAAACATCCGTTCCGACGTTTGAAAACAGTCCTCTATATGGGCACGCAAAGAAGTGTGCATTTTGGTTACAGTTAGATATATAGTATATCTAATACATTTTTTGCAAAACAGAGTCTCGTATCATACTTACGTGGATCATTAGCGTCTGTTTTTCAAGTTCTATGCCTTCTAATAAGGATGTAAACAGGAACCAACCAGCGATTATCTCCCTGTCGAAAGCTGAGCTCTAGTTAAGAGGAAGTAATATCTTTTCAAAATGGAAAATATGTGTATAACGTTAATAACACAATTCGATCGAAGCGATTCAAATGAGTATCCACAGCACATGGTATGGAATTGAAATGACGTAACGTCAAAAGTTGCGGACCAAGCCAAAATTGACTATGCACTTCTGTTTAAAACCGCATATTCGTTATTTTTATTTGAGAAACACACATGTATTTGGTATCATATAAAAGATATTGTATTGTAATTTATTAATATATGTCGAATTTCAACATTGTTTGAATGCAGACAATTTGATAAACAAAATAAATAAACTCTGACGCAGAAAATGACGTCGTCACGTGTAACAGAAATTACCAAACAAACTCGCGAGAATCCCAATAGAATAAAAAGTAAGACTTTTTAAAGCGCACAAACTTTGGCAAATTACGTCAGTGATGTCACAGAAGATATAGCGTAAATCTTACGGCAGTTGGATGGTGTAAACAAACTATGGAGGAATGGAAAGAAAGAAATAAGTAGCGTCACGCTGTTAAAAAAACGTCATTTTTTCGGTATGTCTAATTTTTAAATCTAATTTATTTTTCCAATAGCGATCAGAAATCAATATAAAAATTTTTGGGACATACATCTAAGCTCTAGTTTTTGTAGTTAATTTTTTGTCTTGATTGGAGTTGAAGAAAATCGTTATTTTATTGTGTTTGTAGCGTCTTAAAAATGTCACATTTTCACTAAAACGGTCCCAAATGCAAGGGTGATTTTTTCATATATAGCTTTTTTTCTAAGAAAATCAAAATATTTTGAATTTGAATTGATTTTCGACATACATCTCGGATAAAATTTGAAAAAATAAATGCATTTGTCAATATCTCTTCAACTAGCGAAGATATAGAGTGTGATGTAGCGTCTTAAAAATGTCACAAAAACGCGTTTTTGACGATTTGACGGCATGTTGATTTTTTCGGTATGTCTAATTTTTAAATCTAATTTATTTTTCCAATAGCGATCAGAAATCAATATAAAAAAATTTGGGACATACATCTGAGCTCTAGTTTTTGTAGTTAATTTTTTGTCTTGATTGGAGTTGAAGAAAATCATTATTTTATTGTGTTTGTAGCGTCTTAAAAATGTCACATTTTCACTAAAACGGTCCCAAATGCAAGGGTGATTTATTCATATATAGCTTTTTTTCTAAGAAAATCAAAATATTTTGAATTTGAATTGATTTTCGACATACATCTCGGATAAAATTTGAAAAAATAAATGCATTTGTCAATATCTCTTCAACTAGCGAAGATATAGAGTGTGATGTAGCGTCTTAAAAATGTCACAAAAACGCGTTTTTGACGATTTGACGTCATGTTGATTTTTTCGGTATGTCTAACTTTTAAATCTAATTTACTTTTCCAATAGCGATTAGAAATCAATATAAAAATTTTTGGGACATACATCTGAGCTCTAGTTTTTGTAGTTATTTTTTTTTTTTTTTTGTCTTGATTGGAGTTGAAGAAAATCATTATTTTATTGTGTTTGTAGCGTTTTAAAAATGTCACATTTTCACTAAAACGGTCCCAAATGCAAGGGTGATTTTTTCACATATAGCTTCTTTTCTAAGAAAATCAAAATATTTGAATTTGAATTGATTTTCGACATACATCTCGGATAAAATTTGAAAAAATAAATGCATTTGTCAATATCTCTTCAACTAGCGAAGATATAGAGTGTGATGTAGCGTCTTAAAAATGTCACAAAAACGCGTTTTTGACGATTTGACGTCATGTTGATTTTTTCGGTATGTCTAAATTTTAAATCTAATTTATTTTTCCAATAGCGATTAGAAATCAATATAAAAATTTTGGGACATACATCTGAGCTCTAGTTTTTGTAGTTAATTTTTTTTTCTTGATTGGAGTTGAAGAAAATCATTATTTTATTGTGTTTGTAGCGTCTTAAAAATGTCACATTTTCACTAAAACGGCCCCAAATGCAAGGGTGATTTATTCATATATAGCTTTCTTTCTAAGAAAATCAAAATATTTTGAATTTGAATTGATTTTCGACATACATCTCGGATAAAATTTGAAAAAATAAATGCATTTGTCAATATCTCTTCAACTAGCGAAGATATAGAGTGTGATGTAGCGTCTTAAGGGCGGTTAACACGATGTGTTTTAGCACATGTGCTTTTTCACATATGTTTTTAGCACACGTGTTTTTTGCGTTCACACGGTATGTTTTAGCACATGTGCTTTTTGGTGAACTTAGCTGACCTAGGTCAAGCTGTTTACTTGCCAGTCATACATTGCATTCCGAGGATGGTGGATTGTGAAATATTATATCCCCTGTGTTTTATCCATTTTGCTGTAGCTTATCGCCAATACTTAAGAAAATAAAAAAAAAAAAAAAAAAAAAAAAAAAAAAACATTGTGGGAAATGAAAACATTATTTTGTAGGGAGTCAAAACGAGTCATTGTCTGATAATGGGTTTAAGTTCACTGGCTGGTTTTAGCATGACAAACGTTTTTGCATAATTCTCTATTATATTTTGATAAAACTGAAATGAAAAATGTTAATGACATTTGGAGTCTCCTTTTAGTATAAAATGATGATTACCATTTCCCAATCAAGACATGTTTTTGCATCCCTAATTCAATAGGTTTTTTAAGACTTTAAGGCTAAAGAAGAAAATGCTGACATTTTCTCATTTTGCTTCAATGTTTTCTATGCTATATTGAAACAAATTCTACCTCAATAAAGATCTTTTTTGTCCAATGCAATAACTTTAAGATTAGACCAGATTCAAAATTCTGTCGTTTGGGAATCGGTTAACTAAAAAAATGAAAAATATAATAAAATAAAAACATTCTTGTTAACCCATTCCCACACATTGACTCTTTTTGACTCCCCAAAAGATAAATGCATTAGAAAACAAAGTGGGAAATGAAGAAATTGCTTAGACAAGCAATTTCTTCCTTTCCCACAATGTTTTCAAAATCAAAAGACAAAAAATGATAATTTCATTCATCCTCTTTCATTTTAGATAAGTCTAAAATTTTGTTGTCTTGTAATGGGTTAACAGTTACCTGTAGAGAATCAGTGGGTTCATAGTGATTAATGAGTGGCCGAGCAGTATTTATTTATTCTACCGGGTCATATCTCCGGAATCAGAGATCTGATTGGTCAATTTCCATGTGCTTTTTCATATGAAATAGGACATGCTCTAAACCGTATGCTTTTTCACATATGCTAGCATAAGGCCCATTATCTGGGGTTTATCTGGGGTTTACACGGTATGTTTTAGCACATGTGAAAAAACACATGTGAAAAAGCACACCGCGTAAACCCCCCATTAAAAATGTCGCAAAAACGCGTTTTTGACGATTTGACGTCATGTTGATTTGTGAAGAACTATTCATGGCGTTTTACGATCATGTATCGATGCTCTAGATCCACTTGTTTTATCGTTGTTTGTTTGACTATCTTGCTATTTGTGGTCTACGCAACTTAAGGTTAAAATTTGAGACCCGTAACAGAAAAAAGAAAGAAAAGCATTGACCAAGGCATAAGAAAACGTTGAGATAATAGAAGACATTTTTAAGTAAATCATTTCATTGATTTCATCTAATATGTTGCAGCATTTAGTCTCGGAGTTTCATTTTTCCTACATATAATGCATTTGTTGTAGACCCCATTTAAAAGAATATTCTATCTTTTGTCTGCTAACGAGTAAACTTGAAGACGATTATTTAGTAAGTATTTTACATTTTTCATTTTTATTTGTTTATTTGTTTTTATTTTTTTTACATTTGCGCAAGTAGAAATATCTTAATAACAAAAATATGCATACTTGACAAGTTATATTTAGCGTATGAAACGGCTCCATTTCTCCTACAGGTGTAAAATATTCACTTTCAATATTCATTAGAGCTTGATTTTTCAATACTTACGAAATAATTCTGTTGTTTATTTATTGATAGTTGAGATTTTTAATTTTGTACGGTGCTATTTTCATGTATGCATGTATTGGTATTATTGTGAAAATGTTTTCTTTTGGCCAACATTGAAAATTTGTCATTTCTCATGTTTTGGGGAAAGTTATAACTTTCTTTACACCTTCGCGTAACGTTAACGTCGGAAAACGGTCGATATGCGTGTTACAACGTTGGTCCGCAACTTTTGACGTTACGTCAAATATATTATAACTAGAAGGTCTTTACCTCTTTCTTATCTATTGCTCTGATGGAGAGTAGACATGAATGATGGTTTAAAGTTCCTTCAACCCGATTTTGCCTTTTAACCTTTCTTCAAGACGACAGAAATCGAAACTGTCCTAATTTGTAAAGTCACAGACGAAATAATAAATGTGACTTCAATCTTCAATGAAAAAAAATTGGTGGAATAGTGTTTACGTTCGCTTTCCTCCTCTTGTTTCCAAATATGTGTTGTATGTTTATTTCACGAAGTTCGTTATAGTTTTGTATTCTTTGGTATAAAGTCAAGGACAGTGACTGACTGGCAATCTGATCTATTATTATACAGTCGAGGAATAAATGTCTTCTTTTATTGTTAAATAAGGTTACACTTGTCTGGACTAATCCATTCCTGTTTCCTCAATTTTCTGGGTCTATTGCGTAATTTGATAGACCTTATAGCTAATATTTGCCTGTTGTCTTTTGACCCTTTTTTGTGCATCTTACTCACTTTTGTTTCTAATTGATTTTCTCTTATTCCTTCGATACTGAATTCCCATTCCCGTGATTTTTCGGCTCTTATCAGGACGCGCTTACCCCCGGTCCCACTGAGCCCGATTTAATCCCGATTTCGAAAATTTAGAAATCGGCCGGAAATCGGGTTACTTCGGGAGACTCGTAGTTCATCCTGATAAAAGTCGGCACCAAATCGGGATCAAAAATAAATCGGGACAAAAATTTCAACATGCGCAAATTTTTCTCCCGATTTCAAAAATCGTGGTAAAATCGGTGTACCTCGTACTAAGTCGTTGTTGTTCGGGTTAGTATATCGGGGTTATTCGGCAACACATTTTGCCTATTTGGCTATGTTTAATTCGGCGTTGAACACCGAATAACGGCGATGCACTACGAATACTTCATAGTCTCAGCGATGAACTGCGGTGACGGAACAAAATGGTCTACATGCCCCATCTTTGGATGGACGGAAAAAGTCGCCTCAAATTCGTAGTAAATCGGTGACAATGCGTTCTCCCGAGGCACTACGAATTTTTCGGAAACCGGGCTCAGTGGGACCGGGGGGTAAGCGACGCTGTTGTAATTTAATACTATTAATCGGTCTCGTTCGCTCGTTTTCAGGCAATTGGCTTAATGTGCTCCGAGCATGAAGGGACATTGTTATACTACATACACACATACAGGGTGTCCCAAAAGTAAGGTAACACTTATAAAGGGTATTAGCTCTGCTATTTCTTAGACATCTCAGCTTTGATAAGACTACATATTAAAGTCCAGGAAAGTCAACGAGAGGAATTTTGTCAGAACAAGATTTTTTGAAATCTGTTTAATGCATTTTGAAATTTTATTTGAAACGTTCCCACACCATATTCAAATTATGAAATCACAGTCTTTGGGAGATCAAGCCAAACGCTTAGACTGTCGTACGTGGACACATGCCGGATTTGGATTCCCAAGATCTGCGGAAAAACATGTGGTCTAATGTGTAATACCAAAACCAAGAATATGTTAAATTTAACATGTACAATGTTGCTATCAAACATTCAAAGAGAATGTAGGAAAACTTCTATGGACACAAATGAGGCAGTTATAAAAAAAGATTAGCACAATAATAAATCAAGGAAGGCGTCAGAAGGGACGTAATCTAGAGAACGTCATTTATTATCAAAATTACGTCATTGATATTTAATGGGGTGTGTTTGATTCATCATAGATAAAATAAACAAATTTATGCTAATTTGATTAAATTTCTTTTATTCATTTCTGCAAACAACCTTCTGTACTGTCAGCGATATCAGAATTACGCAAATGATAAATTAGCCAAGATATATAATTAAAGTGTTACCTTACTTTTGG
This sequence comes from Fragum sueziense, assembly GCA_963680895.1. Lineage (NCBI taxonomy): Eukaryota > Metazoa > Mollusca > Bivalvia > Cardiida > Cardiidae > Fragum > Fragum sueziense. The sequence continues at coordinate 23,030,069 of OY804595.1, read as the reverse complement.
GACACCCTGTTTTCAAGCAGTCCGCAGTTCAATGTTGAACAAGTAAAAAATTGCTGTAATGTACAGCAAAATGAATTGTATCGCGCTTAAAGAAATATACCAAAGTAGTGAATACAATGGTACAAGTGTCTGGTTAAGTCAGCATGCAGTGAAAACCGAAATAGGATTGCATGTCTGCATATTATGCTGGTGCTAGTCTATAATTTCCATTTTTGTGTGTTCAGCCAGATTATACATTAATTAAATAACATAGGAGGGGGTGTAAGCAAATACAAAAGTGTTAAATATGTTTGTTTATTATAGTGTCACCCCTATATAAAGGGCCAGCCAGTTTTGGCTTATGAGACACTCTCTTTCTCAATACGCAGTACCTCCCGATTCCCCACTCATGATGCCGGGCGTCTGGCAGAGATGGGTCTACGGTAACCATTAGCCCATTACCACACATTAACTCTTTTTAACTCCCCATAAGATAATGGCTTTGGAAAACTTTGTGGAAAATGGAGAAATTGCTTGTGACAAGCAATTTCATCATTTCCCACAATGTTTTCTACACAAAAATACCTAAAAAGGTTAAATTTCATTCAGTTGAAATTGTCGTCTGCAACATCTTTGAACTTGGACCAGTCTAAAATATTGGCGTTTGGTAATGGGCTAATTTAACTAGCTGGTGGCTCACCAACCGGTCACATCATTTTTCATCCGGCAGGCCGACTTCCACCGGGATTCGAACCTTCGACCTCCCGCTTCCAAGGCGGACGTCCTAACCACTAAGCCACGCAAGCGGTTAAATATTGCGGTTGAATAAATGGCGATTAAAAAAACTTAAACAAGAAAGGAAACTGAATATTTCAGCAAGGAATTAGGGCTAAGATGGTATGGTCCTGAATCGTTTCTCCGTGAAATTATTTTTTGGAAAAAAAGAAGGAAAAAAAGACGCACACGAAAAAAATTGAAATTTCACCATAGTAACCACAGTTCACTATGAAATTATTTTTCGAAAAAATAAAAAAACAAAACAAAAACAAAAGAAAACAAAAACAATTCGAAAGGCTCCATGCAAGGAAGATTCCTGTTAGATTCCTATGTTAGAAGATTCCTGTTTGAATTTTGATTGAAACTGGCCTAGTAATTTTGGAGAAGTTTTCACATGAACGCACGCCGGAAACAGGACCGTGGCATAAGCCCCGCTAGCCTTTGGTCAGAATATATAAAAGAAATTTTAATTAAATATAAAAAAGTACTTGTTTATCCATTAGCCTTCTGAATATAAAAATCGTATCAAGTAAATTTTCCAAACCGGAACATTTTGACCACTATAGCTTATTTGTTCGTATAATCATTCAATAGAGAACAGACTGTGTTGAATAGATCAGAGTGCATGCTAATCTTAGTCTATGGAATCTAAAAAGTAAAAATGCTTTGATAACAGCAGGAATAGGAAACGTTTATGATAACAGACATAGATGAACGAACGCACAACAGCCACAATCCATCCAGTCAAAAACTGTTGAGACATAAAAATTGAGTTGTTCCTTTATGTGAAAACCCCTAACAGTTTGTAATTTTTAGAAAAAAAGTTTGAAAAAACCTATTTGTTCTACTAGTTATACACATGCCTATTTAGTTCAGACGATCCCTTGAAATTATGGAATCTAATCATCCAAAATTGTACATGCAGTGTTCATTCAATACTAAAGTCTTTATCGTGCTTTGATTTCTTAGGAAGCGATGCAGCGAATCGGATATGCCATGGGCAAACCGAAAGTAGGAATTCACATTGTAATGCAATTTTGAAAAACGCTTGAGAAAACCCATGTGTTCTACTAGAAATACACATATCTAGTCAGATAAGACGATCCCTTGTAACAATGCAAGTTTACCAGTCCAAATTGAACATGTAGTGGTCATTCAATAGTAAGGTACTTCTCGTTCTTTGATTTCTTATTGCGATTCGAAATGGTATGCATAAATGCGTTGCATTTAAACGCAGTGATTTTTTTCTTAAAAAAACGGTCGTTATTGGGCCCCTTTCCCCTCTCTGAGGAATATACTTTTTTCCCCCATTTCAGAGAAATTTTCCCCTCCTGGAACTAGATTTTTTTTTTTTTTTTTTTGCAAAGAAAAATCCAAATCATGATTAGATTCGAGGCATCTCTAACAGTTCTAATGGTTGTTTGAATGTCCCATTATGATATACAAGCAAGTTAAATGCATTTATTATAACACTGTATTTGAGAGTATAAGCATGTATTGAAATTTCCCCTTTTTGGGTGTTCACACCCAAATTTTCCCCCACCTACGGGCCCTGACCGCCTTCCCCCAAAATTAAAAATAAACACTGAAACGGATAGGAAAAATACATGTCCACCATGGTCAAACCGGATGTAGGGACTTTCCATTGCTATGCAAAGTATAAAACTATTCTAGAATTTTGTTTACACAAATTTTCAGCGTGGTCTGAGATTAAACGAACTTCAATGTATACTTATAGTACTGCTTGAAAAATTATACCGTGTAAACAGTTTATGTGTAGGACATATACACGACTTTCAAGTACAAATAATTATCCCTCATGACGTAATTTCTAAAATTAGAATATGTATACCACATTATGTATCGCGCATGATACAATCAGTCACTCAAAGTTTTTAATAGGTGAGTGTACAGTGTATTGAGATTCTTAGTAGAAGGCTCTTTACTCTTTTAGGAAGCTCGTGAAGTCTCGCTTCCTTGTGGGTAAAGAAGTATTACAATTTTCATTTCACATGGCGCAGGTTCAGCTTTTATAATCATAAATCACACACATGGGCTTTATCAAAATAATAATTCAGTAATATTTCCTTGTACACCTGTTACTTCTGTGTACTATTATATAAGTCTTTTTGAAAAAATGTTACACTGTATGCGAAATACGGACACATTTTGAGTAAAGGTCAGTGTCAGGTCAAATGAAAACTGTAATACGTCCGTTCAGCTCGGGTTGTAGCATAAACATTTTTGTAGCCAAATAGACAAGCGAGCAACCTGTAGAGAAGCTGCAGTTTAGCATCTTACATAGAGGCATGAGGAGAGCTATAGCTGTGACCTAAAGAATGTGTTGCTGCAGCTCTATCTCTTTTGAGAAGGAGCGCGAGGAGCTGTAACAGCTGCTGCGACTTTGAATCAAGTCTGTTGCATAGAGACAAGAAATTTTACTATGTGACAGATATATTATTCTAAGGCTATCACGAAATTTCCTTATCATCAAAATAGTTCCGTGCGTTTAAGAGGTTTGGTCGACATTGTTGCTCTCTGTAGCTTATTCGTTTGACCCCGATATTTTTCTACTGGGAGGATGGAACATCTTAGCTAAAACCTGAAAAGGCAAGACTTACGACGTTTTGATCTGCATCCGATATGTGGGTTATTTGAGGTAGCCTAGTAATTGACCATTAATGATACAAAATATAGGCTTTCGCAAAAAGAGGGATTCTTTGACACTTCCATTAACGATAGAGCTTTACCTATCGTGACCATGGCGAACTCAATCAACGAAAATATAAAGTTCAATACTTTCCCAAGCAAGACCTGATCTTGACGTCCTTTTTAAAAAGCAACATTGAAGGGAGAAAATTGCTAAATCAGTGATACTCTTTTAACCTCAATATTTGCTATGGTAGTGCATACCCATTTCTATTTTGACATCAAGTATTTTGTTATCTGAGCGTCCTATGGAAGTTGACTAGTCTTAGATTTACTGTTTGGGAAAAGGTCAAATGACGACATTGTGTTTTCTGAAAGACGACTTAGAATATGGTCACGAATGCCAGTTGAGTGGTATGTTAATATATGACGTTTTACCAACCGCTTATTTGCAAAAAAATCAAAGCTGCGCACACTTTAGCGCTGACAATATGGGGTAAACGATGAAACAATTAATGATGCTTTCTAAAAACTTTAATAGATCTTTCATGGAAATCAAATTCATAGCTTGTTTTAGAAAATGTCCATCGTATGAAACTATTCAACGTGGTAAAATATCAGGAACTTTGCTGCATGATAGGGAGACATAGTTTTTGTTTTGTTATCATATTACTGTCTAATTGATGGCTGTTTTGCTTTCAAGTCTAAACAAACTTTTTATTGCATTTTTGCACGATACGTAACGTTCTAACGTAAATTCACGCTTCTTTTGTTTTCTAAACAATTTCTTAAGGTTTTGTGGTTGTGGTGGTGGCGGTGGCAACAAAAACCTTAGTAATTGTAGTAGGCTAAAGTTTTTTGGCCTGTTGTAAGACTGACCTCTCAGTTACCTCGTAACTGCAGCTTAAAATAAGCTGAAGTATTAAGGATTTTGTTGAACAACGACGAAAGATAACATTTTGAAATCTAGTAATTGGACAAAATATACAACTTCAAGTTATTGAGTTCCAAGCAATCAGAACGTAAATGATAGAAACCTTACTAAGCAAATCGTAATTATACTGTAAGCCATTCCGGTAACGGTCTGGTCGGTCTGTTCTATTCCTGGTAAGGAAATGTTATTAAAGGTTAAAATTTTAACCTTTAATAACATTTCCCTACCAGTAATCCGATTTTGATTGAAAAAGATATGTGATCAACATATTTTGGTCTCTACATTAATTCTATTTAAATTGTGATTTTTGGATAAATCCGGCTTTGATGATTTTGATTTGTTAAATTTTCAGTTAGAACACAAATGAGATATTATTTTCATTTGTGTGAATATTATATTACGATAGAACATTCTGATGCTAATCATTAGTCACCAAAGCTGCAGTTAGAAAAATATAATTGTCAATATCGGTGGTGGACAATCGAGGACTGATTAAATTCTTTAATTTCACCGATTACGATTCAGACAGAATATTTTAATAATTTTCTTCAATTTCTCGTGGAACATTTAATACTTAAACTTTTGAATCCCGTGACTTGAAAGGGCTGATATCATTGGACGGTATTTATATAGAATATTGTAATGCTGGGAAAGGGGTGAAGGGGATGCAACTGGAACAACTATCTGTCGGCACCATCAGATAAAACACTTTAAGACGATTCGAGTGGTATATTTTCAATGTTTTTGTAAAAAGTCAGTTACACTAGTCTAATAGTATGGGGCGACGATATGAGGCACGTATTGGGTCCTAGGGATTGTAGATAGGGTGACTCTAATTGTGAGGGGAAAGCGTATAGTGACGTTTGGGTAGAATTATTTGTCCCGATAAATGTTCTGGCTGAGAATCTCTAGCCAGTACCGATAAATTATATCTCTCATATTTCATTGCTCTTCAATAACAACCTCGTCACTGCAGCTTAAACAAGCTGGAGTTACGAGGTCTTTGTTGAAAAGTGACGATATATTTAAAATATCCGCACTATCCGCACTCATTACAGTCCAAGCATTGATTTGATACCATAAATAATTGCGGCTTTTGTATATCTTAATCTTATTTTATATTCCCATTAGAACTGATGTAAAAGTAAATAGAAAATTTAATGCCATTTTGTCTAGACCATTTTGCTAAATCAATTTTTACAGACGGATTCAATTGTAAATAGCTTCAACAAGAGATGCTCTTTAACCCTTTCCCAAACAGCAAAATTTTACTATGGTCTAATTTGAAAACTGCTGCAGACGACAAAGTTGACGAGGATAAAGAACAGATTCGTATAAAACAAAGCCGAGGAAATATTGAGACAAAAGGAGAAAATGCTGGTTATCAGCATTTTCTTCTTTTGTCTCAATATTTTCCAAAGTCTTTTCTTTTGGGGACGTCAAAACCAGGTCTTGTTTGGGAAAGGGTTGAATTTTCACTGTTTGGTCAGCATTAATTTAGAACAATTTCTAGCATGAAGGAATTCGGAAAGCAATTTGAACAAAACTCGACATTTTATAAAATGTTTAACATTTCTGGCGAGGCATTTTAAATGAGTACTCACAATACAGGGTTTGGAATTGAAATGAAAACATCAGAATGTCTTCACCCCATCGTATCTGTTGTTTTGGTGAAGAGTACGCGTATGAATAATCGTGTATAGTTCATTCAACCAGACTAGACCAGTTAATCTTTTTCAAGACTACAAAAGTTTAAAGAGCCCTAATTTGTAAAGTGACAAATTAGGATATAATAAATGTGATTTCAATCTTCAAGAAATAGAACGATTGGTAGAATAGTGTTTACGTTCGCTTTCCTCCTCTTGTTCTCAAATATCTGTTGTATGTTGACTCCACTAAGGTCGTTATAGTTTTGTATTCCTCGATATAAAGTCAAGGAAAGTGACCAACGGACAATCTGATCTATTATTATTCAGCCGAGGAATAAATGTCTTCTTTTATTGGTAAATAAGGTTACACTTGTCTGGACTAATCTATTCCTGTTTCCTCAATTTTCTGGGTCTATTGCGTAATTTGATAGACCTTATATAAATAACTAATATTTGCCTGCTGTCTTTTGACCCTATTTTGTGCATCTTTCGTATTTTTGCTTCCAATGGTTATATCTTGTCATTTCCTTTGATTTAAACTGTTTCTTTGTCGCCTGCTTTGACTCTGGTTTCTATCATTTTGTCGTTGAAAATTAATTCGCGTGAAAAACATTTTTGCTGAGTGACAGGTAAATGGTTCACGCGTGTGTGTATAATTATACTTTATGCAATGCAAATATATTGTTTGGGCATGCATTCTAGAAATATACTTGTGTTCTATTTAACACCCGCTTCTCTCCCAAATCAAAACATTCGGATGTGTATAAAATAGATTGAGGGGATGACCGGTAGCAAGTGAGGGGATTGGGGGAATTCTTGTGATTTAGGGTTTGAGTTTATTGGGGTTTTACGCCGTTTTCAACTACCAGGGTCATAGCGCGGCGGCTGGAGCACCTACCCATGGATTCCTGTTGTTTCTCAAACCAGTACTACCACAATACCCTTACCGAGCCTCCAGCTGCTCGCCCACTTAGGTTAACGATTTTAAAGCCATTGGTGGGTGACAATTTTGCCAGAAAGGGTATTAGCCGCGGCCGGGTATCGAACCCGGGACCTCTCAAATGAGGGTCAGATGCGCTACCAACTGCGCTAAGGCCGCGGCCTCTTGTGATTTAGGAGACAAGTGGCCGTACATTTGGTACGTCATAGATTTCACTATTAAATCATTTAACCTCTGTGCCATCAATATACCTGTTATATCTTCTCAGTTGGAGCCGTCTAACCAATGTTTTAAACTGGACTGTTATCCTATATATTTTGTTTAAATGTATTTGTTATATTGCAACAATATTATGTAATATTATGCAATCAAAATTTTGAATTGAATTGAATTGAATTGTTGTTGTTTTTCAACGAAAGCACACTGTAAGCCTCTATATTCTCATATTATTGCTCCGCGCTCACACACGGAATTTACAATAAATCAACGCTATATGCGAGTACTAATAATCGAGCTAACTCGTCCGTGATCTCATTGTCACGCTAATAGCAGATCTGTACAGCTTAAAGATTTTTTGTGACACAAATCACCAATTTTATGTAGATTTTAACTATAATTTCCATAATAAAAGAACATTAGACCTATTTGCATCTACGAGTATACTATAATTCAAACCTTAGCATAATAATTTTAATATTTCGTATTAGATCTAAATTAAAATTTCCTAATTCAGTCCTCAAAAAAGGTCATTTCATAAATGTTCTATTATAAATTTTACTTTTTTATCTGAAAGAGCACATATTCTTGTGAAAAAATCTGAAATTGTCAAGTCAAAGTATTACACCGTTTACGGGGATTTTTTTTTTTTTTCCTTAAATTCAATTCAATGTGGTGAACTACAATTTAAGTGGTATCCAGACGTATTTGTATGTGTTTGTCTCGGTACGTTTCAGTGACGGTAACCAGTATATCGGTGGGATTAGACTAACTTAAATGTTTCGTTTACTTTTCAACTTTGATAGCTTTCTTGGGGGAGAGGGGCTTATCAGACATGTTTTTAAGTAATAGAATAAAAAAAAAATAGGAAAAAACTAATCTACGTACCAAAATAAACTTTACAAGAGTTAATCCGAATGGTGTGTCTCTTTACGGCCCAACCAATAAAAATGGGACATTCTGTGACTCTACTGCAGCTGCTGCAACAGTTAGTCGTTGTTGTTGTAATAATGATGGCGGTAATGATGGTAGAAAAATTGAACTGTTTTTTTTTTAAATCCTGATAATACTGTATTTTTAAAGACACGGATTCGCTATATTTGGAAAGAAAATTAAAGGCCTTCTCACATACAATTCTACGTCCTCATCGCGTCCACATCGCGTGCAATTATGTACTGTACGACTAACCATTTAGACTTGCTCCGGTCGTGATGTGAACATTGAACTGTGTTTGTGACCTGTTTTTTCTAAAATGATAATTATCGTGCGATCTTGAGACACTACTATTTATTTATTTTATTAATTCTTATACGCCCGAAGGGTCGTAGTATGTTATGGCCCGGTGGTCCGTCCGTCTGTCCGACCGTTAGCAATTTCTTGCGTGCGCAACTCCTCCTACAGTTTTGATCAGAATTTGATCAAACTTGCCACAATGAATCTCCATGGTGTCTAGTTGTGCACACCGCTTACGGAATTCAGATAACTCTTTTCGTTCTTGAATTATCTGCCCTTGAATTTAAAACAATGCCCATTTTACTGTCAAGCCCCTCTCGGGCGTATATGCGCCGCTCTGCTAAGCTCTTGGGGTTTTGTTGTTGTTGTTGTTGTTGTTGTTGTTGTTGTTGTTGTTGTTGTTGTTGTTGTTGTTGTTGTTGTTGTTGTTGTTGTTGTTGTTGTTGTTGTTGTTGTTGTTGTTAGATCTACTTCCTTACAATGTTATAGTCCAGTCACGATATTTTGGCGCATATTTACAAAATTCGTGTAAACGTAAACAATACAGTATCTAACTTCCACCTACTATTGTCCAGCAAGATTAACCCTAGACATCTGCATATGTAATGACCCCACTTCGGCAATGTTTTGTTAAGGCACTCAACTAACGGACTTTGCACACGAAAATTAAGTTGTCCCGGGTTAATTTGGGTGGACAATATCATTTATGTATGTGATGTTTCGAATCTTGCATGTGTTTTATACCAAAGCAGTCGTTTTTATATCGAAGATTTAGAATGTTTTTCCTCTTGTTTAACCCATTACCACGCAATGACTCCTTTTGACTCCCCACAAAATAATGACATGGAAGATAAAACATCGTGGAAAAAGAAGACATTGCTTGTGACAAGCAACTTCTTCACTTCCCGCATTTTTTCCATCCAAAAAGACCTAAAAATAAAAAATTCCATTGACTTGAAACTGTCGTCTATGGGATTTTTCAATTTGGATCGCCCTAGATTTTTGTCGCTTGGTAAAGGGTTAAGTTAATGAAATTTATAAGCATGTACCATGATATTGTGCGTGGACTATACATGTATCTGTCGTGAAGAAATTATTAGACCCAGACTCAGTGTACAGGAAAGATGAACTGGATCTACGTTGGTCCCAAATGATTATTATAGCTTTTAAAATTTTGATGGAAAAAGAGAACTTGCTGATATCAGCAGTTTATTGTTTTCCTTCAATTTTGTCCTAAACTATTTCTACAGTGGACGTCTTAACCAGAACATGTTTTGAAGGGTTTAAGTCTATAAAATATCGAGATATATAAGATATCCACGTTTAGGAATCGAGTGACAAAACAACAATTGCAGAAAATGTTCAATGACTCTTCCAATATGGCCTATTATAATCTTAATTTTGTTTAAAGCAGTGACGGCGTAAAAATGTCGGGAAATCGCCGGATGTTGTAGATCTTTTAAACAGCAGCTAATAAAAAGCAAAAGTCATTGGCGAACAAACAAATGGTTTACGTTTATTTTGAGATCATATTTCTTTGAAGAAGCAGTTGAGGACGACACATTATCTTGTGCTGTAGATTCAATTTTATTTTATATTACAAGCTATTTCTACTCTTGTCAGAGGCGCTCGAATAGTAGGGCTGAAACGAGGACCGGCGGGTAAAGTACAAATTGCCACGAATTTATAACTGGTTACCCGCTGATTATGTTAGACTTTCGACTTGCATTAATAAGCAAAGTCATACCTTATGCTGTTACGGAAAATAATGTTTACCATATTGACAGTGGATATGAGGTGCTCATTTGGAAGGAAAACAATTCACCAACAGGAACATGCAGACGAGTTGACTCGAGAGAGTCATCTAGTATGCATGTGACTAATGGTGGACTGCTCCTAGAGGCCTACTTTTATTGGATTTAACCATCTAGATTTATGAATTATCTATTTGTGCGGATACCCTTGGGTTACTGTTAGACCGGTACCATGGTAAAAATTTTGTACCCGTTTCAGCTCTAACGAATAGTGACATTTTTATTACTGGCGGACTAACAGTTTTTCATACAAGACTGTTTCTTCTAAACGACAAATAAAAAAGATTTTTCTCTTGTAATGGACAACATTTAAAGCATACAGCGAACATTTTTAAAACCATTCAGCAAAAAAGAAGAAAAAGCTGACCATAAGAATTTTTTTCTTCTTTTTCACTGAACGTTTCAAGATACATCTATGGACAAAAAACGTGATACCGGGCGGTATTAATCATCATTTAACCAGTTTTCTTTTTCGACCAGCTGGTCTACAAATTTCCCTTCTGATACTATATTGTTTCAAACATTTCAAACTGAAGGTCAACATATGGATTGTACTTTTAAAATGCAAAACATTTGTGACGCGTCATGCTAAAAAGGACATTATCGGATGTGTGAAAAATATCGACCCTATTTTGTCTGCGCAGTCCGCACAGCCAGACTAGGGCCGATACTTTTCACTTTTATGTAATTTTCTAAATCTTGAATGTTTTCCCTATCTTACTATATGTTCATTTTTCGCATACAGTATCTGGTTCATCTGTACTGAGTCTGACAAGATTGTCAAATTTTGATTTTTGGGGTGCGGATATGGTCCCTTTTAGCGTGACGGGCCACATTTCATTGTTTTTTACAAATATCTATTTCTATCAGCGTCAGTTTCAATGTCAAATTATGTATCAAACTTCATTATTCTGTCCATTAGCATTCCGCGCTTCTTTCTCGGCAATTTTCGCCATGTTTAGTTTTATACACACCGCTTTGTGGTTCACGTTTATTTTAAGATCATATTCCTTCGAAGAAGAAGTTGAGGACGACACATTATCTTGTCCTGTAGACTCCGTTTTGTCCTTGCAGTCGCAATACTCGTTAAAGAAATCATTAATCTTAATTCTGTCTGGTCGCGTTTTTAAAGCTCCTTTATTACCGTTATTATCGCTACTTTTACTCATGTCAGAGGCGCTCGACGAGTGGTGACATTTCTTATAGCTGGTAGACTTGCAATTATACATACAAGGTTGTTTCTTCTGAGTATCCGATGAATGGGATATTTTTTGTCGACATTCGCTGGAATCTTGACCCACTTTTTCGAGTTCAATAGCTTCCGTTCGTTTATTCTTTGACATATGGGAAAGTCGTTTCATACTCGGGAACTTATAAGAGTTACTTTGTCTCTTCTTCGTTGAGTAACCTGAACTTGAGCTAGACCGCTTACACAGTAATGCCTTTAGAGCTGTTCTAAACTTTGTGGACACGAAGTTGTATACTATTGGATTGAGAGCATGATTCAGATAAAACATTATTCTTGTCGAGAACAGTATATTTAGATAGCTCTCTAAACCAAGCGCTTTTATATTATTACTGTCCTCGAGGATGAAATACAGTCCTGTCACACGAAGAGGCAGATGGCATATAAAGAATATGATCACTATACTGCCTATAATGTTCATTACTTGACTCTGTATTCGTCTCCTGTCGTAGTAGTTGACCCTTCCCACGGCTGGTCCCGGATGATCAAGTTGGTTTGTCCTCATCAACAGTCGACACAGATGGCCATACAGTCCAAACAGGATACATGAAGGGAGCACAAAGAAGAATACCGTCATCATGACCAAATATAGGGACTTCCAGGGAACGTCTATTGTGTTCCGACATACCTGAAATATAAAAGGTAGTGTGATCCATTATGCTAACAGGGACCATATTGGAAGTGTGCAATGTGTCGAACCTAGTTAGTCTGTGCGAATTGCACAGGCTGACTAGGGTCGACACTTTTCATTTAAAGCTTATTAACGTAATCTTGACATTTTTACTGCCTTATATTTTGGTGGCTTTACAAAATGCGACATTTTGTAGACCTCTTGTTAAGCACAATTCGCTATTCATTTCGTTTTTATCGATTGTGCAGCCTTCTCTGGTGGCAACATTTACCGTCACTAGATCTTGTCACAGATATTGACTTCACAAGACTCCCAGTTCTAGACTGTGTAGAATTATATGACTCACATTCAAAAATCTTTCTTCTAACTATGCGAATAATTCGATTTCTTTTTGTGCCATTTCTTTAAGGGGCCCTTGCAAGTCTTTCGGGGACCAGAACAACATGGGGACAGTGAGAGCATTGTGTGGTGCGTTGCATTTTCTATGACCAAGATAGAGATTTTTTCACTGTCTATATCTAGGTCCAGATTCCCACAAATTTCATTAGAAATATAAAGTGTGGATTTGTAATGTTAGATACAGCCTTGATTGAGAAGGACTAAATGACCTTCATTCGAATTCTCCTTATACCGATACATGTTGACCAATCCATACGACTTGTCTTGAATATCGTCGCTGTTCAACAATGACATCGTGACTGCAGCTTGTTTTAAGTTGCAGTTACGAGGGTTTTTATGAAAGGCGATTGCATTTTTTTACCTGTTTTACCTGTTCGACAACCTAGAATATGTCCCCGTGAGCGACACAATGATACGTAAAAAGAACGATTTTATCAACAGTTTGTCTTATCATCCGAATGTAAGTAAAGTCAGACGAGCCAGAGTATCGGGAACATATTCCTAGGAAAAGGTGTTCAAGCTGAACGTTAGTGCATGCGCCTGATGTCGGGCGCCTGGTTGAGATGGGCTACGTTAATCGTTCTTTGAGAAGCTGACGGATCACGAACCATCGCTTAATTCAGCAATTTGCTTCCATCAGAATTCGAATTGTCTTCCGCTCGTGATGCGTAATCTTCGCAAGCCAGGGGTGTATTAACAAACGTAGGTGAGTTCAACCTAGGCGTAGGCCTACGCTATGACCATTAGGCCACGAAAGCGGTAAATAGATTCTAACTTTTTAACACTATTTCATGGCTATTTTTCTCAAGGACATACAGAAATAGAGATTTCGTTGCAATAAAAAACAAAGGTAAAGTACAAAAGAAGCTCGGGGCAAAAAGTTCATATTCGTGTTAACGGTGTAATTGGTTCCTTCTTAAGAAATAACAAGTCATGTTTAAATAATTATCCCGTATTTTTATATTTTGAACTAGTTTTGAAAAATAGTTTTACTCGTCACGCAAACATTGGACTTGTGGGAACTCATAATTATCTGATTTTAAACCAAAATCATTAAAGAAGAAAAGTGTGTTTCCTTTAAAAGTTCATTTATCTTACATGAATATTTTACTTCATATAATGGGGCTTCCTTTCGGAACTCCATATCTTTTCCAAAGTCTAACTGAGAGTCCAGCAAAAGGGGACTTTTGGTATTGGTAGAACGTTTAGAACCTGAGCATAAGTATAATCTGATTGAGAGCAAAGTTTGTTTCTTCAAGTTCTTACGGTCAAAAAATGATATAAGAGAACAACATGCATCTGGAAGCAAACTGTGCATGTCCTGCGTAACATTTGCAAACTCCGTTACTTTATCTCGAACTTTTATCTCGAATTTGATTAACGCTCCCGTGTTAATAGAATACGGGACCCATTTTGTGACGACTTTTTTTTAGTCTTACATACTGGTACGTGAAGCTGGTGACGACCAAAACCCCAAAATCTGAGAAAGTTCTACGTTACAGTTTTCACCGGTCTCTATTTCTATTAATTATTTCATAATATCATGTTCCTTTTCGCAAATGATTCTACTTTAAAAACCCGTCATATTTTACAAGGCAAAATACAATCACGGGGTCAGTTCAAGCGAATATGACGAGTATGAAAAGCTGGTACGCAGCATTCAAAGCAATCTACATGTAAAATAAAAATATTACTTAACTACATTGAAATTTGGGAAAAATGAAAATTGCAAATACGGTTTTACGTACTTAGGAAATACCCATCGTACCACTCTCTTTCACAGAGGCTTTATCATTTCATATGTGAAGAGCAACGAACGATCACTCTGCCGGGCGAATGCCATCGCACTATTACGAATGTAAAATACTTTTGAGTAGGTTCGCGAATGAGTCGAAATATTCCACGACGTTCAATCCGACAGCTATGAGAAAACTGTAATGTAGTGTGACTGGATACACGGATGTCACGAAAATAAATAATTCTTCATTTAGAGAACAAAGGAATTGGGGTCAATAAACATATTCTTATGACAACAACACCGACGGTTTATCAAAACACAACGGTAATTTAAATCTATTTTAGCCCAAAACTAACTATCATTCCATAAATGCTTTCTGCCATATATCAGCTTCATTCCACGAAAACATATTTCAAACACGAACCCCTACAAATGAAAGGGTCCAAGATATGTAATTGACAAATGGCTTTATATATTTTTCATATATTTCAAAGGCTACTATAAAATCATAAGGTTACTTCGTCGGATAAGAAATGGACCAGGTACACTTTTACCATCTTATTCTAAAAACATCGTTACTGCAGCTTGTTTTAAGGTACGAGGTTCTTAATTAAACCGGAAAATGGTTTTAAAATATTTATTTTTTTTCAATCATATCCTCACTTTTGTGTATATGTAAAGTCTCTATACACGGGTGGTAAACTTTGGAACGACCTCCAAAAAGAGGTAGTGGATTTCTGTTCCAATCGAACATCCGGGAACTCACTTGGTCGGTCCAATGGCTGGAAAAGTGTATACAAAGGTGCGTGTCGGTGGTTCTTTTGGTTGTTTTCTAAGTTTCTAGTGAAATATTGATAATTATGACAATGCTGTGTCGTGTAAAGTTGACTTCTCGACGCATACGGCCCCAAACTGCGGTCGAAACCGAATTAATTTCCGCTGTTCTGATATCACAGATATTAATTTCATTGTATAAAACAGGAGAGCAGAAAATTAGAAAACAATCAAAAGAACCACCGATACCTACCTTTGATTACCCGTTTCTAGCCATTGGACCGACCTCGCAAGTTCCCGGATGTGCGATTGGAACAGAAAGTCACTACTTCTTTTTGGAGGTCGTTCCAAAGTTTACCACCCGTGCTATATTGATATAACATTTGAAATTATCAATTCAGAATAACTTGCTATATGACTTTAAAGCATAAGGGTTGCAAAAATGGTCATTTCTAGTCAAGGGCCGACAACTCTGAACGCAAACCAGCATGGAAACTTACCCTGTTTTTTTTATTTTTTATTTTTTTATTTAGTTCAGGAAATGTTACCTTACAACATATGTACGGATAAAAACATTCTTTGGGCGGATAGGAAGTAACACCCAAGTCCAAACTTATCTTAATGTAAGCTGCAGCTGCGAGGTGTTTCTTGAAAAGCATCAAAGAAACACATGTATACAAACCATTATGGGTGTGGAGTCCACTAGGGTTGAGTTCCTGTAGACAGCGATACCGAAGCATGGAACACTTGCGGCGAGTGAGACCAGCCAGATGGCAACAACAACCTTCCAGATCTTGCTTTTTATATCATCTATAACGGATAATGGGTTACTGACCACTCGGTATCGTTCTACACCTATAGCGATAATTGTCAACACGGACGCATTTGCTACACTGTTCTCTAGAAATGGGACAAGCTTACCTGTAAGTAGAAAACAAATGTGACCCGTCGCGCTAAAAGGAACCTTATCCGAACTCAAAAATCCGAATTTGGACAAACTTATCAGACCCAGCACATGTCAACCAGATCCCATATGCGAGAAATGAACATATAGTAAGATAGGGAAATCATTCCGGATTTAGAAAATTACATAAAAGTGAAAAGTGTCGGCCCTAGACTGGCTGTGCGGACTGCGCAGACTGACTAGGGTCGATATTTTTCACTCTTCCTATAAGGTCCCTTTTAGCGCGATGGGTCACATATTTAATCAGTGATTGAGTGTTATTTTCTGTTGAAATCCAATTAACCCTTTCCCAATCAACAAACTTTTTAGGGCTGTCCAATTTGAAAGTTGCTGCGGACAGTAAAATAGACATTGAAAATGAAAGGATTTGTGTGTAAAATAGCTAAGAAAATATTGAGGCAAAAGGAGAAACTGCAGGCTATCAGCAATTTCTTCTTTTGCCTCAATGTTTTCCCAAACTGTTTCTATTAGGGGCGTCAAATCCAGGTCTTGTTTGAGAAAGGGTTAAAATTCTTGACTGTATGAACATTAATCCATTCCAAAACAAAGCCGTGTTTGACGTCCCAGTGGAAAAGTCTATTGAAAGCGTTGATGCAAATGCAGAAAATGCTGATCAACGTCATTAATTTTATCTTTTCATACAATATTTTCGGTGCTATATTTCGCACAAATCCTATCCTTATCAACATCCTTTCTAACGCCTGTAATAATTTTTAATTTCGATATTCCTATAATGTTGACGTTTAAACCATTATCATACATTGACTGTTTTTGACTCCCCTAAGAAAATGGCTTTGGAAAACATTGTGCACAAGCAATTTCTTCATTCTCTACAATGTTTTCTACGAGGGGCGTTCAATTACTACAGAACCAGTGGTGCTTGTGGCTATTTGACGGGAAAATTACTGTCTATACTTGGTCAAAATTTGAGACAAATTCGTTCACTCTTTAAAAAGTTATTGAACTTTTAAGTTGGTCCGGTCATATACACAGGCTATTTCGCAGTGCGCAAAATGGAAATCAAACTGAAGTAGGATGTACGGGTCTACATTAAAGGTCACATAGGCTTTGAAATATCTGCATCACATCTATATAATGAACTTTATCAGGTTCATGGACAATCGAACGTTGCATATACGTCAGTTTGCAGGAAGTTAATGAAAAATTAATATTGATAAAACTGGCCTGAATGACGCCCCCTCTCATACAACCCGCGTACAGCT
The DNA here is from genome assembly GCA_963680895.1 of Fragum sueziense. Taxonomy (NCBI): domain Eukaryota; kingdom Metazoa; phylum Mollusca; class Bivalvia; order Cardiida; family Cardiidae; genus Fragum; species Fragum sueziense. Next base: position 23,012,903 of record OY804595.1, on the reverse strand, counting down.
AGTTCCAAAGCAAATGTTGCTGTACATTCCAACATAACCGAACAATATGCATGGTTCAATGTGCAAGAAATAGCAGATAAAATGGTTTTTCATCGGGGACATGTTATACGATTGTAACGAAAGGGTTGAAACACAGAAAGGTTTATGCCCATCGGGTCCCCCAACTGCTGCCTAGTGGACAGAGAGCTATCCGTGCAAAGGAGGCAAAATATATTTTGAAATAATGCAATAAATTCAACAAATGTGGGCTTTCTGAGCTTTATACATATGATTGAACAAAAATCTACTATTATGAGCACCAATGGCGTGTCATTAGCAAGCAATGGTTGCCGAAATATCAGGCAAGGTCCGTAATAGCCGGACTTAAACCCGTGTGGCTTTTTTGTGTTCTCTATGATGACGCAAAAAGCCTGTGGTCGTCGGTATAGTCATTCATGTTCCCTATACAGTGCAATTTACGAGTGTCTGCGGGTTGTTCCAAAAGCGGCCCATTTATTGGCATATTAGTAATGGATCTCAAAACTTAAGAAGTGTGTGGGTGTCAAAGAGGATTACTCCGAAGGATTGAAGGAACTTCAAATTGAATTACGACATAACTATGGCTTATAGAACCCCAGTTCCAAAATTAATTGAACGTCCCTTGTATCCCAAAATTTCAAAATTCAAAATTCCGCCACATTGAAAATGTCGTCTGCAAAGTCTTTGAATTCGGACAGGTCCAAAATTTGTTGTTTGGGAAAGGTTTAAGAGTTGATACCTAGACCCAGTTGGAGCTTCATCTCTTGCTGATTATCATTGCTGACAACTAGTATTGATTTTGTACTTCATTGACAACAATAACTGTAAGTGTGTGTATGTCACAAACAATGTATTCATCTTCATTAATGTTTCCCAAAGCCTTTATATTATTAGCGTTAAAAAAGTCAGTAGTTAGGAATGGGTCAAGTCGTGTTGCTTTCTCCAATTCAGACAAGCTCAATTGAGAATTTTATCTGAGCACTGTATACACATGTAGATAGAAATCAATTGGGCTGCCTAGGGTCGAAACATTTTCTTGATTAGACGATTTGCAGTTGTCAAAATTGATTATACTAGGAGGTGGAATTATCTAAGTTGTTGCAGAAACGGCACTGACTGCAAATGAGAAAATGTCGGTAATCAGCATAATATTTTTTCTAAGTTTCATAGCCTCTTTTATGGGGAAAACTTAAAATCACTGGTGATTAGCGATAGTGTAAAAGCGGAAGGCTTACAAGTAACGTCTCAGTGTGACTGCGATAATATCTCTGTAAGAAGATTAACCCTTTCCCAAACAGCAAATGTCTAAGCTGGTCCATTTCAAAAGATGCTGCAAATGACAAAAGGGGTGTTGTTAAAGATAGAGCTTGTGTATGAGATGGTACAGAAAAAATTGAGACAAAAGGAGAAACTGCTAGTCATCAGCAGTTTCTTCTTTTGTCTCAATGTTTTACCAAACCATATCTTATTTGGAAAAGAGTTGAATAGGATTAATGTTCGAACATGTAAGCCGGGTCGTGAAAATGGTCCCTTCGTGCCACTTGATAACGGCAAGAATCCAAATAAGCCTGTGTATACGCAGTCTAATCAAGATCCATGTCATTTTCTAATAACTTCTTCTTCATCTATAGCAACTCTCGGTGCCATCAAAAATTCTGATGAGACTTACGCTGGTGCAAACTGATCTGGATCCAACGTCGTCTAAAAATACACGAGAATCCTTTCTCCAGAGTCGCGTTCTTTAGAAAGAGATTTTTTGAGATATATTGAGATTTCTTTTATGTTTTAGGATATAGTGTTCTTTAGAGCAATACTTTTAAAACGCTCAATGGGAGGCGTCATTACTCTATACTTCGTGCGGAACCCCCCGGTCAACTCTGTAGAAACAATATTAGAGAGAATTGACCGAGTTCTTCGGAATGCTCTTTGGTACCATTGTAATGCTCCATACTTCATACAAATGACGTCACGATGACGTCATTTGTATAAAGTATGAAGCATTTGGAACATATAGGTCAGAATCTAGTTCTGAAAAACGGTTTATCTAAAACATCATAAGAAGTATCATTCTAAAGAACGCGCCTCTAATCTCGACTTATATGATTGTGATATTCACGAACAGATATTAAGATCTTGTGTGATTTTGCAAGTATTGTGATATAGGATAAAGACTTAACATGATTTTGGCAAGATTGTAATTAATTTTCTGTGCGTATCTTATCATAAGATTTTGTATGGTTTTTCACGCCAAAACCATGTATTGAATGAGAAAAGGTTAATCGTTGATAGAAGTCAATGTCCTTCGATTTCCAAGAAAACGTCAAACCATTCCATGTCCCTGTGGATCATACACCTTCAGAGACAATTATATTTGTAGAAAATTACAGAACTGTTTTTCTTAAACATCAAATCCCATAGCAATCGGTCCATTCGACATCTTAATTACCATTTGCAGAAGGGATAGACGAAATTCTAGAGATTGAGACAAAATTTCTTGTATTGTTATCTTCTAATTATTGTAAAGACAGGCATCTGTCCAGTGTACGACAATGAGAAAAAGGAGTTACCCGCGGCGTAAATACCATCACCATTTGATCTCATTTGAGACCAAAATAGAATCATTAAATGACTTAAGGTTTGGCAGGCCTATCTTCAAAAACATCTTTGCAAGTCGAGGTTTCTACCTCAACTTTGTTCCTTATGAACTTCCTGATCTTCAACTTGGGCGTGGGATGCTTTTACTATCTATCTATCTATATATACAGCCTAACTACCCTTTCGGGTATTACTGGCAGGTGTTACTTGCGAAGATATCTTTAAAGTTGCTCTTTGGGTTATGAAGGTGTAAATAGAGACGGTAAAGACGTAGATGCTAGAAATACGAAAGCACAAAAGATCGTATATCCTTGTAGGCCAAACAATTAAATTTATATTTGTATGAATTTGTGAAACTTGTTTCTCAAAAGTTAACTCTCGTAGCAATTGGTCAGTCCATTTGATACCTAAATCCTTTCCCAAACACTAACAAAATGTGTTTGTGAAACACGATTGCCCACGAAATGGTTAAGATTTCGTGTTAATGAATGACCTTTAGGAAAGTCATATTGCATGAAACAGATATTTATAACTTGGTTACATACTAAATTTGAGCTTTGTATGTCCAATACTTTGTAGAAAAGGCCAATGTTAAGTTTTCAGACAGACAGGCGGACGGACAGACAGACGGACACGAGTAAAACAATATACCCCCGATCTTTCAATAGGGGGGGGGGATAAAACAGTCTTTGCCTCTTCTCCAGAACACTTCATATCAATTACGTTAAAGTGACATTTCACAATTATTTTTACGTAAATTTTACTTTTATTCTATTTGAAAGAGCATGTTTTCTTATGAAAATTCTGAAAATTTCAAGCCAAAATATTGAACCGTTTACGAGAAATTGATATTTTCGTGCTAAAATTAAACAAATTGTTGTGGGTAACAGTTCAGATTTATATAGAATTTGTCATTTCTGTCTCAACTTTAAAGGCGTATTTTTCGCTTATAAATAACAACTTCAAAAAACCTATAGCATTTCTACGCATTAGAATAAACAATCTTTGCATCAAGACATACTTTTAAAAAATGAAATAAATGTGAAATGTTAAATTCTGGTTCAATGTCCCTTCAGCGATTCCTCCAGTTATCACAAAAACGTCTTGACATAATCATATTTGTATATATCTCTGTGGACTAAACAACTTCTGCGACAATTATACTGGTAGAAAATTGTGGAACCTTTTTGCCGAATTATCAACTCCCATAGCGATTGGTCCATTCCACATCTTAATGACCCCGTGCACTAGGGATAGAGCAGAATTGTAGAGTAAAAAAATATTCTTTGTTACAGCTGTCTCTGACGACGCCATTGGCTTTGTGTTATTGACAAGCAACAGATCAGTGTGTGAAAATAAGAGAGACGAGTTGCCTGTGGCATGCGCTATAATAATACTGAATCTATATTGGTCTGAAATAAGAAATATGGGCTTATTTATCTTAACCCTTTCCCAAACGTCAAGGATTAAAACAGTTCTAATTTGAAATAGCCTATGCTGCGGATGACAAAATGGATATAGACAAAAGATAGTACAAAGACAAACTAGCAAAGGTTTTAATTGAAAAAAAAGAAAATGTTGCTTATTAGACTCTTCATCTCGTTTTTCTTAATCTATTTTTCAACCATTCTGTATTAGAAACATCAAAACAACGACTTGTTTGTAAATTATTTTGTAAATATGAAAATGGCAAAACTAAATTCTTGAAAAGAGCTTACCGGGTGTGTTAACGTAGAAGTAAAAAGTAAGTTAAAGACATTTTTTAAAGAAAGTGTACGAGGGGCGTTCAATTAATTTTGGAACTGGAGTTCTATAAGCCATAGTTATGTCGCAATTCAATTCTTAGTTTCTTCAATCCTTTGAAGTAATCCTCTTTGACAACCACACACTTCTGAAGTTTTGAGATCCATTACTTATATGCCAATAAATGGGCCTCTTTTGGAACACCCCGCGGACACTGGTAAATTGCACTGTGTATGCAATATGAAAGCCTATACCGACGACCAAATGATTTTTCGTCATCATGGGGAACACAAAAAAACCACAAGGGCTTAAGCTCGGCTATAAGGGTGGATGAACACAATGTACAGGATGTGTCTCTTTTCGTGATATTCCTTTTCTTTCGCCTACATACATTTCTTGTATGAATGACCGGCGATAGTGGTACTATTTGAAACAGTAATTTGAACAATACATCCGTTACATTTGAAAATTACCGCATACAAAACTTTTGCCGCGCATTTAATTTTTTTGGCTATTACGGGACTTGCCTGGTCTTTACGCAACCATTGCCTTATTAATGACAAGCCATTGGTGCTCATAATAGTAGATTATTGTTCAATCATATGTATAACGCTCAGAAAGCCCACATTGGTTGAATTTATTGCATTATTTCAAAATATATTTTGCCACCTTTACACGGGTGGCTCTCTGTACTTTAGGCAGCAGGTGGGGGACCCAATGGGCATAAACCTGTCTGTGTTTCAACCCTTTCGTCAAAATCGTATAACATGTCCCCGATGAAAACCCAACTTTATCTGCTATTTCTTGCACTTTGAACCATAAGTCTTGTTCGGTCATGTCGGAATCTAAAGCAACATTGGCTTTGGTACTAGTTCTACCCGGGTTGCCTGAGAGGGGGCATCATTCAGGCCAGTTTTACCATTTTTGATTTTATTAACTTCCTGAAAACTGACGCATGTTCAACGTTCGAACGTCCATAAATCTGATATAGTTCATTATATACTCATGATGCAGATGTGTCAAAGCCTATGCGACCTTTAATATAAACCCGTGCATCCTACTTCAGTTCGTTTTCCATTTTGCGCACAGCGCAATAGCCTGTGTATATGACTGAACCAACTTAAAAGTTCAATATTTTTTGAAAAAGTGAACGAATTTGTCTGATATTTTGACCAGGTATAGACAGTTATTTTGCCGTCAAATGGCCGCAAGCACCACTAGTTCTATAGAACCACGAGGTGGCCCATTAGTACCACTTTTAATTGAACGCCCCTTGTATAGTGGTATTTGCACAGGCAACGGAATTAACCCTATTAAAACAGATTGTTTTTACGTACTTCCGTAATCAAAAACGCATGAGAAAATGTCGAGACAAGAGTAGAAAATGCTGATGTCAGTTTCTTCTCCTTGTGTCACAATAGTTCTGTATTGTATATAAATCATATCTTTAAGATAAAACACCGGTAATGTGGCCATTTTGAAATTCATAATACATCGGATTCTTTCGAGCGTCGTCGTTACGTATCCTAAGTTATTCGGACGCGGTCATAAACATTCGGCGGGGAAATGTTCCAGCGCCAAAAGTTTTCGACGTCGCCCGAATAATTCCGACGTCTCGCGAATCTCATTAGGGTTAGACTGCCTTAAAAACAATCCATATACCGCCTGTAGATTCTTTCAAATTGGACCACACTTGAATTTTGTCATCTGGGAAATTTTAAAGAAAATGTGGCGTATATTTATATAGACGATGTTATAAACAATAATAGACCAGACGATTATCAGGGTTATTGCACGTTTTCAATTAATCCCTTTCCAAAAAAAGTCCTGATTTTTCACTTAGCAAGACGACTTCTGATTGACTACAAATACACCCACCCCATGAAAACGTGTTATAGGTCAAAAGATTCTTCATTTGGAATATGGGAATGAATTTAAACAAAGCCCAATTGTGACATTGACCTTTGACCTACTTGACCAAAAACAATACGGCAACTCCTTTGGTCAAGGGCAACAACTGTGTTTCATGATCCTATGTCAGACGGTTCTTGAGTAATAGCACAGAAATATAGGTTGGTGTATAATGAGAAAATACCGCAAACCAGTATTGTCTCCTTTTCGTTTACGCTTTCCATACAATAATGCTTAATATCATTGTTGTCTGCCTTTGATTTTCGACAGATCGAACATTATGTCGTATGTGAGCGGGTTACTGAAAGTTTTATCAATCTAGATGCTGGGTTATTGCACATTTTCAATTTACGTTCACCGAGATAACATCACTGATTTACGATCCTAATTTTCTGTGAAGTCGTTAAAAAAATCTTTCCTGAAATGAACAGACTACTCGTATAATTAATGAATGAACAAACATCTTTGGGTTTGTTTTTATTAAAACGACATATTCTAGAATGTCAATCATTCAATCAGGTAAAAGAAATTCATGAAAAATCGAATGGATTGAAAATATCCTATGGATTGGTCAATCTGTCTGTGTCTAAGGAAATTTCGAATGAAGTACATTTAGTCCTCCTAAATCAAGTCTGTATATAAAAGACTAGGAAAAACTTTCTGTACGAGGCTTAAAAGTGGTTCCAGGGAGGACAACTTGTTACAAGCAAGAGACAATGCTTAAACGATGAAGCAATGTCCCCTTAATCACTTAAGCCCTGACACTCTGTTCGCATCAATTGTGAAGTAGGTCTAAGTAGGTCAAAGGTCAACTAGGTGCAAAAAATAAATGATATATGGGGTATAGTTAAACAATCCGCTATAACTCCTTTGATTACGGGTTTAGAATAACATGGTTGGTATCATAATGAAGCTTAGACATTGATCTATATTTTGCAGTATAAATATGCAAATTAGCTAATTTACATATGCATTATTCTGAAGATTTAATTGAATTTTTTGACAATTTTTCGTCATTTTTAGAGTGTAGTTCGAACGAAAGCTATAGCTCACTAAGTTGGTGGTGTATATTTACAAATGTGTTACCAAAATAAAGCCTAGAAATCGAATCTCAAGTAAAGTTATGCAAAACATCCGGTAAAGTGAACCTTTTTCCAAACAGCCTCGCATTTTGGATTCAACTTTTTTTATCACCTACGCACGTTTGTCTACACATTTATTAACCATTTTCCAAACGATGACGCCTTGTACTCGCTTCATAGAAAATGCTTTAAAAACATCGAATAAAGAATGGGACAATTTGTAAATCGGCATACTGTCCTTTTGTCGCAATATTTTCTATGCTATATTACACACATAATATTATATTTTTATCACCGCCGTATTCTATCGTACACACCAACTTTCAATTTGAAATTTTCTATGTTTTACTGTTTTGCAAGAGAATAGATATAATATGTTCAAAGAATACAAAAAGAGTTCACAGAAAAAAAATGTTAAAGGGTTTGGACCCGCGACGTACGAAGCTGTAGTCAACTCACTAAGGCTGACTTCGATTGGGACCATTGCTCAAGCCATTGGGATCCAGCGCGGTTCTGTCTACTGAATTCTTCCCCGAGTCAGCCAATAAAAATCTTTGTTTACCTCGACACTGATTGGTCCACTGTTATCCGAGGAGTTCCGAATGACGTAATGGCTCGGATGGCCGGACTACACTTTTTCCGGTGGTCGGACTATATAGCTCGCACCATTGCTGTTCGATTGGAGCTATAGCTACGGAAATGACGTCAATAACCCGCAGTATTGGTGTTCGATTGGGGCGATTGCCAACGATGGCGCGAGCCATAGTACCAGTCGAAGTCGGCCGACGGGTTTGGATGGTATTCTCTAAGTAGTCTGGTTCCTTGTCTTACTATGAACGTTTGTACGTCATGTACACTCTAAAAATGGCCACCGCCTGTGCAGCGATTTCACTACAAAGGTAGAGAGCAAAGTTTGTTAATTTTGACTCAGTAAGAACGAGTAAAACTAGTTGTTACTGCTAGTGTTAAAATATACCTAAAACTAGCTACTTCATAAATGTCATATCTTTGCTCTCAAAATTTACAAACATGGCTCTTTTACCTTTGAAGCGAAATAACCATACAGGAGGTTGCAATGGTTACTGTGTGCCTGGCCCAATAACGCAGCACTAGGGGTAGGTAAACCAGGCTATACTTTCATGTGCATCCCTAGCATCAAAGATATCATATTTAATCATCTTAAGAAATGACATTCTTTAAAAAGAATTAGAGAATGAATTGTACATTAAAAAAGAATCCAAAATTTTCAATGACTATTGCCCAAATGTAGAACCTTATATTCAAACATGGACAGTTCTGGTTCTACTCAATTTCTCAGCGATGCCCAATCTACAGTGCTGACAGCACTTTGATTGTTGGAAAGCGACGATATGCTGGACAGGTAGACTTTTTACACATGCTCAGGTAGTAAATACACTGGTGGTGAACTAAAACAATTTTCGCTACAACAAGGTATAGATATTTTGCGCTTAAATGTGAGTTTATAGATTTTTTTCTAATGACAACGAACTTGTTCTAATCAAAGTACTGAAAGTACTTTTTGGAAGCAAATTTGTCAATAATGTAGAGTATTTCGATTAGGTACTTTGATTATTCATTTAAATACCTTGAATACTTTGATTCGTAGAGTACTTTGATTAGGTACTTTGATTATCCAGAATACCTTGAATACTTTGTTTCTATGCTGGAGTTGTATCTATTTTTAGCACAACTTCATATATATTAATCGTTTGTGTAAGCTTTGAATATATTTCATAGTTCAGTAAACTTGACTGACCCAGTTACAAAGAAGGCCATTGGACTGATCATTGAACCATTATAAAGCAAATTACTACGTCGATCTTTTCTTCTCTGAGAGACATGATTAATTAAAAGTTTCATTTTCAGTCACACAATTCAATATTTACTTATAACTTCAGACTTACATACTGAATATTCGAATGACTGTTACCTCATTAATCTTTGTTTTTGAAAGAACTATTTATAGTGAGGAGGACCGGAAGATGTTGTGTGGTATGCAGAAAATTGTAAAGTGCGGAGACAGATGGCTGCAAAGAGAAGCAAATTTTGCAAAATTTGCTTCCAAAAACAGACCGGGTTTACCGTTTTGTATTGACAAACTGTCGGTGTTTTTATAAAATCTCGTAACTACGGCTTCGATAAAGCCGTAGTTACGATATTTTATAACAACAACGACGGAACACATTGATCGCGAAAAAACGTCCCTCGCTTTGGCCGAGTTCACAACCAGTGAAATAGGCTGGGCGTGCTCTTCACGTCGATACCAGTTCCTTATACAGTTATCATTCATTGCCTGAGAGGTACTAAAAGAACTTTTCTGAGTAGTACACTTGTTAACAATTATTGAGGGATATTTGACCTGGAACTATTCAAAGTATCTTGACCTATACTTAGATGGCGTGTCTGTGAATGACAGTTTGATTTGTTGAAGACATCATCTAATGGTACAAGAGATAGCGTATATGTCATGTGTAACTTTCAGAAAAGCTTGTTGTATCGCGCCTATGGCGCGATACATATTGTGGTATACATATTCTAATTTTAGAAATTACGTCATGAGGGATAATTATTTGTACTTGAAAGTCGTATATATAACCTACACATAAACTGTTTACACGGTATAATTTTTCAAGCAGTACTATAAGTATACATTGAAGTTGGTTTAATCTCAGACCACGCTGAAAATTCGTGTAAACGAAATTCTAGTATAGTTTTATACTTTGCATAGCAATGGAAAGTCACTACTTCCGGTTTGCCCATGGTGGACATGTATTTTTCCTATCCGTTTAAATGCAACGCATTTATGCATACCATTTCGGGTTGGACTAAAACACGCAATGGACCTGTTTTTGGCGCAAAGGACGCAAAGGACATGAAGGTGACGCAAATGAGAAATATCAGTCCAAACTCCTTAATCATGATTTTTTTTATCGCATTAGATTGTTATATTCGTGTATTTTACGATTAAATCTAGTCAGTAATCTTTGTTTTGGGACATAAAGTGTCTGATTTTTGTGTTGAATCCGATTTAATAGGCTACTCACGGACGAAAAGGAGCTGGCTGCGGCGCAAAGGAGATTCATATAAGCCCAAACTCCTTTATCATTATTTTTTATCGCATTTAAATTGTATTTTTCACGTATTTTAAGATCATATCTAATCCATAATGTTTATTTTTTTGACAAAAGGTGTCTGTTTTCTGTATAAATTCCGATTTTCATATGCTAATCACAGGCGAGAAGGAGCTGGGTGGCGCAAAGGAGATTTGTATCTGTATAAACTTTTTAATCATAGATTTTCGTCACAATTGATTGTAATATTTATGTATTATTAGACCATAGCTATTCAATAATAATTATGTATTCTTTAGAAAAAAGTGTCTGTTTGTTTTATTAATTCCGATTTTCATAGGCTATACTCACGGGCGAAAAGGAGCTTGCGGTGGCGCAAAGGAGATTCAAATCAGCATAAACTCCTAAATCATGAATTTTTATTGCATTAAATTGCTATATTCATGTATTGTAAGATCATATCTAATCAATAATGTTTATGTTAGAACATAAAGTGTCTGGTTTTTGTATTAATTCCGATTTTCATAGGCTATACTCACGTGCGAAAATGAGCTTGCGGTGGAGCAAAGGAGATTCATATCAGCCCAAACTTCTTAATTTTGAATTTTCATCGCATCAAATTTTTTTAGCCCAACCGTACCATTTCGAATCGCAATAAGAAATCAAAGAACGAGAAGTACCTTACTATTGAATGACCACTACATGTTGAATTTGGACTGGTCAACTTGCATTGTTACAAGGGATCGTATTATCTGACTAGATATGTATATTGCTAGTAGAACAAATGGGTTTTCTCAAGCGTTTTTCAAAATTGCATTACAATGTGAATTCCTACTTTCGGTTTGCCCATGGCCTATCCGATTCACTGCATCGCTTCCTAAAAAATCAAAGCACGAAAAAGACTTACCCGGTAAGTATTGAATGAACACTGCATGTACAATTATGGATGATTCGATTCCATAATTTCAAGGGATCGTCTGAACTAAATAGGCATGTGTATAACTAGTAGAACAAATAGGTTTTCTCATTTTTTTTCTAAAAATTACAAACTGTTAGGGGTTTTCACATAAAAGAACAACCCAATTTTAATGTCTCAACAGTTTTTGACTGGATGGATTTCAAAACCGTTCAAAAGAATACTTTATGCGCAATCAATTCGCCGCCACAATCAAAACTTTAGTCCTGTACTTTTTGTTACACTCTAGTAAATCTCCTCGTATGTGTCGCTCGTTCTTTGTGTTTTTTTGTGTGTGATAAGTACAAATATAGGTCCCGATTTATGACCTGGCAGAGATGATCTGCCGGGTGAATTATTGCGACATATTCATGGTATTGCTTGTATTGTGTTACAGCTTAAATCCTAAACATTAGCGGCTGGTAGTTGTCACTTTATTTGGCATTTCTGTATTTATCTTTTTTACATTTAATTTATTGCAAAAGTAATAAGGATCATATCCGTGGCATTGTGGCTGTAGTGCGTTCGTTCATCTATGTCTGTTATCATAAACGTTTCCTATTCCTGCTGTTATCAAAGCATTTTTAGATTCCATAGACTAAGATTAGCGTGCACTCTGATCTATTCAACACAGTCTGTTCTCTATTGAATGATTATACGAAGAACAAATAAGCTATAGTGGTCAAAATGTTCCGGTTTGGAAAATTTACTTGATACGATTTTTATATTCAGAAGGCTAATGGATAAACAAGTACTTTTTTCTATTTAATTAAAGTATTTTACCTATTCTGACCAAAGGCTAGCGGGGCTTATGCCACGGTCCTGTTTCCGGCGTGCGTTCATGTGAAAACTTCTCCAAAATTACTAGGCCAGTTTCAATCAAGATTCAAACAGGAATCTTCTAACATAGGAATCTAACAGGAATCTTCCTTGCATGGAGCCTTTCGAATTGTTTTTGTTTTCTTTTCTTTTCTTTTTTTTTTTCGAAAAATATTTTCATAGTGAACTGTGGTTACTATGGTGCACTTTCAATTTATTTGTGTGTGTCTTTTTTTCCTTCTTTTTTTTCCAAAGAATAATTTCACGGAGAAACGATTCAGGACCATCTTGGTCCTAATTCCTTGCTGAAATATTCGGTTTCTTTTCTTGTTTAAGTTAATTGTAATCCCCATTTATTCAACTGCAACATTTAACACTTTTGTATTTGCTTACTTCCCCTCCTATGTTGTTTGATTAATGTATAATCTGGCTGAACACATAAAAATAGACTAGATCTAGCACTAGCATATGCAGACATGCAATCCTGTTTCGGTTTTCACAGCATGTTGACTTAACCAGACACTTGTACCATTCAGTACTTTGGTATAATTTTTTAAGCGCGATACAATTCATTTTGCTGTACATTACAGCAATTTTTTACTTGTTAATTGTGACTTCAATAGATACAGAGCAAACCTATATTAACAGAAATGTTCCAATGTCTTGTGAATCTTAAAATAGCAACTTAATGGATAGACTCTCTAAAAATGAAGGTCATATATAGAAACATCGTTGACTTTTATTAATTCACTGTATCTTGGCCCATTTACATGTGATTTACCTTATTGTAAAAATGACAAATTGTTCCATTCTAGAAGCCATTTGACAAACCTAGACCTAGAGGTATTTTGTATATCTAAAGGACAAGATTTTAGATATCTGATTATTCATTATTACCCTCCTCGATGAAAAAATAGTAAAACGCTCCCGGTTAATCGTATTTTAGCTCTTTCTTAATATTTGTCTCTCGGTCATCACGAAAACACGGAACCTACCGAAACAATGTCCTTCTTATTTAAACCGCCGCACATACTTGTTTTATTTTTCATAGTTTACTATTGATCATTATGGATTTTTGTGTTAGGAAAATAAGCCCAAATTTTGTCCTTGAAAAATGTTATTAAACAATAAGTATAGAAGCGTTCAATTGTGTTCCAGAAACATTTTCTCTTGGTTTAAAATTTCCCCTTCTGAGGTCTAATAATAAAAGATCGATGTTAGAATATTCATATAAAATATTTCTCACTTGTTATCTTTTCGTTATTCCATAGAATATGTTTCTCAAATGGAATTTTTATGGACGTAAATTGTCAATTTTCTGTTCTATATAATACTTGAAAATTATGAACAAAATTAGTATGGATCTGAAAATAGATTTCTGATATATATGCGAATAAGAAACATTAATTCTAAAAAAGAAATGTTGGGAACTGCGAATTGCAATTTTTCATCTGCTTATATAAGTCAATTATATTTCTGGTTGAGACTGTCTGATAAATAATTTCTCTTCTCAGACTAGAAAATTGTAATCGTTATTCTTACTTATGCTGTAAACCTCTCAGGGGAGTTATGAAATGGTCAATTCATGGCCAGTGGCACTAGATCATAATAACGACACTGTGCGGATCATGTAAAATATTTTGTACTTTTTCTATTTATTATATCATTACTATATAGACTAGTCCAGTCACGATATTCTGGCACATGTTATCCCTTTAGACTATTCCAAATTCAAAGATAACGCAGACGACAATTTTAAGTGAATGAAATTTTGCATTTTTTTGGTCTTATTACGTAGAAAACATTGTTGGAAATGAAGAAATTGCTTGTCACAAGCAATTTCTTCATTTTCCACAATGTTTTCCAAAGCCATTATCTTGTGGGGAGTCAAAAGGAGTCACTGTGTGGTAATGGGTTAATAGTATTTACTTATGTAAAAAATAGAAAAAGTGTTCGTAATCTCATATCTGAATGTGTTGGTTCGAATCTTGCAGATGTGACACACTTGCAAGATTCGAACATTACATGCAAAGTTACAGCAACTTGTTCGATATACTATTGTTTTCATATGTACGCTTTATAAACATGTGCCCTTAAATCGTAACGGAACTATAGGTATACTTGTTCTCTCGTTTTTATTCATAAACGTCTTTAATTAATTGCCTTTCAAAAGTGTGTATAGTAATAAAAGTACATATGTATACATATAACTCTGTCGTTTCGTCTGTTCATGGTTAAAATAACATTGAATAAAAGTTCACAAAAAGTGATTTGTCTCACGTTAAATGCGATAAATCTTACACGAATATTAACATTTCATGTATAATACAGTCACGATATTATGGCACATGTATACATTTTTACCTGTGTAACAAGAGCTGTCCGAAGACAGCACGCTCGACTTTCTAAGTTGCTTAGTATAAAGGGGGCATAACTCCAAATATAGTGGAGCTAGGGTCATGGGCCCTGGTAGTAAGGTAGAGGGTGTGATGGTGAATAAGTATTCCAAGTTTGGGTTGAATCCCTTTGATAGTATGGAAGTAATTGATGTTTGAAAAAACTTTAACCTTTGTTGCAACACCGACGCCGACGCCAACGCCGACGCCCGGGTGACAGTATTAGCTCTCATTTTCTTCGAAAAGTCGAGCTAAAAATGGGAATGGCGTTCATAATTTTAATACATTTTCCATACATTGGTTCTAACCTTGCAGGTGCCTTACACCTGCAAGATTCGAACCATCACATGAAAAATAAAGGTACTTTGGGAATGAATATTGTGTTGTTTACATAGGTACATATTGTTATGTGTGTCATAATAACGTCACCGGACATTTTATCACATGGTCATTACAAATTATTCTGGACTTATTACATATACAATTAATAAATTAATTTAACAGTTTAGAAATCTCTATAGAAACTCTAAAATCCATTATCAGTCAACGTAAATCTCATAGATGTTGTACGATAATTGGAAAAAAGACTGATTATCAATCTTAAATCGAACCAAAGAGATTGTAATGATGTCATTAAACCATTAATGAATCAGACATCGTTGTTCAATCTGTGTTTCCGGCAAATATAAACTAGCAATACTGCTATAAGGGACATATAAAAATTCTAATTATGGAGAAAAATCTTGTCGTTCTATAGAAAAATCCATTTTTGGTATATTTGTTTCTAGACGTTACCAATCATATCCTGTGGTTGCTATTAAATAATATGTTTGTGTAAATAACCGAAAACAGCAATTTAAAGCATGGCTTAGCGCTAACCAAATTTTATACAATCGGGCCTTGCAACAGGAAATAAAACCTGGAGAGATTTTTCATTTTCATCATGTATGTTGAAATCCAATATTTTCAAAAATACCAAAGACCTACAACAAAAGAGGGTTTTCGGGCTGATATATCGCAAGACTCTTGATAATTGTCAATATTTTCAAAAGTCGGGACCGAATCATTTATAGAAAGATGCAATACGAAATGAACTAATGAAAAAAAAGCGTTCATGTAATTTGTATGATGAACAAAATGTCTTATGTGTATTTTAAAGTTGAAAATGCCTTATGTGTATATTCAGATTTTTTTGATAAGTCATGGGTTCCTTTTCATTCTATCTTTTACACGATTACTACTATCTTTTTTTATCATTGTTCCATTAGTATTCTGGCGAATCTTGTTGACCTATATAATTTGTTGTAACTGTAAATGACGACATTTACTGTATAATTCAACAACACATCAATGTTTTATCAGAGATACCGTATATCTCAAGGGAAACATTCTGCTTATTGTCGATTATCTTCTAAAAGAACGTAACAACAATTTAAAACAAGCTGTAGTTACGAGGTTTTTTACGTATACTATCCATCACTAGATACCAAACATTGGAACATTTGCAATTTAAATGCCGTGGCATGATTGTCACATGTCTGCTATATAGGGTAAGGAGGGGCAAAACGCCCCCCTTAAGGAAAGAGCGCTGTAGCACAAAACAAACAAAGTATACTGAGCAAAAATGAAAACTTTACACCTACATTGCTTGTCATATTTCTTCCAAATACAACAAGTAAATAAATCAAATGAATGTGCTTCGCATTGTTCATTGACTTGATTTGCCAAACACTAAACGTTTTGTTGATCATAATCCCAGGGATGAAAAACGGATCCTTTAAGTGTGACAGGGGTCCGTTTTTTCAGGTGTACAATTTTAACAGAATTTTACAAAATTTAAACCCTCAAAAATCCGAGCAGAAGAACTCAAGCCATGTCAGACTTTACGGAATGGTAGTCTTACAAGTTATCAGTCAGAAAATGTAAAGAAGCTTGCATAACACTGTTTGAGCTTTTAAAAAAATGATGTTTGAAAAGCAGAATTTTCATTATGTTGCAAAGCTTGAAAGTTTTACAATGCAATCTCCATAGGAAATTGAAATCGCTATTGCTTGAACATCTGGGAAAAATCCTAGTCGAAAAAAAGGTTCAAAAATCCCCTGTAAAGCCTGCATGATGTTTTTTAAAAAAAATCAATCGAAACCCGTGATAAATTTGTGACTATCAAACATTTAAAAATTCCCTATTTGTTTATGTAAAAGGGAGGTAATTCACAAAATTGACAGATTAGACCCTTATTTAAGAGCTTGCTACTAGTGATAAGAAAGATTTTTTGTGTTTTTTTGGCAACCCAGATACGGCAAATTCCGGAAAAATAATGAATCGTTTCCTGCGCATGCGCATATGTGACATTAGATGTAATTAGGTCTAAACGCATTAAGGGACGTAACTCTGACATTAAAGGACACAAGGCAATGAGATTTCGACAAAACGATTGCTGAAAGCCTGGGAAATAACGTCAAAATATATTTCAGGCTTTTTGTTCGATAGTTTTCCAGAAACAAGAAATCTTGAAGTGTAAAGTTTTCATTTTTGTTCAGTATATAATGTAAATGTTTCAACGTGAAATTAAACTTTGCCCTTTGTCACAAATGTCTGTACACAAAACAGCTTTGTCATTTGATATAAAAAATGACTGTCGTTAAAACAATTTTTATCGAAATTTGGCCTTTTTGCCCCACCCTCGGGGCAAAACGCCTTTGGAGGTGGGGCATGAAGCCCACCACTGGGCTTTATGCCCCATATGAAAAATAAAAAAAATATTTTGAAAATACCTGGGGGAAAATAGGAATATAATTAGTTTGTAATTAATATACTAGGAAAAATATATTTTGGATGGGTTTTATCATATTTTCAACATTTTTCATCAAGCGTAAAGGCTAGATTTGGGCATAATTTACTTGTCTATAAAAGTGGTTACGTGTTACTGTCCTTTGTCTGCAGCATCTTCATATCAGTCAAATTAAAACATACTGATGTTATGTTCTTTATAAGGCCCCTTTAAAGTAGATTAAATGGTCTTATTGTCTCATTTTAACACAAAATCGACGTTTCATGGGCGTTTTGCCCCACATGGATCCATCAGGTGACATAAAAGTTTGATATATTCGCGAAAAGTTGGTCTTTTTTGCCAGTTTTTCTTTTGTAGACAACGAAATGTAAATGGATTTCGTCATATGTACCAACCTTAGTCATTCTTTGAGTTTAAAGGAAAATTTTAGTACTTCTGAATACCTACTTATCCATACAAGGGGCAAAACGCCCACTATTTAGCCCTTGGAAGGGGCAAAACGCCCAGTCGTGGCGTTTTGCCCCAAAGCAGCATAGGCGTTTTGCCCCAAAGGGGTTGGGTGATTTAATTTGGCCAGAGAAAAAAATGTGTTGATATTTTTTTCTTTTTATCTTTTTGTGTAGGCGACAAATTGGACATATAAATATAAAATGCATTTTGGTTGAATGAATACTCGGACTGAAATAAGATACACAAGAAAACCCATTACCCAAATATTAGATCAAACCTATGTAAAATAAACAATTAATCGCTTACTGATAATTGAATGACGTTTAGATGTAAAAATTTCATGGGCATATTTCTAAAAGAATACTTCAAGTGTAAAATCAAGACAAATATCAATTGACATAATGAGTGACGAAATAATAGGGGTGGGCGTTTGACCCCACCTGGGCGTTTTGCCCCTCCTTACCCTAAATATGTTTTGCAAAACCCTCTATTGTGAGAAAATGGCCTCGCATGGGTTTTCCTGGAGGACAAAAGCTCGGACAGCATGTGTCCGAGAACCGGACCGTAAATTGGGGTTTATCGTGTCAAGAACAAGGGTAGCGAGATTTTTTTTACATGAAAAGACTAAACTGGAGCGCCGTATTGAGAGACAGCAAATGCTATGATTTGAAAGAGCGGGATTACTATTATCGCTTGCATCTTGTATTCAGACCGTGTGTGGCCGTTTGAATGCGAGAATCATAAAATCCTGCATAGTTCTACACAAAAGGAATCGATTGGGTATTTCAAGAAATGTACCAGTGGCATTGAAGAGAGAAAACTACGATTGAAGTCTTGGGGTGGCATACGATTGTCCTATATCGTAAAATGGCGTATGACCCAATAACATTACGATTATACCGGTATAGATAGACAACGACCTGTGAATGATCAAAGTTCAGCGAGTCTAAATTGACGGGGGAAGAGGGATTTCGAGTTATAAAAATATGTGACTCGAACCCGTCTCCCTGTAATAAATCTACGACGTATTATCTGGATACAGCTACTGAACTCACACGGCATCGTGGACAGCACGCAATACCTGTCATTGTTCGCTTTTATTCAATGGAAAATAGGCAATCCTCCCTATTTACACGTATTGGAATATACCGTAACCTTTCGTCGCGGCTCACGTCTCTATGTCCATTATATCTGGTTTAGTATGTAATGGATGGACTATGATCGTGCTGAACCCTTTCCCAAACGAAAAAGAATTAGGGTTGTCCTATTTGAAAGCCGTTTCTCAAACAACAAAATACCCCTATGTCTAAAACGATAAGATTTATGCAAAATATTGCACAGAAAATATTGAGGCAAAAGGGGAACTGCTGGTTATCAGCAGTTTCTTCTTTTGTTTCAATGTTTTCCCAAGCCTATTCTAGTAAGGACGTCAAAACCAGGTCTTGTTTGGGACAGGGTCAAGTCATTATAGTAATGATAGCCGGCGACAATATATATCACCTCTCCGTTTATTTGTCAGGTCATTTCGGGAATAACCCAGATGGCCAACTGTAATAGAGTTTTTTGTGTCATATCGTCGTTTTGTTCAACAAAATCTTCATAACTGCAGCTTGTTTTATCGTACATCTCTGGGGCAACATTCCAGGTATCGTCGATTTTCTTTAAAAGGAAAATAGTAACAAAAGTTTTAAACAAACTATAGGTCTACCTTTTAAAGGTATTTCAACCATTTTTAGATATCAAGCATTTCGTGCGACATCGGGCGCCAACCGTGGCAAATGTTTACTCTGGTGCATAACTATAAACAGCTTGTTGGGGTTTGCCATTGTATACTCCTAGGAGTCGTTTTCGAAATTCACAGGTTTTCTTGTCCACGTGTGATAAATTACACACTTAAGTAATAAAACAAATATTTATGTTTAAAATGAGTATATACCTATGCAATTGTGCTGATTAAGCATAAAAATATAGCATGTTGAATGGTCTAATGAGATATTTTACATGTTATATGGCCTGAAATGTGTAAATTTGCTCTGTCCCATTGCCACCCTCATTGGTTTTGACCCGCAAAGATAACTACTTTTAACCGTACTTGAAACACTATTTTGCATTACTTTGCTTGACAATATGTAAGATTACACTATAAGAATACCAATTCCCCAAATTATATTATGTGAATGGTATAAATATCATCATTTATCATTGTCCCACAGATTGTTGTCTTTGGTGTTCCAATGTCTAAAAGATCAGATAAATGCAATTTTGATTAGACGTAGACACAAATCATCTACTTCCTTTTGAAAAGCTACCCTTGGTTCTTACATTACAGTTTATAGAGGAATGATTTATTTTGTGTCTTGCAAATGAATTGAATAAGAAGGCGATTAAATCTTGCAGTACTTTTTTCTTTGTCTTTGGGATGACACACTTTATCATACTTTGCAAAGCACCTTTGTATTAGGTTTTTGACTGGTATATCTGACTTTAAGTACAGTAAATGCTTGCAATACTAGATTTAACAAATACCCTATTTACACGTATATTTTTGCAAAATAGTCTGAAATTGTCCTTGGTGTTCCAGTCTGAGCACTGGAACGTCAAAGTCAAAAATAAAATGGCACTGACGTATGTCATATTGCATGCTACCTTAGTGAGGCGTTTGATCTTACGTTCACGAATGTTCTGTATTTTGCCAGGGGGTATGACCCAATAACATACGGATATATATTCAAGTATGAAATAAAATAGATTCGCTATTAAACGAGAATTATTTCAGTTGTGTTGATAAAGCAATTCAACTGTAAAAATTCTCGTTTAATAGTGAATCTATTATAGATGGACTTTCGTCGTGTTAAAGTCATTATAGTAATGACCACCGGCGACAATATCTATCATCTCTCAGTTTATTTGTCAGGTTCCTTCGGGGATAAACCAGATGGTCGATTGTAATAGAATTATGGGTGTCATATTCTCTTGCAGCAGAGACAATTAGTTGGAAAGAGAAGTATTATTGCATTTTCTTCTTATTATGTTTTCTATTTCTTTTATTTCAACTGTTAGAATTGTTCATCTGTATCGTTTCTTCGTATAATTATCATCTTCGCTTTTATTCATTGCAATATAATGCATTACCAAATCTCATCAATAGTTACAATTTACAAAATTTGAATCTAGTCGAACTTCTAAAAGCATGAACATGTCCCATTCTTTTACGATGTGTTCTTCTTTAAAAAGACTATATAATATTTCTATCACGAAATTTTGTCACATTTCCACTGATTTACTGAAATGTCTATTGTGTCTG
This sequence comes from Fragum sueziense, assembly GCA_963680895.1. Lineage (NCBI taxonomy): Eukaryota > Metazoa > Mollusca > Bivalvia > Cardiida > Cardiidae > Fragum > Fragum sueziense. The sequence goes on along the minus strand of OY804595.1, from coordinate 22,991,747 downwards.
CCCTAACGATTCTTGTATTAAGTGTTTAAAAGATTTAAATACTTCACGATTTTAATAAGTTTACAATTCATCTTACCTCTCTGGTAATCAATCTTTTATACTAAACAGATTTCGCTTTCAATAAGTACATGTATTAGGGAAATCCAATTTTTCTAGGTTGTTGCCATTTAGAGAAAAAAAAAACTCCCATAGCCATTAATTCGTTCCATTAAATCTAAAAAAACGTATCAAAACGATTCTATGTGCCATTTCTAAGGAAATAGGCTAAATGTGCGACTGTCTGATGTAGAAATATTAATCTACGGTCGTTTTGACCGATAACCAGACGAGACAAGTATCAAGTCTGTGCAAATTGTTTCTTTAAACCGTAAATGAAGGTTTTTACCTTCGACATAAATATCCACATCCCACAGTCTATAAACCCCTCTAAACTTGATTATTATTTCATAAATACAGACGACTACTTTAACATATTTCCTTTAATCTACTTGACTGTTGTGATGTTTAAGTCAGAAAAGTGTTTAAACGTTATTATACATCGACAAATAATCCATTTCCAAACGGCAAACAATTAATTTTGAAGTATTTGCTCAAAAAGAAATATAGGGAAAAGGGTGGTTATCAACATTTTGTTCTTTATCTCTACTTTTTCCTAAGCTTACTCTGGTGTGAACGTAAAACCCATGTGGTGTTAGCAAAATCATTAGTCATAGATCTACTGCGTAACGGTTAGATATTAACATTGACGTTCATCACAAAGTGAACCCTACCAACAGTAGTATCAGTCACAATGGATTGCTACCTACGCCAACTGAGTTCATGACGTTAAAGAGCCATGTGAAAAAATAAGTAACGTAAAGTCAGAACATGACCCTATAAAGGTTAATATAATCGCTTATGAGATACACACAACGAGAATTTTTCGGGCGACCGAGCCTATTCGGGCGAAGTCGTAAACATTCGGCAGTGGAACGTTTCACCGCCAAATGTTTACGTCGTCGCCGAAAACACTTGTATCGGTCACATTGGACTGTAACTTACGCCGACGTAATTCAAATTCCAAATGTGTAGAAATGACTTTGGTATCAAGCCATGCGGAGTAACTTGTGTGAAATTACAGTCTCCGTGTGACTATTTTAACGTAACATCTAATGACTCGACAAACACAATTGAACGTTCAGATTCTGTCCAAAATATCGATGCCTTTCAACGAAAACCTCGTAACTGCAGCTTGTTTTGAGCGACGAAATGCTGCGCATGCTCCGGTAGTGCGTGCTTGCGTATGTGCGCGTGTGCTTTTCACATAGATACCATTTCCTTAGACAATTAGATCTATGATTTATTGATTGATATGTACTAAAAGAACTTTCATGAGTAGTGCACATGTTAATATTTATTGAGACATACTTGACCTTTATTCACAGTAGTTTGACCTATACTAAGCTGTCGCGTCTGTAAATGACAGTTTGATCTTTTGAAGACATCATCTAATGTAACAAGAGAAAGCGTGTTAGGCATGTGTAACTTTCAGGAGAGCCTGTTAATTGTGAACCCAATAGAAACAGACCAAACCGAAATGTTCCAATGTCGTATGAATCTGAAATAGCAACTTAATGTATAGACTTTCTTAAAATGAGGATCATATATAGGAACATTGTTGACCTTTGGTAATTCACTGTATCCTGACCTATTTTACATGTGGTTAACCTTATTGTAAAAATGACAAATTGTCACATTCAAGAAGCCTATTGATAAACCTAGAGATATTTTGTATATCTAAATGACAATATTTTGGATATCCGATTATTACCCGCCTCGATGGAAGAAACAGCGAAACTCGCCTGGTTATTCGAATTATAACTCTTACTTAACATTATGATTTGTTTGTCGATCATCACGAAAACACGGAACCTACCGAAACAATGCCCTTCTTATTTAAACAGCCACACATACTTGTTTTATTTTTCATAGTTTACTAGATCTATTGATAATTATGGATTTTTGTTTTAGGAAAATAAGCCCAAATTTTGCTCTTGAAAAAAATATTAAACGATAAGTAAATAGATCTACAGTGCGTGGCCTTTATTATAGTACGCAACGTCACTTTACATACGTTGTAAAATCAAGAAACATGTCTACGTTTCAGGGGTTGTAACAACAAAAACAAGATCTCTAACACTTTCTTACCTTTCAATATTTTGTTATTGATCCTTTTGCCTTCACCACAGCTCTGGTTCGTTTTGGAATAGATTGATACAGGGACTTGACAAGCGCAGAATCAATGTTACCCAAAATGTCTTTCACAACACGAATGAGATCGGCCCTGTTTCTACTTCTACCAGTTACTGGCCAAACTCAGCACGTTGAGTATTACTGCCAAGGGGGTGCGCACAATGAAAAAGGAAATGAAAAGTGGGAAGTATGTACAGTTAAGATAAAAGTAAAAAAACATGAAGAGGAAATTAGTGAAAGTGTTCGGCAAGTCTGGCTTTGAAAGCTAGAACTGTGCCTGCTGTTGCTACATCAGGGGGTAGACTGTTCCACTCTTTGACTGTTCTGGGGAAGAATGGTTGTTGTCTGTATGTTGTTGATGAGAACGGTAGCTTGTAGGAATGAGGCGGTTGGTGTCTAGATTGGCGCGGGTTTGGAAGGAGTCGGTGTTCGTGACTTACTGCTACTTGTTGATTCGCTATCTTGTAGAAAAGTGTTAGGCGGCTGTCTCTTCTGCGATCTTGTAGGGTTGGCCAGTTTAAGTCTGATAGCATGTCGTTTACACTAGATCTATTTCGATAGTTATTTTTCACAAAACGGGCTGATCTTCTTTGTATCTTTTCAATTTTGTCTATATCTTTTTCTTCATATGGATCCCAAACTGATGATGAGTATTCTACTATGGGTCGTACTAGAGACATGTAGGCTACTTCTTTGACGGTTGTTGATGAGATGTATAAATTTCGTCTGGCAAAACTCAGGCTTCTGTTGGCTTTGTTTGTAATGGTGTTTATATGTTCACCCCAGTCTAAGCGTTTGTTTATGGTGAGTCCTAGGTACTTTGCAGATTCAACGTGTTGGTGGGTGTGGTTGTGTAGGATGTAATCATGTACCTTGGTTGTTTTCTTCCTAGATATAGACAGCACTTGACACATGTCTGGATGGAATGCCATTTTCCATGTCTCTTCCCATGATGCTAGTTTATCGAGGTCTTGCTGGAGGATGTTTCTGTCATTGTCATTTGATACTGTTAGATATACGATGGTGTCGTCTGCGAAAAGTCGGACTGTAGATTGTAGAGAGTGAGGTATGTCATTTATGTAGTATAAAAAGAGACTCGGGCCTAAGACTGAGCCTTGAGGTACACCGGATTTGACTGGTACATGGTCTGAATGTTCCCCTTCTAGTACAACAGACTGTGTTCTATCTTTAAGAAAGGCGCTGATCCAACGGTTGGTTTTCCCTCTGATGCCATAGTGGTTGAGTTTGTGGAGCAGTAGGCTGTGAGACACTTTATCGAAAGCTTTTGAGAAGTCCATTATTAATACATCAGTTTGTTTTCCACTTTCCATGTTTCGGGTAATGTCATCAGTGAATTCCAGTAGCTGTGTCTCGCAGGATCTACCCTTTCTGAAGCCGTGTTGGAGTTATTTTGTTATTGATCCTTTTGCCTTCACCACAGCTCTGGTTCGTTTTGGAATAGATTCATACAGGGACTTGACAAGCGCAGAATCAATGTTACCCCAATCTATCCAATCTATCCATCTAATCTCGTCTAATCGTCTTTCAAGTTCACACTTTATCGTTCGCCACAAATTTTCAATAATGTTAATGTCTGGGGATTGACTTGGCCAGGTTAGAGTTGGAATATTGTTATTTTCCTTCCAAGTGTTCGTTTGTCTAGACCGATGCACGGGGCAGTTATCCTCCTGAAGAATCCAAGGTTTTTGTACGAAAATTTTTGTAATAACAGGCCACAAATTGTCATCAAGTACTTGAATGTAAACAGAAGAATCTATATTTCCTTCAATTTCGGTCAATGTTCCTACACCATTACAAGTTATGCATCCCCCAAAACATCGCCGAGATACCTGCTCTAGGGGAGTGGTCTCCATACTGACCAACACAATCGGGTCTGTATTTTTCATCGGGTTTTCTCCATACATAAACTTTTCTATCTTGACCTAAAACAATCTTAGTCTCGTCTGAAAATATAATTTTACCCCAGTCTTCAGGAACAGTCCAATTTATCCTTTCCCTACACCATTTCACCCGAGCATCTCTATTCTTTTTGGAAATCGTCGTAGTTTTGGCAACTTTACACCTCCTATATCCTTCTTCTATCAATATACGACGGACAGTCCGAGAGGAAACACTTTTATTCTCTAAATTATCATTAAACCTGACTGTAAGATCCGACAAGCTTTGCCTTCTGTTCTTTTTGATGGACCGAAAAAGCGTACGGTCGTCACGTTCGTCTGTGTTTCTCTTCCTTCCAGATCTATTACAATATTCGGTACTTCCCCCGCTGTTTATACCTTTTAAGTAATTTCTGCACGGTGTTACAACTTCTTCCCGTTACCTGTGCGATTTTTTCTAGAGCTGAATCCGTTTCACAAAGTTTTACAATTGTTTGTTTTTCTTCGGGTGTCAAATCTTTACCTCGAGCAGACATATTTTAATGACGTCAATAATGACATCATGGTACTGACATCATCAAAATTATTGGAAAATCCAGATCCGGGAAGGTCAAGTGTTTGTGTACACAACAAATTTTATGTCAACACACTTTATGTATTGTGGAAATTAACCCGAACTTGAAGACGCGATATTTTATTTGAAATTAATTAGTGACGTTGCGTACTATAATATGGCCACGCAGTGTAGTGTTCCAGAAACAGTTTCTCCTTGGTTTAAAAATTTCTCATTCTGAGCTCTAATAATAAAAGATTAATGCTAGAATATTCATACAAAATATTTCTCTTTTGTTATCTTTTCATTATTTCATAGAATATGTTTCTCAAAGGGAATTTCTATAGACGTTAATTGTCAATTTTCTATTCCAAATTATACTTGAAAATATTGAACAAAATTAATATGGATCTGAAAAAAAGATTTCGGAAATATGCGAATTAGAAACACGGGTCTTTTTTAGGATTTCTAAAAAAGAAATGTTGGGAATTGCAAATTGCAATTTTTCATCCGTTTAAATAAGTCAATTATATTTCTGGTTTAGACTGTCTGATAAATAATGTCGCTTCTCAGACTAGAAAATTGTTGTCGTTATTCTTACTTGTGCTGTAAACCTCTCAGGGGAGTTATGAAATGGTCAACTCGTGATACATCCTAACAACGAAACAGTACAGATCATGTAATATATTTTGAATCATTTTATTGTACACGGTGTTTTTATTTCTTATATTAAATTTAGATCTATTGCTATATGCCATAGTCACGATATCATGGCACGTGTTTATGGTATTGATTCAAACCATCACAGTGAAAAATAATAGTACTTTGGGAATAAACTTTTTGTTGTTTTCATAGATACATTTTGTAACTATGTGTCATAATATCGTGACCTGACTATAGTTGTTACAAATTATTTGGTGAAAAACAATACATTTGAGCCAGGATCTGGAAAATGTCCTTTATGGGATTTGAGAACAACCTGAATCCAGACCAGCCTGTGCATACGCACAGTCTGATCAGGATCCATGCTGTCCTAAAATAGCTTCCTCGTAACTTGTAGCAATGGTAAGAGAGCACCATTGATCCTGATCAGACTGCTCCTAGGTACATGCTGATGGGGAAACATGGTTGTCTAGAATGCTTTAAGGGACGTTTTTCCAGATCCCGACTCATTTGTAATAAAAAGAATGAATTAACAGTATATGAATCTCTATGGAAACTTTAGATTCCATTAAGAGTCAACGTAAATCTCAAAGATGCTGTACGATAATTGGGAAAATACTGATTATCATTATACATCTGAACCATAAAATTGTGATGGTGTCAATAAACCATTAAAGAATGAATCTTCGTTGTTCAATCTGTGTTTCCGGGAGTCTATACTGGCAATACCGCTACAAGGGACATATAAAATTGTAATTAGGAAGAAAAACAACTTGTAGTTCAAAAGAAAAAAATCCTGATATCTTGATATGTCTTCTTCTAGGCGTTACCTAAACATATCGTGTGAGTTGCTATTTATAAAATCAGTTGTTTGTGTACATACGAAAACTCAGCCAAAACAGCCATTTAAGCATTGATTAGCGCTAACCAAATTTTATACAATTGGCCCTTTTAAAATAGGAATTAAAACCTGAACAGATTTTTCATTTTCATCACGTGTTTGGATTTCCCATATTTTTTAAAAATGCCAAAAACCTAGAACAATAGAAAATTTGCTGGCTGATGTAATAATTATCGCAAGACGCTTGATAATTATCTAATCGTCAATATTGTCAAAAGTCCGGACCGAATCATTAATATACTCAGCAAAGGAGCTAACGCATCCCTTTTTAGAATTACCCAACTTCTTTATTTCAAAGATTTAGAATTTGGCATGTGCTTATCAGACAAGTTTCTGCACAAAACCATAAAACTATTGTAAGTTTTCTCTCTTCTGTGACCGCGTCATACATAAAGGGGACTAAAACAGGTTTTTTCGGTTCGTGTAACTTGGGATCTTTTTTAATCATTTGTGTTTGACTTAATTTTACAAGCTGGTTGATTGTGTGATTTAAGAAAAACTGGATCCTTATCTTACGTAACAAGGGCTGTTCGCGGACAACTTCAATATTTCAAAACAAACTGTAGCATTCACTCTGAAATTTCTCAGGCTTCTTTCCAAATGGTGGTAGTCGGCATGTGCAAATTTTGAATGTGTTCTGTAGATTCGTTAAAAAATATTAACAAATGTCTAGGTGATGCGTTAGCAGTTTTGCTGCGTAGATAAAGGAATAATCTTAACCCTTTCCCAAACGACAAAATTTTAGGGTGGTCAATTTCAAACGCTAATGCAGCCATCAAAATAGATGTCGAAAAAGACTGGATTTGTGCAAAGTATAGCATAGAAAATATTGAGGCAAAAGGAGAAACTACAAGGAGAACAAATTGTCCCTCTAAATCTATGCTTTTTGCCAGCTTCGTAGGAGCTTTATTATTTCCACTATTAACCATGACGTAGACCCACTGTATTAGGTACAGTGTAATAGCCGGTATCAAAGGCGCCCTGGTCTCAAATTTCTTCCCATCAAGTATTTTCTTCAGTTCTAGACACAAAGTAAGTTACGTGGGGCGAGGTCTGGGCTATAAGAAGACTAAAACAGCTATTGTCATTTGTAATAGTTGATAATCGCCTCTGTAGATGCGGTGGTATGGGAGCGTGCGTAATCGTGAAGTAGAAAACAGTTTTCTTTGCTAATCTGGGACGCGTTTACTTCAGCATTTATTCTTAGATTTTTCTGAATTACTTCAGAATTGTACTTGGCAATGACAGTTTTTACCACTCGACATGAAATGAGTAACTATATATCCTCGCGAATCCCCAAAAGCAACAATGGGTGGTGAACCAGCTCATTTCCATGACTGCTTTGACTGATTTTTATCCTAAGATCGGAATTATAAACCCTTATTTAATCTTAAGTGATAAAGTAGTTCAAAAACTTTACTTGTTCGCGATTAAAATGACGAAAATGTTCTTTTGTTTTGGTTACCCTTGTTGTTCCTCTAACAAATAGCCTATGATACATAAAACACCTATCACATATAAGTGGACAGAATATTGTATTGTACAACTATCTTTGAAAATAAACTGACCACATTATTGGCAAATGGATGTAGATTCCATCAATATATACTGAGCAAAAATGAAAACTTTACACCTACATTGCTTGCCATATTACTTCTAAATGTAACAAGTAAAGAAATCAAATGAATGTGCTTGGCATTGTTCATTGACTTGGTTGTGCCAAACACTAAACGTTTTGTTGATCTTAATTACAGGGATGAAAAACGGACCCTTTACGTGTGACAGGGGTCCGTTTTTTTCAGGTGTACAATTTTAACGGAAGTTTTACAAAATTTAAACACTCAGAAATCCGAGCAGAAGAATGCAAACCTTGTCAGACTGCACGCGACGGCAGTCTTACAACCTGCCAGTCAGAAGATGTGAAGAAGCTTGCATAAGATTGTTAAAGCTTTTGAAAAAAATGATGTTTGAAAAGCAGAATTTTCATTATGTTGCAAAGCTTGAAAATTTTACAATGCATTCTCCATAGGAAATTAAAATCGCTATTGCATGGACATCTGGGAACAATCCCAGTCGAAAATAGGATTCAAAAATCCCCTGTAAGGCCTGCATGATGTCTACAAAATACCAATCGAAAAGCGTGATAGATTTGTGAATATCAAACATTTTAAATTCCCTATTTGTTTATGTAAAAGGGAGATAATTCACAAAATTGACAGATTAGACCTTTATTTTAGAGCTTGCTACAAGTGATAAGAAAGATTTTTTTGTGTTTTTTGGCAACCCGGACATGAAAAATTCCGACAAAATAGAGAATCGTTTCTTGCGCATGCGCATAAATGACGTTAGATGTACCTAGCTGTAAACGCATTAAGGGCATTAACTCTGACATTAAAGGAGACAATCAATGAAATTTCAACAAAACGATTGCTGAAGGCCTGGGAAATAACGTCAAAATATATTTCATGCTTTTACTTCGAAACTTTTCCAGAAACAAGAAATCTTGAAGTGTAAAGTTTTCATTTTTGTTCAGTATATAATGTGTTTATACAGTTGAAAATGGAGAGACAGCAGTACAAAAAGTCCAACTACTCTCCGACCGTCCCTCGTATAATTACATACGCAATACCAATTTTTCATAATATTTCGACAAAATATTTTAATGAGTACACTTTTAATTTACCTACATCCAAACGCATAAATGTAGTGTCATTTTCTTCAGATGTCGTAAATTCAGCAAATTCAGTAAATTGTTAAAATCTGATTATTCCCTGTCGTGCTTTCAAATGACCGCTATCAAAACAAATTTCCTAACACAATCTAAAACAAAAGAAAATAAGAGGCCAAATCGTTTGTACACTTCTCTCTATCCTACGCATAGCACGGCCACGCCAAAACCAGCACCAAGCTGCAGTACGGATGTTGTTAGCTGGAAAAGGTCAAAATGATGTCGCAAGAGATTGTTGGGGCAACAAATTCTCGACTGTATTCGCTTTTGGCTATCTGTTGATCACAACCAATCCAGCACGGAGCGGTCGTGCAAGAGCTATGTCGGCAAGGCAGGACCGCATCATTAGGTTAACCCCACCTACGGGATAGGTTTAGGACTGCAACGGAAGCCGCTAATAAAACGCATGGACTTCACTATATTCGAATGTTAGACCAAACTGAACGAAACAAATTATGATTTTCGACTAACATACTTTTTTATCAAATTGTTTTGACGTCCGGTGTAAAGTGTGTGTTTTCTGATTAATGGAATCAACTACAAACAAGATTGTGTGACCTTTACAAGGGGAAATGTTATTGCTTTAAATGTATTACATTTTGTTTAAATCTGATTTGATATCTTTCAAGTTTGTTTAAGAAGGACTTGAAAAGGAAGTTGCTTTTTTGTCTAGTATACTCGTATGTTGTACATGTTTGTAGTATAAAATATATGAGCCCGGATCTGGAAAAGGATCCTTTAAAGTATCTGAGAACCGGTGGATCTAGGTCAGCCTGTGCATATACGCAATCTGATAAAGATCCATGCTGATCTCTTATAGCTTCATTACGACCTGTAGCAACTGTAAGTTGGCACTTAGGGACATGCTCACCTTGAAACATAGCCATCTCCACTGCTATAAATGACTTTTTCCAGATCTTTACTCATAGGATTCATACATGAATGATACTTTAATAATAAGCTAAACCAATAAATGAACGATCCAAGAAATCATCTCTATAGAAAATCTCTATTCCAATAACGGAAAATACAACAAAATCTTAATAAAACCATAGAATTGGGGGAAATAACGTTACTTGTATTTCAAATAGAGAGTCGTAAAAAAGAATTGCTGTGAACATTGAACCGTTTATATCATTAAACGAGCAGTCACATAACTTGAGCAGATGACTTGTTTCCCTAGAAAAATGCTATTATACTTCTCGTTTTCGTTTATTCTTCACCAGCATACCTCCATTCGTAGAATTGTGACGATGCATACTTTTTCATTCGACCTTGGAATACCCAATCCATCAGTCGAGAGGCCTTTTCTATACTTGGCTAATTAGACAGACAGGTGGTGCAATATGACATTCGGCTGCTTAAAATAAGTAGCATATTTTTAGACTGGTCGTATGAAGTGACAGATCTAGACAAGAATACATCTCTGTAAATTGCTGTTCATCTAAAATACAATTCGGTTGTAAATAAAAACATGTATACATTTTTATACTTATCTTTAATGATTACAAGAAGTTATAATCTACAAGAATACAAATCTACTTAAACTATTCTTACACAAATATAAATGTTTGGCCTTGGGAGTCAACCTTTATCATTGTTTAAAAGAAAGCACACAATAACTAACCCAAAGAGAGTTAAAGCAGAAGAGCGTTGGCTCTTAAAGCTGGACGCATGTCCGAAATGTAGATGTAGTTTTAAAGGATGGACGATGTCACGAAAATAGCTGGGCGGTGCCCGAAATAGAGTTGAGCGTGTGCTCTGAGGGTTGGACGATGTCCGAGAAGAAGCGCGCGTCAAGAACAGAGCTGTTCTCTGAGAACTAAGAAGTATTGATAGAAAAGGGTTAGTTATTATGGTTGTTTTATTAATTTCGTACGTTGAAAGTTCGAAATATTTGAATACTGATAGGCATAACAAGTGTATGAAAATATTCGGAAGGTGCATAAACCAGTGTATGAAATCAGCGGAAGGTGCCAAATGTATAATTACTATAATAAAGGTTGACTCCGCCGAAAAGAGAGTATATGCACAACAGCAACAATATAAACTAAGCACATAATTATATCAGTGTCTTTGAGAGAAAAACAACATAACCGATGACAGAAGTACATATAATCAATGACAGAAATAATCTAATCAAGGTATGGAGGTGGCGGGGAAGGTAGGTGGTTAGCTTAATCACCCAACAGACTTTCTAGCGAATTATGATAGCACATGCTGATTCCAGGTGTATGTATTCTACTAGGCTCCTCCCACTTTGTACGTGATTGGATACTCGCTTATCTTCGAATCGCGTGGCTTTCAATAGATTTGCTGTAGCCGTTAAATAAATTCAACGATATAAACAATATTATATTTATTTTATTTTTATTAAATAATTATAATACAATATTTATATCATTAAACGAGCAGTCACATAACTTGAGCAGATGACTTGTTTCCCTAGAAAAATGCTATTATACTTCTCGTTTTCGTTTATTCTTCACCAGCATACCTCCATTCGTAGAATTGTGACGATGCATACTTTTTCATTCGACCTTGGAATACCCAATCCATCAGTCGAGAGGCCTTTTCTATACTTGGCTAATTAGACAGACAGGTGGTGCAATATGACATTCGGCTGCTTAAAATAAGTAGCATATTTTTAGACTGGTCGTATGAAGTGACAGATCTAGACAAGAATACATCTCTGTAAATTGCTGTTCATCTAAAATACAATTCGGTTGTAAATAAAAACATGTATACATTTTTATACTTATCTTTAATGATTACAAGAAGTTATAATCTACAAGAATACAAATCTACTTAAACTATTCTTACACAAATATAAATGTTTGGCCTTGGGAGTCAACCTTTATCATTGTTTAAAAGAAAGCACACAATAACTAACCCAAAGAGAGTTAAAGCAGAAGAGCGTTGGCTCTTAAAGCTGGACGCATGTCCGAAATGTAGATGTAGTTTTAAAGGATGGACGATGTCACGAAAATAGCTGGGCGGTGCCCGAAATAGAGTTGAGCGTGTGCTCTGAGGGTTGGACGATGTCCGAGAAGAAGCGCGCGTCAAGAACAGAGCTGTTCTCTGAGAACTAAGAAGTATTGATAGAAAAGGGTTAGTTATTATGGTTGTTTTATTAATTTCGTACGTTGAAAGTTCGAAATATTTGAATACTGATAGGCATAACAAGTGTATGAAAATATTCGGAAGGTGCCAAAAGAAACACAGCGATGAAATTAAGCATTGATGTGTTGACGCCCAAGGTACGAAATTAAAAAGGAAGATGGAAAGGGAAAGTGGGTTCGAAAGATGTACATGTTTATTTTCAAAACAAATGCAGACTGGTCATGAAGTCGTTGTCCTGACGTGACCGATAAATAAAACATTAACGCGGAACATAGGATGCTAAGGTTCAACATGGTCCGGTCGAATGTCTCATTTATCACATTTTAATTAGGCGCTGTGATTGGCCTTGTCAAATCCATCATAGTGCCAGATTTTAAGCACGGCGTGTGAGCTATTAATTGTTTATAAACGTCACTCTGGACGATGTCAATAAGCATATGGTAGGAACGTTAGCAAGCAAATAACAGTGTTACAGGACATGAATAAATGGGGTCGAAAGTTACTACATGTACGTTGCAAAACGCCAGGAATCAGATTGCTGATATCATAGGGGATTTTATTATTTGTTGTTGTTGCTTGTTTGCTTTTCGAATGGTTTTTGAAAACATTGAAGAAATAAAACAGGAATGTTCACTGACAGCATTTTCTAACCGATTCATGCGCTAAGTACCATTTGAGCCTCACGAATGCTACCATTGGAAATTCGAATGTAACGACAATAACTTTCAGAACTCCACCGACCTAAAGTCTTTATCATATGATCCTCGATCCCCTTTTGGCCTGCAGTTGTCGCTGCGCCAATGCGGAAAGAGTGACCATTATAGTTGTTTGAATTATACCCACAAACACTTAAAATGTGCTTCAAGTTTCCAATGAAGGTTTGTCTGTCAAGTGGTCGACCATCGCAAGTAATAAAGAGTGGGTTCCTTGTTCTAAACGTGCCTGATTCCTTTCGTTTTGCAATGTACTTATGCATGATAGTAAAGGGGCACAAAAACGAATTCGTGCAATGCAACTGAATATGCAAGCCTTTTCTGAAAGGGTCTGTCTTTGATTCCTTCAGATGTAGACTTAAATGTTTTTCATAAAAAGTAACATCCTCACAGCATAAGTGGCGACTCGGGTCAAAATGTTCTTTCGAGCGTACGGTAAATTCCCCACACCGTAAAAATCCAAAGAAGGCAATTACACATACACATTCCATTACCAAATCTGAGGCTGAGAAAAACACACCTTTTCTCAGGGCACTTGTGATATCATAAAGAACATCCTTTGTTATTGGTAGCCTGGGGCGAGGTTTGTTACACTGAACCCTTTTCACTGCTTTAAGTATCAACGCGAGCCTAGGTTGTGGGTTAGTGTGTAAATTATCTAAAGGCGAAGACACATTGGCTCGTAGATATGAAAATCGAAAACCAGCTAAATAGAGTTTAATTGTCGTGTAGCTAAGGTTTAAATTTTTGAAACAGTGAGCTACGAAATACACTAGAATATCTTCCGAGATAGGGGACATCGTATCGGGTGTCCATTTACATCCGTTCAGCAGCATATATCGTTGGAAATGTTCGTAGCCCGTATCATAGAGTGTCCTAGTTCCTGCGGACAAAGCATGTTTCCACAAATCACTTACTGTATTGTCTAATTCCAAATTACTTCCTTGTGTTCGGGGCATTTGTGTGGGTACCTTTCGGCGTTCGGTGCTAGCTTCCTGAAGCGAGCAATCTGCAAACGAGACAAAGAGTCGCTAATATCATTTAATTTGCCAGGCACATGTTTGCTTTTGAAGTTAAAGTTGTGTACACAAGCTAGCCAAGTGAGTTTCCTCATTAACTGCATAATATAAAGGCATTTTGACCGACCTTTATTTATGATCGCGACCGTAGCTTCATTGTCACACCTAAACACAATTTGTCGTTTAGACCACTCTTTCCCCCAGAGGATAGCAGCTACTACAATTGGATATAACTCTTTATATGCAATAGACAAACTTTTGTCGTCCATCGAAGGCAGTTCGCTAGACCAAGTGGAGAAAAACCACTTTCCCTGAAAGTATCCTCCGTAACCTAGAGACGCCGATGCATCGGTGAAAAGTTCGAAATTGTCACTTAATATGAAATCTTTATAGTGAAATAAAGCCACACCATTCCACTGTTTAAGAAATGTTTGCCAAAATTGTAAGTCAGTCCTACACTCCGTACTTATATAAACGGTGTCGTGCAAGTCTTTCACGGTAGTTGACAAATGTATCAGGAAGGAGACAAACGAGCGACCGGGAAGGATAACGCGCGTGGCAAAATTCAGGTGACCTAACAACTGTAAGAGTTCTCGTTTTGTACAAAATCGTTTCACCAGAAACGATTGTATAAATTGACTTATCCTTTTCACTTTATCCATAGGAAGACGAGCTTCCATGCGTGCCGAGTCGAGTATAATTCCCAAAAATTCAAGACAAGTGGTGGGGCCCGTTGTTTTATTCACAGATAAGGGCACATTCAATTTTTTGAAAATCATTTTCATAATAGCCATATTTCGTTCCCCTTCGTTTGTTGGATAGTCAATGGTAAGGAAGTCATCGAGCAGGTGCAGAATGTGCTGTACATTATAATTATGCATAGCAATGTGGCATATTGCTTTTGAAAGTGTATCAAAAATTACAGGACTTGACCGACAGCCAAAACATAGTCTTATCCAGAAATAATACAGATTCCGCCATTTCGCACAAAACAAAGGCCATTGACTCGGTTTTATCGGACAGAGTTTGAAGGCATCGGCAATATCGAACTTACACAACCAAGCTCCTCGTCCCACTTGCATTATCGTGTTGATAGCATCATCAATTCTTACATATGACATAGAACAAGAATCTTTGTCGATGAGGTCATTCACACTAATATTTTCATCGTTGTGGGGGGCGGATAGGTCAAGTATTAACCTTTCCTTTCCGGAATATTTGCCGATGGCGATACCTAACGGGCTTACTCTGTAATTGCTGAAAGGTAAAGTTGTAAAAGGGCCGTACATGAAACCTTTCGTACATTCTTCCTGTAAAAGATGGTCTACGCTGTACGGTCTTTTCCGAGCAGAAAAATTATTTTTGCACTCTAAAATGGTTATGTGACGACTGATTACCCCAGTATCGAAACCATCTTTAAGCCCAGAACATAAATAATTTACAAAATTCTTATCCGGATGAGACGATAACTCTTGTCTTAAGATCCCAATATTAACTGGCGTCGTTGCTTTCCAGATGTGCGAATTTTCTGTGGTTAGTCATTTATCTGTCTTTTTTTCGTCTTTCGTGTTCTTTGTCGGTATATGTGTAACAGGCACCGGCACGTGATTACCTTTCCCAGATTTACAGAATTGAGCAGTATGAGACCCGTGACATTTTGAACAAATATGTCTATACATACAATTTAGTTTGTAACAACCATTTTCTGAGTTGTAGTTGTTACAAATTTCTTTGCCATTATAGATAATGCGGGTCCGGCCATGTCTATCTACATCGGGGGAGACCTGAGATTTACCATCGGAGAATGCGCGTCTAGTAGATTGTAAAGGACAAAATTGCGTGGCGTGGTCAATCATGTGGCAATTTTGGCAAGAGCGAACTTCGGCTCCGGCACTGACTAAAGCAAGGAGATCCCTATCGCGTTGGCCCCAATCTACCTTGACCCGTTTTTCTCTCAACAACGCTGCCGCTTTAGCGCTAAACATTTTGTGGTAGTCATAAAACTTAGACCCAAAATAATTGTGGATTTCGATTATGTCTTCCTGATACATGTCAAGTTCATTTTGTCGTGCAGGGAACGCTGCGCACATCACCCGTTTATATTTTCCGAAGGCGCGAATAAATTCTTGGATAGACAGTTGTCGGTTAAGGCGCGGATCGGGTCGGCCAAGAACACTCAGTTCTATATTGTCGGCAACTAATGTGTGAGACTGAGGACAGTCGAATTTTGGAATAAGTAAAGATGCCAAATTAATGTCCCTACCTTCGATGATTTGCTTTTGCAAGGTGGGCGACACGATATCAACAGTGGAAATGGAGTCCGATCTTATTCCCTGGTTTGTGTCACTAGCACTGCTTGTGGATTCACTTGGTCGGTTTTGATCATTGCTATACCATGTACCTAAGTTAAAGGATTGAGGAACAATAGCCGCCTCTGATCCCTGAGACATCAGTTGAGATACGGTGTTTTGGAGCAGTTGAAAGCATTGGTTGACACTGGTTAATGTTGATAACATTGTCGTTTCAAAAGCCCTTCCCGGTTCTGAAACGACAGCTGGGTTGACTGAAGTGTCATCGTGGTTTGTAGTTGTTACCTTGCCCGAACCGGGTTCCAATCGTGATGACAACGTCGAGTTTTTGTTGTCTTCATATAATTCTAATAAAAACGATTTTGTGACATTTTTCGTGGGTGCTTTTATACCCAAATCTGTCCATAGTTTCTGACGAATGGTACTTATTGTCCATTTCCTTGGATCGTCACTGTCTAAGACTGGGTATGGTTCATTCCTCGAACTTGTCACAGATTCTTTTTGTGAGTCCTTAGCAGAAGTCCGACTTCGGTTTTTTCTTTTAACGCCACTCATCTTGCACTGTATTAATCCAACCGTTCAAATATGTAATTAGATGTTTAGCACTCACAGTTTATGTAATGAAATTCCTAATTGTAGTAAAGAGGTATCACAGCGTATCATTTATCACGTACATTGCATTATATTATAATTTAGTTTACATGTATTAGCTTAATCACCCAACAGACTTTCTAGCGAATTATGATAGCACATGCTGATTCCAGGTGTATGTATTCTACTAGGCTCCTCCCACTTTGTACGTGATTGGATACTCGCTTATCTTCGAATCGCGTGGCTTTCAATAGATTTGCTGTAGCCGTTAAATAAATTCAACGATATAAACAATATTATATTTATTTTATTTTTATTAAATAATTATAATACAATATTAATGAATGTAATGCCGTTAATGTTGATTCGTGTTTCTAGTCGTTCTGTACTTTTATACTCTACTCTGGGACATTGCAACACTTGGTTCATTGATAATTGTTCACATGGGAAAAACGATTTGTCTTTTTAGTGAAGCTCTGCTTTGTAGTCAGATGTATAGTATATTTCATTTGTTAAAAGTATGTTTTGATGCAAAGATTGTTTATTCTAATGGGTAGAAATGCTATCATTTTTTTTTTTTTTTTTTTTTTTTTTTTTTTTGTTATTTATAAGGGAAAATACGCCTTTTAAGTTGAGACAGAAATGACAAGTTCAATATAAATCTGAACTGTTGTCCACAACAATTTATTTAAATTTAGCACAAAAATACGTATTTCTCGTAAACGGGTAAATATTTTGGCTTGAAATCTTCAGATTTTTCATAAGAAAACATGCTCTTTCAAATAGAACAAAAGTAAAATTTATGTAAAATAATTGTGAAATGTCACTTTAAACCAGAATTGGCATAAAACACGACAACTAGTTTTTGACAGTATTATGCCATTAAATTGCAGACTTCTAAAACCAGGAGTGATGTACGATTATAGTATTATATGCAATTCAAAATTCACGTTATCTTAACCCTTTCCCAAAAAATAAACTTTTATATTGTCCCATATTGACAGAAGTTGCAGACCACAATTTAAAATTAATGAACATTTACGTTATTATTGTATATATTTTATCTTGTCATAAGCAGTTTCTTTATTTTCCAAGAAGTTTTCCAAAGCAGCCAGCATCATGTGGGGAGTCAAAAATGTCATTCGAACAAATTAACTTCCAAGCGTTTCTTTCAATTCCTTCTAAAGTGTTAAAATATACAAGCAATCTATAATTATTCACCTCCCTTTTGAAGTATGCCGCACCTTTCAAATAGGAAAGTTAAAATTTATTGTTCGTGAAAAGTTATCTCCGGTGCATAACTATAAACAACTAATTTGGAGATTGCTGTTTCTATTTCTGTAGTTTTAATTTCTGTCGGAGTTGTTTCTATTCCATAATATCGCTTCTCAGACAAGCAAATCGTTGTCTTTGTTCTTTACTAAGCTATAAAAACTCCCATAGGGAACATATACACAACCTAAGCATGACGTGTGTCATACTAAATCATAATACAGGAAATAAAATGACGCTGTTGAGCAGCAAAATCCAACTTGTACAATATTGTTGTTGTTTTTTTTGTTGTTGTTTTTTTTTGTTTTTTTTTTTTTGTTGTTGTTTTTTGTTTTGTTTTTTGTTTTGTGTGTGTGTTTTTTTTTTTTTTTTTTTTTTTTTTTGGGGGGGGGGGGTAGGGAGTGGGGGTCGCACAATATGGCTTGCATATTATAGGGATACATGAAAACGATTTGATCATGTATGATCTAAAGGCCGTGGCTTGTTTGTCACATGTTCCTAGATAAATTGGATCTGCAAACCCCTCTATCGTGAGATAATGGCCCCGCCTTGATCTTCCTGGGGGACAAAAAGCTCGGACAGCATGTGTCCGAGAACCAGACCGTAAATTGGGGTTTATTACATTCCTAGCAGTGGTTTATTACATTCCTAGCAGTGAAATCCAGGATTTCCACAGTGAAATACATTTTGATATTTCACTGCAGTGAAATATTTCACTCCTGCCGAAACTACGTTTGTATTCTTTTCGCCCCATCAATTCATTATCCTTTACAGATTCCATGCATGCATAACATCGGAAATGTATGTCAAATAAGATCTACATGCAAAAAAGAAAAAAAATCTAAAGAGAATTAACCTATATTCTTTGTTTTCGCCCTTTTTCTTCATTTTTATCATGGAAGCGAAGATCTATCCAGAGCTGGAGTATTGAAGGGAAACATGACGAAATTTGTTCCGTGATCGGCCTATATTCAAATCACTTGAACAGACTGTTGTTTTCACGCCTGCTCAAAGCAACCGAACGACACATCACAGAATTGGATAAAAATTGTTGCTAGACCATCCCTTTTGTCTAAAACACGCTAAATCAATAGTTTTTCCGGTGAAAATGTTGTTTCTTTAACAAATCTGTCATTTCAGTTGTTAACCTTGTTGTTGTTGTTGTTGTTGTTTATTGATAACTTACACTCGACTTTTGGAAAATTTAGACTAGAAAGGTTGAAATTTATTCAGTTCGCGTTTTATTCGTTCATTACAATTATTTTGATAATTTAATGTCCAGATAGATGCTTCATTCTTTGCTCGCTTCAAAATTTAAACAAAATGGCGGCCTTTTTTCTGAATACACAAAGACCATGTATACATGCGCGGTGTAAAGCCTTGGATCAGATTGGAATAAGAACGTTATTTTTAAAAGATTTTACCCCAAATTGAGGGTTAAATTGCCAAAATGGGTATGTAATAAATAGATTAACTGAACAAATGTGATATGAAAATTATTTCACTCAAATGGGGTGAGATGCGGTTAAAAAACTCGTCCTAGCGGACACGTTTTTTCAACTGCATCACGCCCCATTCTCGTGAAATAATTTTCATATCACATTTGTTCAGTTAGTTAATCTCTATTTGTCGTGTCAGGAGCCATGGTATAGCAAGTTTTGTAACATGAAAAAGACGCTGACAAGATGTCGTAGAAAGTTGACATTTGTCCAGAGACAGTGTAAGCAAGATCGGGTATGGCAGAGAAGTTGGTTGCATGCATGCACAATGGATCTGGGGCGTGTATGGTCCTTAATCTAATCCATTCAGCAAAGTGGAGACGAAACTGCTAACGTAGTCAGGCATTTGATCTCAAACGAGTGTCCTGTATATTGCAAGGAGGTATGACCCAATAACATTACGAATATATATTCATGTATGTAATAGATGGACTTTCATTGTGTTAAAGTCATTATAGTAATGACAACCGGCGACAATATCTATCACCTCTCAGTTTATTTGTCATGTTCCTTCGGGGATAACCCAGATGGTCGATTTTTATACGATTATCGGTATCATATTCTCTTGCACAAGAGACACTGAGTTGAAAATAGGTGTATGATTCCATTTACTTCTTATTGTTATTAAATATTTCCCTTTTTCAATATTGTTACGTTGTTGATTTCACCATTGGTTTTCAAAGATTTAATGTCAGATTATATGTTGTTCGAGTGGGTGTAACACCTTACTAGAATAATGTACATATCGATTTGTTTCAGCAAAGAACGGTCAGACTAGTCCTAATGCTCTTAGATTAACTAATTGCAATTTACAAAATTTGCATCCAGTCGAGCTTCTAAAAGCCGAAACCTTCCACATTCCACATTTTACTATGTATTCTCCTTTAAAACGACAGTTTATTATCGATTTATTTTGTCATATTTCCACTAATGTAATTAAATAGCCTAACGATTCTTGTATTAAATCCTTCAAAGATTTAAGTCCATCGCAGTTTCAATCAATTTACAATTGATATGACTTCTCTGGAAATCTGTCACGCTTAAACAGATTTCACATTCAATAAGTATTAGGGAAACCAAATCTTCTTGGTTATTAGCCATTAATTCGTTCCATTACATCTACAAGAAAAGTATCGAAATAATTTTGTGTGTCATATTTCATAGGACATTAGCTAAATGTCGGATTATCTGATGCGGAAGTAGTTCTTAACGGTTGTTGTAGACCAATTACCAGACGAGAAAAATATCAGGTCTGTGCAAATTGTACCCCATTGGAAGGTTTTTACCTTTGACATATAACCACCTCACACAGCGTATTTTATTTGTTCTTTAAAACCGTCTTAACTGGATTATCATTTTATCAATAAAGACGACTACTGTTATACATTATGCGTAGACACTGAAATATAACACAAAATTATATACAACAAGATGTGTTTGTGAAACACAAATGCCCCCGAAATGGCCCTTTTTCTAAAATGCTAAGTTTTCGTGGAGCAAAGGTTTATTAGGGGTTAAGGGATGACATTGAGGAAGGTCAAATTGCATGGAACAGATAGATATCATTGAAAGGAAGTTGCATACCAAATTTGAGCTTTGTATATCAAATACTTTTGAAGAAAAGGCTAAGGTTAAGTTTTCGGAGTAAAAGGTTAAGTTTTCATAGAGTAAAGGGTTGATAAGGGTTAAGGGATGACGTTGAGGAAGGTCAAATTGCATGGAACAGATAGATATCATCGAAAGGAAGTTGCATACCAAATTTGAGCTTTGTACGTCAAATACTTTTGGAGAAAAGGCAAAGATTAAGTTTTTGGACAGACAGACGGACAAACAGACAGACGGACGGACAGACTGACCGACAGACAGACGGACACGAGTAAAACAATATGCCCCCGATCTCTCGATACGGGGGCATAAAAAGGAGAAATTGCTGATCATTAGCACTTACTCCATAACTGTCTAAATGCTTTTCCATAAGACACGTCAAAACCAGGTCTTGTTTGTGAAAAGGTTGAACTTGTTTCATTTCAGGGAACAATCCGTCTTGTCTTCTTCCTATTAAGTTATATATCTTAATATTTCGTATACAAAAATACTTTTGTTTAATCCATCATAGACAGATGTTGCAGATGTCAAAACTGATAGTATCAAAGTAGAGTTTAATAAACGAATCGGACACAAAATGAAACTTTTTGAAATGCAATAAGTTTGTTGCATTGCTGAGTGCTGTTAGTGTTAAGCTCTACAGTGCTTTAATTTGCATGCTTTGGATCAAGTATTGCTGCATGCAGGTGTCAAACAACGCATTGAAAAATCTAATTATAAGAATAATTAAACGTGTGCTGCAAATATATATGAATAACCAGCTCTCACTTCTTTAAAGACAATCCCTTTCTCTGGAGAGGTAATATTTTATCCCGGCGTCAATATGCTTACAATAAGATGGATATTTTCTTGTAATTCGAGAAACGAAACCAGTTTCCGATGTACGAGGATTTTCTCGAAGGTTTCAGATACATTACTTTGACATTTTTGTAAATTGTTTCAATAATATGGTTATGTAATTACACTCTGAATCCTTTGCATCCTGAGTGAATGATCTAAGAATTCGTCTCTCCAGGCAACCCGTATTCCAAAAACAGCAAATAGAACAACATCTCCATTAACCCCTTAAATTAGAGGAAATATCGGTACTTGTTTTCAAATAGAAAGACACGAAAATAAATTATTGTTAACATTGAACCATTAACAAATGAAATGTCGTTAATATTGAATCCGTGTTGCTAAAAAGGTTGTATTCTTATACTCGGGGACATGGCAACACTTGGCTCATTAATATTGTTTCACACTGAAGAAAATATTTGTCTTTTTTATAAAGCTGTGGTTTGTAATCAGATTTATATTAAATGTAACCATGTTTGATAGAATAAAACTAATATAGAGACGTCGCGCACGGTATTGCGGCACTAAATTGTAACGTCAAACTAGCGAACGTCAATTCTAATCATTGCGCAACGTTGGTAATTTTTTTATGCCCCCGTATCGAGAGATCGGGGGCATATTGTTTTACTCGTGTCCGTCTGTCTGTCTGTCTGTCCGTCCGTCCGTCTGTCTGTCCGTCCGTCTGTCTGTCCGAAAACTTAACCTTGGCCTTTTCTCCAAAAGTATTTGACATACAAAGCTCAAAGTTGGTATGCAACTTCCTTTCAATGATATCTATCTGTTTCATGCAATTTGACCTTCCTCAAGGTCATCCGTTAACCCTTATCAACCCTTTACTCTACGAAAACTTAACCTTCTACTCCGAAAACTTAACCTTTGCCTTTTCTCCAAAAGTATTTGACATACAAAGCTCAAATTTGGTATGCAACTTCATTTCAATGATATCTATCTGTTTCATGCAATTTGACCTTCTTCAATGTCATCCGTTAACCCTTATCAACCCTTTACTCTACAAAAACTTAACCTTCTACTCCGAAAACTTAACCTTTGCCTTTTCTCCGAAAGTATTTGATATACAAAGCTCAAATTTGGTATGCAACTTCCTTTCAATAATATCTATCTGTTCCATGCAATTTGACCTTCTTCAAGGTCATTCGTTAACCCTTATCAACCCTTTACTCTACGAAAACTTAACCTTCTACTCCGAAAACTTAACCTTTGCCTTTTCTCCAAAAGTATTTGACATACAAAGCTCAAATTTGGTATGCAACTTCCTTTCAATGATATCTATCTGTTCCGAGCAATTTGACCTTCCTCAAGGTCATCCCTTAACCCTTAATAACCCTTTACTCCACGAAAACTTAACATTTTAGAAAAATGGCCATTTCGGGGGCATTTGTGTTTCACAAACACATCTTGTTTTTTTGGTTTTTTTTTTTTTTTTTTTGGTTTTTTTGCGTAGACGGTTATGTTGTGTTTTTAATGTTTACTCTCTGTACAAACTAAAGTGATCTATAAATACAAGACCATTTTAGGAAATATTCCACTATTTCCGTCCACTGTCTTTCCTTAGCTTTAACGCCACCTTGATTTATTCTATTATTAGACTGAAAATGTGCCAATTAGATGATTAAATAAAAAGTTAACGTTTATAAAATTTCTGTCCACACGAACAAATTCGAATATTTCTTTTGCTTTGAATAACTTTGTGTTGAATTTTTAATATGGTAAATATGAAAAAAATAATATTTCCACATTGAAATTAATTTTTGTATGAATAAGGGAACCGGTATTTTTTTAAAATCTAAAGAGTAAAAAAATCACGTTTTCAACTACCCGAATCATTTTCTGTCCACACGCATTTAATGCAATAATTGTTTCGTTTATTATTCTATTCGGCTTTCTTCTATAGCCTACATTATAGAAAAAGAGAAAAATGGTATTTTCTATATCATGTTTGCTAGCATTTGAGTCATCAATTACCAAAATATTTAGGAAAATTGTCATTTTTATCTGCGACGTAATTCTAATTGTTACACTGCGATTTTTGGTAAACAAAGGGATAATTTGCGTAATCGACATCGAAATTTGATTTCTTTTCCGCAAAACATTCTACAGCATCTCCATTATCATGAAATATCTTTTTCTGTGTGTTTGACGTTAACTAAACGCATAATTGGTTATAAATACCCGTCGCACTTGTACATTTATGTTACATGTTACACACGGTTTTCGCTTAAATTTACAAATAAAAAGTCTCTCTAGTAATTGTATACAAAATAACGACTTGAAAAAAGTATGACATTGAAAAAGATCACGATTTAATGTTATTTTGATATACATGTATATAAATATAACAAACTTATGAGAAGGAAAATGTGTCTTGCGAAATTCAGTTATGAACCCCGGAGGGTAGCGTATGAACCCCGGAGGGTAGCGTTTTTTTTTTTTTTTTTTTTTTTTTTTTTTTTGAAAAGTGACGCAATACCGTGCGCGACGTCAGAGTTTTTGACAAAGTTGGGCCATTAACTGAGACTAGTAGACTTCTTATACGACGATCCGTGCGCGTTTATACAAACGAAATGTAATACAATTTCACTTTTTTCCATATGTTTCCTTTTATAGCCAATTTTATGTGTTAAAAAATACAAGCAAGCCATAGTTATCCGCTACCCTTTTGTAGTGTTCGCACCTTTCAAAGTGTTCGTGAAAAGTTAAATGCGGTGCATAACTATTAATAGATAATTTGGGGTTTTGGCATTGTCTATCCATGTAGTTTTAATTTCCGTCGGAGAGGTTTCTATATCATAATATCCCATTTCAGACAAGCAAATCGGTGTCTTTGTCATTTGCTAAGCTATAAAAACTCCCATAGGAAACATATCCTAAGCAAACTGTGCCTCACAATAAATCACAATACGGAAAATAAAATGACGCTACTTTTTTCTCTGAAAAAGCTGTAGTTACGAGATTTATGAATAAAAGCGGTGATTTACAGCATGTGAATAGCCTATGTATGATATAACTCAGTGTTTTCAGAATTTGGTAGTATACATTTTCATGCCTCCAGACAATACCTCCAAATATATGCAACGATGTGAACCTATACCGCTTCCGTGGCCTAGTGGTTAGTGGAAGCAGGAGGTCGAAGGGTCGAATCCCGGTGGAAGCCGGCCTACCGGGGTAGAACTGAAGCGACTGGTTGGTGAGCTGCCAGCTAGTTAAAGTAATGGTTACAGTAGACCCATCTCTTCAAGACGACCGGCATCGTGAGTGGGGCATCGGGAGGTACTGGGCATTCAGAAGAAAGTGTCTCGTAAGCCGAAACTGGCTGGCCCTTTGAATAGGGGTGACACTAGCCTTTACCTTTTACCTATAACTTGTATACATAACAGTTGTCTCGTGGCTATATCCAACTTGTACGACACCGTACAAAGTACAGTCCAAAATAACTCACCTATTGTCGCTTAGATCTTACATGGATGGATACACTGTAGCTATGACTGAATCATTTGCGATCTGACCGCCGTGTCGTAATTGTCACATTTTCGTGAAATCGGCGGTTTGGCAATAGATAGACTCCATTGTCATCCAGCCTAATCCCTAGGTTTTCGACTGACGACTTTGACGCATCTTTTTATCCTGATAAGGATGCAACTTACTACGCGTTCATACGCGCTGACATATCAAAAGTAGGTCAGAGGTATTCTAACCATAATGTATACGCTAGATAAATGTGTTTTTGAAAACTCTCTATCGTGAAATAATGGTCCCGCCTTGGCTTTCAGGATGGCACAAAGATCGGACAACATGCATCCGAGAACCGGACCGTAAATCGGGTTTTATTGTGTCAGGAACCAGGACATATCAAGATTTGTAACCTGAAAAGACGCAGACAGGATGTTGTAAAAATGTCACATTTGTCCAGATACGATGGAAGCTAAATCGGGTATTGGCGATAGTAGTCAATTACGTGCACAGGCGACTGGATCGTGTACGGTCCTTTGTATACGAACATTAGCAAAACTGTCACTCTAATTCAAATCTAATCCATTAATATAATGTCCTGGAGACGAAACCGCTACCGTAGTCAGGCGTTTGATCTCACGCAAATATCATGTATTTTTCAAAGAGTTATGACCCAATAACATTACGAATACAATATTGAAATCAAGTATGTAATAGATGGACTTTCGTCGTGTTAAAGACATTATAGTAATGAACACCGGCTACCAAATTTATCACCTCTCAGTTTATTTGTCATGTTCCTTCGGGGATAAACCAGATGGTCGATTGTAATACGATTATGGGTGTCATATTCTCTTGCACAAGAGACACTTAATTGAATAATTGTGTATGATTCAGTTTTCTTCTATTATCATTTGATTTCAATTTTGTAATTGTTACTTTTCTTTACTTCTATCGTTTCGTCGTATGATTATCATCTTCGCTGGGTTGAACCGACCTACATTTGTATTCCCCATTGGTGGATTCAGGTCGAATACATACACGCCGTTACATTGTAGGTTTCACTTTTGGTTTGCGAAGATGTATGATTATACATGTATGTTTTTGAAGTTAGCGTAACTTATTACTAAAATACGTATACATCGTCTTCTTTTAGCAAAGAACAATTAGACTTTAGACTTTAAAACGCTCTTAGGTCAAGCCGCTTTTTAGTCAATGCAATATAACTTACCAAATCGCATCAATAATAATTATTGTCTTAGATAAATAAGGTCGTAAGTGGTACTTTCGACCTTTTATGATGCATACATTTTTGGGATGGAAAGGGCTTTCAAGCTCTAAATATGGTGCAAATTTCATAGACATTTGAACTTGTCATGCTGACCAATTTGGCCGTAGAAAAAGGTCGTTTTATTCTTTTTTCTCTCTCTTTTTGAAATAAAACTTTTTTCCAGTTTTCTAAAAACTATGTTTTTTCACTTACGCCCTTCTTATTTTAAGGCATCAAATTGAAATTTTCACAATTTGCATTTAGCTTCTAAAAGGCTTTTACGATTTTACGATGTATGCTCCTTTTAAACGACAGTTTGTTCTCACTATATTTTGTCAAAATTACTGCTTATTTAATACAATATACAAAATGTGCCTACCTAATGATACTTGTATCGAATCTTTCAAAGATTTGAGTACATAACGATTTCAAGCAATTTGCAATTTATATGACCTCTCTGGAAATGTGTGTGCTTAAACCGATTTCACATTCAATTAATATTAAGGAAATCCAATTTTTCTTGGGTATTGCCATTTAGATAAAAACTGCCGTGACTATTAATTAGTTCCATTAAATCTACAAAAACGTATCGAAACAATTCTCTGTGTCATTTCTAGAGGAAATCAGCGAAATGTGCTACTCTCTGATTCAGAAGTAGTATTCTGTGGTCGTTATTGACCCGTTACCAGACGAGAATAGTACCAGGACTGTGCAAATGGTTTCTCTAAACCCGGTGTAGCCTTTTAGTTTAAAAACAATATGTAGAATTTGATGTTTCAAACAACGCATGAAAAGAATGTAATCGTTAGAATTTTTAAACGTGTCCTGAAAATAACAAGCTCTAATGTTTTTAAAAAGAATCCCTTTTTCTAGAGAATCCCGGCGTCAATAGGCTTACAATAAGACGGATATTTTCTTGTAATCTGAGAAACGAAACCAGGTTCTGACGTAAGAGGATTTTCGGGATTTTTTCAGATATATTACTTTGACATAATTTGTGAATTATTTCAAGAATGTGGTTAAGCTACTACGCTCTGAATCCTTTCCCAGACAACAATATAGATATAAGAAAGAATTTATGCCTATTGGGTCCCCCACCTGCTGCCTAAAGGACAGAGAGCCACCCGTGCAAAATATATTTTGAAATAATCCAATAAATGCAACAAATGTGGGCTTTCTGAGCTTTATACATATGATTGAACAATAATCTACTATTTTGAGCACCAATGGCGTGTCATTAGCAAGCAATGGTTGCGAAAAGACCAGACAAGGTCCGTAATAGCCAAAAAATTAAAAGCGCGGCAAAAGTTTTGTACGCGGTAATTTTCAAATGTAACGGGTGTATTGTTCAAATTACTGTTCCAAATAGTACCACTATCGCCGGTCATTCATACAAGAAATGTATGTCGGCGAAAGTAAAGAAATATATCACGGAAAGAGCAGGTCTATGACCGGCTAAAGAGGCTTGTACCAAATCCATGGCAACGGAGCTGTCCACAGGTGTCATCTTGTCCAAGACTTCCTGAAAGAGACATATGCTGCACAGTGTCTTCATCCACCCTTATAGCCGGGCTTAAGCCCGTGTGGCTTTTTTGTGTTCCCCCTGATGACGGAAAAAGCCTCTGGTCGTCGGTATAGGTCTTCATGTTCCATATGCAGTGCAATTTTCCAGTGTCTGCGGGGTGTTCCAAAAGAGACCAATTTATTGGCATATAAGTAATGAATATCAAAAACTTTAGAAGTGTGTGGGTGTCAAAGAGGATTACTACGAAGGATTGAAGAAACTTAAAAATGAATTGCGACATAACTATGGCTTATAGAACCCCTGTTCCAAAATTAATTGAACGTCCCTCGTACAGGAAGGGATGTAGATTCTAATATACTGACATGCAAAGGAAAGTGTTATAATTACTATTTTATTAGGAGAAAAGACTATACACTTATTGTTAAGCAAAATGATTATCATAAATGGTATTCAAAATTTACAAAAATGTGTACACTGGAGGACGGTTTACATTCGGAGGAATTTTGGCCAGTAACAGAATTTTTCTTTCCTTATAAACACTAGAGGATGAAAAATAAAAGTTGAAGATTCGTGGCATTTTGTTCAATTACCGTACCGAAACCCCATAATTATGTGTTTAATTCCCGTTTACATCTAAGACATTAAGACATATTTGTATGGTCCAAAAGACCAGACATAGAGTTTATATCAAATTATTGGATAAGTACAAAAGGCAAAAGGAAACCAGACATACACAAGATGCCATGACTCGGTAACTTTTGTATTTTCACCCTCTGGTGCTTACTTGCAAAGCTGTTTACGGTCAAACTTAAGTCGAATGTAAGTTTTTATATCACATACCTGTGACACTATTTTGCTTTTACAAAATGTACAATATTTTCCCATAACCAAGAATAAGCATTTTTGCAGTCATGAATGAGAAAGAACGATGAAATGAAAAAAATCAAAGTGCTGAGAGCACTGTAATTGGACGTCTCTGATTGATTGAGCGGGATTTTACATGAACGAAAGATATTTTATTCATTCTTCAGTGTTTAATTCTGTAAGATCGGTTTCGGACATACGAAATCGGCTTTATTACCAGAAAACCCTTCTCAGGCTTCAAATGATTTGATTGCCGTTTCAAGACAACTGATTTGTCTCTATGAATAATCACTATTAATTTGATTACCCAATTCAATTAAGGTCATGTGATTAGCACTTTTGTCTTCTTGTTTCGGTTAACTATGAGTATTGTCGTCAGTTACACCTTTCGTTGATTTTATAAAGGACGATACAAAGCAATTTATTCAAAATGTAAGCCAACGCGCCACATAAATGAAAGCCGCGATAGCTCACTTGGCAGAGCACTCACCTTGTACTCTTTACACATGTCTATATCTGGAAGGCCCTGGGTTCGAATTCTACTCAGACATTGTTCTTTTTTATCATCTTCTTTTCGACTTTTATCTCCACCATCGTTAGGGATAAAACGACCGCAGTGATTTAGAATCGATCTAAACACAAATTCAACGACATAAAGTAATGAAACGCCGATCATTTATTACATATTTCATTTCACATGGCGCAGCTTTAACTTTTTATATCATAAATTATACGCCTGTCTTTTTTCAAATTAACAAACCAATAATATTTTCTTTTGTACCTTTTATATCTGTGTACTATGATATAAGTCTTTTTGAAAAATGTTACGCTATATGCGAAATATGAACACATTTTAAGTAAAGGTCAGTGTCAGGTCAAATGAAAACCGTAATACATACAATTCCGCTCAATCAATCAGAGACGTCTAAATATAGTGCTCCAAGCACTTTGATTTTTATTTGTGTTTAGAGTAAAAAAAAGAAAAGAAACACTGCAGCAGTTTCCCCTGGTTGTGGTTACAAAACAAATTCAATACACACTTTTCCTGAAACTAAATACCAGATGAATTGGAGCACCTAACCATGGATTCCTCATACCAGTACTACCGCAACATCCTTACATCTACAGATGTGCGTACAAAGAAGAAATTGGGAACGTGCGGTCGGGAAAATGGCAGTGGAGTACAATACGCAATTTAAATCTTCATATCATTATCAACGAAAATTTGAGAATAGCAATGCCCATATCTGTACACATATTCATACGATCATCTATGTTCCATTGTCATTGTTGCAGACCCATTGCTTTATCTTCTTAGTACAATACACGTAAACGGTTCACTTAAACGTGATGAATACAGATCGCTGTCACTCGATCATAGACTAGTAATAATCATTGTTGTCATGATCATTGATCAGTATGTAAATAGGTCATGATACTGTCGAATATCAGTGATACAGATGCTGGAGAAAAAAAATAAAACTCGTAAGAGCAACTATTTTTCTGAATAGGTGGATATCACTAGCGTCTCATCTGAGGCTGTTCAGATGGAACCCCGATTTGCCATCGAGTCGAACCCGAGTTACGAAATGAACTCACTCCCTGAGAATCAATTTGAAAACCCTGTTTCCAAAATACGTCTCGTGGAAACCCCGTTCCTTTAAATATGTCAAAGACTTAAACAACAATGATCAAAGAAAAAGAATCGATCATACATAATACGTTCATTAAACTGAGTAATCATCCTAAAATGTCTGTTTTCAGTACAGACATCAAGAAAAACAAACTTTTTAACAAACGTTATACAGAAAAAATCATCCGAACAGGTTTCGAACCAACGGCGTTCCAAATTTCATACTAAAAAAGGTTGCAAGGTTAATCCTTTCCCATTTGAGCTATCGCTGCTGATGATGATATAAGGCGTTTGTTTACTTTATAAACATAGTGTATGCATGTATCGCTTTCTAAAGATGTTACCCTTTACACAATATTACGATACGAAAGTCAAATCACTACAACAAAATGGTTAAATCGAAAAAAGATCGTAAAGTTGGTTAAGACGTGGCATGAATTGAATCGGCAAATGAATCTTATAGTGTTTGTTAGAGAACACATAGAAAGAAGGAAAAGATACGACAGTTTTCCTGTATGGTCGCAAAATCTGTTTTGAATTTTGGTCAACTGGCAATTGAGTCTGAGAAAGGGTTTTTTGGTAATGAAAACTCATTTCGCCTGTCGAGAAGTGGTTATAAGAATTGTACGTCCTTTCGGACGTCCAATTAAAAACGGAAAATATTATGACATAAAAGTACTTTTACTATTATGTGTCAGTATATTATCTGATTTTTGCATTTCTTTGTTCTAAAGTACTTTTATGTGTCGGAATATATTCCGTTTTTCACATTCCTTTGTGCTTTCTCATTCATGACTGTATTTCCGTGTTTTATGAGAAACATTTTCTGCCATATGCTTATGTAATCTGAACAAATAAAATAAGGCAAGAAAATGCTAAGATGATAACTGTAAGCTCTTGGTGACTATTCATAATAATGAATGAAATGCAAAGATTAAACAGTCTTAAACGACCATGACAACATGAACCTGAATGGCTAGTATAAGTTACTAGTGTTCAAAAAAGAATTTTACTCCCACTAAGGGACTTGTAAAACGTTTGGAAACAAAAATTCCATAATTGAGATTTATAGATATGTACAAAATAAAATATTCACTTCTAAAATTTGAATATCAATTATATGTTTTGGTGAACGGAGAAAACAGGATATACTTTATAATACAGAGAGCTACACACTGTTTGTCCAAAGTACCAGATTTCAATGATAAATATTTATTTATATTTTGTATGTTGAAATTACATGTTATTACCAATTGAAAAATAAAATAAAAATGGATGGTCAGCGATCTTGTTTGAATTGTTAATAAAATGCTGTATATTCATCGTTTAGTCCCGAAAACGGATTTAAAGTAACGTCTTACATTTAATAAGAACAGAAAACCCAAAATATGTGCTATCATAAACGCGTAAATGTATAAGACAGCATGCTCACGTGTTCGGTTATATCAACGAAGCTGGAGTAATTTATGTCAAAATTTGCATATTTTTGGAAATATTTCAAGTTCTAAATAATAGAATTTGATAAAACTCCCTCATTGTATTAAGCAACATATCCTGGTAATAATTCAAAAAGAAAATGTATACGTCAGCGCACTTATTAGTGAATTACAGCAATTTTTATCAGCTACACGTAAATAAAATGACGCAAAACAGTGGTAACTGCATACACACTTACGACTGTCTTGCCCTAAATAATCGATTTTCAACTTGAGGAAATCAATTTTGCATAATAAATACACTTTTACCGTCGGAAATGGTAAATTGTAATGATGTGTTATATTATTGAAAATATGGTAGTGAAACATATTGGTACGAAACGTTTAATTTACTACACTAATGACCGAGTGTTCCGAAAAACTGGAGCATTCCCCCTTAAAGAAAGAAACCTGGTCAAAGTGCTATCAACGAACGTGTTCTTTTTTATTCGAAATGAGATAGAAGGGCTAAATACCATCGCTTTTCTACATAAACCGCGTAACTAAAGCTTTTTAACAGGCTTTAGTTGCGACGTTTGTTTGAACAGCGGCAATATGCAAGGGCGGATCCAGGATTTTTTCCAGGGGGGGGGTCAAAGCCCAAATAATGGCATTTAATAAGAAGTTATATAGTCAAAATTCAATTTTCGGCCAATTCCGGGGGGGGGGTCATGACCCCCTGACCCCACCCTAGATCCGCCCTTGAATATGTAGGTCTACACATCCGCGCCAAACTACCGTAAACGTTTTGAAAAATCTAACCTGTCTATTTGGTTGATACAGTAAAACAGTATTAGAATTGTTAATTTATAAAGGGACGAAGAAGCTGAATACATACATTTAATCGAATCTGCTGCAGATACGAGGTTTTTGTTGAAAAGCAGCGTATTGCTGCTCCAGGTATCATATCTCCTTCGTATAAATGCCATTTATTTCGATATTCTCGCTCTTTGTTCTCTCTGTTATTTTTGATGTGTTCAGAATTTAAACCTAAAATGCTTTGATAAAGGAATATGGCCAAACAGAACCGAGTTATTAATGAAAATAGAAAAAATACCAGGACCATCAGGCGACGGAGTTTCATTCCAAGATTCAGGAGGCTTCAGAAACCTTTGAAGTAAAGAAAGAAAGTGCCGAGAACCACTTTTTCTACAAAATTTTCCTGTGCCATTTATTTCGATATTCTCAATTTTTGTTTTCCATGTAACATTGAATGTGTTGAGAATTTGAACACGTGAGTTTATACAGGAAAATGGACAAAAAGAATTATACAGGAAAAATAATTGTTTTGTCAATTGCGGGGCGGGGTTAACAGAGGATAGGAAAGAAGCCTGAATACATACACATAGCTGCTCCAAAGTACCAAATCTCCTTGGTGTATATTTCCGCCAATGCTGTAGGCATACAAACAACAAGCACAAGAAGGTCCGCTACACACAGATTCAGTAAATACATGTTAACCGAGGTCTTCATGGACCGGCTGAACCGAATTATCACGATTACCAGAACATTACCGATGATACCGGTCAGAAATATCAACACGTAGAATATAGTGGCAGTTATAACGATGTACACCGGGGCAGTGGGCTGTACCGGGTAGCTAATGTTGCTGTTGTTCATTGTTATGGTACTGCTTCTGTCTAAAATCCTTAATTTCTTAAAATTTTCTTTAAACTTTTGTATTTTAGTCCTCCACCATATTTCTGTGATAATGAGGAAAATCAAATTTTACAGGGCATACATCCTTCCAATTACCATTAATAATTATATTGTGTTCTGACTTTGAATTAACTATGTTATGCAATGTTCTTTATCACAATTCCTTCTCACCTTCTTATCATTATAATAAATGGGAACCGATAATGTTTTCCTCGGATGTTCAACGAATATATCCGACGATAAATGTTAAATACATGTATTGTTATACTTCATACGGTTCATATTTCAAGTTTTAATGCTAAGAAAATAGCACGATATATCTAACATCTAGATATCAAACATTCCACTAATGATTTTTTTCTGGAATGATGAGGATTGAATTTCTCAGGTAAAATCTGATAAGCTATAGATATATACGATTTTCATATTCACAGCTCCAATTCACATATTTCCAATAGTTTTGGTTTCCCGTAGCGAAGCAGGATAACAGAGCTCTGTATCCCCCGTTTCAGATTTATAAATGATAAATGAACGAACAAGTAATTTACGAGATATCAGTTTGTCCCGGTGATTTGCTTATGTTATTCGAAACGTCAAGAAGAAATATTGGATAATCACATCTCGCGCTCCTTTTAACCAGAGAGTCTCTGTCAAGGTCAGGGGATAAAATTCCGATAACGTGACCAGACTCTACTACCAAAACACCACCTGGCATGGCATTCACCAACGAAAGACGATTCAAATTATTTTTACTTATTAGGGGCTAGTGCGATAATTAGAAATGGGTAAAGCAGGTAAAAACATGTGACTATTTATAGAACCAACTCATTGGTGATTTTACCTGTCCCACCTAAAGATAAACCAAATCAACTGTATTAAGATTACCAAATGACCCGGCACTGACCTTATGCAAAGCATAAATTAACGTTGAATAAATAATTCTTCGTTCACATTCGTTCATTTACGAGGTTTTTCGGTTGTTTCCGGAAAGAAACAATTCATTAGAAGCTTTATTTTGGCCTTGTTACCTAAATGCGATAATGGTGATTAGGAAAAGGTCGTTGTCTTTGAATCTGGCGATCCGTGTTCAATTCCCTCTTGAGCCTCTTTTTCTTTTTCCTTTTTTTTTCTTTTTTTTTTTTTTTTTTTTTTTTTTTTTTTTTTTTTCATCGTGATATCACATTGGTCTTGTGCAATATTACATTGTTTACGTAAGAGTTCTGCGTATTTGGCCATCAGACGAACTCACGCGCACATAAAAAATGTAAAGAAAGAGACAATATTACATTGACCAGCATATCGACAGCTTTCCAATAGATCCTACTCTCTTATGAACAGAGCACATTATCTCTACATTCCATTTCGATAGAATGAGCTCTGTTCTCGCGGGGTCATTTCACGTCTAATCTCGGGGCCTTGGCGGGATTTCAGTATCCAATCGTTGGCGATACACAACAAAACAATTCAAAAAGCTGATACAAACTTTCATTGGCTGACGCTTCAAATTACCGGCTTCAGCCAAAAATAGAAGCGACGTAATGTATACGTAATCAAACCAGATCAAACTGAATGATTTTGATTCGATAATTCAAATGTTACCGGCCTCAGCCAAAAATAGAAGCGACGTAACGCATACGTAATGATCATGCAAGATAAAAGTGAATGATTTTGATTCGATAATTCAAATGGTGTGCTATAATTAGATTATGACGACCAAATAGGCTGTTGGCCTACCGAAAACTGCAGAGGTCATATTTGATGGTTTAATCAATAGAGCTCGGCAATGGAGAGTAAATAGATCCGAGAGATGACACAGAGTCACAAACTCTGAAGATGTTAAGGTTTGGATGCTATTGTTTTGAAATTGATTTTGTAAATATGAAATGAGAATAAAATACTTGAATTTTGAGGGAAAAACACCAAAACTAAAAAGCCACATCGTTGCAATGAAATAGTTTAAAATGAAATTCAATGCATTTTAATACAAAAATATACCTAGGTAAAATCAAGTGCAACTATAATTCAAAATGAAAAAAAAAGATTCTACGTGCGTCTCGAACCCACGATCTTCAGCTTAGTAGACACTCGCTTAACATCGTAACATGAAACCAATTTGCAATAACGTTAGCGTAATTAAACTGTTTTAATAAAAGCTTTATTCGTCTGTCATGCACGAATATACCCGAAGCTATTTTTATCCAACTTGTGACGTGTATAATTTATGCTAATAGAGGTTAAGCTGCGCAAGGTCAATTGGTAATCGTAATAACGATTCTCTTTTAATTTTGAATGTATTATAGAAGGCGAGATTTGACCCGGCAGAGCAGACCAAGCGGAAAGGTCAACAGACTTATCGTCCAGGGGTGATAGGTTCTCGTGATTTGCCGAACACTTCGCATGCTTCACTATTTACAGCTAATAATCATATTATTCAACGACTTAACAGTATTTTCACGTGCATACATTTGTCGCGTCATCTTAAAATGGTAAATCGTAAACTGAATATGCAAAAATGCAGATCCTGTTCAGCCTGTGCAATAGGTACGGTGTGACCAGGATGTGAACTGTATTTAAATATTTATTTATTTATTTATTTATTTTTTTATTTTTTATTATTATTTTTTTTTTATTTTTATTTTTATTTTTTTTTTTTTTTTTTTTTTTTTTTTTTTTTTTTTTGAGATTACGCCTATTTTAATGATTGACCCTACTGAAAATTTCGATCAAAATAGACCAGGGTAGCTTAACATTTTTATTTGACTAAATTTGATAAAATCTTATTTTCACACGGCGGCACAATGTTGTATAAAGCATACAGTGCACGCCTTTACGTAAATTAACGACGGCCCATTCCCATCTAAACTGGTCAATAAACTTTTCCACTTTTCTGTGCAGTTAAGGTCACTCTGCCGGGCCAATTATTTTCATCTATATATGTTGTGCCGATTTTAAGATTCATGTAGTATAACTCCAAGTTAACATTTGAAAATACACATCAATCCATACGTCTCGTCCGATCATATGGCTTGTTATGTAATTGGGATTTAGACAATCGATTAAAGGGACATTTCATTCCAATTTCATTTTTTTAAAGTATGTCTTGATGCCAAGATTGGTTATTCCTTCCTTCTTTAAACGTTTAGATTGTCTTCCCAGGCGACGAAATTTTACACCAGTCAAATTTGACAGAATTTGTAGGCAACACAAATAATATTATGTGTTGGCTACATTCTTTATTTCATATAGAATATAATGAATTGGTAGAATGATTTGAGAAAAGAATTCTAAAAACGTTCTTCCTATGATTTGTTTTGTTGTAAGAGACCTGATTAAGCAATGGAAATTTCATTGCATAACCGGATATTTACAGCTCTTTTATAGAGCCAAAATTATATCATTTTCAATCAATTACATGTAATTTCTGGTTACTAAAGAGAGAAAACTTCTTGACGAAGTTGTAAAAAACAACAATTTTAACCTTTCCCAAAATAAGCTCTGGTTTCGATTTGCCAAGCATTTGAAAAAGACGAGAAAATTTCTCACGGTGCTC
Organism: Fragum sueziense; assembly: GCA_963680895.1. NCBI lineage: Eukaryota > Metazoa > Mollusca > Bivalvia > Cardiida > Cardiidae > Fragum > Fragum sueziense. The sequence goes on along the minus strand of OY804595.1, from coordinate 22,954,360 downwards.
TCTCTCTCTCTCTATGCTAAAACGTTTGCTTCTTCGGTAATATTTACTTTGTCGTACGTATTGCCTTAAACTTTGGATCAGTCAAGAACTTGCATAGTACAAATACCAGGTATACACGAAAAGTGACATCAATTAACTAATTTTGTCTACAACATGAAGACCATTTTCGTCACTAATTGATGCCAATCGATAAAGTAACTTTGGACGTCTTCTTTTTACTGCTGTCGTTAAGCTAAAAGAAAATCAGTTTACCGCATATAATGCTGTAGAAAATATACTCTACGTCATAAAGAATAAGCCACCTGTCTAATGAAAAATAATCTGCGACTTTGGGGTAATATGGAATAAAAGACGTAACAAATTTAAATTAAATCAAAACCTTTAGTTTTGAAATATGCATATCCCATTACCAAACAGCAAAATTTTAGACCTGGATATATTTAAAAATTTTGCAGATGGCAATTTCAAGTAAATAAAAATAAAATGTCACACTTTTTGTCTAGCTTGATAAAGAAAGCATTGTTGGAAATTGAAGAAATGGCTTGTCGCAAGCAATTTTTTTATATTACACAATGTTTTCTTAAGTCATGATTTTGTGTGTAGTAAAAAAAACATTGTGTAGGAGTTTAAGTTAATTTGGTAATACTAATTTTTCATATGCCTCAGACATTTCAACGGAATGATAGCCCTCAAATTTGAAATGGGGCTTTTGTTTGTCTTTCAACAGTGTCTTTCAACAGTTTTGAACATAAGCAGCAAATGATTACCATTATTAAACAAAAAACCGAAAGTACTGATTTGAGCTAACATTTCAACTCAACATGTTTCAAGGCTTGTTGTGTCACTGGTGGTGAACTCGGCCAAAGTGAGTGGACGTTTTTCGCTACAACAATGTACAGATATTTTGCGTTTAAAAGTGAGTTCAAAGATCTGATTGGATAGTTTTTTCTTATAACAATGAATTTGTTCTAAAAATTGACCGGGTTTACCGATATGTATTGACAAACCGTCTGTGTTGTTATAAAATCTCGTAACTACGGCTTTATCGAAGCCGTGTTTACGATATTTTATAACAACACCGACGGAATACTATGATCGCGAAAATACGTCCCACGCTTTGGCCGAGTTCACCACCAGTGAGTGTGGGTCAAAAAATGAGCAATAAGACATGCGTGCTAATATGTAAAAACTTAAAACATAAAAAAAGCGAAGAGCAAGATTATTTGCAAAGTGGCTACTTTTCTATGACGGTGAGTATATCTAGGCCGAATGAGGTTTACACAAAGCAACCGATACAATTTAAGCCATAAAGCCAAGTGCTTTGTACACAACATTGTCGACAATTACCCTCAAAGCATATTCTCAACATTGCTTACAAATAATTATCCTGATTTTTTTTAGAATATAGGCCTACGTATTACGCCGTCTGCAATACCATTTTATAGGGATAAGTCTATAATAGTGTCTCTACGGAAACTGTGGGGAATCACATGACACAACAATTGCATAACATCTTCAACAATTCTTGTAGAACTTGACCGATTTGAAAATAGTTTGAAGAACAGAATGCAGAAATTTGCCAGGGACGTACTTTATATGAGAGGCCTTTTAAAAATTCCATGTTCATTCACCTTCATTTACAAGGGCTGTTAATAAAGTATCCGGATTGGTACCATAACTTTTTAACTTGGTCACCAATTTAGATGAAATCTTCAACACAAATACTTTGATGAATTATGCATTTGATCCTGCTACAAAAACTAGGCCGGTAGCATTAAGGCGCATTCGACAATTGCTATAGAAACGTAGGGTCACGTTGAGCGGGGCAACATTGGGTGATCGGTAGAAATATGACTTATCAATCGCTTTTAAAGCGATCATATTTTATATTTCTCACATCATAAAATATCCAAAATGCTTTATACCTTTGAGCATACTTTTTTCTTTGCAAAATAATGCAACGTCATTAGGTGACATATGGCGTCAATTCCATGAACGACCATAGTTGAATACATTGGTTTGCTGATATAACAAATATGGTACTTGAGCAACGGCATTCAATAACGTTTTGCTTATTAATTGGTCAATCAAAATTATAGACACTCTTTATGATAAGGAACACATACGACAATAGTTCTATGAGAAATAACAAGCATTTATGAGTGTTATAACACATTTAAAAACGATTAATGTGTAATTTTGCTGACCTCAAAAGATTTGGACGTAACAACGCGACGTCGGCGAAAACGTTCAGGACTTGCCGATTGTTGTCTAAGAAACGATCGATAAAATACCATATTGTAGATACACTTAAGATCCTGCTTTGACACATGGATTCATAGGTGGGAGAAGTGTAAATCGAGCAGTGGAAAATACATAGAAAAAATGTACAAATTATAATGCGTAAGACAAGCTTTCCTGACGCTGTATCTGTCCAAGAACTGGTTTGCTCCGCTTAACGTGACCCTACGTTGCCATAGCGACTGCCGAACGCGCCTTAAGACAAACTACTTAGATTTTTTTGCAGGATCAAATGTGTAATTCACCAAATAGTGTTGAAAATACCACTACAATTAGTACATTAATTAAAACGTTATGAAACAATTCCGAATACTTTATTAACAGCCCTCGTAGTTGTCTGTACGAGCTTTCAATTGGACTAGTCAAAATGTCCTTGTTTGAGATAGGGCTATGTTTACTACTTAATTTTCTACTTATCATGGGACAGCTATAACATGTATAAGATAACATGCACCTTGAACTAAATCGTCGCTTTTCAAAAAAATCCTCGAAACTGCAGCTTGTTTTAAGCTGCAGTTACGAGGTCTTTGTTGAAAAGTAGTCAAACGCACTTGTGTGCACAGTTATATAATGTCGTTTAGGTCTCCAATGCTAATACATCCATTTTCGTTTTCCCTGTTTGTCAATCCGTTCTTGTATTTTCTAGCTAACAACAAAAACGAATGTACTCTACATATTTGCCATGTACTATGGGGCATTTTCCATTTATTTTACTGACACTCCTTGATAAAAGAATTCTTTTTCTTTTAGATAAAATTTCTATATATGGATCCAGATAAATGAATTTTGAAAAATCGTGTCAACGATTTAATCACTAGCAAAAAATATAAATTTGTATGTTCATTAGAACTTGGCAACCTCTGGCCTTTGCATCATTAACTAGTCGGAATCTGAAATGTGACAATGTCGGTATTTGAGATCAATATGGTTCCAGATCAGAGTGTTCTTTAACGGGTCCTTTAATTGTTTGAAAGCAGAATGGATCCTGACCAGACTGAATTTAGGCAAAAGTACATGTGTACATCTGAAAGCATAATTTCGGAAATGGTATGGCTGTGCAATACAAAATGGGTATCTAACATGTTCATCCGAATGTTTCATCCGATCGGAGTTTGCAAATGATGTCTGTAGTAGCACGTCGGTGATTTGTCTATTTTAAGAGATGGCGCATGCGCAATCTGGATTTGTTTAAAAGGCAAACTATTTATGTTTATGTGAAACGGACCTATGCATGATGATCTAATATACGGCCAGTCTAAGTAAGAGTGGTTGTGAGATGTGATCCATTAGGCCGGGAACAATAAGGAAATGGGTAATGAATTAAGGGGCAATGCTACAGTTATTTTTCTTTGTTCAATGTATAATTGTTAAATGACCAGAAACTTTGTATAAGTTTTTGTCAATAACATCTATGTCTATGTCTAGTTATTCGGAACACTCAGTCATTACTCTAAAATCTTTAATATTTCGTACCATATGTGTTTAGTTACCAAATTTTCAATAGTATGAAATTTCCTATTACAATTCTCCATTTTTCGACTGTTAAAACGTAGATGTTTATTTACGTATAGATGATGAAAAAAGATGCTGTAATTCGATGACCTACACATTTTATTCTTGTATAGTACTTTGAGGGAGTTGTATCAAATTATATTGTGTAGAACTTGAAATAGTTCACAAAAAGTACAAATAAAGCATAAAACACATCTAGATCTAAATGAATGTCTGAATTCGCAGCTTTAGACATGAACGCATTCTAAACATCACACATTTTAGAATTCCCGTTGTTGATCAATGTATAAAATTAATCTAGAGCCGTTTTAGAGATTAGACAATGGGTCATACGTCATTTTCTTAATATTTTTGTGACATATAAAAGGTACAAAAAATTGTTCTTTTTTATGTGTAGGGGTTTATCGTACGTTTGTCGGTAAAACCTAAACAAGATCGATGGCCATCCATTTTTATTTTTTTTTTTTTTTTTTTTTTTTTTCTTTTTTTTTTTTTTTTTTTTTTTTTTTTTTGTTTTTTTTTGTTTTTTTTTTTTTTTTTTTTTTTAATTTTTCAACTGGTAATAACTTGTGCTTTCAACAGATACCAAATTATTAAATTCTGTCATTGGGAAAAGAAAGAATGATACTGTAGCATTGTACCTTAATACATGACTGTGAAGGTTTGAATTTAAAACAAAATCTGACCATACCTCTGTTTAAAACCGATATTTGATATCATTTCGTCACAATTAAATGAATAATTATTCTTATTTTTTGCCGTCTTTTTTCTTTTTTCCCCCTTCTTCTTAGATCAAGAAGCCCTTTATGTACTAAACAGGCAATAAATGAAAAGTCGGAACTTGTCTGTGGAAGGTGTCAGTCGACCTGATTTTCCCCTAATTATACGGCTTCTGCTATAACTCCCTGTATTATCCCTTTACCAGATCATAACCCATTACCAAACGACAAAATATTACGGTGGACCAAATAGAAAGAAGTTGCAGGCGACATTTGCAATGTGACGAATTTCGAAGTTTTATGAATTTTGTGTTGAAAACATTGTGGAAAATGAAGAAATTGCTTGTCACAAGCAATTTCTTCATTTTCAACAATGTTTTCAAAAGCCATTATTTCGTAGGGAGTCAAAAACAGTCAAAGTGTAGGAATTGGTTAAATTACTGGACTTGTCAACTCTGCTGAAGTTGCAGACAATAATGATGGCAGTAGACATATTTCTCTTTATAATTATTAAGTAAATCTGTGATACAAGGAAGGTGCATTATCTGATGTGAAAGGTGATTATAATCGTGGTTTCGTTACACAAATATGTTTCGAAATATATTTCTAAACAATAATAAATGTCCCTATGTTTCTCGGTAAAGGGTTACAACTTCTGTACATTTATACGATAACGTAGTGGTGTTGGACGTAGAAAATCAGGAAACAAGTGTCTGTTCTAATATCTCATGTGGAATATGAATTAACCTAAATCACGTATAATTGTCTTTTGTTCAATGTAGTTTGGGAATTTAGGTCAATTACAAGTAGGACCAACTTGTACTTGAGAAAGTGCGTCACATGGTAAACAAAATATAGACATTATGGCTTAACCAGGTCTTAGTTACAATGTCTTTGTCAAATTTGTCATGTTTGGTATATCTGTTATAGGTCCAGTAGTTAATTGCTTGCAAACTTTTAGATTTATCGATTTTGGGAGGCCGGAGTGTGATTCCAACGGTTTATATTAGAGGTTGTTCATGGACTTCTGTTGCACAAGAATTATTCGGTTTGCAAGTCCACAGTGTATAGTCCACTGTACGCACTAACTTCCGCTTGCGAGTAAGAAAACGAGTCAAAAAGGAGATTGAAGCTCGAAAAACAGGTAAATAGTTCATATTAGATTGAATTGAGTTGGATTTATCGCGTATTATGGTGGAAGGTATATGAAAAATTATCATTCCTAGCGTATATCTACGGAAAGAACTCTATTTTCCGACGAAAATGCATTTGCTCACTTAATTTTCTCCAAATTGTCATTTTGATTGACTCCAAACAAAGATTTCAACCCTTAATATCTAGTATAAGAACAAATCCTTTTAATACATTGAAGAATATTCACCTATGCTCCCAAATATTACACTATACAGTGTGTTTAAACATCAGTTTAAAAAATATCAACTATAAAACTGTCACTGGTGTTGCCTGCTCACTGCACGGTTGCTTGCTACCTCATAGTACGGTTGCTTTCGAGCACAACCATAAATCATGTACGGTTGTTTGAGAGCAAAATGTATTGTAATTTTGTGTATTTTTCGTTTTGAACAACGATTGATGGTGACTTTAGTGTCTAAATTTGCTATGCATTGAAGTGTTTTAGGAGTGGGTTAATAACCCAAAGTTGTACAATAAATGCAACGTTTTGTATTTATAAACATGTTTCATTTGTTTACAAAATGATCCTCATAATCTTAAATGATCCTTTTTTATACAAAATTTGCATATTTTCGAAGTTAATTTCATGTTGAATTTGGACTTAAATTGATATGGAAGACAGAGTGCGCTATACAAACACGTTGTTAATATAACATTCTTTTTTTTGCAGGTTGAGAATAAACATGGAAACATATTGCATCAATTGTGGTTCGGAATCGAACCAGTTTTGTGAATTGATAGACCAAATGATTATTAAACATCCTGACCAAAACCTGAAAATGAAGAATATCAACAAATAAGAGCTACTTGTGAACTCATTTTATGCCCCTGTATCGAAAGATCGGGGTATATTGTTTTACTTGTGTCTGTCTGTCCGTCGGTCCGTTCGTCTGTCTGTCCGAAAACTTAACACATGCCTTTTATCCAAAAGTACTTGACATACAAAGCTCAAATTTGGTATGCAACTTCCTTTCAATATTATCTATCTGTTGCATGCAATTTGACCTCCCTCAAGGTCAGCTGTTAACCCTTATCAACCCTTTACATGAAAATTTAACATTTTATAAAATGGCCATTTCGGAGGCATTGGTGTTTCACAAACACATCTTGTTTTTTTTTTTTTTTGTTTTTTGTTGTTTTTTTTAACTTAATACCAAACATTAATGATCTAAAATTGGTTCATTTATTATTCATTATTGACCTTCATCTAAACAACTTTGTAACAGTTCAAGCTTGAATCCATTTGCATACCCAGGCGCCTTTAGATGCACCCTAAAATTGGAAAATATTGAGAGAAAAGGGAAGACAACTGCTGATTACCTGTATTTCACTTTTCCTTCTATTACAAAGAACTTTCAGTTTTGCTGTCTGATATATCCCCTTTGAATTTTGAACAGTCCGTAATTCTGTTGTTTTGGGAAGGGATACATGTAAGTTTAATCATGGCTGTATTTTCATTGGCTTCCAGATTGTAATTTTGATTTTATTTGCTTTTCTCAACAGGCTTAACACAAACAAAAGTTTTGCTAAAGCCTAAATTTTATATTTGCTATTTCATTTTAAGGTTTTCGACTGCCTTTTAGATTTGTGACATGCAATGGTTTCATTCTGTAGTTAGAACAAAATTCCGTTGCCTTAATTCCACCTGGAAACTCAAATGATCACATTCAAGACCATTTTGAAAACTCTAGATGCCCAGTTCCCAGTATCACTTATCACATTGGTACATCGTGCTATGGACCTTTGTTGTTATGATACAACATCCGTTTATGTCAAACAAATTAAAATCACCAAATAGAACTCCGTACGGTCGAAGCTATGAAAAAAGACTGCAGAGGGAAAATAATTATGCGGTCTTTGATCAGAGGTTATCTTTATTCATGTTTGATCTTTGAAACATATTGGCTTTTTTTGCTGACACATGAGCATGAAGATTGAATGAATGGGGTTTACCGCCTTTTTTCAAGTGTCTCATCTCTCAGCGGTACAGCCATAATTTTCTTTTCCGACCTACTTCTTCTTCGTGAAAATTTTCGTCTAGTCTATCTATAACAAAAGATTCGTCCTTAATCTGAAACACAGTCAGTTATATAGGTTTTTTGTCAAATAACATTTAAAAACATCCAACTGGTGTTCTATCTCAAAGCTGTTCTATTGAGACTATGTAACTAGAGAATTATATAAATCATAGATACAATGTATTGTTTCAATGCATTTTTGAAATTTTGACCATTAACAAAGCTAGAATCAACTTTTTTTAAACAGTTCTTTTATGCGAAGGTTCTCATATCAATTTTCAAATATTCCTATGAAAAATAATTGCTTAAAAACTATTTTCATGATAATTTTTTGACAAGAAAATGCTACTGAGCTCTCATGTAACCGTACGGTGACATCGCATGCAACCGTACTAAAGCTTTCACAGATTGAGCAAACAACCGTACAGTGAGGCGACAACACCAGTGGTGTTTGATATTCGATATTTCTTAAACCAATGCGTTCATGTCTGTTATTCTTTAGATGGTATATCTTGAAAATAACAAAAGTATGTGCTCGTATATAAGTTGTAAAGCTTTGAAATCGATGTTTGAAATGAATGAATGTGACATTTTCGAAAAATTTTCGTGAGCAATCGCATTTTGTCTGAAAATGTAGCTTTTCTCAAAGGATAAACTGAGTAAATAACCTAGTTTATGTACATACAGCCCATGCATGTAAAAAAATCCTTCATTTTTCATTTTATAATTAACTATTTACCTGTTTCTTTGGCTGCAATCTAAACCTCGACTCGTTTCTTTACTCGCAAGCGGAAGTTAGTGCGGACAGTGGACTATACACTGTGAAGTCAGGAATTTGCCCTTGTGTGAAATTCAAAGTCGACGGTCCATGTGAGGTCACCAAGGGCAAAATTGACGAAATTCGCTAAGTCAAATTCCCGAAACAGTTAACAACTACAGCTACTGTCATGGTATCGTGTCCGTCATGCGAGCTTGTGTCCGTCTGTCCTTGTGTCCGTCCGTTCGTCTGTCCGTCCTTATTTATTTTTTCTTTAAAAATCATCTTCTCAAAACAACTGGACGGATTTCAACCAAACGATTCTTGCGTGAACTTCTCTCCGATTCCATCACAGAATTTTGGTTGGGTCAGAAAGTCCTGGTATATCTGCCCTTGAATGTCAAAAATATCTGTTTTTGATTGTTTTCACTCTAGCAACTACAAATTTCGACGAATTAAGATAAAACTTGGACAGAATGTTGGTGACCATAATGATCTAGCTTTAGTGTACATTTCTGCTTGATCTGAATCTGATATCGGATTTTTTAGACATACAAATGAAGGATATGCTATTATGAAACCCTACCAATCCACATAATTGAAGGTAGAATACCTTTAATAAGATTCACGCGACGTCGGAATTATTCGGGCGAAGTCGAAAACATTCGGCTGTGGACCTTTCCACCGGCAAATGCATACGGCCGCGTCTGAATGGGTTCGGATACGTAACGACACCACTCGAAAAAATCCGATATTTTATGGATCTCAAAATGGCCATATTACGGGTATTCTACCTTAAAGAAATGTGATGGTGGTGGTGCTAGTGGTGGTGGCGCAACGCTTCAATTCGGATGTTATTGGTTGGGAAAGGGTTAACATCTCGTTATATGGTAGGCAATAGCAGAACCTTATAACTTCCGATCACGTGTAGTCCCAAGAATAGTAATTGTCGTTAATTGTGCCAGGGTCTATATATTTACAGGAGAGATCAAGGTTCAAAATCATCTAAAACGGGTTGTTAGAGCTTCGTTAGTCGTTAGTTTTGTATGAAGAATGCATAAGACGATTTAACCCATTGCCAGACTGCGAGACGGCAGAAATCTAGACTGCTCCCAATTCATAGATGTTGCTGACGACAATTTCAAGTGAATGAAATTACATTTTTGGGGGTGGGGTGGGGGTAGAAAACATTGTGGAAAATGAAGAAACAGCTTGCCACAGACAATTTCTTCATTTTTCACAATGATTTCCTATGCCTTCACCTGGTAGAATGTCAAAAGGCATTACAGTGTGGTAATGGGTTAACCCTCTCCCAAAGAAAATCTGATTTTAAGTCCCGTATCGGAGAAAGGTTTGGAAAACATTGCGGCAAAACAACAAAATGTTGATAGCCAGCATATTCTTGTTTGTCTCATTGTTTTTGTGTTATAGAACTGTACACAAACTTACAAAATCCTTCCTGTATCTTCGCATTTTTATGTTTACAGCAGCTTACAAAATAGAACGGTGTAATATTTTATCGTTTTGGAAATGATAGATAAATTGCTGTGAACGATCACGATCTGTGCCAGATTCCCCAACGTTGGTAGGTTAATGTCGCAAATTCAGGAAACTCCGTATAATCTGCACACATCGCTGCTTTTCAACAAAAACTTCGTATCTGCAGCTTAAAACAAGCTACAGTTATGAGGTTTTGGTTGAAAAGCGACGACATGTGGTCTGAAAGTTAAATCTTACGACCTGGAAGCACTTCCCTGTTTAAGACTTATCCAATCATAGTGTCGGATCAAACTCTCACTTTGTACCAGGAAGTTGTTTTCCAAACGCTTTACTAGACAGGAAAAAGGTGGGAGGGTCGCAACATACTGACTTATAAAATTAGAAGGCTTAAGATAAATAAATTTGATGGTGTTAATCTTTAAAACAAGCAGCGTTTGCAAGGTTTTGGCGACATGTGGTCTGAAAGTTAAACCCGGAAGAACTTCCCTGTATTGGACTGTCTCCAATCATAGTATCGGATCAATTTCTCAATTTTTTATCGTGAAGCAGTTTTCAATACGCTTTAAAACTGGTCAGGAAAAGGCGGGAAGGTCGAAACATACTGGCATGTTAGGTATATGCAGGCTATTCAACAATCTAAAAAAGAAAATAAATACATGTCATATTGTTACCATCTAAGAAGCATTGGCATTTTGATTTATGAAATAAATTTTGTTCTGAAATTGAAAACTTTGAAGTTAAGTGCATGAAGGGAACTTAATTATTACAACGCATGAAAAGAACCCATAAGTGCAAGAAACATTTAATCCCTAAACGACAAGACAATGACATGTTCCTTACTTTTTGTCGAATCTAATTTCGTTCAGTTATTATTTCAGAACACTTTGTGTGGTAAATCCTGACAGAACTTTATTTGCCTTTGGCAAACCAGACGCCCAGTATTGTCTGCATGTTTGAATAACTGCAATATTACACGCGAGAACTCCTTGTCTTATGTTATTGTGAAGACACTTTCATAGTCTCGTTTACGTTCAGTCCCATCAATATATTGTGCAACACGTTTATCGATTTCTAGCTATGTAACCAAGGGAAGGCGTTCTTAATTTTCGATAAAATTTTGCATACGTTTGTTCGAATCTTGTAGGTGCTAGATTCGAATGATCACAAGGAAAATTATAATAGTTTAGAATTAAAACAATTGCTTTGTTCACATACGTACATTTTGTAAACGTGAGCCACAGAATAATGACCGAACTATAACCTGTTCAGGCACAGACTACTCTCCAAAGCCGAGGTCTATTGATAACCATCAAATATGAATATAGATCTAATGGAATGAAGAGAGAATGTGCTCTGTTCTTAAGAGAGTAGCACAGACTAGCCATTGTAAGAAACTACACCATTGATAAATATGCCTACATAGACATATGAAATAAATAGCTTGGTGCCACTGCCTAAATTGCGGCATGTGAAATTTAATATTACATATAAATTATGACACCATCATGATGTCATTTAAATGAAGTATGAATCATTTGGAACCTCTCGGTCAGAATCTAAAACGCTTTATCTAAAACATCTTAAGAAATCTTTTAAAATATCGCGCTAAAGAACGCACATCAATTTAATTCATTGTTCTTATTTATACACGACGAGTCACATTTCTTTTGAAGTTTAAGCTGTATATTTCGATTAATTAGACTGTCAACGATAAAAGCTCTTTCTTTTGAAGATAAATATGGGAGATTGGATTCAAAGCCATATCCAATTATGTCACTATCATTTATATGGAACTTTGGGAAAATTATTATGCAAAGTGATGTCGTTTGGCGTCGTTGCTATCAAAAATAAAATAAGGACGCATTATGTAAGTAGCATTTCGTCGCTTTATAGCAAACCCCTCGTAACTGCAGCTTGTTTTAAGCTGCAGATACGAGGCTTTGAATGCATCGATATACGACAATTTGAAATCTCATTGATGAAATCATCTGGTAAAGGCTAATCTTTCAAGATCATTATAGACCGATTTCAGATTTACTATTTTTAAACGCATTACTGACCATGTTATTAGAGGAGACAGAAAGTCCAGCTTTATTAATTATGTGACCCGCCATGCTTAAAGTGACGTTCTGAGAAGTTTTGCTTGCGCAAGTTTCGAAAAGTAATCGTTTTGCGGAGCTTTACAAACATGATTTTACGGCGTGCTCCGGGGTAGCGTTCCTTGACCCTTTTAAGGGTCGAAAAAATATCGTTAGAAAAAGTAGCACTTTTGATATTTTATCAGAGCGTCATTGATATAATAAAATTACACTTGTGAAAAAATAAATGCAATCGGATGAAAGGTAAAAAAGTTATCAGGAAATTATACGAACTTTTTGATAAGCCCTCGTTCATTGCAAGAAAGGAAAAATGTACCAATGTACGATTCTTTCACTGGTTCTATTGGTTTTATTAAGTTGGAGTAGGCTTTGTTCATATCATCAGATAATAAGAACTCGGTAATGTTCAGAAAAAAATTCAATCGTGACAGCTATTGGGGCTTTAAGCCAATTACATCCAACTCTTGGATAATAAAATCCCGCAAATTCCCCGAGATGAAATTCGCAACCATAGTGACAGGGCTCGAGCGTTTCGTATTAAAACGTAGTAAACGATGTGTGATGGATGGTGTATATTTTTCAAGACTATTGCGATTAATTGAACGGTCAACGATGAAAGCTCTTCCTTTTGAAGACGTTAATGGCAGTTTGCAATCTAAATCTTATCCAATTATGTCACTATCGTTTATGTGGAACTACAAAACATCAATAGGGTAGGGATTTTAAAAAAAGGAGTGGCAGTGAGACCAACATAGAAATTGCTCCATTTTTAACTGAGTACAATCTGATCGCGATCTATGGTAGTCTCTGAGATTTGATGCGGGTCATGAAGAAGCGAGTACAGGTTGATTTAAATCCATGTTGGTCTTAAGGTAAGGCCTGGATAATACACTTCCGGTATAATGGTTATATTTCGACTTATTCCGTGACGTCCGTAAGTCCGAGCATTTTTAAAGTACCGTTAGATGCAATATCGCCTATTATCGTAACAACGGAAATAATTGAGCGTGCTCAGATTCCTGGGCAATATTTTAAACATTTTTGTGAAAATGTTTCTAAATTGTATGAAGTGTCGGCAAAAAACAAGGAAAGTAAAAAATTCAAAATTTGAGAGCAATGCAAATTACTTCCCTTAAAAATCGTCTTAGAGTCGTTTAAAATCGTCGATTCGCACCATACCGATTTCGTTCCATAACTGATTACCCAGGCCTTACCTTAAATGAAATAATGACCATTTTCCTGGCCCCAGCCCATTTTAGTTTTAGCTTTATCTTTTGGTGCAAAATTTTAGACTAATCCAGATTCAAAGATGATGCAGACAACAATTTCAAGTGAATGAAATTTTGCAATTTATTTGGTCTTTTTACATAGAAAACATTGTGAGAAATGAAAAAATGCTTGTCATAAGCAATTTCTCCGTGTTCAACGATGTTTTCTAAAGCAAATTTCTTGTGGGGAGTGAAAAAGAGTCAGTATGTGGTAATGGGTTAATCCTCAAAGATCGTTACATACGTCGTCATAAATAATGTGATTTATGGTTTATGACCATAAACGTTATTTACGACAATGTTTCTTTTTTACCTTAGTATTCAAATAGTATTAACTTTTATTTCTAAAAATGTACGATGTCCCTCGTACTCAAAGACAGTCGCAATAGAAAAGCGTGCCATTCCTACGTCGCTTACAAACATAGCTTGGACATATTGAAGTAGGCCTACTATACATGTAAACCAGTGTTTCTCCTTTGTTTCTATATTTTTCGTGCTATCTTGTGCATAAATCCGTTCTTATTGCCATTTAATGAGCTTTTCTGAAAGCCTTATGTAAAGATTCTTCCAAATCGAAAACATGGCGAATATGACAAGAAAGGGAAAACAAAGTTAGAAACGACAGTTTTCAATGATTTTCAACAAGAACCTCTCAACTTCAGCTTAAAACAGGCTTTTACGAGATTTTTGTTGAAAAGTGACGTTTTGGTCTAGAAATCCCCTATAGCCAAGTGAGAACCTACTGTTCATCGGCATTTTCTTCTTTTACCTCAATGGTATCTATACTTACACCATGAAGACTCGCGCGAATATAAAGGTTGTTTGTTTGGGGGGGGGGGGGGGGGGGCTTACGCCCTTGTCCGGGCCAGTGTCTTAATATTTAAGGGACTGAATTCAATTTTTCCCTAAATCATCAGTATAAAATAAGAAAATTTCGACATTTTAGCCACGTTTGCGAGTGCGTATGCCTTCCTTGCTCCCCTGTTCCTACGGGCCTGCAACCCATTACCACACAGCGACACCTTTTGACAACCTAAAAGAAAAGGGCGTTTGAAAACATCATGGAAAATGAAGAAACAAGCGATTTCTTCATTTCCCGCAATGTTTTTGTCTCAAAAGACTGAAATATGTAGGCCTACTATTTCAAATCCATTCACCTAAAATTGTCGTCTTCAAAATATTTCATACTGGAACAATCCAAAATTTTTGGGTCTGGTAGTGGGTTACATGTATGCCACTAATAAAATTGATGAGCGTTGGAGAGATAAAGTCGCGTGGTTTTGACAAGGTTTCACCAGGGAGAGACGTCATATTTCGTTGCTTTTCTTCGAAAACCCCGTATCTGCACCTTGTTTTAAGCTTGTTTTAAGTTGAAGTTTTCGAAGAAAAGCGAAGATTTGGGACTTGGTGCAATACTAATTATCATTATGTAAGTGAATACATGTATTTATTTTATCCGTGGCTCAAGAAGGATTCTTTGGTCCTGACCCCCTTCACCATACTTTAATCAGGTCAGAAAAGGGTGGTTTTAAAATTGTGTATGAATTTTCAAAGCTCCAAGCCACCCCAACCCCTTTCTCCACTACCTTAGAAAAAATAGATCTTAGACATTCTCGGAGGACCAAGGAGTTACGCATATATCGTCAGTGTTATTGAAAAAACTCGTAACTGCAGCTTGCTTTAAGCTGTTGTTATGAGTTTTTTGTTGAAAAGTAACGATTTCCAGAACCAAGCTTGACATGTATAATTGCACTAACCAGCCATCGACATTCAATTATAACTCATATTAAGGTGTGTAACTCAAAAAAGACAGATATAGTTAATGATTTACAGGATTCCCCATCTAATTTGACATTTCAAACCAATCCTAGTGGTAACATATTGTCGCGTTTTCTTCAAACCCACGTAACTACAGCTTGAATAAGCTGTAGTTACGAGGTTCTGAGGAAATGCAGTGATGTAATGTAATCCGTAGAACCTGGTAAGGAACATAACAAATATATTAAGTCGGAATGACATGCATTAAAAATTAGGTAGCCCATCCCTAATTGAGATTCACGCGACGTCGGAATTATTCGGGCGACGTCGTAAACATTCGGCGCCGATGAAAAGAAATAAATTCAACGTTCCATCATAATCTGTGGTGTTCAAGTCCCTCGTTGATGATATACCTTGGGAATAGAAGAAAATGTTGATTCTAATTGTTGGCATCTTCTCCGTTCCCTTGAAGCGTTTTCTCTTGAAAATGAATAGTCTAAGTTTCGTTTTGGATATAACGTTTCTTCTACAACCCCCTCAACTTTAGGAAAATCTGTGAGTCTGTTTCATTTATTTAGTTGCTGCTTATTTAAGTTTTAGAAAGCGAAATATTGGTAATTAGTTTCTTACAAATTCAAAGGATGGTGAAAAAAGTGAAATCGGTGAACTAAACATTGCGTATATAGAGCAACAGATAACACGGTGTATAATCACGTGACTCAGAATTTCCGATAATCGTCAATATCTTTTTTTAATACTTGACCAATTTGAATTCGGTTTGAAGCAGAGAATGTGGGAAAATGCCAGGAATACGTTGGACGTGTTGGATTTTTGAAAAATCAACTGATAAAAAAAGTTATTTGAAGATAAACCAAAATTTTGGTTTACCGGTATCTTCAATAACTCAACCACGTCCATCTAATGCGTGACGTCTGTCCACATTCTCTGCTTCAAGCCGAAATTGAAATCGGTCCCATATTAACAAAGTTATCGAAGATTTTCTGAAATTGTTGTATCACATGAACCGTGGATAATAAGAGGGGTGAAGGCATTCTTAATGTGTTATTTCGATACCTTGTTATGGGTACTCATATAAATCGATGAGACGATTCGAATGAGTACTAACAACAATGGGTATGATTACCAATAAAATAAATATCGCATTTTGAAAGGGCATTACCTTTTTTTATACGCCCGAAGGGTCGTATTATGTTATGGCCCCGCTCGTCTGTCTGTCTGTCCGTCCGTCTGTCCGTCCGTCTGTCCGTCTGTCCGTCCGTTAGCAATTTCTTGTGTGCGCAACTCCTCCTACAGTTTTGATCGGAATTTGATCAAACTTGCCACAATGAATCTCCATGGTGTCTAGTTGTGCATCTCGCTTACGGAATTTAATTAACTCTTTTCGTTCTTGAATTATCTGCCCTTGAATTTAAAAAAAGCCCATTTTCTTGTGTGCGCAACTCCTCCTACAGTTTTGATCAGAATTTGATCAAACTTGCCACAATGAATCTCCATGGTGTCTAGTTGTGCACACCGCTTACAGAGTTTAGATAACTGTTTTCGTTCTTGAATTATCTGCCCTTGAATTTAAGAAAAAATGTCCTTTTTCTCAAAAATGTCCATTTTCTCCTGTGTGCAACTGCTATAGTTTCAACCAGAATTTAATCAAGCTAGCCACAATGAATCTCTATGGTGTCTTGTTGTGCAAACAAAAGCTTTTGATAACTTTTCATGTTTGAATTAACTGCCCTTGAATCGAAAAAATGGCCAATTTTACTGACAAGCCCCTCTCGGGCGTATATGCGCCGCTTTGCGAAGCTCTTGTTATCTCTAGCCATGTGGGCCTTATTCTCATACATTTCTCAGAGTCCGTGTATTCATCAGTTGAAGCACATTATATTGTCATGCCGGTATAAGGTTTCACGTCATCAAAATTTGACAACCCCCATATTAACCCTTTCCCAATTAAGAACTTGCTTTGATGTCCTTGATAGAAAATGCTTGATAAAGCAACGAGGAAAAAAATAAAATGCTGATAATCAGCATCTTCTCCTAAATATTTCCATGTTATATCCTGAACAAATATTATATTCATTAGTATGTATTTTGTCGCCTGTGTCGTCTCTAAAGTTATGTCATCCTAAAACTTTGCCCTTTGGGAAAGGGTTAAGGTTAAGGAAGTGCTGTTATCATCATTTCTCAGACGTATGCCATCTACCTTGCGTTCCATTGAACTGACAAGAAAAAAACGCAGGGTCAGTTGTCCGAAATTAACCTTAGCTTAATACCGCTAGTCTATACCAAATCAGGGTTAATTTCGTTGTCTGGGCTAGTAATTTCCCAAACTTCAACAAGACGACAAAATTGATCTTTCCCCATACTATATTAGATCTATGCTTTTGGTAATTTCTTTGATTTTGGTAGGGATTAGCCTATTTTCAGTCACACTGCCGTTAACTCTTTCCAAAACAGCAAAAAGGTAGGCTATACCAAACCCATTTAAGCTGATGCAGTGTCAAAAATGGATGTTGGTACAGAAATATGTGTGTACAACAGAGAATATGCTGACTATCAGCGTTTTCTTCTTTTGTTTTAATATTTCCATCTTTATGTTAGGGACGTTACATCCAAATGAGACTGACTAAAATGTTTGCTATGAAAATGTGAAACGAAGGAAGTGCTTCTATCACCATGTCTCTCTTACACAAGTATGCTCAGGACTGTCTCAAGTTTGCTTGTACCGACTTTTGAAATACCGAGGCGGGGATTCAAGGGACATATTTTCACCAGTAATTCTATTAATATATAAATCTATTAAAAACTGGTTGAAGTAGAGAATGCGAAAACCCCACTGGGGATTTGCTGAATGCAAAGGGTCTTTTAAAAAAACTTATGAAAAAGATAGATTTACGTCGAACAAATATTTTTCTATCTGCTGATATCTAAAAGATCTACCATTATGCCATCTAATTCCTGGATTTTTCTCCCTTCCAGATGCTTCAAACCGACTTCCCATTGGACTATTATCAAAATTATTGACGATTTTTTCATATGTTTGTTGTGTCATGTGATTCCTCACCGTGAATACGCATTTATTGTTTGTCCGTGTAAACCTTCTCCCTTTTCCAAACGACAAAATTGACGAGGATGATGTGACTACGATGATGCAATATATTCAGTTCCATGTTCTGGTAATGACGAAAATCCTATCATGAAACATTTCTAGATGTTAACCCTATCATTTTAGAAATTACCATTTCATATGTAGGAAAACCAATTATACTTTTTATCCACGCTGTCCACAATTGAGATGCATGTGAACGCAATAAATGCATTAAAAGGAGAAAAGTGGCCAATTTTTGCGTTAAATTTGTTTTTGACGTGAACCCCATCATGTGAAAAATTATAACTTTATCTTCAATAACTTTTTTATCTCTTCATTTTCAAAACAATCACTATGTCCATCGAATGCGTCTAGTTATTCCGCATTTTCTGCTTTAAACCAAATTTAGATCAGCCAAGTATTGACCGAGTTATTCAAGATAAACTTAGGTCTACCTGAAGTGGGAGATTTTCCTCCTGTGGCCCCCCTTTTGTTTATTGTAGAATCACGTGATTATCCACCGAGACAATTGTAGTGTGGTTAAAGTTGAAATCTGCCAAAGAAGACAAAACTTGTATTTGTATAATGTAACTCTAGATAGCCTTATTATTTCATTTTCATTCAGAAATTCAGTCAAAATTGTCTGATGCTAGTAAAACGACCCCCGTATGTTCGAACGGTTCGAACAACCCCTTCGCATAAATTTGGATCCACCGGAGACAATATAATCAAAGAAAATAATGAGACAAAAGAAGAATATGATGTGTAAATTCAGTAGCCCGTTTATTCTTTCGCTTCAAAGTAGGGCCTAAGTGTTTACGTAACAGTACAGAGGAGCAAAGATTGTGCACATCATGTAATTGTGTTGAAAATGAAATTCACTTTCTTATAAGATGTGAAAAATATAACGAAGAACGATTGAAATTACGCACAAGTCTGGTTAAAACTAATTTTGTATGAGATGACCAGAATGATAATGTAGCTTTTTTTCAAGTTAATGAGTTGCAAAGATTTGAATGTTATTCAATCGATTGCATGTTTTTATAAATGAATGTAAAATAACATAGCTTTAAACTCCAAACAGTAGCTTTGTTTCGTGTACAAGTGAAAAACTTTTACAATGTATGTTTTTTATGTAGGCCCCCTATGTGTTTATTTGTGTATTTGTTTTGTTCAATTTTGCCTTTAACCCGTAAGGGTATAACTGAGCAATAAAATATATTCTATTCTATTCTATTCTATTCTATTCACTTAGATGCATCACTGTAAGGGAAAGTGTTAGACAGGTCTATGACATTCTGATTCTAGAATGCAACAATGTTAAGTGCATACGGACAAGGGTCATGAGACAATTAGCCTCTTGCACCTGGGATAAGATGGAAAATGATTAGCCTAAACATTTTTTAATTCATGTAACTACGAAAGGTGGAATGCGGGAGAGGAAACATTGGTGAACACCTTTCAAACGACTGAAATAGACAGAAAAACATTTTTGGAAGACGGAAATTGTTGCTCATTTCGAACAATTTCGATGTTTTCCATCGCTTTAATAATGGTTGTTTTAATAATTTTTGACAGATTATTCTCTAAGTCGAACAATGATGTCTACAGGGGCATATTTGGTTATAGGGCCTATATAGCACTGAGAATATTGAGACAATAGGCGAAATATGCTAGGCAGGGCTGCATAACTTGAGTGGTTAGCCTATAATATTATGTCTGATAGTCAGCACCTTTTCTCAAACAATCAATCTAGATCTAGGCCTGTGTCTTGCAGGCCCGTAGAAACAGGGGGCTAGGGGGCTAAGCCCCCCCCTATGTTGGCCAAAAATGCCAAATTTTCTTAATTTTACACTGAAATTTTGGGAACATTCAAATTTGCCCCACGCCCCCCCCCCCCCCCCCCCCCCCAAATATTCACGACAATGGCTTTTTTTGCCATTATCTTGTAGGAGTCAAAAAGAGTCATTGCGTGGTACTAATAGGTTAATGCTCCAGAGGGGCACTACACTTAAGAAAAAGAAGGCTCATGGCGTTTACGACACCAAAATAAGCTACTAGTCTATTTTAAACACAAGTATCCAGACTACGAGCAGCATCAGCAACCAACATAAAAATAACTTTTTCGTTGAAAGAATAATGGTATGGTATGAGGGAATTAAATCGATGGCTGAATTGAAATAAGTGTAACGTTACATCAATAAATATAGTTTGTTCATAAAATACTCTCACACGTATTGATTTAATGACAAAGTGTAGATATAATTCGGCCCATTGAAATTTCGAACCATGTTACTCAGATCAGTGATTTTTTTTCCTTCTTTACATGGGTCCGTAAAACGGATCCGTTCCCAATGCCAAAAAGTGATTTTGGCTAGTCTCTGGTTTACCGGGCGCATTCTTTTTGATCCGTTTCACGTGAGGCGCTTGCGTAGTCGCTACTTCCGTTGCCACGTGGCAACAGTAAACAATCGCCATATTGGATTTTAGCGATCGGCTACGCGAAGTGAATTGTGAAATTTAAACGCGAATTTAACCGCTGAAGTTAAATATACTGGATAAAATTGAATGAAAATTAAAATAAAATAAATAAATATCCTCTTTTTGTTCGATTTTTACACCTTTTTCCTTGAGTAAAACTGTCCGGACCAAACTGCAAATGGGAGAGAGAGAGAGAGAGAGAGAGAGAGAGAGAGAGAGAGAGAGAGAGAGAGAGAGAGAGAAGAGATAGAGAGAGAGAGAGAGAGTAAAAAAGGACAAAAAAAAAAGAAAAGAAAAAAAAAAGAAAAGGCAGGGGGTGTGGGGGACGCAGTCCCCCATAAATCACTTACCTTATTGGAAGTCATCATCACTTGACATATTAAGAATATTTGTTATTGGGAAAAGGACTCTTCTGTTCTGTGGGTCGGCCTCTGCTTTTCTCTTAGTAGGGATGGGTCGCTGAATTGGAACCAGTCGTTTTGTCTCGTTTGGAGAATATACTCTTTTGATACTTTCTAGGAATGCGAGAAATGGGTCTTCTGCATCATTTAAGAATCTTTTCCGGAAAATATACTCGACAAAATAGGTGTCGTACAAGGATTTGACTGTGCCGTGTTTGGGTAAAGAGGTTTTTACGGCTCGCCAAGTGCTTTCAATAGTGTTTGTGTGAGCCCCGGTTTCTTTGTTGACGAACTCCTTGCTATGGTTTACAGTTTGGTGCTGATACCCTTCTTCCTCCAAACGGGAATATGCCTTCCAACAGTCAGAAATGATAATTGTGCCGGGAATTACGTGTTCCTTTATAATGGGGACCAATGTGTCCGCACTTCTGTCCTCCACGCTAGCCAAAAAACAATTTTTTGTCCCCCTCTCAATTCCACCAAATACCCAAACCCCGTCCTTTTTCCTTCCTCTGTGATACTTTCTCTTTCCAAACTTACTCTCGTCTATTTCCACTACCTTTCCTGGCCCACCAATCTTAACATTATCCTTCGCTATTATCTCCGAACAAACTTCCCGACACAAATTAAACCAGTCAACCACTGTTTCCTCACAGTTTATTTTCAATTCTCTCCTCACGGTGTCCTGTCTGGCTTTGTAGACCCAGTAATATGTCAATTTAAGTACCTGTTGCAAGCTTAAATGCGAATTTTCAAACCAACTTCCTGCTCTAAGAGATATCTTATACCCACACTCTTTTCTGGTGCACCTCCACAAATATCCATCTTTTCCGTAGCTGGAGTCCTTTTTTAATGTTATTTTTCCCTCTAAACAACGCACACAATCAATATTAAAATTGCCGATAACACCTCTCTCTTGCAGCCAACAAATCAAAGTTAACGTATCTCTTGATATTTCATAAATGTCGTCATAAACAAGCATTTTATTTTCGCTATGAGAATTTGACAGCTGAACAGCTGTTGTTTGTAAACAATGATGACGCAAAATCGTCACGTCACAACGTTCGATACGTCACAACCAATGAAATCGCTTGATTTTGGTCACGTGTCAAAACAAAGTCACGTGATCACAACAAAACAGCTGATGTTTTAAAAGGAAAACGGGGAACGATTTCTTTTTGATTTTAAGGATTTTATTAATACCTTTCGGTATTACATACCGAAGGTATTAACATAAAATCGTCCGACAAGCTCATTTTTGGGGTTATTTTTCAATTTTATTGCGTTTTTAAGGAGATCAGCTCTCTTCCACGTGTCTCTCTATATAGTATAATATACGTGCTTCGCACGTGCGCTTCGCGCACTATTATGCGCGCGAAGCGCGCCGTTTTTAGCTATTTTATTGCGCCCGGTATACCAAAATGAAGTTAAAAATTTCCCAAAACCGGAAGTTTAAAGTTGTGGCTTTTTTTCATTCCCTATACTAATGCTAGGTTCCCACTGCCGATCTGTTGAACTCGATCAACACGACCTCCTAATTTTCCCGATCAAGCCCGACCAAATGTGTATACACGACTTCTTCTCGATCTCAAGTCGATCAAACTAGACCCCCGCCCGAGCACTCCCGATCATTTCCCGATTGAAGCCCGACCATCTTTACGATGTCTACCCGATCACTCCGTCCTTAATTCGAGCCCTACACGACCAATACCCGACCATCTCGATCTGTACACGACCAGATCGAGGTGATTCTATTCTAGGTGTTCTGAATGAAAATCTTTTTGCAGCGTCTGTGATTATCACATATTCATAATAAGTTCATAATATTGTCAGTTTAAATATACATGTACATAATTTAAATGTGACGTAAATGTATTTTAAGCTACTGACCCATCCTTAATCTGATTAAATATGAAGATAAATGCATTCTTTAAGGCGTTTAATACCATTATATCAATCGTGCGTGTTATGGCTCAGAGCGGGGAATCATGTGAAACGCAATTTCCTATAGCTTTCGATATTTCTGTTAATATGCTCTGCGCGGGATCTCGTGCTGTTTGTACACATTTATTACCACACGACCTAGTGTTCCCACTGCCGACCAGATCAACTCGATCACGCGGTCGAATACAGGTCGAGTTATGTCTGCAAGAGTGATCGGGAGCGGTCGAGATGATCGAAATTGATCTGCATCGCTCGGGCTTCCTACTCGAGTTTTTTTGACATGCAAAAACAGTCGAGTGCGATCGAGTACAAAAATGATCGAGAAGCGATTGTGTATTGGTCGGGTAGAAGATCGACCTTGTCGTGAATCTGTCGAGTCTGGAGATCGAGTGTGATCGGGTAGATAATTTGTATTCCGACTAGTGTTGGGCAATCGGTTTAAAATCACAATCGATTATCGGTTTATAATCGGAAGGGCAAACCAACTAGCTATCGATTATACAATCGATTTATCAGTTTAACAGTCTCTTTCCCATATTAATGGATGTAAGTCTTGTTACAATGGTTGTTTTTCCGTGTCATACAAAACTTTTCAAAAAGCCAAAGGTCTCCGCAGCACCTTTGAAAAATTTCTTCAAACCTACTAGTCCTGTAGGACTAGTAGCTCTGAATTTCTACTCGCCCTTATGGCAACCCAACTCGCCCTTAAAGACGAAGAAAATTTTAGACTGTTGGCTCTTACGGATGCATTATTATGCAAATAACATAACTCTTTGACTCTACAAGTAAAGTTTCTTCGGTATAAATGACAGACAGGGCTCGCGCTGGCGATCGCCACTTCAAAAGTCATCTATGCGAATAAGGCAACAATTTTATTAAAAAGATGGTCAATAAATCGAATGTGGCTCAGACTTGACTCCATCTTTTACCATAAATCAATCGCCGATTAACATTACTGTAAACACTTACTTTTTATTTAATTCGAAAGATAGATTAGCTGTCAAAATGGTCGAGTAAGCACACCATTTTAATATGTACAACTACCCGGTAAATGTGAAAGAATTTCTTTGTGTAATCGCGAGGCGGCATAACAGAAAGAGACAACGCGTCTGTGTTAAAACCATCTAACGTCAGTGTATCTACTACGTAGATAGCGTTTTGTTTTCATTGCGTCATCCAATTTTCCCGCACTTTTCTGGCACGCGCGACTTTTGTAAACAAATCATAGTAAAACGTAACCTTATTTGGGTGCGGAAAAATCACGTGATTATATTGAAACTGGAATGACTACGTCATCAATTGACTGTGTTTGCGGCCTCTTTGATCTCGCTCAAATCATCGCATATGAGTAACACAGATTTAGTCTAGTTTCCTTGTTTAGTTTCACTTACGGGATTGATCGACACAAACAGGGAAAGGTCGTATTTACAGCGAATATTATTGTTTCCGATATGAAGTTTAAAATAAATACTTTCTTTTCTATCCTTTATTTTTTCCCCTCAATCAGCGTGATTCAAGTCCTAAATTTGCACTCGCCCCGTCGGACTAGTTCGTCCCCAAATCTACTCGTCCTACGGCATTTTCTACTCGCCAATGCGAGCGGGCGAGTGGATTTTCAACCCCTGCCGGCTGACTGGACGCGACGCTAAAAGCCGGTATCTAAAGTCCGGAACGGAGCGAGTTCCGGTACCGACTACAATCGATTGCGGGATTTTCCAATCGATTATCGCAATCGGAAGCCTAAACCAACTGACTTTCGACTATAGTCGATCATCGGCCCACCACTAATTCCGACCTGCACCGAGCATGCACTCGATTACCTCGACTTGTACTCGAGTAATTTCTGACCACACCCCGATCAACTCGACCTCTGACTCATCTGTTCACTCAATCAAATCGGATGAAGAGGTCGGGTTTGATCGACTAGAGATCGAGAAGAAGTCATATGGTCGGAATTGATCGAGTGCATTTAAGCGATCGAGTAGATCGAGTTGATCCGCTGCCATAGAGCAGTTGGAAGCACTCGATCACCTCGACTTGTACGAGTTATTCCCGAACGCATTCCCGATCAACTCGACTTCTGCTCCAACTGTTCATCCAATCAAATCCTGGTAAAATATATCGACTCAAGCACACACAATCTCTACTCGAGTGATTGTCGATCAGCTCGATCTTCTTTACAATCGATACTCGAGCATCTTACCGATGTGTTTTCTACTCGACCGCTACACGGATTTTTTTGACGTGTCAAAACAAGTTGGCAGGATTACCGATCGATGCAGACCAAACTCGAACATCTCGACTTATCCCGATCACCCTTGCCGACCGATACTCGATCGCTTGGTCGGGTTTGATCGAGTTAATTAGATCGGCAGTGGGAACCTAGCATAAGCTATATAATATAGTAGTCCGCTTCAGTACCGCGTCTTTTACGGTACTAAACTTAAAAGTGTCTCACCTACGGTCTAAGATGACTGTATGTCAGTTGAGGGAAATAGCGATGTGATCTCTTTCACGTCTCGGAATAACATGTGGCTCCGAAATCTCGCCGTATCTCGGGTCTTCCCACCAGTGTATGGACACGCCCACTTGTACCGAAAGAGTATGTGCGGGACTCAAGCAGATGACAAACAGTCGTTCCCTGCACAATCACTACAGTACCGCGGTATTCAAAACAGTGTTCATTTGAGAATGAAGTATCACCTACTAACTGCGTGCATTAGCAAAATTAAAAGCAAAATCATTTACTCTGATCGTTAGTGATTACTTTTAATAAAATTTTGGTTGCATTTGATTTACTTTAGAAAGAGAAATAATGGAATGTTTTCATGTCCCCATTTATTATTTATTTTTATGGACGGCATTAAGTACCGTGGTACCCAAGAGGACCATCCTACAGCACAATTAGCAAAGTTTTGTGCTTGTTTTTGTCTTTCGGAAGTATGATGGTTGGTCCAGTTTTCGTGGTATTAATAATTCAAAGGAAACTCCCGGAAGACAAGAACAAATCAGTGCTACAACAATTACTAAATAACATTTGAAAATATTTGTAATTTTACAAATTCCCTACATTTATGTCAGTTGTGTGTTATTTTTTTTACATTGGAAGCTATTTTGTATAAGCTGTTGACTCTGACGTCATCGGAATTGAAGCTCCAGAATTCGTTGGTTGTTCAATAAATCAATGACAAATTCTTTGTTTCCAAATTTTCCTCCCAAAACTGGGCACTTCATCAATCTAGCCTTCCTTGTGAATAATTAAAAGTTGTTTTTAAAAAAATACAATGGCTGATGTAATAATAGGGGCATCATAAGTACCTCTGCCTATTTGATTAATTGCGTTAAAATAAATTGAACGACCCTCAAAAGAATAGTCTTAGGTTGTGCCCGTTTAATAAACATTTTCTTTGTTTACTTTATTTGAAGCGAGTGAAGATGGGATGGGGTATTTGTTGACAAAATTCTAGCGTGTGGACGTCGCATGTTTAGAATGGTGCAAGATTATTCAGAATACCACAAATTTGGGCTCCTCCACGAAAACTGGGCAAATCACCATAAATACTCAAAGAAATATTCTAAAATTATGAAGAAATGAATTCCCAATTTTGAGGAAAACGACACATTTTTCCCAATTTGCCTGGTTACGAACCCATTCCCAAAATTATGAGAAAAATTGCTGCAGATGACCAGAAGTTTCTCCTTGCTCCTAAATATTTTGTTTTCTATTAATATGAAAATAAGGCAAAGCCTCTGACTGGGGTCAAGATAGATCTAATTTATATTGTCCGCTTCGGTACCGCGACACGTTTTTTACGGTACCACGGTAATCAAAACAGTGTTCATTTGTGGATGAAGTATCACCTTCCAACTGCGTGCATTAGCAAAAGTAAGAGCAAAATAATTTACTCTAATTTTTGGTGATTACTTTTATTAAAATTTCAGCTAAATTTGATTTATTTTAGAAAGAGAAATCATGGAATGTTTTCATGTCCCCATTCATTATTGATTTTTCCAGACGCCATTATCCTTCTTTCTGCTCGATTTGTGGTACAGTATCGATTCATGGACTTTCTTGATGACGTATTTTTAGAATAAGAACGGCACTTTGCAAATTTTCTTTGGTTTCCAGCCGACGCCAGCCATTTCATCACATGTCACATGACTTGGTCCTAGTCACAATAGCGCTTGGGCGGGGCGCAATAGGGGAATTTTTATCCCGTCGATTTCAAACACGATAACTCATAATGTCATTTATAGAAGATTTAAAGATCAAGGGGGCTTACACTAAAAAACATGGCTAAAATAATGAACTTGGAATAAAATGAACAAATACGCCGAATAAAATACTTCGAATAAGTGAATAAAGTTGTTGGAGAAAGTCCCATGTAAATTACCCCTTTGGGGCCCCAGTATTTGCAGTTTGACCTAGATACCACGAATCTGACAGGAAGCTTTGGAATGATCCAGATCTGGTGACATTGACCCAATTGGAGGTAATGTTTACAAAGTTTGTCGGTTTTTCCGGTTTTTTACTTTTTCTTATTGTTAAACAAGTTTTTATGATATTGTCTTCATTAAAAAAAATTCATGACACGCTGAAGTAATGTGCATGCGCCGCTTGAAAAATTAAGAACCACAAATCCACCAGACAAGAGCATAAGTACCGTGGTACCCAAGAGGACCATCCTACATTAGAATTTTAGCTTTTGAATTTGTAAAAGCAGTCGTTTAGTGGTGAAGGCCCCAAGTCATATTGTAGACCTACTGGGCCACATTCAAAGAAAAAGCATTAAAACTCTGTTTCAACTTGAGTTCTCAACATTCTTCTTTTCTCTCATTGTTTTCCTTACTCTTCAACATTGGGGAAGTCAAAGGTAGATATTGTTTTGGAAATGGTTTATTCCTGATTGACATCACGAATTACACATTCGTGTGCAATCTTCTGACATATCAGTTGAAATGAAAGTAGATCTACGTAATGTTTGGTCACAGCTTTTTTCTTCTTGTTAAATAAGATCTAGATCTAGCTTTGCAAAGTTCCATTCGGTCATCCATAAATCATTGAAATTATTATGTAAAAGCACTAATTTTGTCGTCCGTGACTTCTTCAATACTTTTAAAAAGGAAACAGTATTTAGGCCTAATGCAGAATTCACAAAATGATTAGATCTAGATCTATAAATCTGTTCTATCATATTTTTCAATACTACCTTTTAGATCATTTCAAAATAGATCTAGTAGGCGCTTCTAGTTCCAATATAAGATATACTCGCAGACAGAATCGAGCATAACATAAATGACTCAACATGGATAAAAAAGCTATGAATGGCACGGCGTATCCTTTAATAAAAGACGTGCGTTTCCAAACAATGCTTGTTGATGTCTGATAACGCGCGGGAAATGGAACGTCGTGAGAATGCAGAAAACAACGTTGACGTAATAGCGGCTAGTTATATGATGTCACAAAGTAACGGCAGTTTCACAATAAAGTGTCCACAATTGTAACAAAATTGACAAAATTTCAAAGTGGTTACTATGGAATATCATTATTATTTTTTGAAAGTATGGTATTTGATGCACATAATCTGAGAAAATCTTCCAGTAATACTTCTCCTTTATTGAAATAATGGCTAGAGTCAATGATTAAGTGTCGGAAATTCCAAGTTCAATAAAAAGTGTGTTATATAGCAAGATTTATCACAAATTATTCTATTATGGAGAAAATATGCAGTCATAAGTTAGTAAATGTATTGATACAAATTTTCAAACAGCAGTTTTTGGTATATTTTAAGAATATTTTTGAAAAATCAAGTTTTTCTGGATTTTTCTGCGAGGATTTTAACATATATAGTCTTTTTCATTGCTTTAAAATTGAGACTAGTACATGAATAATGTTGATTTTGTCATATTTTAAAACTAGCCAAAGACTAAATTACCTAAAACACCATTTTTGTTGACATGTTGGGTCCCAATCAAACAGTTAGGTACATGGAAAACTTATAGCTGTAACAAGGTATTTGATAAGAGGATGAAGTAGTTGTTGGCTGTATGTAGTTTGTCCTTTTACTTTATTAATGACAGCATTTTCAGATCTGTTGCGGACACTACAATAATATTCAAATTAATTGATTAGACAGTTAGATTTGTTCTGTTGTTTTCTACCACCCAGGGTATATCTATTAACAAGTGCTCTGTATTAAAACTGCTGATTGTGTTTCTGTCATAGCATAAGGTGACAGGAGTAACATCCTAACTGTTACATACTTTATTAAACCTTGTAACAGAGACCTCGCTGAAGACTTTTTATTATTTTTTTCTCAGTCTTTTTAGCTCACCTGAGCACAAAGTGCTCAAGGTGAGCTATTGTGATCGCTCACCGTCCGTCGTCCGTCCGTCCGTCCGTCCGTTCACAATTTCTTCAAACATCTTCTCCTCCCAAACCATTTGGGCAATTTTGACCAAACTTGGCAGGAATGTTCCTTGGGTGACCCTTTTCAAAACTTGTTCGCGAATTTTTGATTTGTTAAAAAATGTGGGCGTGGCAGGGCGGGGCTTAAAAATCCTAAGAAAATTCTTTAAAAATCAACCATATGGTCAATATCAACCAAACATGGCAGAAATGTTCCTTGAGTGACTCTTCTCATAATTTGTTCTCAAACTTTTTGATTCATCAAAAAATGTGGGCGTGGCAGGGGGTTGCTTATCAGACTTATAAGGGAGATAACAGATACAATACCTTAGCAATTTGTAGTCTACGAGTTGCCTCTCTTGGTCCATATTTATTATTCTGGATTTTATCTTATCATCTGATCTAGTCTACAGATGAGAAATGTTTGTTTATTTATTTGTGTCAGTAAGCTGTATGAACTCTATGAAAAATTGGAATGTTCTGTTGGATATCACGGGAAAAGGGGCCCTATTGACAAAATTCTTGTTAGCACTCTTTAGGCTACAATTTTGGCCAAATCTTCGTGAAACTATATCAAAATGTTTGTCTAGTCACAAGGATTATTCTTGTTCAATATGGGAATGTTTTGTTTGATATCACAGGAAAAGGGGCCTTATTGACAAAATTCTTGTAAGCACCCTAGAGGCCACAATTTTTGCTTAATATTCTTGAAACTTCATCAGAATGTTTGTCTAGTCACAAGGGTGAATCCTATAGAAAATGAAAGATATCATGGGAAAAGGGGCCTTAAAAACAAAATTATTGTTAGCATGCTAGAAGCCACAATTTTTCCCTATCTTCATGAAACTTCACAAAATTTTTGTCTTGCTTCAAGGATAAATTCTATTGAAAATGGAAATGGTTTGTTGGATATGACAGGAAAAGGGGCCTTAATGACAAATTCTTGTTAGCACTCTAGAGGCTTCAATTTAGGCCCAATCCTCATGAAACTTCATCAGAATGCTTGTCTAGTCACAAGGATGATTCCTACTTAACATGGGACTGTCCTGTTTGATATCATGGGAAAAGGCCCTTAAAGACAAAATCTTTATTAGCATGCTAAAGGCCACAAATTTTACCAAATCTAGTCACAAGGATGAATCGTATTCAATATGCAAATGTTGCATTAGATATCTAGGGAAAAGGGGCTTAAATAACAAAATCCTTGTTAGTACTCTAGGGGGCTACAATTTTGACCCAATTCTTTATGAAACTTTTACAAGAAAGATGCCTTCCACAAATGGGAATGTTCGAAAGGGTATCACAGAAAGAAGGACCTTAATGAGTTACATTTGTCATGTTTCTCTAACAACCACAATAGTGATCAATCAAGACAAAACTTGGACTCAATGTTGGTGACCATTAAGTATGTTTTCAGTTTTAAAGTCACAACTACTAATTGATTGGATTAAAGCTGTGGCTCATGGTTATCATCTTGGTTCAGGTGAGCGATTTAGGACCATCATGGTCCTCTTGTTTTCTTTCTTAAACCTTATACCATAGTAAAGAAATAATAATTCCTCGTGCAATTGTGCAAAATGAAGCTTCCAGTCTTCATCACCTGATGATTATTTTGTATTTTTGAAGTTAAAAGCTGTTGCGGACACTACTAAAAAATTGAAACATTTAAGCATACATTAATTTCATGTTTTCTGATATACCAGTACATCTATAATACCTATTTATAACTGTTTTACAATTGCAACAACTGGTTCAAATCTAACCAGTGACTTTATTAGTGCAACATCACAAACTTTAAAAAATATACACATGTAATATGGTTAAACAACTTGTAGTCGTTTGTAACACAAGAGCAGCTATTTGTAACACAAATGTCAAAACTATAAAGGAACTTCAAATTCAGGCAATATGGTCAAAAGAACAGCAACCAAAGATTTGTAACACAATCACCATATGCCACTTCACTTTCAGTCAGAATGACTTCAATGAAGCACATTCTTTATTTGCTCTGTCAGTATCATGGGAAGACCTGTGTACCATCGGAAGACCTGTGAACCAAGGGAAGACCTGTAAGCAGATGACCAGATCATAATGGCAGAAACACTAGCTAATTGTGTAGAGAGACTTCTGACATGGACGGATGGCATGGAGAAAAAGGATTTGAGGGTCAATGTAAGAAATACGAAGGTGATGATGTGATAGGAGTCCCGATCAATTGCAGGAGTCTCACAGCTTTTCATGAGCAGTTTGCCTCAAAGGAGTAGGTACAAACAGCATACAAAGCAACGGTTGCCAGAAATGGGTGTGCAAGAAATGTAGCTGACTTAAAAGACTGACAGTGAAGCCAGGCTTCAGATGCACTAGATGCAAGGATACTGCCCCCACTTACAGTAGACCACAAGGTGAGGTCCAGGTCAGAATAGACAAGCTTGAAGTGGTGCTTTTCTTCTGATATATGATTGATCAGCAGGTGGTGGCCGAAATCACACATGTAAAGACTGCCTGGAAAAAGTTTAGAGAACTGACACCCGTGCTAACATCACATTACCTCTCAAGCAAGACTCGGGGTTGAGTGTACTGGACATTTGTTTGGAGTGATATGCTACATGCCAGCTAGACATTGGCTTTGATCAAGCAAAACCTTCTATGTTGCTCAACAACTATTTGGAGTCTTTCATGTTTCTGATTCTGCATCTCACATCTTCATAACCAGGTTAATTCATGCATGCATTGTTGAAATAAGAGGCTTTTTTACATGGTCTTATTCTTAAGTTCCTTTGGACCTTGGTTGTGCCATTGTTACATCAGATGTGAAACAGGAATGTCATTTGAGAGATGCAGTTATATAAATGCCAAAATATATAGTGTCCGCAACGCTTTTTGTATCAATATATCGTGCCAAGGCATAAACAAAACACAAAAAGGCATCATTACATTTCTTCGTTTTATATGTTAAGTTTGAAACAGGACAAAGAAAATGCATAAAAGCCAAATGTAAAAATCACATTATTTACAACACATATTTTATTTAGCTATTTAGTTATGCTGCTATAAAAGGTATTTAAAGCTTATCATTGAAATAATTGGATTAATAACTTCTCTACCATAGAGCAACCATAATTAACAGATGGTGAAACACATTTTTATACTAAATATGACAATATGTTTATTGTAACAGCTTTTAATTCCATTTTTATTTAGCGTTGCGGACACTACAGACTGTTGCGGACACTACACTGCAACCCTTTCTGCTTTTATTTTTTAAGTCCGAAGCTGAAGCCTCCAATATTTTGGCCATTGATAGAGTACAGCAGTCTGTTTCAATATGCAAACTGATAACTTCATGAGCTTAGGAATAGCAGATTCAGGCAAGCATTAATTTTGTTTGCGTTGCGGACACTACACAAATTTTCGTAGAAACAGCTACTTGAAATTTAAAGACGTATAGAAACCACATCTGACGTTAGGCTTGTATCAGATATTGTTATTTGTACATGATGGCATCTCCAGATGCTCTCCAGTATAAATTTAGTATTGTTAGTGCTATTTATGCACTTAAAAGAAGGCACTTAACAAAAGGTACCTGACAAAATGTAAAACGCATAACGGACCACGTCATTCATGCAATTTGGTGTAAAATTCTTAATTTTTCACCAAATTGCATGGGGTAAAAAGTGTGTAAAAGTTAAGGAAACCTGCTATTTGTACAATAACTAAGGTTCTTAAGGTGATGCTTTTATTTATCTAAAACAATGCTATGAAAATTGCTAATTTTTCAATGTTACAGCATATAAAATGACTGATTTCCGACAACATTTTGCCCTAATGCGAAAAAAACATGTATATATGCATGTCATATACCATTTTGAAGGGTAATGTCATGGCTTGTGGGCAATTTTGAAGCATTTTGACTTTAAATAGTGTATAAATAAACCAGAACATCTATTATAACAAAGACAACTTTTATGTGGACACTTTATTGTGAAATTGACGTTAAAAAACTGACTGGTTCACTAAATAGGGGTTATTTCAATGCTAGGGCACTCCAGATAACGAAAGTAATTTATACTAAACCAATTCACAATCGCAGTATCTTGGATAAAGTCTAACAAGAGGCTACCGAGGGTTTCCGAAAACCGGAAATGTCAAAACTGAGGCTAAGACAGCTAGAGCCAAACTCACAGAGTAACAAAATCGGTCAAATCTATTCCATTGACCTCGGTATAAAACATATTTTCTATTTCCGATTTAATCTTTTTCTGTTTGCAATTGCTTTCAAATAGAAGTGGTGTTAAATTTTGGGAGAAGAAGAAGTTTAATCTATCTAACAGAAACAATGATTTTATATTTTAGGGGAGATTTTAGAGGATTGCTGAAGATTTCAATTAGAACATGACTATTCCATGGTTATGTGATGATCGTCATGAAATCAATACCCACCAATCTAGACTTGATGGCTACACCATTATGAATCTGGGCTTTTGTTCTAATCCAGCAGTTGCTTTCATCGTACTAAATCCTGATACAAGTCTGACTAGCTGCGATATCATAGCCACAAACTTGAAAACACATTTTCTTGCATAAATTTTTGAATACCAAATATCTAATCAGAAAAAGATATTCCATGGCACAAATTCTGTTTAAAAGTATCAACAAGAATTGTTATCAATTTTTTCTTGCAAAGGAAAATTCAAGTCTCAATGGAAAAAATGGGTGGGTACTCCGCTTCAAAAGTGAATTAAACTTTATTTGAAAGTGATTTCAACACAAAACTGTGCTGAATTGACAGAAAAATGGTTGACCTGTTGTCAGGTAACATTCTTATTACATTCCATGGCTTTACTTTGAAGTTTGACCATGCCAAACTTGCTGGAATGAATCATTCCAGCACCTGCTCCATTGCAATGAATAGGAAGGAATTGTAACTGAAACCCAGATCAAAATTCAAAAAGGTTTTGGTTACATTATTGCAACTAAAGTCTTACATGAACCAGAATATCTTAACCCTTTCCCAAATGGCAAAACTTTAGACGTTACAGTTTGAAGGATGCTGCAAATGACAAAATGGATGTCGATCAAGTGAAAAGTTTTTCGTAATATAGTACAGAAAATATTGAGACAAAAGGAGAAAATGCTGATCATCAGCATTTTCTTCTTTTGCCTCAATGGTTTCCCTAGCCTTTTCTAATGGGGACTTCAAAACCATATTTTGTTTGGTAAAGGGTTAAATATTGTCATTTGGGAAAAGGAGAAGTATACTTGCTTGAAATATTGTCCCATATAACGGCTCGTTTGACACATTTTCCCCTGAATTAAGGGCCCTGGGCTCCTTCCCCATACCATTTAAAGAACCCCTGGTAATCTGTTTGCATTGCTATCTAACCGAAGCAATTTTCTATTTTCAGGGAAGATTTGAAAAGATTGCTGAAGACTACTGTTAGAACATGACAATTCCATGGACATGCGATGAACGTCATGAATCCAATACCCACCAATCCAGACATGATGGTTACACAATCGTGAATCCAGGCCTTCGCTCTAATCCTGCCGTTGTTTTTATCGTAAGAAATCCTGATAGAACCGATGAACCGGAATATCTGAATCTTCATAGCAATACAACAACTATGTTGACAAGCCAGACTAACTCATGGCGGTCTAATTATAAAATTACAGCACAATCAACTTGAACTTTATTTGAAAATGAGCATAATTTGCTTGGTAAATCATGGAAGACTATTTTCAGCAATCTTTTTCTGGGGAGACCTTTTCAGAAAATGAGGACAAAAAGTTTGAGTTTATTAGATTAGGTACATTTTCAGAATGGCCTCAGGCCTGTCCAGTGTATTCAACAAAACTTGCCCATGCAGGATTTTATTATGAAGGGAATATTGATGAAGTGACGTGCTATCTGTGTGGTGTAAAGAAGTCTAACTGGGCGGAGACAGATGACCCATTTATCATCCATAAACAACTGAGTCCTTGCTGTAAGTTCTTCCTCTCTCATTCAAACAACATAGCAATAGACAGAGACAATATAAATAGTCCATCTGATATAATACATAGACTAGAGAGCCTTGAGTTGATAGATTCAGGGAGTGCTGAAGCTGCACCTGGTAGTGTTGGTCATCAACCCAATTTATCTGCCTCTGGTGGTGAAAACTTTCTGTTTCCAAAATCAAGATCAGATGACCAGATTAACAAAGGCAAGGGCGCTGATCTACCTAGAAGCACATCATTTCCATCTTCATCCACATTATATCCAGTAAACAGTAATTTGGCAGATAGTGTACAAGTACCTAGTTCTCCAAGATCTGAATCATCATCGTCAACAGCATCATCTGGTAAAGCTGGATCTCCAGGATTGTCCACAGGAAACAATTCTTCCATTAATATTGGATTAAAGTCCTTTGACCTTAACAAACTTAAATATGAGAAGAATCGTCTGGACACATTCAAGAAATGGCCAAGGACAGTGATGGTACCTCCAGCAAGTCTGGCTAAATCCGGCTTCTTCTTTACGGGTATAGCAGATAGGGTGATGTGTGTCTTCTGTAAGGGGGCGCTCAGAAACTGGGATGAAGGGGATAGGCCAAACTTCGAACATCGTAAACATTTCCCTAAATGTTGCATGGTACTCGGTCTGGAAGTTGGGAATGTTCCGCTAGCCACTGTGCCTAAAACACCAGAACAGTT
This sequence comes from Fragum sueziense, assembly GCA_963680895.1. Taxonomy (NCBI): domain Eukaryota; kingdom Metazoa; phylum Mollusca; class Bivalvia; order Cardiida; family Cardiidae; genus Fragum; species Fragum sueziense. The sequence goes on along the minus strand of OY804595.1, from coordinate 22,918,203 downwards.
ACGGAGAGAACAACTATCAAAGGATGTGGCTATTGCTATTGATACCACAAAGTTTGGTGACCTTGGGATTATCACAGAAAAACCCAAGCATCCTCGATATTCCATCTATGGTGAAAGACTGAGCACATTTCGAGGATGGCCTCCAAGTAAAACACAGACTCCTGAAAGTTTAGCTGAAGCAGGCTTCTTTTATGCAGGTAAGGCTAACCCTTTGCCAAATTACAAAATTTAGACTTGTCCAAATTAAGAGATGTTGCTGAATAAAACATAGAAATTGTTGGTCTATTAGGGTAGAAAGGTTTGTGGTAAATGAAGAAATTGCTTGTCACTAGCAATTTCTTCATTTTCAACGATATTTTTCAAAGTCTTTTTCTTTAGGGAAGTCAAAAAGAGACTTTGTGTAGGAATGGGTTAATCCTTTCAAAACAATCCTTCTTTATGGTCCTTTCTCTATCATAGAATTTGAGTTTCGAAAACACATAAGATGGTAAAGAAGAACATTTAGAGAATTAACATATTCCCTCCTTTTCCTATGATGTTTTCACCCAGACTCCAGAAAGTTTAGCTGAGACAGGCTTCTTTTCATGCAGGTATGGCTTACCATTTCAAACAATCTCTTTTGAAGTTTTCAACACAGATAAGTATTGAAAAGGCAAAGTAAAAAGAAAAACATTCTATGAGAAAGCATTTTTCCTTCAATGTGAGGAAATAGGTCTTTTCAATGAACAATTTGTATATATTATATTCATATGCATTCCTCATTAAAAATCAATGAAATATTTTGAAAACAGATATCCCAATTAAGTGTAGGGTAGGAATGCCCAAGTCCTAATTACAGCAAAATTCACTGTTCAAGAGACACATAATCATATTAACCCTTTCCCAAATGACAAAATTGTGGGGTGATCCTGTTCAAAAACTGCAACCAATGAGAAAATGGATGATATTAAAGATAAGAATTATGTGTAATATGACACAGAAAATGTTGAGGCAAAAGGAGAAACAGCTGGTTATCAGCAGTTTCTTCTTTTTTCTCAATGTTTTCCCAAGACGTCTTTTCTCTGAGAAAGGTCAAAACCAGTCTTGTTTGGGAAAGGGTTAATGCACTGTATCTTTTTTTTTCATTTTTCCATCAGGTTTTGGTGACAATGTGAAATGTTTCTACTGTAATGGAGGTCTAAGAAACTGGGAGGTAGGAGATCGACCATGGATTGAACATACTAAATGGTTCAAGAAATGTCCGTTCATAAAACAAGTGAAAGGAGAACCGTTTATCCTACAAGTTCTACAAGAACAGAAGATAGAGGACACTCCCATGTTGTCTCAGCTTAACCCACCAGAGGTAATGTCCAAACCTACAGATAAGAGAGGGGGTTGTGGGGTTTTATTTATTGTTCATCAAAAGCCTATGCTGTGGGTACTTAAATGAATTGTCTCTTCGAGACGATATAAATGAGTACCCACAATATAGAGTTCAGACTTTTAGACAAATTTAGATTGTTTAACCCTTTCCCAAACAAGACCTGGTTTTGACGTCCCTTATAGAAAAGACATGGGAAAACATTGAAGCAAAAGAAGAAACTGTAACTTACTTACTGTAACTTACTGTACCGAGGCCGAAGGAAAGCCTGAGGCTTGTGGAGGCCCATCTCTTTGTCTTGTTTCTTCATTATTTAAGCAGCTCGGGTTGAACTTTTGTGGGTGGTTGCGCCAATGTTTGTTTAGGTTGCTCTTAAAGGCATTGATACTGGTAGAGTTGACCACTTCATCTGGCAGAGAGTTCCATATATCTACTATTCTGTGGGTGAAGCTATGCTTCCTGATTTCAGTTCGCGCATACTGTGACCAGCAGTTTCTCCTTTTGCCTCAATATTTTCTTTTAAGCCCTTCTTATCTGTTGCTCTATAATGTTTGCTATTCTAGAACAGCTTTACTCAATCAGAAAAATATCAAATTGTGTTTGTAGGTTTGTCACAATTCGAAAGTTGTAACAAGCCCTTTCTTCATTTCCACAATGTTTTCTGCCAAAAACAGACCAAAAAATTTAGAATTTCATTCACTTAGAATTGTCGTCTGCAATATTTTTGAATTAGGACCAGTCCAAAGTTTTGCTGTTTGGTATTTGAAAGCAACCAGAACTACAGATTGGAGGGGTTAATGACATTTGAATTTGTCTACATCATGAGATGATTCTGATGAGTTGTCCAGACAAAAGGTACGCATAGTTTATTTCAGTCTTCGCTTTTAAATGCATTTTGGATTGATTCTATTGCTCTAATTAACCCTTCCTTATTGACAAAAATTTGACCTTTTTAGTATTTTTGTCTTAAGGTAGAATACCAGAAATGTGGCCATTTTGAGATTCATAAAACATCTTTTTTTCCGACTGTCGTCATTATGTAATCCTACTCTCTTAAGAACAGAGCACATTCTCTCTTCATTCTATTATGATATAATGATGCTCTGTTCCCGCAGGGTCATTTCACGTCTAATCTCGGGGCCTTGGCGGGATTTCGGTATCCAATCGTTGGCTTTACACAACAAAACAATTTAAAAAGCTGATACAAACTTTCATTGGCTGACGCTTCAAATTACCGGCTTCAGCCAAAAATAGAAGCGACGTAATGTATACGTAATCAAACAAGATAAAACTAAATGATTTTGATTCGATAATTCAAATGTTACCGGCTTCAGCCAAAAATATAAGCGACGTTCGATAATTCAAATGATGTGCTATAATTAGATTATGACAACCAAATAGGCTGTTTGTGTACCAAAAACGGCAGAGGTCATATTTGATGGTTAATCAATAGACCTCGGCTTTGGAGAGTATATGTATCCAAACCTATTCGGGCGCGGTCATAAACATTGGGCGGTGAAAAGTTCCACCACCAAATGTTTTGGACTTCGCCCATATAATTCCGACGTCTCGCGAATCTCATTAGGGATAGACTACCTTAATGATTACATAAGCCTTTTTATGCTCCCCGAAGGGAGAGCATATAGTCGCCGCTTCGTCTGTCCGTCCGTCCGTCCGTCCGTCCGTCCGTCATTCCGTCCGTCCGTCCGTCCGTCCGTCCGAAGCGATTTCTCTATAACCCCTGGGCCAAATCAAATGAAACTTACCATGTGAACTCCCTATGACATAATGCCGATGTACTTTTCCCAGTTTTTGGATTTAAGGCCTCGTCATGGGAAAAGGGGACTTAAGGTCAAATACACTTTTTCTCTAATTTCTCATAGTCTAATGGTCAGAATTTGATGAAATTTCATATTTGAGTAGCAAATCAGATTCCCTTGACAATAAACTACTTTAAATTTGCGTATAAAAAGTATGTCATGGAAAAAGGGGGCTTAACGTTTGTTAGCTTAATCTTAGCTCTGCATGGCATACATTTATTGTGACAATGCCTTAATCGGGGAGCATTGTCCGTCTCTGACGGCTCTTGTCTATTCATTACACCAAATGAACTCATTGTTTAGTAAAGATGTAAGACAATAAATATTAAGCCTAGTATTAGTCTTCACTTAGAAATGCATCTAAAGCTATTAATGTGCAAGACCATTTCAAGTGCTTCACTTGTAGAGGATCTATCAATGATTTATTTCTTCTTGAAGTTGAGCCTTTGCCGAGCTGTCACCCATTTTTATGCAACTATGTGTTAAAGCTTCATGAAATATTGAAGAAAAGGAAGAAAATACTGATTACCAGTAATATCTCCCTTTTCTTCAATATTTTCCACCATATCACAGAGAATATTTCATATCTGATTGATATTTTATTTTGTTGTCTGCAATACCTTTGAACTTCGTCCTGCACAAATTTCTTATTTGGGAAATGGCTTTTATTAAAGCTTTCATTGTGAATTAGAGATTACTTTCTAGAAGGCAGAAATATGAGATTGTGTTTTGTTAGGTCAAAAGAGCTTTTAAACAATTTGATATCAATAAAAAAGCACTTTATCAATTTGTTCATAAGTGTTTTCAACTATCAAGTAGACTAGTAATGCATTGCCGTTTTGGGAGCTTGTCCCATTACAAACAACAAAGATTTTAGCTTATCTAAATTGAAAGAAGTTGCAGACGACATTTTCAGTGTGTAGAAATTTCGAAATTTTACAACTCTGGGAAAAAAGCATTGTGGAAAATGAAGAAATTGCTTGTGACAAGCAACTTCTTCATTTTACACACTATATTCCAAGACTTTATACTTTTAGGCGTTAAAAGGTGTCATTTTGTGGAAATTTATTATTCACCCTTGTTCCCAAAAAATATATTGAGACCATGGCTATAGCACAGTTGGTAGTGCATCTGCAGCTCACTGGAGAGGTCCCGGGTTCAATCCCCAGCTGAGGGGCGGAGGTGGTGCAGTGGTTACGCGCTGGACTTGTAACACAGGAGTCGCTGGTTTGATCCCCTGCCTCTCCAGTCTTTCGGAAGAGACTTTAAACCGAGGTCCTGTCTCCATATGACTTTAGCTGTTGAGTGGGACGTAAAACTCCATTCACTCACTCAATCCCCAGCCGCTGCAAATATCCTTTCTGACCAAAATATTGCCCACCAATGGTTTGAAAATCGTTAACCTATGAGGGCGAGCAGCTAAAGGCTCGGTTAGGATGTTGTGGTAGTACTGGTATGAGAAACGACAAGAATCCATTGTTAGGTGCTCCAGCCTCTGCGATATAACCATTGCAGTAAAAAACTGATGATAAATCAAACAATATTTTGGATTGGATAAAATTGAAATGAACTATGAATTACAAGATAATTTTAAAATGATAAACAAAAAAAAGGCATTCATGGAATTATTGCATGACACTGATTCATATTCTTCACTACAAAATCCAACAAGATTTTATTATCAAATCCTGCCTATAACCTTCATATTTATAATTCAAAGTAAACCCCAAGTAATCAAAGTTAAAAGGAAGTTACAAGTTAAAGAATTGAAATCCCATCATTAACCTGTTTCCGAACAGCAAAATTTTAAGATGGTCTTATTCCAAAGCTGCTGCAAATGACGAAACAGGTGTTGATAAAGATAGGATTTGCGTACATTATAGCCCAGAAAATATTGAGGCAAAAGGAGAAAATGCTGGTTATCTGCATTTTCTTCTTTTTCCTCAATGTTCTCCCAAAATCTTGTCTTTTAGGGAGGTTAAAATGAGGTATTGTTTGAAAAAGGGTTAACATGTTGTATCTGTATAATTCACAGGCAAGTGGCGGTGCATCAAGTGTCTCAGGTCAAGATCTTCCTAGAAGGAATCCATTACAGAGTGATCTATGTGAGTATAGCAGGAAACCTGTCGACCTATTACCAGACAGCAAAAATTTAGTCTACTTAACTAATTCAAAAGCTGCGGTAGACGACAAAATTGATGCCAAAAAGGAAGGAATTTGTGTATAATATAGAAAAGAAAACATTGAGACAAAAAGAAAAACTGCTGGTTATCAGCAGTTTCTTCTTTTGTCTCAATGTTTTCCCAAGCCTTTCCTATTAGGTACGTCAAAACCAGGTCTTGATTGAGAAAGGATTAAAACTTGTCTAAATGTAAAGATTGGCTGCAATTTCAGGTGCTTGAACTTTTATTTATTGTGGTTTTGTGGGGTATAAAACATTGTTCTAAATGATGAAATTATTTGTCGCAAGCATTTTTGGTTCCACTGGCCGAAGGTCAGCAAGCTATTTTCTTGGTGTTGTGTCAGTCATGGCAGGGCAGGGCTCGTCAGACTTGGCAGAAATTTCCAGGTGGCCATTTATAGTCTAGGGGCCCGTCCCGCAAAATGAATTTTTATTGGACCAATCGTCCAGAAAATATCTGTTGGTACCAGGTGATTGTTAGTTCAATGGGACGTTAGAATAGGGTGGATGCCATAATCAAAAGTGGTGCAATTTTTTTTTACAAGCACTTTTCTTACCCCACCCACTTGAAATTAAGGTTAAATAGTAGTTGTCAGAAATCATTTTTATACTACCATTTTTATCTAGTTGATAAATTATTTTTATGGAAAGAAATCACATTTGAATAGTCTTCGTGATTGCAATTTTCTTATTAGCTCACCTGAGCACGAAGTGCTCAAGGTGAGCTATTGTGGTCGCTTTTTGTCCGTCGTCCGTCCGTCTGTCTGTCTGTCCGTCCGTCCGTCTGTCCGTCCGTCCGTTCACAATTTCTTTAAACATCTTCTCCTCCTATATCAATGGGCCAATTTTTACCAAACTTGGCAGGAATGTTTCTTGGGTGACCCTTCTCAAAACTTGTTCGCGGATTTTTGATTCGTCAAAAAATGTGGGCGTGGCAGGGCGGGGCTTATCAGACTCAGAGAAATCATAAGAAAATTCTTTAAAAATTAACCATTGGGCCAATTTGAATCAAACTTGGCAGGAATGTGCCTTGAGTCACTCTTCTCAAAATTTATTCGCAAATTTTTAGATTTGTCAAAATATGTGGCCGTGGCAGGGAGAAAGGGGCTTATCTGCTTAGAGAAAGCATAAGAAAATTCTTTAAAAATTAACCATAGGGCCCAATTGAACCAGACTTTGCAGTAATGTTCCTTGAGTCACTCTTTACTAAATTTGTTCACAAATTTTTACATTTGTCAAAAAATGTGGCCGTGGCAGGGAGAAAGGGGCTTATTGGACTTAGAGAAATCAGAAGAAAATTCTTTAAAAATCAACCATTGGGCCCAATTGAAGCAGACTTGGTAGGAATGTGCCTTTAGTCACTCTTCTCAAAATTTATTCACAAATTTTTAGATTTGTCAAAAAATGTGGCCGTGGCAGGGAGAAAGGGGCTTATCGGCTTAGAGAAAGCATAAAAAAATTCTTTAAAAATCAACCATAGGGCCCAATTGAACCAGACTTTGGAGGAATGTTCCTTGAGTCACTCTTTACAAAATTTGTTCACAATTTTTTACATTTGTCAAAAAATGTGGCCGTGGCAGGGAGAAAGGGGCTTATTGGACTGAGAGAAATCAGAAGAAAATTCTTTAAAAATCAACCATTGGGCCCAATTGAAGCAGACTTGGTAGGAATGTGCCTTTAGTCACTCTTCTCAAAATTTATTCACAAATTTTTAGATTTGTCAAAAAATGTGGCCGTGGCAGGGAGAAAGGGGCTTATCGGCTTAGAGAAAGCATAAGAAAATTCTTTAAAAATCAACCATAGGGCCCAATTGAACCAGACTTTGAAGGAATGTTCCTTAAGTCACTCTTTTCAAAATTTGTTCACAAATTTTTACATTTGTCAAAAAATGTGGCCGTGGCAGGGAGAAAGGGGCTTATCAGACATAGATAAATCAGAAGAAAATTCTTTAAAAATCAACCATTGGGCCCAATTGAAGCAGACTTGGTAGGAATGTGTCTTGAGTCACTATTTTCGAATTTATTCACATTTTTTTTACATTTGTCAAAAAATATGGCAGTGGCAGGGAGAAAGGGGCTTATCGGCTTTGAGAAAGCATAATTGCTTTTCAAAAGCAATATTTTGTTTCAATATTCATGAAACCCTATGTTGTTGGTGATCATTACAATCATCTGCTTGAAAAAATTAATACATTTTACATAGGGTTTTGATATAAGTAATAAATTTGGAAAGCTTTTACTATTTCTCTTATCTATTTCTGTTATCAATATCTCTGGCTGGCCCCATTTTTATGCTCCCCGAAGGGAGAGCATATAGTCGCCGCTTTGTCTGTCCGTCCGTCCGTCCGTCCGTCCTGTCCGTCCGTCATTCCGTCCGTCCGTCCGTCCGTCCGTCCGAAGCGATTTCTCCATAACCCTTGGGCCAAATCAAATGAAACTTACCATGTGAACTCCCTATGACAAAATGCCGATGTACTTTTCCCGGTTTTGGGATTTGAGGCCTCGTCATGGGAAAAGGGGACTTAAGGCTAAATACAGTTTTTCTCTAATTTCTCCTAGTCTAATGGTCAGAATTTTGATGAAATTTCATATTTGAGTAGCAAATCAGATGCCCTTGACAATAAACTATTTAAAATTTGCGTATACAAAATATGTCATGCAAAAAGGGGGCTTAACATTTGTTAGCTTTATATTAGCTCTGCATGGCATATATTTATTGTGACAATGCCTTATTCGGGGAGCATTGTCCGTCTCTGACGGCTCTTGTTTAAAGAAAAAAAGCAAGCGTTCTCCCAATAAGCTTCTCCCAATAAGGATTCGTACCACTATGTTTCGCGCCTTTCAGGTAATGTCATCGATGCAATGTAATCGTCGTATTTTGGCTCTTGGAACGAATTTTAAATAAAAATAACAATGAATTTAACTTGTTTTCCATATTTTTACATAAAATATAATGTAAATCAATGCGTATTGTTTACAACGGGTTTGGATAACAGGGGTGAATGGTTTTTAAAGAAAAAAAGCAAAATATGATTTTTACATTTAGTTGATCAGTTATGTTGTTGGTACTCGTTAGAGTTGTCTGGTCAAGATGATTCAAATGAGTACAAACATAATAGGGTCTGAATTTGAAATAACAAATCTAGAAAAGTTTTACCCCCTCTTATCTCTTGCTCTGTGTTGTTATGCTCCCCGAAAAAATTTCAGGGGAGCATGCCATATAGTTGCCATGCTGTTCGTCCGTCCGTCTGTCTGTGTGTCCGTCCGTCCACAGCCATATCTCAGCAACCCTTGGACCAAATGCAACGAAACTTCGCATGTGAACTCCCAGGCATAATCCCTAGGAATTTGTTTCTCCGTTTGTTGATTTGACGCTGCGTCATGGAAAAAGGGACCTTGATGTAAAAATTAGATTTTCTCCAATATCTCTTCATCCAATGGGCAGAATTTAATGAAATTTTGTACTTTTGTAATAAATGATATGTTCTAGACCATATCCTATAAATAATGTGTTTACAAAAAATCTGTCATGGGAAAAGGGGGCTTAATGTATGATAGTTTTTATTTTGTGACAAACACTTATTCGGGGAGCATAATCCGTCTATGACGGCTCTTGTTATCTTATGTAAACAGATAAGAACGGATTCTATATCGCAATGGTTTAGTCGACATTAAATGAGATCTGTGCCGCGCATGCGTAGTCAGTGTGCTTAGCGAATTGCAAATGGCGGACGCGGTCCGTTCAATTTCAGTCAGTGTTTTTCGCCGATTTTATCTTTCCTAGTGTGTGACACTGGTTATTTTTGCGATAAATTTGTGAGTTTTATATTCGTTTATCGGCATCTTTACGGATTCAGCATCTTTTTACGATTTAGTGGGGTTTTTAGTCGATTTATCGAGCACACGTGGTGTGTTCTTTTTGGCTCGTCGTTTTGAAAGACGATTTCACATAACATTTAGTTCTATCGTGGATAGATGATTAGATATGGCCGATAAAAGACAGTCATCAAAGGAAAAACCGGCAAAGGAGACCGGGGAAACGTCAAAAAAAGCAACCCCTTCGGCGAAGGGTAGTGAAGATTCGCAAAAACAGGTCTTGGATCTGTTGGCCCAAATGAAGGCTAAATTAGACAAGTCGGACGAGACTTTAAGTTCTGTGGTACAACGGATCAGTGATTTGGAAAATCAGGAATACGTTGAGGATTATGGTCCATATCAATTTGATTCTTATGAAGAGGAGTGTATGCCTGAATGGGGATCGGGGTGTGAAAAGCGGCCCCCTGATTGGGACGGAAACAACAATGAGACTGTCGTTGACAGCCGATTCTCTTCTCTTGCCAAGAGGTTTAAAGGTCAGGAGGTGACCGATTGTGAACTGGACCCCATTCTAGCATCCAATGTCACGGATTTGTTCCGTAAAGGGATGGAAGACGATCAATACAGTGATCTCATTAAGGATAACAAATTGTTGAGACCAGCCAATTGTGAGGGCTTAACTGTGGTAAAGTGCAACCAATTAGTGTGGGATTTGATTTCTCCTTCGGCCCGTACAAATGACAAAAAACTCCAAAACGTGGAGACGCCCATAGTTAAAGCTGCTACTATTCTCGCTAAAATGGTTGACAAAACGGCGAAGATTGAGAAAGAACTTAAAGAAAAAGGGAATGAAGACATTTCCTTCATTGTGGATAGCTCTACAGATGTCATAGCCTTGTTGGGGCATGCAAATCGCCAAATAAATTTGTTACGTAAGGACCTCCTCAGACCGGAACTTAAAAATGAGTACTCACACTTGTGTAATCACACAGTGCCTTTTACTAGTCAACTTTTTGGGGACGATGTTTCCAAAGCAGCTAAGGAAATAGAGGATGCAGCAAAAATTGGCAACAAGATGCAATATGGGCAATATAGAGGGGCCTACAGGGGCACGAGAGGCAGTTTTCGAGGCCGTGCTCGTATGAGGCCATGGTCTAGAGGTTTTGGACGGGGCCGATACTTTAGTGGACCACCAAGTCACACTCAGACAAGTGGCGACTCAAAAAACCCGCCAAAGAGGGGCGGCCTGAGGTTCCCGATGAAAAATTAGAAAATTCTCAGGTATGTACTTTTTCTGCTGGAAGATTGAAATATTTTGTTCCGGAATGGAAGAAATTGACAAATGATCCTTTAATTTTAGATATGGTTGAACACCTCCATATAAATTTCATTAATGAACGACCACCATGTCAAGAAAAGTTGGTTAGTCATGTTTTTAATGAGAAAGAAAAAAGGATTATTGACAAGGAAATTGAGAAACTGTTGTCTCAAAATGTTATTGAACAGGTCAATTTTGTTGACGGTCAATTCATTTCACCAATTTTTATTCGAGAGAAGAAGAATGGTGAGTTTAGACTGATTCTTAACCTAAAGGGGCTAAATGAATTTATACCTTATCACCATTTCAAGATGGAGACTTTTGAGATAGCTCTCACCATGATTACAAAAGATATGTTTATGTGTAGTCTCGATATTCGACATGCCTATTACTCTGTACCTGTAGCAAAAGAACACAGGAAATATCTTCGGTTTGTCTGGAAGGGATTGATTTATGAATTTTCGTCATGTCCAAATGGTTTGGCATGTATGCCCTTAAAATTTACAAAATTACTCAAGCCAGTATATGCCAAATTGAGAACAGAGGGTCATGTCTGTACAGGGTTTATCGATGACAGCCTTTTAGGTGGGCATACCGAGATAGAATGTTCAAATACTTTTGAGGCAACAGGATCTCTAATGTCTCGTTTAGGGTTCATGATTAATCTTGACAAGTCTGTTACAGTTCCAACTAAAAAATTGACATATTTAGGAAACAATATTGACTCGGAGAAAATGTTGGTCACACTACCAGTAGAAAAAATGGAACGTATAGAGAAAGAATGCAGAAATTTGCTCCAAAAAGTTTATGTCTCAATCAGAAAAATGGCTCAAATTATTGGTATTATTGTTTCAAGCTTTTCTGCTGCTGAATATGCTAAATTGCACTACAGGGAAATCGAAAGGGGAAAAATTAATGCCCTAAAAAAGAATCATGGAGACTATGATGCGCAAATGTTGATCTCTCAGAGTATGAAATGCGAACTTGAGTGGTGGTGTATGAATGTTAGAAATCAGTATAGGCGGATAGATAAAGGAAATCCAGAAATTTGCATTTCAACTGATGCCAGCCTTCTTGGTTGGGGGGCTGTTTTTCAGAATTCCACTATTGGGGGTCGTTGGACCGAGCAGGAAAGGCTGAAACATATCAATGAATTAGAGCTTATGGCTATCTTTTTTGCACTGAAATCATTTATGACTTTTGCTAGAAATAAACATGTAAAAATTCTTACAGATAGCACTACAGCAGTTTGCTACATAAATAACATGGGTGGAATACAATCTTTAGCATGTGACAAAATCAGCAGAGACATTTGGTTTTTTTGCATAGAAAATAACATTTGGATTACCTGCACGCATATTGCTGGAAAAGAAAATGATGCAGATCAGCCGTCTCGAAAATTTAACGACCGCACAGAATGGTCATTGTCTGTTGAATGTTTCAGGTCTATTTGTAGCATCTTCGGTATGCCGTCTATAGATCTTTTTGCTTCGAGACTAAATGCCAAGACTGAGGTGTATTGCGCTTGGAAACCAGACCCAGGAGCTGTTTATGTGGATGCATTTACACTAAATTGGTCAGATTTTCATTATTGCTATATCTTTCCACCTTTCAGTTTGTTACCAACCTGCGTTCGCAAGATCAAACAAGACAAAGCCAGGGCTCTGGTGATAGCGCCATTATGGCCAACGCAAACATGGTTCCCAATTCTTATGAAGATTCTGATTCGAGAACCGAAAATCCTTCCCAGAAAGACAATTTTGGAACTCCCACATCTCGAAATGAAGCATCCACTTCAGGAAAAGCTAGTTCTAATGGCATGCAGCGTGTCAGGCGTGTCTACCGAAACAAGGGATTTTCACGAACGGCTACAAGAATCATCATGTCATCTTGGCGCGACTCAACAAAACGCGAATATCAGTGCTATATTTCGAGATGGTTTCAGTACTGTGATAGACAACAAGTGTCTCAAGTTTCAATTTCTGTAAATGATGTAATAGAGTTTTTAACAGAACAATTTAATAAAGGTTTGGGATATAGTTCATTAAATACTGCTCGTGGGGCCCTATCATCACTCGGAATCAAGGTTGAGTCTTTCCCGGCGGGGTCTCATCCTATAGTGGTCAGATTTATGAAAGGGGTGTTTAATTTGAGGACTCCTACTCCGAGACATGCTGAAACGTGGAATGTGGACTTAGTCTTGAAATATCTTAGGAAACTTTCACCTGTAAAAACTATTTCTCTGAAAGATTTGACACTAAAATTAACTATGTTGTTGGGACTTACGAACGCAGCAAGAGTACAAACATTACATGTTTTGAGTTATAAACAGTTAAAGAAATTAAGTTCAGGTTATTTGTTACAGTTCAACAGTTTATTAAAACAAAGCAGGCCAGGCTTTGATCAAGTTTCCCTCACATTGAGGGCTTATCCTCCAGACAGGAGGCTTTGTGTTGTTACAGTTCTTAAAGAATATTTAATTAGAACAAAACCCTGTCGTAAACAGAATTCAAGTGATAATTTACTCATTAGCTATATAAAACCTTACAAACCAGTGACCCGTGATACTATAAGCAGATGGATTCGTGTTGTTATGGCCAGATCAGGAATAGACATTCAAAAATTTGGAGCGCACAGTATCCGTGCAGCATCTACATCAAAGGCCAAAGCTATGATGGTACCAATATCGGACATAATGCAAACTGCAGGATGGTCTCAAGAGAATACGTTTGCAAAATTCTATGACAAAGAAATCAAGACAAGCAACAGATTTGCTGATGCAGTGCTGAAGTTGTGAATATCAGAAAAGGTAAATATTTATTTCGGGATCTTTTCTGTTATATTAGGGAAAATTGATTGGGCGAAGGCTTTGAAGTCTCATTTAATGTCGACTAAACCATTGCGATATAGAATTGAAAAATTAAACGAGACTTACCTTGGTTTAGTCAATGTTTGATTGAAATTCTATGAGCAATGGGAGTTTAGGAGGCATTAAATGCCACCCACCCTCCCAGCTCATGGATATTACAACTAGGTTGGTTCTTACTGTTGTTTCGGATTCCGTCGAAGTTGTTTAGACTTCATGTATACGACTTTTATTTCGACGACGGAATCTTCTCCCCATCAATTTCATCTTTAAAAACTGACTACGCATGCGCGGCACAGATCTCATTTAATGCCTCCTAAACTCCCATTGCTCATAGAATTTCAATCAAACATCGACTAAACCAAGGTAAGTCTCGTTTAATTTTTCAATTATAAGCCTAGCTTATCAGATGGTTTGTCCTCATTTACTATATACTTTCAAATCACATACCAAATCTTTCTTATAATATCATAAATAATCAATTTTAACAGATCAGTATGCTTTGAAAGTTAGCCCTATGTTTCATATTGAAAAATAATGAAATAATTATTGAAAAAACCTCAACCATTATGCTAATTCATACCCAACTTTACAGGATCGATTGGAACAAAATTATTACTTAATTGTTTCCAAACAGAAAGTCCTTATAAGTTTCATGCCTTTGAATTTGACAAAATTGCCATTATCACTCTTGTCATCTTGATTCAGGTGAGCGATTTAGGACCATCATGGTCCTCTTGTACCAAAAATCATCTTGAATTCTAAGAAATCTACAATTGTCCTTACCCCACCCACCAATTTAAGCTATGTGTACCCCCTTCTACTTCATGATGTCGTTAAAAAGCCAAAAAACTCATAGATCTGCTTAAAACTGTGAACATGCATTTCCAAGTACCCGGAAATGTTTTTAAACATCTAACATGACATGTCATTTGATAAAAACATGTTTAATCCATGTCCGCAAGTTGATATATTTTTTGAAAATTTGAAGTTTTCTGTCGGAAATGGCTGATAGCTTATTTATTGGCAGATAATTCAGATAAGTCACAATGTTGCACCCAAATCTTCGAAAAAGACTGATAGAAGTAATGTAGAAGGAGACAATTTAGAATATGTTAATGAATTCTACTGTCCATTTTGTCCGTCCGATCGTCTATACGTCTTTCATCGCCCAAACCCTGTGTGCTTAAAACGTAATCAATATTTACCTGTAACTTAACGAATTTCGAGTTTTCAAATGACGTTTAACGCAAATCCTTGAAAAAGAGTTTTGATTGTCAGATATTCTTAATAAATAACATGAGGACCATGATGGTCCTAAATCGCTCACCTGAACCAAGATAATATGAGCCCATGTTTTATTCAAATCTATTAATATTTGTGACTGCAAAACTGAACTCTCGTAAACAGCAGTTTTGTCAAGTTCAAGGGAAAGCAATTAAAATTGTTGGATCATGATCAGGCTGAAAACTGAACCATATCTTGTGGTCACTTACATTTTGTCCACGTTTTGTATCGACCGATCAACATGTGTGTCTTTTGCAATGAAAACAAAATCAAAAATGGTCATTTTGTCAAAATTAAAGGCTTATAACTCAGGATGTCAGATGCACATTAACACTATAAAATATATCTCACAGTCACAGACTGAGATTTGTCTAGCTTGGTCAATTTTTGTGGTAGCTAGGGTGACAACAGAGTCGAAAAAGTCAATTTTACAGAATTCAAGAGCAAATTACTCTTGACTTTCTATCCTGACTAAATAACTGAATGCCAAACTAATCCAAAATCTCGTAGTCGTTATCTTGGTGTCCAAGTTTTGTCTTGATTGTTCACTATGTGTGTTTTTTTGAGTAAAAACAACGTCGGAAACATTCTACCCATCAAATATCGTCTTGATTTGTCCATCTATCTGGTTATTTGACAAAATGGAAATTTTACCCAATTCAATGGAAGATAACTTAACAACTTCTGGTCCAATTATGTCGAAATTTGTATTCATCTTATAAGAATGATCAACAGCATTATGTTTTAGTTTTTTGTCTCAACTGGCCAAAATTTGTGGTTGTTAGAGTAAAACCAAAGTAAAAAACATCAGTTTTTATCATATTCAAGGGCGCAAAAACACAGCTTTCTGATCCTGCCAGACTGAAATTAAAATCATTCTATATCTTATGGTCACCAAGATTTTTTCCAAGTTTCATTTGGATTGGTCATTAAGTGTAGATGCTAGAGTGTAAACCAAGTCGAAAATAGTCTATAACAGCAATTTTATAAAATTCAAGGGCATATTTCATGACTTCCAGTCCCGATCATTCTGAAAATTATACTCGTCCTAGATCTTATGGTCACCAACATTGTATAAAAGTTTCATTTGGATTAATTAATCATTGTAAATGCTAGAGTGTAAACCAAGTCAAAATATTCGAAAACGGCAATTTTGTAAAATTTCAGGGCATATAACTCATAACTTAATGTCCCGATCATTCTGAAAATTGTATTCAATCGAGATATCATAGTCCCAATCCTTATGTATAAGTTTCATTTGGATTGGTCAATTATTATACATGCTAGAGTGTAAACGGAGTCAAAAATAGTCGAAAATGGCAATTTTGTAAAATTCAAGGGCATATAACTCATGACTTTATGTCCCGATCATTCTGAAAATTGTACTCAATCGAGATATTATAGTCCCAATCCTTATGTGTGAGTTTCATTTGGATTAGTCAATAATTATACACTCAAGAGTGTAAACGGAGTTGAAAATAGTTGAAAATGGCTATCTTGTAAAATTCAAGGGCATATAACTCATGACTTTATGTCCCTATCATTCTGAAAATTGTACTCAGTCGCGATCTCATGGTAAACAATATTATGACCAAGTTTCAAATTGATTGGACTCTAGTTGTAGATACTAAAGTGTAAACGAAGTCGTAAATAGTCGTAAAACGGCAATTTTGTAAAACTCAAGGGCAAGTAACTCATGAATTTATGTCCCGATCATTCTGAAAATTGTACTCATCTGAGATCTTTTGATTCCAATCGTTGTGCATAAGTTTTATTTGGATTGATCAATACTTGAAGATTCTAGAGTGTAAATCAAGACGAAAATAGCCGAAAATGGCAAATCTGTTAAATTCAAGGGCATATAACTCGCGATGTTCCATTCTGATCATTCTGAGAATTAAACGCCTCAGAGATCTTATAGTCAGCAACATAATGTCCAGGTTTCAACTTGATTGGTCAATATTTATAAATGCTAGAGTGTAAACAAAGTCGAAAACAGTCAAAAACAGCAATTTTGTCAATTTCAAGGGCAAATAACTCAAAATTTTCTTGTCCAATCAGGCCGAAAATCACACTCATTAGAGATCTTATGGTCCTTATTATTATGTAGAAGTTTCATTTTCATTGGTCAATATTTGTGTATGCTAGATGGTAAACAAAGTCTAAAATAGCTATTTTTGATGTTCAAGGGCAGATAACTCAATACTTTCTAGTCCGATCTGGCCAATAATCAAACTCATTGAAGAACCTATTATCATACTTGTTCTGATTTAGTTAAATGAATATTGGTTTACTTTTGCGAGAATTAGATTGTAAACATGTTTTGTCATAAAGCCTTTCTTTGAACATGCCCTTATTGGTGGCAAGAGTTGTCTGCCCCCAGAAAAAAATCACACCGACATTTGTTGCAAAAGTCATCCTGGAACGAAACCTAATTGACTTCAAAATATCCCTATGGTGTCTAAACTTTTCTATCATCAACGTTTACAAAGATAATAAAGTTTGAAAAAACTTTTCTTAATTATTTTAGAGTGATTTTTCTATTTTGGTGAATGAACATTTATTAGGGCAATTACGGTAAATGTGTTTTAAAAACCGACTATTCTATTACTAATTATTTTTTGGCATACATAATATTTCAATTAAAACATAAAGTTATTGATGAAAAAAGTCACAGAAAAAATTTTGACGACAATTTCGATTCATGGTCAACTAAAAAACTGTTTATTTCATTTTTGGGTGGGTAGAGTTATCTGCCCCTAGAAAAAATCTGCACCACTGTCAGTTCTGGCATCCACCATAAAATAAAGCCCCAATGGTTACCCTAACTCACTGTACCATCGGAATACTTCTGGACTATTGGTCCAAAGAAAACCACTTTCTATGCCTCTTTTTGAGGTTGGCCCCTAGACTATTACAGGTCAAGAGCTTCCCAGAAGAAATCCTTTACCAAGTGATCTTTGTGAGAAAGGCAAGAAACCTCTCAATTCTAAACCCATTACAAGACAGTAGAATTTTTTTACTTGTCCAAATTGAAAGATCTTGCAGATGATAATTTCAGGTGCACAAAATTTTAAATATTTTGGTCTTTTGGGGATGTAGGAAACATTGTGGTAAATGAAAAAATTGCTATCATAAGCAATTTCTTCATTTTCGACAATGATTTCAAAAAACATTATCTTTTAGGTAGTCAAAAAGAGTTGTTATATGGGAATGTGTAACACTTTACCACATTACAAATTTTTATCCCAACTTAAGTAGAATTCAAGTATTAAAGCAAAGAAAGACAACCATTAATTAAAGCAAAGAAAGACAACCAATTAAAACCAATTTACAATGCTGTTTGACATTGTTGTAATTGTATTTGCTTACTTTAGTGGGTCTACAGAGGGTGGAGGAGCGTGAGATATGAGCCAGAATGGACAGTGCCATGGTGCGGGTGGTGGAGGTTTATGTGTATAAGTCATGGGTCCATTACTAGAGCAATGATTCAGACTGCAGACTGACCTTTCTTGTTGTTTACTTCAGTGGGTCTACAGAGGGTTGAGGAGCGTGAGATACGAGCCAGAATGGACAGTGCCATGGTGCGGGTGGTGGAGGTTATGGGAATAAGTCGGGAATCCATCGCTAGAGCAATACGGAAACGTCTCATTGATGAAGGTATAATACAAGGATGTTTTTGTTTAACCCTTTCCCAGATGACAAAATTTAAGGGTGATCCACTTCAAAAACTGCTACAAATGACAAAATGGATGTTGTTAAAGATAGGATTTCTGTAAAATATGGCACAGAAAATATTGAGACAAAAGGAGAAACTGCTAGTTATCAGCAGTTTCTTCTTTTGCTTCAATGTTTTCCCAAACCATATCTTCTAGGGACGTCAAAACAAGGACTTCTTTGGGAAAGGGTTAAGTAACCTTAAGGATTTCAAAATATTTTAGCACATCGGTATCTTCTGTGAAAGCAAACAAGTTTTGATCAAACATGTTTCTTTTAAATCCAATTCAATTTATCAGTAAAAGAAACAAGTCAAAATAGAATTTCATATTGATTAAAATTGAGAGTAGTTACAGGGGAGAAAACTACTGCAACAAGACTTGTCCATATAAAAACTTGATTACATAGATGGGATAGAGGAAATTTCTAGCCCTTTCTATACGTTCCAAGACTTTCAAGGTTAAGGTCATTCACTGGAAGATTGTTGTATATCTCTTAATTTGGACTTGAAGTCTAAAATTGTGCCGTCTGGTAATTGTTAAATTGTAGGAGATGATTTTGCTAGTGCAAGAGAACTGGTTGAAGCTGTGTTTAAACTAGAAGAAGAAAGCCCTGAAGATCATGAGAGTGAAGTACAAGACAACAATGAAGACAGGACTGGTGATCTAGATGACCAAGAACATGCAGCCGTCCTGGAACCTCATCCTGAAAATGTGAATGATTCTGATGTATCACACAATACAAATGAAGACACTGACAAGGACAAAAAATCAGATGGTAAATTAACTTAAGTGCATGTACTTTTTCCCTGCTTTCACAGCAAGATAATTCAGAGGCCTTTCCCAAATTGCAGAAATTTTGACAGTCCCTATTTGGACTTTGTTACAGACAAAAAATTGTATCTTTAAAAGTTTTATAAATAGGATAGGTTTTGTTTGCCATATTATACAAAATATGTTGAAACAAAAGGTGAAAAAGCTGGTTATCTGCATTTCCTTTGCCTCAATGTTTTCTTGTACCTTTTCTATGAGTGAAAACCAGGTCATGCTTATGAAAGGGTTATACTTTTTAACCATTTCCCAAAGAATCTCTGATATTTTAGATCTCCTATAGAGAAGACGTTTTTTATTTTCAAGCTGATTTCTTTCTTACCTTTTCATTTTAGAGACAAAGTCCTACAATGGAAAACAAGAGAAGAATGATGTGTCAGAAATGGGGGAGGCAAAGAAATCCTGTAAGTATGGCTGTTTCTCTTACTCAATATATTGTTGAATCACTTTACTTCGAATGTCCCTAAAATGAAGTTATACCTAGATCAAAGTAATTTTCAAGTCCTGATTTAATTGCTCTTTATTTTTAGCTCGACTTTTCGAAGAAAATTAGAGCTTATACTGTCACCCGGGCGTCAGCGTTGGCGTTGCAACAAAGGTTAAAGTTTTTTCAAACATCAATAACTTCCATACTATCAAAGGGATTCAACCCAAACTTGGAATACTTATTCACCATCACACCCTCTACCTTACTACCAGGGCCCATTAACCTGGCTCCACTATATTTGGAGTTATGCCCCCTTTATACTAAGCAACTTAGAAAGTCGAGCATGCTGTCTTCGGACAGCTCTTGTTATATATTTCAACCTCCATACTTTATATTGCTCCAGTGGATGACCTTGAGAAGGAGAATATAGATTAAAAAGAACAGGGACTGTCTAAGATATGTATGGTAGCGGACTCTAACTTTGAGGGCAAGGGGTTACAATGACCCCCAAATTCTTATACCCAGGAAAAACACTGAAGTCTTCACTATTTGGAAAACATTGTGGAAAATGCAGAAATTGCTTGTGACAAGCAATTTCTTAATTTCCAACAATGTTTTCTACCAAGAAATGCCAAAACATGCCAAATTCCATTCTCTTGAAAATTGTTGTCTGTATTTTTGAAAATAGAACAATATAAAAGTTTGCCGTCTTGTAATGAGTTAACATGTTTTTTGTATTTCTAGTGGATGACTTGGAGAAGGAGAATATAGACCTAAAAGAACAGAGATTGTGTAAGATATGTATGGTGGCCGACTCCAGCATCGTGTTTCTGCCGTGTGGACATCTTGTGTCATGTGCAGGATGCTCGCCAGCCCTTGATAATTGTCCTATATGCAGGGAACCGATACAGGGATTTGTGAGGACTTTTATAGCTTAACAGGGTACCAAATAGTGGCTCTACCCAGTAGACATCGTGTGTCTTGCGTTGTATGTTCACCCATCCTTGATAAATGTAGGGAACCAATACAGGGATTTGTCATCAATTTCTGTTGTCTTGGATTAGGCCCAAAGATGCACATAGTGTTTTGTATCTAATTATGGGTTGTAAACCTTAACAGGGCACCAGATTGTGGTCACAATAGACACTCTATGTTACTTTTACTGGTAATGACTATATACTAGCACAGAATTGTTCTATTTCGAATTCATTCAATAATATCTAAAATACATTTAAAAAATGTAAAGTTGTGCATGTGGGGCAAAACTTATTTTGTGTAATAAACCCTCAAATATCTGTGCTTAGTATAAATGAGTATAAATCTGAATCGCTATTGAAAGTTCATGGTGCTAGATTACTGCTAAATGAGTGCAATACTTTAATATGTGCAATATTTTGTGTTCAATTGTGTTTGTGTTCAGTGGTAGTTGCAATTATTAGTAAACTAGACATGAAAAAAATATGGCTCACCCAATCTGACTAAAAACTGGTGTTAGCTTCAAGTTACATCGTACAGGCACGAGTAGGGGTCATGTTTAATGACCTTTTCTTCTGACCAATCAAAGAAATGCTTAACTGAATCCTGAAAGTGATTAAAACTATAAACAAGGCCATGAGGACATCATATATCAGTGCAGAACCAGGTGTTTACATGTGCTTGTTATGGAAAATCATATGTGACCCATCACGCTAAAAGGGACCTTATCGGATGTGTGAAAAATATCGACCCTAGTCTGTCTGCGCAGTCCGTGCAGCCAGACTAGGGCCGACACTTTTCACTTTTATGTAATTTTTTAAATCCGGAATGTTCATTTTTAGCTCACCTGAGCACAAGGTGCTCGAGTGAGCTATTGTGATCACCTTTTGTCCGGCGTCCGTGCGTCGTCCGTAGTGCGTCGTCCGTCAACAATTTCTTTAAATGACATCTCCTCCTAAACTACTGGGACAATTTCAACCCAACTTGGCAGGAATGTTCCTTAGGTGACCCCCTTTCAGAATTGCTAAAAGAATTGAAATTCATTAAAAACTGGTTGCCATGGCACCAGAAAAGGAGAAATTTTACTGAATCTCAATACTATCTTCGAACGACATCTCCTCCGAAATACTTGGCTAATTTCAACCAAACTTGGCAGGAATGTTCCTTAGGTGACCCTCTTTCAGAATTGCTAAAAGAATTGAAATCCATGAATAACTCTGGTTGCCATGGCACCAGAAAAGGAGAAGTTTGAATGAATCTCAATACTATCTTTGAATGACATCTCCTCCTAAACTACATGGCCAATTGCAACCAAACTTGGCCGGAATGTTCCTTAGGTGACCCCCTTTCAGAATTGCTAAAAGAATTGAAATCCATAAAAACTCTGGTTGCCATGGCAACAGAAAAGGAGAAATTTGACTGAATCTCAATACTATCTTTGAACGACATCTCCTCCTTAACTACCAGGCCAATTTCAATTAAACTTGGCAGGAATGTTCCCTAGATGACCCCCTTTCAGAATTGCTAAAATAATTGAAATCCATAAAAAAAATGGTTGCCATGGCAACAGAAAAGGAGAAATTTGACTGAATCTCAATACTATCTTTGAATGACATCTTCTCCTAAATTACTAGGCCAATTTCAACCAAACTTGGCAAAAATATTCCTTAGGAGGTCCTCTTTAAGAATTGCTAAAAGAATTTAAATTGACTAAAATCTCTGGTTGCCATGGCACCAGAAAAGGAGAAATTTGACTGAATCTCAATACTATCTCTGAACGACATCTTCTCCCAAACTACTTGGCCAATTTCAACCAAACTTGGCAGAAATGTTTATGCCCCCTTTCTAAGAAAAAGGGGGTATATTGTTTTGCAAGTGTCGGTCGGTAGGTCGGTCTTTCCGTCGGTCTGTCCGTAGACCAAATCTTGTCCGGAGCATAACTCGAAAAGTATTAAAGGTAGAATCATGAAACTTTACAGGTGGATAGATCTCATTATGGAGAGGTGCAGTGCACAAGAACTGTAACTCTGCCGATCAAATTTTTGGAGTTATTGCCCTTTGTTGATTTTATAACTTGATTCTTGTCCGGAGCATAACTCAAAAAGTATGTAAGGTAGAATCATGAAACTTAATAGGTGGATAGATCTCATTATGAAGATGTGCAGTGTACAAGAACTGTAACTCTGCCGATCAAATTTTTTGAGTTATTGCCCTTTGTTGATTTTATAACTTGATTCTTGTCCGGAGCATAACTCAAAAAGTATGTAAGGTAGAATCATGAAACTTTACAGGTGGATAGATCTCATTATGGAGAGGTGCAGTGCACAAGAACTGTAACTCTGTGCCGATCAAATTTTTTGAGTTATTGCCCTTTGTTGATTTTATAACTTGATTCTTGTCCGGAGCATAACTCAAAAAGTATGTAAGGTAGAATCATGAAACTTTACAGGTGGATAGATCTCATGGTGGAGAGGTGCAGTGCACAAGAACCGTAACTCTGCAGATCAAAGTTTTGGAGTTATTGCCCTTTGTTGATTTTATAACTTGATTCTTGTCCGGAGCATAACTCAAAAAGTATGTAAGGTAGAATCATGAAACTTTACAGGTTAATAGCTCTTCTTATGGAGAGGTGCGGTGCACAAGAATTGTAACTCTGTTGATCATATTTTTGGAGTTATTGCCCTTTGTTGATTTTAAAATTTTTATTCTTGTCTGGAGCACAACTCAAAAAGTATGTAAGGTAGAATCATGAAACTTCACATGTGGATAGATTTCATTATAGAGAGGTGCAGTGCACAAGAACCATAACTCTGGCGATCAAAATTTTGGAGTTATTGCCCTTTGTTGATTTTATAACTTGATTCTTGTCTGGAGCACAACTCTAAAAGTATGTAAGGTAGAATCATGAAACTTTACAGGTGGATAGATTTCATCATGGAGAGGTGCAGTGCATAGGAACCATAACCTTGCCGATAAAATTCTTGGAGTTATTGCTCTTTGTTGAATTTACACTTAATTCTTAAAATTGCCTATATCTCATGTCTTTTTACACATACAGGCTTGGTATCTCACACATAGATACTTCCTATCAACATCGTTCACATTTGACCATGACCTTGGACATTGTGACCTTGGCCTTGGAGTTTGACCTACTTTAAAAAAAATTAAACCGGGCATATATCTCATGACCTATTACACATACAGCCTTGATATTTCACACATGGACACCTCCTACCAAGACCTTTCACAATTGACCATGACCTTGGACCTTGTGACCTTGACCTTGGAGTTTGATCTACTTTAAAAAAATTAAACCGGGCATTTATCTCATGACCTCTTACACATACAGCCTTGATATTTCACACATGGACACCTCCTACCAAGACCTTTCACAATTGACCATGACCTTGGACCTTGAGACCTTGACCCTGGAGTTTGACCTACTTTTTAAAAACTTTAACCCGGCCGATATATCATGTCCTTTTACAAATACAGCCTTGATATTTGACACATGGAAACCACCAACCAAGACCTATCACATATGACTATGACCTTGGACCTTGTGACCCTGACCTTGGACTTTGACCTACTTCTATGATACATTAACCTGGCCTATGTTTCATGTCATTTTACACATACAGCCTTGATATTTGACACATGGACACCTACGACCAAGACCTTTCACATTTGACCATGACCTTAGACCTTGTGACCTTGACCTTGGTGTTTGACCTACTTCTATAATACATTAACCTGGCCTATATTTCATGTTACTTTTATGTATACAGCCTTGATATTTCACACATAGATACTTCCTACCAAGACCTTTCATATTTGACCATGACCTTGGACCTTGTTAACTTGACCTTGGACTTTGACCTACATCAAATGTACGCCCTTGAGGGGGCATATATGTTTTACAAACATCTCTTGTTCTTAGGATGTTCCTTTTAAAAATTGCTAAGAGAATTGAAATCCTTTAAAAGCTCTGGCAGCCATAGCAACAGAAAAGGAGATTTTCCGGCAAATCTCAATGACATCATTGAATGAAATCTCCCCCTAAAATAACAGGCTAATTTTCACCAAACTAGGCAGAAATATTCCTTAGGAGGTCACATTTAAAAAAATTGTTAACAGAATTGCAATTTATAAACAAAAAACCAACTCTTGTTGCCATGGCAACAGAAAAAGAGAAATTACACGAAATCTGTCAGAAGCAATTTCTCAATAACCGCAGAGCCAAATTTGACAACTTAATATATGCATGATTTATGATATTGCTAAGAGGTACTTTTCTTTGCTTTTCAATATGAAACCTTGTCACAGAAAAAGGGGACTTCTTGTAAAAATCTGCCTATCAGAGGCATAGCATCTACATTAATGCATGGGTAAAAAAAAATGTATGGGTAAATGTGTTCTTTATCATGAGTAGATGTTCTATTTGAAATATATATTTAGGTAGGTTCAAGTGCATAGATCTGGGTCAATTTGTAAATTTCTGTTTGTTTGTCAGTTGGTAT
Source organism: Fragum sueziense (assembly GCA_963680895.1). Classification (NCBI taxonomy): domain Eukaryota; kingdom Metazoa; phylum Mollusca; class Bivalvia; order Cardiida; family Cardiidae; genus Fragum; species Fragum sueziense. Next base: position 22,893,086 of record OY804595.1, on the reverse strand, counting down.
GTTTTATTGTAATTCCATCTGTCCAAAACAATTTATCCATAACCACATAGCCAAATTGGATGAAACTTCATATTTGAGTTACATATGATGTTGCACTGAGGTAGTTTTCTGGGTTTTCTATGGTTTGAAATCGCATAGCGGCGTTCATATGATCTTTGACCCTTTATTGCAGTACCTGTAAGAAATCTGATCTGTTATAAAACCCCATTTCAGGTGAGCGACCTAGGGCCAACGGCCCTCTTGTTCACATGCAGTATCTGGTTGACCTGTGCTGAGTCTGACAAGTTTGTCAAAATTTGGATTCTTTGAGTTCGGATAAGGTCCCTTTTAGCGCGACGGGTCACATATATATATCAAGATATTTGATTGATTAGAGTAAATATAGAATATTTTGGTTTTCCCAGGGTCACTGAAAATGAACCTTATCTGGTGCCTGTCAAATGTTACTGTAAGTTAACACCGAATTATAATCAGATTTTGACTTACCTAAACAACATATTAGAATGGTCCAAATTGAACCCTGTGGCAGCCAACAAAATTTATATTTATAAAGATAAGATTTGTACACATTGTAGTGAACAAAATATTGAGGCAAAAGGAGAAAATTCTTGCTATCAGCATTTTCTTGCTTTGCCTCAATGTTTTTCCAAAGCTTGCCTCCTTTACGGAGGATTCAAAAAAAAATGTTTTTGTTTTTTAAAGGGTTAAAAATGCAGTTTTGTAACTGTTGTTGTATATTGTCTAGGTCTAAAATCTGGCGCTGAAGGATCACAGCTTTTGAGGTTCTCTAAAAGCCATCATTTATTAATTTTTAATCTGATTTTAAGAGATCTCTCTAAGGAATATTTTTATTGTAAATATTTAAACATATCTATTTTGATGTTAAGTTTTCACACACTATATTGTTTATATTTTTGTTTTTATATACTTTATAGCTTATACATGAATAATTATGCCCTGACCCCTTGGTTAACTTGACCCTTTCCAAAGGTGACTGGGTCAGAAAACAATGAAAGAAAAGAAAGATAATGCTGGTAATCAGCATTTTCGCCTTGTCTTTCAATATTTTCTGTGAAATATTGAACTTGAATTTCATTTTGATTGAAATTTGTTAAATCAACTGCAGCAGCATTCATATTGGAACAGTCTATTTTGTATTTTTGGGAAAAGGGTTAATGGGCATAATATTAGTTTTACCTTTGTCTGTCTGTTTCATTGTTTTTCTGTTAAAACTTTAAACATTTTAAAACTATAAGTTTAGAGTCAATGATAGGTATTTCATATTTCCTTGTGATAAGACCTTGCTTTGATACAAAATTAAGATGCCAAGGTCTCATTTTGAAAAACCGTCCTAAAACTTGAGCATTAGGCATATATTTGTAACTTCAAGTGAGAAGGATTTTATTTTTCACATGACTGTATTTTCTGACAAAAACCTTTCTTTGGTGTGGGGAATATGGGTCAAAGTCTAATACCAAGATTGCATTTTCAAAAAAATATGGGCATTGATGTTTCACCAATAATATTCTTATTTTTTTGTTAAGTTTTACTTAATTTCATTTTGCCTATGAATGTGTTTATAAAATGATATTGACATATGGCTTGTCTTTTAAACTTTAAAGATAGGTCCTAATGTTTTACAGTTTGCTTTTCTATTGTACCAACATCACATGCCATTTTTGCTATGGAGGGCATGTAACAATTAGTCCTTCGCCAAACAGTGACGCATTTTGAGACACTTTGGTGTCGAAGCTTTGGAAAATTGAAGAGAAAGAAAGAAGCAAATGTTGAATTTCCCAATCCCTGCACTCGCTGATGGAGCTTGACATGTGTTCATGTGATATCATGTGCAGGCGCAAAGACTAACATTTCATCTGAGCATCAATAGTGACCCGTTTTACTAATGACCTACGAACTAAATTTTCGTAAATTTGAGCATTAGAACTTTAAGTGTAGATGATTAAATCAATGGCAAAAAAACAAACTACGTTAAATTTACGAAAACGGTCTGTAGAGGCTCATTTCACACGTACATACTATCCCATTTGATGACACTTGTTGAAAAGTTATGAATAAGGTTGTTTGCATAGCTGAGAATAAATGTCGATGAGTGGTGAACCTAGGTAAAAAAAACTAAAAACATAACATTGTGCATCGACCTCCATCTGATACAAGTGGTATTTATAATGACATGTCCGTGAAGACCAGGGGCCAGTTTCATCAAAATATTTAAGACGTATTTTGACTTACCGATGTCTTACGACACATTTAGAGGAAGAAAAACGTATCGCCAATCTACCAAAATATGCCTAACGCGATTGTTGTTTTAAGTCTTTTTTAAGTCGTCGGTAAGTCAAAAATACGTCTTAAATATTTTGATGTAACAGGCCCCAGACCATAAAACAAATATGTGAGAACGTATGTCGAGATTGAAATTAAGCATTATCTAGTAAGAACAGCATTCTAGATTCATAGGATTATCTTGGAGGAAAATAGTTTCGACGGTAGTCAGTTTGTGCAATCCATGCAGACTGACTAGGTTGATACTGTTCACGCTATCCAGAGGGTCCAACAAGACCTTGTTTTAACGTCCATAAGAAATATGCCTTGGAAAACATTGAGACAAAGGTGGAAATGCTGATAATCAGCATTTTCTGCTTTTGTCTCAATATTTTCTGTGCTATATTGTACACAAGTTTTATCGATTTCAACATAAAAATTGTCGCCTGCTACTGCTTTTCAATTTGGACCACCCCAAATTGTGGCCGTTTTGGAAAGGGTTAAGCACGACGGATCACGATTATGCAATGACATCTATGTGAAATATTCTTGGAAATATGGAGGATTAGTTCTAAGAAAAATGCAAACATTTTTGTGATCGTTCGTGCATATTGATGAGGATTTCATTAATAACCAGCCGCTATATGAGTACAGTTTTGTAATAATGCTCTAGATCGTTGACTTACAACCCACCCAAACTATTTCTCCGCTACTTTATATTAACCCGTTACTAAACGACACAATTTTAAGGCGGTCCAAATTGAAAGATCCTGCACGACGACAATTTCAAGTGAATGGAAATTTTAATTTCTATGTCTTTTTGGATGTTTTCCATTGCCATCATTTTGTGAGGAGTCAAAGAGTCATTGTGTGGTAATGGGTTAAGTGCTGGACCCATCTCTCATGAACGATGTATAGGCTGATTGGTACAGATTCCGCCACTCGCTTGTTCCCCACCTTCTTGTAAGATTTTAAACTGTTCCCGAACGGCCAAATTTTTATGATTATCCCTATTGACCCTTTCCCAAACGACAAAAGTTTAGGGTGGTCCTATTTAAAAGCTTCTTTGGTCGACAAAATTGATGTGAAAAAGGAAGTGATTTGTGTACAAAATAGCCCAGAAAATATTGAGTCAAAAGAAGAAACTGCTGGTTATCAGCAGTTTCTTTTTTGTCTCAATGTTTTCCCAAACCTTTTCTCTAAGGGACGTCAAAACCAGGTCTTGTTTGGGAAAGGATTAACTTAAGAGATCTTGTAGACGAGAATGCAGATGTTATGGAAATTACAAAATGTGTAATTTTTATCTCGGAAAACTTTTAGAGAAAGGGAGAAAATGTTGGCTATCAGCAATTTCTTTTTTTCTCTCAATGTTTTCCCAAAGTATTTACTAGGGTCGTCAAAATCAGGTCTTGTTTTAAAAGGATTCAACCAAGCCCCATCTCCGTATGACAATAGGATTAAAACATCAGGGTAGCGTTTTACTAACATTTGCGTAAGTTTTTGCGTAACTATACGTCAAAAACAAGAGCCGTCAGAGACGGACAATGCTCCCCGAATGAGGCATTGTCACAATAAATATATGCCAGGCAGAGCTAATATAAAGCTAACAAATGTTAAGCCCCCTTTTTCCATGACATAATTTGTATAGGAAAATTTTATATAGTTTATTGTCAAGGGCATCTGATTTGCTACTCAAATATGAAATTTCATCAAATTCTGACCATTAGACTAGGAGAAATTAGAGAAAAACTGTATTTAACCTTAAGTCCCCTTTTCCCATGACGAGGCCTCAAATCCAAAAACCGGGAAAAGTACATCGGCATTTTGTCATAGGGAGTTCACATGGTAAGTTTCATTTGATTTGGCCCAAGGATTATGGAGAAATCGCTTCGGACGGACGGAATAACGGACGGACGGACAGACGAAGCGGCGACTATATGCTCTCCCTTCGGGGAGCATAAAAATCTTACGCAAATTCTTAAGTGCGTTTTACAAAACGATCGTAAGAAAATTTTGAACGTAAGAAAAAAATTATCGTAACTCTAAAAATAGAACAACAGTGGCTAAAAATAAAGCAACAATGTGCTCTTATCCCGGTTTAGTTTCTCGTAAATATATAAAAAATACTAATTGTGTACTAGTTTCAAACTGTGCTTTTTAGCATTGATAAAGGTAATTCTGCTATTAAAAATTACAGAAATTTGATATTTTAGGTGAATTGCTGAACTATTACTGATACGGTTCCAAACGTATTATGTACGTTCGAATGTGTCCATTAGAATCGGGAAAACGTGAAAAATACTAACTGTCATGTTGTTGTTGTTATGTTCTATAAATAGTAACACAAAACAAACTGAGAAAAAACAACGAAATAAACATAGTCTACATTTTCCGTCGATTTTTTAATTTCAGCCTTCCCTTTGATATGTATTTTGAATTTTTCGGTAATTCTTTAGTTTACAAGGCTTTATAAGGTAAATTGAGGCACTGGCATTAGTTACGAAAATACTTACGCAAACTTTTTTTGTTCGTATAGTTACGCAAAAACTTAAGCAAATCTTAGCTGCGAACATTTTTAGTAAAACGCACTTACGCAAATAATTTGAACTTACGTTCAAATCTACGAAAAATTCTTGCGTAAGTTCGTTAGTAAAACGGGCCCCAGGAAGAATTTCTATTTTTAGAGTTACGATAATTTTTTTCTTACGTTCAAAATTTTCTTACGATCGTTTTGTAAAACGCACTTAAGAATTTGCGTAAGATTTTTTTTACGTATAGTTAAGCAAAAACTTACGCAAATGTTAGTAAAACGCTACCCAGGCATCTATCTTACTGAATGGGAGAAAACTGGTCATGATATTGTAGTAAGAATCGTTTGATTAATTCCCTTCCAGTATAATGCACCAAAATTGAGATATGTGAGAAGATGACTACTTACTGATTCCAGTAGCCTGTGTTCCAAACTGATCATTTTTCATGGTAATTTTTGACGTGGGAAAAGTGGGGGCTTGATAAGGATGTTGTGGTAGTACTGGATCGAACCCGGGACCTCATCAAGCACATTGTGTGTGGTTTCAAAGCAACAGCACCGGTTTCAGTGAATGTGTTTACACTTGTGCGTAAATCTATAACCATTACACCCCAAAAATATACGGAGAGGCAAAAGAAAGTATACACTTTTTGTTTGTCAATATCTCTCTTAATTTCCACCATATCGACTCAAAATTTTGTAGTTATTATTTCTATTCATAAACCAATAATACGGTGATGATAAATTTTACCTAAACTTGCATGAATACCCATACTTATGCTACATGCCGATTTTGCAAACTTTGCACGTGCGACTTAGTGGAGCATCAAATGATGCCGTTAAACCGTATTTGATTTCTTTATTCTTTAACACAACAAATCACAACCTTACATTTTCTCTAACATTTTAATTCAATTCTCGGTGGCTGGTAGAATTCGGCAAATAAGCCATTTTTGCATTAGGACCCATTTTCCTATGACACAGCATGATATGAAAGAAATTTGACACTAATATACACTTAGTCAGGTGTATAGAAACATTCTACGTAAATTCTTATCAAAATCCGTCTATGAATTTAGAAGGATTTATGCCAGATAGCTTGTTTTCATCAAGCCCCCTTTTGCCATGACGCATCGTAATAGGGAAGAACAATAACATTGTACGCATGGTCTTAGGTGACTCCAACTTTCCTTGAAAATTTTATCCAAATCCGTTAATAAATGTAGGGTTTGTATCAATGTGGGTGCTTGCATTAATTAATCGATTATATCCCCCTTTTTGGTGACGCTGTATGCTATGAAAAGACATTCGCAACGGAAGGACGAACATATACATGTACACGGATAGGCGGAGAATGTTACATCAATAAACACCCATCTTCGGTGGCGATTAAAAATCATACATACTTTATGAATCTCTTTCTCAGAAAACGTGGAATAACTAGAATAACTAGGGTGTATACTTATTTTTGCCTCTCAGTATATAACTGGAAAGCTCTAATATTCATTCATTGGTTAAAATGGTGACGGCTGGAGGAGCACCTGCTAATTGATTCTTGTCGTTTTTCTCGCCAGCTCCACTACAACATCCTTTTCGAGCTTCCAGCTGCTCGCCCAAGTTTACCATAATGTAATCCGAGTCTTCTCTGATGTAAATACGCTCTTTGATATTTTGATTTTCGTAAATAGCGAAAAATCAAAATATCAAAGAGCGTATTTACATCAGAGAAGACTCGGATTAACCATAATGCAACCATTTGTGGGAGGCAAATGTCAGAGATGGGGAGTTTGGCGCGGCCTGCGTCCTCGAATATCCTGGTTGGTAAGGAACAATAAAGTAAATTAACCCTTTCCCAAACGACAAAATTTTAGGGTGATCCACTTCAAAAACTGCCACAAATGATAAAATGGATGTTATTAAAGATAGGATTTGTGTAAAATATGGCACAGAAAATATTGAGACAAAAGGAGAAACTGCTGGTTATCAGCAGTTTCTTCTTTTGTCTCAATGTTTTCCCAAGCCTTTTCTATTAGGGACGTCAAAACCAGGTCTTGTTTGGGAAAGGGTTAAGAGGTGCCGTGGAGTTGTCTCAACAGAGTTCAAAGACAAAAGACACTCGGCATCAAGGTAGTCCATCCAATGCCTTATAAGATTCACGCGACGTCAGTTTTTTGTGCGACATGGTAAATATTCGTAACATATCTGCTCTATAAGGACACGTTATTATTTAGATAACAACATTTCCAACGACGAATGTTCACGACGACGCACGAAAATTTCCGACGTCGTGTGAATCTTCATTAGGGGTGGACTGTCCTAATCCAACACCAGACGGCAAGATGTTTTACTTGTCTAAATTCATATATTGCAGAAAACTTTAAATGAGTTAAATTCTGCATTTTTCTCTATTCTTTCTGGACAGAAACGTTGGAAATGATGATACTCCTTGTCCCAAGCAATTTCTTCATTTTCCAAGTTAAACAGAACATGTGTAGATTACAGTACATAAAATATTAAGATAAATGATAACCTGGTGCATATTGGCACTTTCTTCTTTTGTTTTAATGTTTTACCAAACTTTTCCAGGTGTCGGCGCCAGTTAAGTAGGCTAGACCTATCACCTGAGAAAGTGCCAACTCGGATCTTCACTTTTGACTTCCACAATAGAAAAGATCTAGGGAACATTGAGACAGAAGAAAAATGTGTTAATAAACAACACCTTCTTCTTTTGCTTCAATATTTTCAATGCTATATTTTACACATAGGGCCTAGATCTATCCTTTCTTGAAAACTATCTATTCTATCGTTCGCTGCAGCTTCTAAACGGGAGTAGTTCAAATATTTGCCGCGTAATCTCCATTCTCACACATTGGCGCCCCTCAAGAAAAAAGTTATGAAAACATTGTGGAAAGTATTCAAAGAAACTGTTTGCTTAGGCCTACAATCAATTTCTTCATTTTCCACAATGTTTTTACTCGGAAAGACTAGATCTCTACAAAGAGTACAATTTCATTTACTTGAAATTTTCGTCTGTAACATCTTCGAATTTGTAAAAGTCGAAAATTTTGCCGTCTGGTAATGGGTTGTACGGGGTCATTTTGTCGTCTGCGCTTCATTTGACAAATCTACAGCGTACCACTTCCAATACAGTGAATGATCGTATTGCGCGAGCACCTGTTGCGCATAATATGCAAATCGCCCGTGACAACAACATACGTCATCACGTGGTCCAGAAATAGACGTTTCATGTATGCTGAATATCTTGTGTTTTGCTTGCGTATTTGTAAACATTGGACTTAATCAAACATGATCTCAATATTCATAGTGAAGAAGTTGCTCAATGGATTACTATAAGTGGATGACATGATGTTGACACGCGCGTGTTAGTGCTAATCAATGATAACCTATTAGTGAAACAAGTGCGAGTTGCTAAAATCCAAAATGGACGCACCCGTGGTTGAAATCGATCCGAATTTTGAGCCACAAACTAGGGCACGTTCGAACACATGGCCTCGTCGCCCTGTCGAGGACTTCCTAGAGGGAGCTCAGGGGTCACCGTCATCAGACGATCCCGGTCTGTCGGAACATAATAAGGATATTTTGGGGATTAAACAGAAAACTTCGTCACGCAGAAACGCATGGGGGAACTTGTCGTATGCTGACCTAATTACGAAAGCAATTCAAAGTTCCCCAGATCAGCGCCTTACGTTGTCTCAAATCTATGACTGGATGGTCCAGAATGTCCCTTACTTCAAGGATAAAGGGGACAACACAAGTTCTGCAGGATGGAAGGTTTGTATGCTGTGTTCTTTCTACACAAGTTTTCTCTCAATATTACTACACAGTGACCTGCCAATCATAGCTGTCAAAAGGTCAAAGGTAGAGTATGCAGAGTGAATTAAGCTACCGATCACTCCATAAAATGTCAATCAAGTTTGTGTCAAAAATTAATAATGCACATATATATCTAATAATGAGAGACATGATTGCCCATTAGCAGACGACAAAAATTTTAGACTGGTCCTAATTCAAAGATGTTGCAGACGACAATTTAACCCTTTCCCATACTGCAAAATTTTAGGCCTACACTATTTGAAAACTGTCACAAATGACAAAATGGAATTCATTAAAGATAGAATTTGTGTAGAATATGGCATAGAAAATATTGAGAGGAAAGGAGAAACTGATGTTTCTTCTTTTGTTTCAATGTTTTCCCAAGCCTTTCCTATTAGGGACGTGTGGTAATGGGATAGATATATAAATTGTTTAAGACAAGCAATTCCCCCATTTCCCATAATGTTATCTACCACAAAAGACAAAGAATCCCAATTTCATTCAAGCAAAATTGTCGTCTGCAACTTTTAATTTAGAACACTCACAGTCTAAAAATTTGGCCGTTTGGTGATGGGTTATATGAGTGCACATGCACTTTCAGTTATGATGGATTATCTTTTAAAATTGTGAAGTTACGTTAACCTTAATGAATGTATCAGAATATATCAAAGTTAAGCAGGAAGAAAGGGGTCAATTAGAGTTTTAGTTTCATCCTTAATTTTGGGGGTCCCTGGGACGCAACTTTATCAGTTATGGGCCATTGGGGGCTTAGTTTTGGGGGTTCTTCATTGGTTTTGTAAGTAGAAAAAGGAGCCCTGCACTCATTGGGAAGAAGAATTAGAGTATTTTCAATGGACATAGACCTACATGCAATTATAATCCTCTACAATACACTGATGATCATGTCGAAGACCGGCAGACCATCGAACATGTCAGACTGAATTGTGCTCAGTGTGACATTTTCAACTTCTGTCAGTCCCTGGGTACTTAGGTCTTCAAATTTGACTAGTCCACTGTCCTGTAACTATGATTTTGCGTACCAGACGCAGGGTACCTGTATCCGTTGAAGGACGAGGGCAACCCTTTTTACAAAATGCTTTTTTGTTAGTCCATTTTGTTGTCTGCTGCAACTTTTAAATTTCTGGATGGTTTAATAATAGTAAACCAGTTAATCTTATACTAGTATGGGCAAGCAGCTGGAGGCTTGCAATGAATGTAGTGGTAGCTAGTATTAGTGAGAGAATCAACAGAAATCCATATTTACATGCTCTGCTTCATTATTATCATAGAAATTACAGCTCATGATAAATTACCTGGCAGTGCATCTCTTGCTACTAGCTAGGTTTGCTTTGCCAGGTCGTTTATGGTGAGCTTTAATAAAAGAGATGTTCAGTTCTATTCCGTCAATTGTCATTAACAGCAGCTTTCAAATTGGAACTTGTCCAAATTTAGCCATTTTGTAAAGGGCTAAGCAGCCTGTATGCCTAATGTAGGTCTATGAATCCATTACCAGACAACTAATTTGTAATAATGCCATGGGCAAAGTCCACCTATGTGTAAAGATACCAATCTTGACCTACAGGTTTAGATATGAATCAGCTGTATATTGTACATTATCTTGAACACCAATAGGGAATGATTTTATCCAGTTAACCTTGACATAATTTTGGACAAACAATAGTATTTTGTAGGTGTTGTTATAAAATCTCGTAACTAGGGCTTGAATCAAGCGGTAGTTACAAGATTTTATAACCACACTAACGATTTATCAAAATATAACAGTAAAACTAATCTATTTTTAGCACAAAATTCATTGCCATTGCACAGTCATGTCGGCTTGATGATACAAAATATATTCTTGAAAAATATCTCAGTCAACTCACAATGAAAACCCCTGGACAGTCAGATATGATATCTGATGAAATCTCCCTCAGTCTGACAAAGTTTTCCCTTCAGTTAGATGGAATGCATTGTTAGGTGCAACCAGTGGATGAATTGTTAGATAAATCATCTAAAGCCTCTCTTACAACCGGTCGTACGTGCTCCTACGTGCTGTCTGCGTCTAAAACGTACATTTAGTCATGCGATGCACGCACGTGCAACATACGATTTTAGTGGACGCAACCATGACGCAGACTGCACGCAGCAAAGAATTGACCAGACAATTCTTTAGGCGCTCTTACAACCCATCGTGCGTCTTTATAAATTGTGCGATTTTGCAGAGTTTTAAAACGTATGATTTAAAAAGACGCACGACAGGTTGTAAGAGAGGCTTTAGTGAGATTAGTGTCTGGTGGCTAGGAATAGATCTATGCATTGTGCTTGTACAGGTGAAAGAAAGAACAAATGGTTATGTGCACCAGTCTCCACTTTGAAACTGGAATATTGTTGACTTCTACACATTGAACCCCATTTAATTCATCATGTTTTACAGTTTGTACTTGTGCATGTCAGCAGCGCCAGCAATACATTGATAGGTACATTTGATGTCACAATATAATAAATTATAATTAAAGTTGTTAGATCTAGATGCTGAGTAAAGAAATGAAATGCTTAATTCAATTACCACCTCTTGTAATCCAGCAACATTAACCCAGTACATCTGGCAGTGCATATGTTATGACCCAACTTCGGTAATGATTTGTTAAGACGCTCAACTAAAGGACTTTGCACACGAAAATCAAGTTATCCCTGGTTAATTTTAGTGGAGTATACCATTCATGAGCAATGACGCAAAAAGGTGAGGCAATGGGACCTGATTAACTGCATACAGGTATCAAATGACCTGGTTGACAAGTTCATATTCCATTTATAGGAGCTACTGTTAAAACAGGCAAAAATACATTTTAAGCCTGATATCATTTAATGTCCATCAAATCCTATGTTGTTTGTGCTCATTTGAATCGTCTCGTTGAGACGATTCAAATGAGCACCCACAACATAGGGTTTGGAATTGAAATAAGAAATTCAATACATTTTCTGCCATTTGCCTGAACCAGCACGGATTAAAGTGCAAAGATTACGTTCAGTACATGTCTGTTTGTAAACAAGACCTAATTTTGTTGGCATTTCGCAATAATGTCACTCCCACAAAATGTTACTCAAATTTTACTCTATACCTGTAGAGTAAAACAAAATCAGATTAAAATTGGCAGTGCAGTAGTCTGCAGGTTTTAACCTTTTCCCAAACAACAAGGCCATGTTTTGATGTCCCTATAATGGCTATTTATAAGGAAAAGCTTAGGAAAACAGTGAGATAAAAGAAGAAAATGGCTGATAACCAGCATTAATTAATGCATATAACTAGCATTTAATACTGTTTGCCTCAATATCTGCTGGTTGTGTTCTATACAAATTCTTTCTTTCTCGACACCCATTTTGTAGTCTTGATCATCTATCAAGGTGGAACAGACCAATATTTCGCCATTTGGTAAAGGGAAATCGCAAATTGATTGCCTATCATGTTCCTGCTGCATTCTGACGTAGATAATGTTAGGGTTATTGAGTGCTGACTCCTTTAGTTAGACTCACTACAGAACAACAGATAAGAGGGGGTGGAAACCATTCAAAATTTGTTATTTCAAATCCAAATCCTGTGTTGTGGGTACTCATTTGAATCGCCTCAATGAGTACAATGATGTACAATATATATGAGATATTGCATTTTGAAAAACCTTCTTCCAACCCCACCCTCTTCTTACCCGTTCATAGTAAAAGAGCATTATTAACAGAGCTTTGATTCATTTGTATAGACCTAATAACTTCAGCTCTTTTACAACAGAATCAACAATTATTTGAGGAATGTTGAAAAGAGCTTTTTAGTGATTATTAGCAATTATTATGTCATTTGGAAAAGGGTTATTTTGATACCGGTAACCAACAACCAATAAAAACAGACTTCACATCCCAGGCTGCAGCAAATATCCTTTTAGACATTTTGTCACTCACTAATTGGTGGATGATTGTAAACCTATTCAGAATTTCAGCTCAGCTATAGGCTAGGAATGAATATTTTGGTAATAACTGGTTAGAGAAACAACAGGAATCAATGGTTAGTTGCTCCAGTCACACTAAATGACTGAAAAATTGTTGAAAATGACTTTAAACCTTGAAATTAATTTATGATTAAAGATTGATATCATACCAGGCCCTGGTTTCTCGAAAAAACTTAAGTACGTTCTCAGACTCAAATCTGAGCACCATGCTCAAATCACACAAAATCCACATGAACTTCAATTGAATACCAATCAACATTGGTTGGTATTCAATTAAAGTTGAGCATGTTCTCATGAGTATATACTTAAGTTTTTTTCGAAAAACCAGGGCCCGGATGCAAGAAGAGTCAAAATTTTGTGTATTAGGATGTTGCAATTAAAGTTTGATAACTAAATTGTGCATCTAATGAAATTCAAATTAAATTTTGTGAGTAATTTTGGAAAGATAATCTTTATTAATATCATTGAGCAGCCATTTTGGTGAAAGCATGGTTGAACAGCATTCTTTACCTGGTACAGTGATCTTTTACTCAAACAACACAATCTGGTCCATTTTGAAAGCTGAAATGGGGGGGGGGGCCTCAACGTTGCAAATTTATTTACACAAATTTTTTCGTCTGTAGACTATAGCTTTCAATTTGGACTAGTCTGTTTGATGTGGAAAAGTGATTCTCAATTACTGATAATAGATTTTGTTTTCCTCATTTAATCCATTCCCAAACAGCAAATTTTTAGGGTGATCCACTTCAAAAACTGCCACAAATGACAAAATTGATGTCATTAAAGATAGGATTTGTGTAAAATATAGCATAGAAAATATTTAGACAAAAGGAGAAACTGCTGGTTATCAGCAGTTTCTTCTTTTGTTTCAATGTTTTCCCAAGGCTTTTCTATTAGGGACGTCAAAACCTGAGGTCTTGTTTGGGAAAGGGTTAATCCATTCCAACATAATGATGCCTTTTGATGCCTAAAGGATAAAGGCTTTTGAAAACATTCTGGCAAATGAAGAAACTGCTTTTGACAAGCAATGTCATATTAATTTCTTACAAGTTTTGCTACCCAGAAAGTCTGAAAAACATTTTATTCACTTAGAATGGTTGTCTGCAACATCTTTGAATTTCGACAAGTGCCATTTGATAATGGGCTAAATAACCCATTTCACAAAAGATGCTTATTAGCAGAATTTTCTCCTTTTCCCTCAGTATTTTCTATGCTATAATGCACAAACAGTTGAAAAAACGATCTTTATCAACAACCATTTTGTCGTCTGCAACAGCTTTCAAATTGGTCCACTCTATAATTTTGTTGTCTGGTAATGGACTTTACCCTATCCCACACATTGACGCTTTTTGACGCTCCACAAAATAAAGGCTTTGGAAAACAATGTGGAAAATGAAGAAATTGCTTGTGACAAGCAATTTCTTCATTTCCCACAATGTTTTCTACCAAGAAAGGCCAATAAAATGTTGAATTTTGTTCAATGGATTTTGTCGTCTGCAACACCTATGAGTTTGGGCTAGGATAAAATTTTGGGGTTTGATAATGGGTTAATTTAGGTCATCTAGTACACCATCAAAGGGAACATCAAATCAATACAGTCCGTAACAAGACATCTAAAATGATCGTGTGATTGTGTCAAAAATAGCTCGTCATTGTATAGCAGTTAAGACCTAAAACATACACAGCAAAAACAGTCAAAAGATTCATTGTTCGTCATTAAATGCATGAGTGGCTCGGCTTGTAATCAGAACTTCTAATAACACCCTTCTCTTTTTGACAGAGAAATTAAGATAGGAGAAGTGATAGCTCATTAATCCTTTCCAAACATTACCTGGATGTGACGCTACCTAATTCTAAATGCTCTGAAAATTATTGAGGCAAAGGAGAAAAATACAAGCAACCAGGATTTTCTCTTTGCCCCAATATTTTCTTTGCTATAATGTACACAAATTCCACTTTCATTTTGAAAATTAAGACCTTTGCACAAACTTGCAAATTCAGACAAACTGCCGTTTCAGAAAGAGGGATAGTTGTCACTTATCATTGATCAAAGATAATGGGGTGGATACTCGATCATGATTAGTATTGTCTGGTTGAGACGAGAACTCACAATATAGGGTTTAGTTAACAAATAAAGAATCCAGTGTGTTGTCACTTACAATCATCAATAAATCTGAAAGGAAAGATTTTATAATATAAAACCATAAGTAAATATAGTGTAAATATAGTGTAGATCTAGTTCGGAAGTTCCATTGTAAAGCAATTCAATTTTAATGACAATTATTGTAACTGCTAGCACTTTCCGAACAAGACCCTAACAGAAAAAGCATTAGAAAACATTGAAACAAAATGAGAAACATTTCTGTTGATAACCAGAATTTTGTTCTTTTATTTTCTAAGCTAAATTGTACACAAATCCCATTTTCTCAAATTCTTTGTATCATTTTAAGCATCCTTGAAATGTCTTCTCAGTTCAGGTGAGCGATTAAGGACCATCATGGTCCACTTGTCTAGAGCTTTTGGAAAATTGTGTGACCAATGGCCGCCTGCCGCAGATAATTATGTAAGGCTATTGATTAAGAGATTTAGCTAGACCTATTGATTGATTACTACAGTTCTCTACTCTGTCAAATATGGCTTGCACAACATGATAAGAGGGGGTATATGCAGTCTAAATTTGATATTTCAAACTGAAACCCTGTGTTATGGGTACTCATTGCAATCGTCTCAGTGAGACAATTACAATGAGTATCCACAACATAGGGTTTGATCAACATAGAAAGGTATTTTACACTTTGGAAAGCCAATTGAGCCCTTCTTATCTATAGCTGTATGTCTGAGTCTCGGTGTCTGCAATTCTGGTCAATTTTGTGGAGAATTTCTGTAAGGTTGATTAAATAGATACAGTTGTTTCTAGTGTAAGTATGTGCTCCTGCTAAAAAACAGATTAAGAACTTATTTTAATTCTAGAACTGTTCTAGAACTGTTCTAGAACATTCTGGAACATTAAATGGCAGTTCTAGAACTGGTCTAGAACTGCCATTTAACGTTCCAGATCATTCTAGATCTGTTCTAGAACTAAAATAAGTTCTTGAACTTTATTCGAATGGCAATATTGCTCATTTGTGAGCCAGGGAACCTCTTTAATGGGAGTATTAGGATGTTCAAGTCTAATTGATTTAAGTTTGTTCTTGTTCTTGATATTCTGATTTCCTCTCAAATGACATTTTAGGCGATAGCAGAGCAACAGATAAGAGGGGGTAACAGGTTTTCAAAATGTAATATTTAACTTAATGTTGGTCAAACCCTATTTTGTGGGTACTCATTGGAATTGTCTCATTGAGACAATTCCAATGAGTACTTGGGCCACAACATAGGGTTTGGATTTGAAATTTACCTCCTCTTCTGGGTCTTATCTGTTGCTCTGGTTGACAGATAAAGGTTATAAGTATAACAGCGCTGTCTGGTCAATTCTGTAGAAAATGTATGTTGGGTTGATTCCCCATGCCATTTAAGATTACAACAAATATAGACGGATTCAAATGGCAGGGCTTTTTTCCATGGTTGGGGGAAGACACAGGCCGCTGGTAGAAAGGGGAAAAATCAAATGCGGCATCCTAATTTTGGGGAAAATTTTAGTCTTTTTTAGAATGTAGAAAAAGTAAACTTAATAGGCTAAAACCCTCTTATACCCACTACTGTAGGCTTGAGAACAAGCAGGGCTAGTTAGTAAAGCTGCAGAAATTGAGGA
The DNA here is from genome assembly GCA_963680895.1 of Fragum sueziense. NCBI lineage: Eukaryota > Metazoa > Mollusca > Bivalvia > Cardiida > Cardiidae > Fragum > Fragum sueziense. The sequence continues at coordinate 22,876,696 of OY804595.1, read as the reverse complement.
AAATGTTTCCTTATTATTCTATTTGGAGTTTTAGTGTGATTTTTGAAAATATGTCTTGGGGAAAACTTATTTTTTGTTTTTCTCTCCCATTTATAAACATATTTGGTTTTGACATCCCTTATAGAGAAAGCCTTAGCCGAAAACTTTGAGGCAATAAAAGAAAATGCTGATAATCAGCATTTTTAGCTCACCTGAGCACGAAGTGCTCAAGGTGAGCTATTGTGGTCACTTTTTGTCCGTCGTCCGTCTGTCTGTCTGTCTGTCTGTCTGTCTGTCCGTCCGTCCGTCCGTCCACAATTTCGTGTTTACACTCTAGCATCTACAAATGTAGGCCAATCTTGACCAAACTTGGTCAAAACATGTATGGCCATAAGATCTTGGATGAGTTCGATTATGGGTCAGATCGAATTAGAAAGTCAGGAGTTATCTGCCCTTGAATGCAAAAAATACTTAGTTTTGACATTGTTTACACTCTAGCATCTACAATTATTGATCAATCAAGACAAATCTTGGACATAACGTTGCAGACCATAATATCTCAGATGAGTTCAATTTTCAGTCTGATCTGACCAGAAAGTTGAGTGTTATGTGCCCTTGAATTCGACAAAATTGCCATTTTCGGCTGTTTTCGACCTTGTTTACACTCTAGAATCTACAATTATTCATCAATCAGGACAAAACTTGGACACAATATTGGGGATCATAAGATCTGGGATGAGTTTGATTTTCAGTATTATCTGATTAGAAAGTCTAGAGTTATGAGCCCTTGAATTTGACAAAATTGCCGTTTTTGACTGTTTTCGACCTTATTTACACTCTAGAATCCACAATGTTTGACCAATCAAGACAAATCTTTGACACAAGGTTGGAGACCATAAGATCTTAAATTAATTTGATTTTCAGTCTGATCTGACCAGAAAGATGAGTGTTATGTGCCCTTGAATTTGATAAAATTGTCGTTTTCGGCTGTTTTTGACATTGTTTACACTCTAGAATCTACAATTATTTATCAATTAAGACAAAACTTGAAAACAATGTTCGAGACCATAAGATCTTGGATGAGTTTGATTTTCAGTCCGATCTTATCAAAAAGCCGAGAGTTATATGCCCTTGAATTTGACAAAATTTCTGTTTTCGACCTTGTTTACACTCTAGAATCTACAATTATTGACCAATCAAGACAAATCTTGGACACAATGTTGGGTATTATAAGATCTCAGATGAGTTTGATTTTCAGCCTGATTTGACTAGAAAGTAGAGAGTCATGTGCCCTTGAATGTGATCAAAATGGACGTTTTTGGCCGTTTTTGACATTGTTTACACTCTAGAATCTACAATTATTTATCAATTAAGACAAAACTTGGACACAATGTTGGGGATCACAAGATCTGGGATGAGTTTGTTTTTCAGTCTGATCCGATCAATAAGTCAAGAGTTATGTGCCCTTGAATTTGACAAAATTGCTGTTTTAGGCTGTTTTCGACCTTGTTTATACTCCAGAATCTCCAATTATTTATCAAACAAGACAAATCTTGGACAATGTTGGGCACCATAAGATCGTGGATGAATTCGATTTTCACAACGTTATTGACCATAAGTTCGTTTTCAGTCTTCAAGTCATAAATATTTATTGAATTGAACAAAAGTGTTGCTCATATGATTTTGGTTCAGGTGAGCGATATAGGACCATCATGGTCCTCTTGTTTCTTTTTCTTTAGAATTTTCTGTGCAATAATATTTGCAAAAAACAAGACATTTTAATATTATTATACATGTATATGCTAATTTAAATTTACACAAATGCTATTTTAATAAGCATTCGTTTTGTTAACTGTATCAGCTTTCAAATCAGAACTGTTCGATTTTCGGCTGTTTGAGAAAGGGCCAAGCCCTAGACTCGTACATGTTTATTTATTGAATATCTATGTATTTTCAGAATTCCATCCGTCACAATCTGTCGCTACACAGTCGATTTATGAGAATACAGAATGAAGGAACGGGCAAAAGTTCTTGGTGGGTTATCAACCCAGATGCGAAACCAGGCAAGGCTCCCAGACGCAGAGCTGGCAGTATGGAAACAAAAAGTCTGGAGAAAAAGCGTGGTCGAATAAAAAAGAGAATAGAAGCAATAAGAGCGGCACAAGAAAATGGCACCGAGGATTATTCTGACTTACATTACTCATTTAATTTGAGTCCCGAGTTTCGTAATCGTGCTGGCAGTAATGCCAGTAGTTGTGGTCGGTTGTCCCCGATCCAGGCGGCAGTGGAACCAGATTTACACGATGGCCAAGTACCACCCATGTCCCCCATACCCTGGGGCTCCGAGCTCGACCCAGATAACTTTAGTGCAAACAGTAATGATGGTAGTTTCTCTATTGTGGATAGTTTAGTTGGTGGTTTAAATATAGGAGAGTCGGGTAGTCCCGCGCTCTCTGATCAAAATGACATTGAGATGAACTCGTTAAAGCTGATGTCAGGAGGCAGTCTAATACAGTACAACAGTCAGGATGGGTATGAGGATAACTTCGGTAACCTCCCAAACCCTCCCTCGTATAACGATCACCTACAACAACAACAACAACAGAGCTCTCCACAATCAGTATTAACCCTGGAGTCTGTCAACCCCTCACACACTTATACCAACATGACATCAAAACAAATGGATATGTTCAAAGACAATAGAATGGTGCCTCATCAGTTCCCAACATCAGGTATGGCTTCCCAGAGTCCTCACAACGCCCTCGGTATAAATACACAACTCGCCTCGCCCGGCAGATCTCCTCAATTAAGTCCGTCAAATTACCCACAATCCCATGGATTCAATGGGCCAGTCCATTCCCCGCAGCCAATCAAGCGATCGCCCCAGCAGATTGTGAATCAGCAACATGTCTCCCCACAGCCACACCAGCAGTCTATGTCGATGGGCGGTACACCTAACAAACCTTCCTTGCTACAACAGTGTCTGGAGGCCCCAAATGATCGCCTCCTCCGTGCTGCCCTTACACAGTCACAACTTAACGCATATCAAAATTCTCAGGTTGTTGGTCAACAGTCACAAACCAGGCAGCAGGTATCTCAATACAGCCTCTACACTAACTTGTATTCAAATCAGCCTTTACAGAATAATGATGGTCTCTCAACTAACTTGAATAACATTAACAATAACACATACATGGCTGGACAGACTAGAATGGTGAACCCTGTGCCACAACCAAACTTAGGGTTGCAGAATATTTCTCAAATGCAGCAAATGGACTCAACGCCAAGTAGAAATATCAGCAATCAAAGTCTGGAAGGAATTGACACAGAAAACATGCTAGACTTGGATTATGATGTTCAACAAATAATCAACCATGAACTTGCGTTGGATTCAAATTTAGACTTCAATTTTGATACGCCCTCATCCCAAGGTATATCTGCTACAGATTCCCATAACCTGGTATTATAATGATAACTATACCTAGCTAGTAGAGTTTAGTTAGTCGAGCTTTCCATATTGCAGACATACCGGTTATTGTCTGCATGGAGTTGCTGTACCAGCTTCTATGCTGAGCGAGCAGTGTTGTGATTTAAGAATTACATACACACGGAGGGCCTTGTGTGATAATATATGTGTATAGGCTACACGGAAATGTAACATAAATACATAAATGTACATGGATAAGTTTCGTGAAAGAAAGCGTGTAAAGTGTATCAGATACAGTATGTGATTTGAAATAAAGAATTTTGTTGGCTACAGTAGAAGTTATTTAGAGAAGGATAAAGGCTGCGTAATAGAACCATGAAAACTGTCACATGCTTTCATGGAAAAGACTGGATTAATTGTTATTCGCTGTTATGGAAATAGTTTTCGTTATAAAAGTGCCAGTGCATGCTCATCATCATGTTAATGCTGTGTTTTATAGGGCTTAATGATTATGTTAAATGACGGGTGCATGGATTTGAATTACCGTAATTGACCTGTATGACGGAGCTGTCCCAGTTTGGAATGATCTCCGGTGGATTGATTTGCTATCTTCCTCTTTTAAAGCCATAAAGAAGTAACTGCTGATTTCAAGTTTAAGTCAAATTTGTGGCCGAAGTGTGTCTGAGTTCGTTGATTAATTGCAAGATAAACTTAATCCTTTCCAAAAAGACAAAAGTTTGTTATTGCTCCAATTTGATAGCTGTTGCAATCAACGAAATCAATATATTGATAAAGATGGAATTTGTTAACATTGATGTAGCAGATAAAATATTAGATCTATGGCAAAAGAAGAATTATTATTAACATTTTCTACTCTTGCATCAATGTTTTCCTAGGCTTTTCTCATCAGCAACAGTGACATCAGAGTAGGTCTTGTTTGGGGAAAGGAGGAATTGTGGTTTGTCTGAATATATGTATAAGTGAGAAGCTAACTCTTTCCCAAACAAGACCGGATTTTGACGTCCATAATAGGAAAGGTTTGGGAAAACATTGAGACAAAAGAAGAAACTGATGATAATCAGCAGTTGCTCCTTTTGTTTCAAAATTTTCTGTGCTATATCTAAATATTGTACACAAATTCATTCCTTTTTAACATCAATTTTGTCTTTTACAGCAGATTTTGAAGTGGATCACCCTAAAATTTTGTCGTTTGGGAAAGGGCTAAATTGTTATGATAGGTCAGTGAAAGTGAAGTCTCAAATACGGCCACAAGTTAGAAAGTGACTTTCTACCAAGTGACATACAAGTTTTTTCAGGGAGTATGCCAAATCTTGGAAATCAACGCAACAGATAGTGTCAGTGTAAATGGAAAAAAAGGGGGATTACCAGTAGTTTATATTTTGCTTATCAAATAAACAATAATTATTGTCAGAAGTAAAGGAAATAATGAATATGAAATTTTGTATACAGAAAAGCAAGTTGTCATGATAGATAACTACCAAAAATTCTAAACATAAATTTGTCTCTCTTAAATTTTTAAGTGTCTGCTTCAATTTTGATAATGGAAAGCTTTTTAAGCTGTTAATTTTGCTTCAAGCCTTTTAGTTCTAAACATACATTTCAAATTTTAAGTACCGTACATGTATTTCTTCTTTCGAACATTTAGGCTTTTTAGCTCACCTTGGCACGAAGTGCTGAGGGTGAGCTATTGTGATCGCTCACCGTCTGTCGTCCGTCTGTCTGTCCGTCCGTCTGTCCGTCCGTCCACAATTACTAAAAAATCTTCTCCTCCCAAACTATAAGGCCTAGAGTCTTGAAATTTTGTATGTAGCATGGTCTCAAGCCCCTTTACCAAAATACTTCAAATTACTGTGATAAAAGGAAAATTGGCCCTATGTTATGGGTATCAAATTTCATACAGAAACAAAGAAGGAAATCTTGTACAATCATCTTCTCCTGAACCGTTTGGCATAGAGCATTGAAATTTTGTGAGTAGAATCATCTCAAGGCCCTCTACAGAAATACCTAAAATTATTGTGATAAAAGGAAAATTGGCCCTATGTTGTGGGTATCGAATTTCATACAGAAACAAAGAAGGAAATCTTGTACAATCATCTTCTCCTGAATCATTTGGCCTAGAGCATTGAAATTTTGTGAGTAGAATCATCTCAAGGCCCTCTACCAAAATACTTCAAATTATTGTGATAAAAGGAAAATTGGCCATATGTTGTGGGTATCGAATTTCATACAGAAACAAAGAAGGAAATCTTGTACAATCATCTTCTCCTGAACCATTTGGCCTAGAGCATTGAAATTTTGTGAGTAGAATCATCTCAAGGCCCTCTACAGAATTACCTAAAATTATTGTGATAAAAGGAAAATTGGCCCTATGTTGTGGGTATCGAATTTCATACAGAGACAAAGAAGGAAATCTTGTACAATCATCTTCTCCTGAACCATTTGGCCTAGAGCATTGAAATTTTGTGAGTAGAATCATCTCAATGCCCTCTACAGAAATACCTAAAATTATTGTGATACAAGAAAAAATTGGCACTATGTTGTGGGTATCGAATTTCATATAGAGACAAAGAAGGAAATCTTGTACTATCTTCTCCTGAACTGTTTGGCCTAGAGCTTTGAAATTTTGTGTGTAGAATCATCTCAAGGCCCTCTACCAAAATACTTCAAATTATTGTGATACCATTAAAATTGACCCTATGTTGTGGGTATCGAATTTCATACAGAAACAAAGAAGGAAATCTTGTACAATCATCTTCTCCTGAACCATTTGGCCTAGAGCATTGAGATTTTGTGAGTAGAATCACCTCAAGGCCCTCTACAGAAATACCTAAAATTATAGTGATAAAAGGAAAATTGGCCCTATGTTGTGGGTATCAAATTTCATACAGAAACAAAGAAGGAAATCTTGTACAATCATCTTCTCCTGAACCATTTGGCTTAGAGCATTGAAATTTTGTGAGTAGAATCACCTCAAGGCCCTCTACAGAAATACCTAAAATTATTGTGATACAAGGAAAATTAGCCCTATGTTGTGGGTATCAAAGTTCATATAGAGACAAAGAAGGAAATCTTGTACACTCTTCTTCTCCTGAACCGTTTGGCATAGAGCTTTGAAATTTTGTGTGTAGAATCATCTCAAGGCCCTCTACCAAAATACTTCAAATTATTGTGATACAAGGAAAATTGACCCTATGTTGTGGGTATCGAATTTCATATAGAGACAAAGAAGGAAATCTTGTACAATCTTTTTCTCCTAAACTGTTTGGCATAAGGCTTTTGAAATTTTGTATGTAGAATTGTCTCATAATGATACAATCTTCTCCAATTCTGTTTATCAGAGATCCATAAGGTAAATTTTGCAAACTCTCTACTACCAGCAATGTTTAGATCTTTTTTTTAATGAACGTTGTCTGGAAGTTGTGTATGTGAGATGAGACAAAAATTATCATCTTGATGATCTCTAAGGTGAGCGATATAGGGCCATCTTGGCCCTCTTGTATGTCATTTCTAATCATATTTTATAATTAGAATTATATGATTGTATTTCTTTGTTACTTGTTTTATGTTAATGTTTTGTTTATGTTTAGTAAAATGCTAAAAAGCAGAGCAAGAGAGAAGAAGGGCCCATATTTGATTTCAGAAATTGATTATTGAAAATGAATTAACAACTTATCACTAAACAACCGGGTTTGAAACTTTGGGTGCATTATAGGAAAAGTCAAATTTAGACATCAATTGAGTACTCACAACATAATGCATAATGGGTTTTAATTGAAATATATTTAGAATTAAAGTTCCCTTCTTATCTGCTGCTGTGATAGTAATCATTTGTCAGCAATACTCATAAGTCAGGGTTTTAGATTTGACCCTTTCCAAAACAGCACTATTTTAGGGTCAAGCCAACTATAGTTTTTAGCTCCACTGGCCGAAGGCCAGCGGGGCTTATGTCATGGCCCTGTGTCCGTCGTCCGTGCGTGCGTGCGTGCGTGCGTGCGTAAACTTTTTCTTTAAACATCTTCTTCTCCAAAACTACTGGACCAATTTCAACCAAACTTCACAGGAATCATCCTTGCATGAATCTCTACCAAATTCCTTCAAAAGAATAAAATCTATGTAGAACTTGAATTTTAATTAATTTAATTGAGTTAAATATTCGAAAAATCTTTTAAAAATTCTTCTTTCCAAAACTACTGGACCAATTTCAACAAAACTTCACAGAAATCTTCCTTGCATGAATCTCTACCAAATTCCTTCAAAAGAATGAAATCCGCGCAGAACTTGAATTTTAATTAATTTAATTGATTTAAATTTTCGAAAAATCTTTAAAAATTCTTCTTCTCCAAAACTACTGGACCAATTTCAACCAAACTTCACACGAATCATCCTTGTATGAATCTCTACCAAATTCCTTCAAAAGAATAAAATCTATGCAGAATTTGAATTTTAATTAATTTAATTGAATTGAATTTCCGAAAAATCTTTAAAAATTCTTCTTCTTCAAAACTACTGGACCAATTTCAACAAAACTTCACAGAAATTTTCCTTGCATGAATCTCTACCAAATTCCTTCAAAAGAATAAAATCCGCGCAGAACTTGAATTTTAATTAATTTAATTGATTTGAATTTTAGAAAAATCTTTTAAAATTTCTTCTTCTCCAAAACTACTGGACCAATTTCATCCAAACTTCACACGAATCATCCTTGCATGAATCTCTACCAAATTCCTTCAAAAGAATAAAATCTATGTAGAACTTGAATTTTGATTAATTTAATTGAATTAAATTTTCGAAAAACCTTTAAAATTTCTTCTTCTCCAAAACTACTTGACAAATTTCAACCAAACTTCACAAAAATCTTCTTTGCATGATTTCTACCAAATTCCTTCAAAAGAATAAAATCTGCGCAGAACTTGAATTTTAAATAATTTAATTGATTTAAATTTTCGAAAAAATCTTTAAAAAAATTTCTTCTTCAAAACTACTGGATCAATTTCAACCAAATTTTACAGAAATGTTCCTTGCATTAATCTCTTCTTAATTCCTTAAAAAAAATAAATTCTATTTAGAACTTAAATTTTGATTAATTAAATTAGATTAAATTTTTGAAAAATCTTCTTTTCCAAAACTACTAGACCAATTTTAACCAAACTTCACATGAATCTTCCTTGCATTTATCTCCTCTAAATTCCTTAAAAAAATAATTTCTGTGAAGAACTTAAATTTTAATAAATTAAATTAAATTGAATTTTCGAAAAATTGTTAAACAATCTTCTTCTCCAAAACTACAGGACCAATTTCAACCAAACTTCACAGGAATCTTCCTTGCATGAATATCTTCCAAATTCCTTCATGATCGGATGAAAAGCATGGCCGTTGTGGGCTAGGATTTTTTTCGCTATATGAAACAGTGTAATTTTAAGAAAACTTTAAAAACATTTCTGATCCTTAATCACTTATTGGATTTCATTCTGGTGTAGCATGAATCTTCTTTGAATAGACCTCTATTGTATTCCTTGAAGTTAGTAGTCTAAATGTCTAAAAGCCAGTGGAGCGATACAGGGCCATCTTGGCCCTCTTGTTAGATTTCATAACAGCACCTATGACATTTGTTTGTTCGAAATTATGTCATGAATGGTTAACTGGATAAAATTGTTTCTTATTAACCAAACACCTAGAGCTCTGTGTAAGAGATTCAAGTCCAGCCGTTTTCCTATACTTTCTGTGCCTCCTAAAAAAAGGAGGCATTCCCAAAGCAAAAGGCTGTGTTCCCAAAGCAAATTCTTCCATTTTTCCCAATCCATTTAAAATGCCTTATTCATCATTGAAAAATGGGTGTTTCGCTGACTTTTTTGGCCCAAAATGAGCTATATTGGGCTTTAGAATTTCCGTATTTCAATTAGGCCAAACTCCTTTTCCCAAAATGGATAGAAAAACCCCTGAATTCTTGTCAACTGGACATGAATTACAATAAAAGAGATGTCAAGTCAAGGATTGGCATTTTCAATTCCTAAATGGTTGGCATGGCAACCATTTCTGTGTTCACCCAATAAATGGATTTTCAGAAGTTAGAGACCGGCATTATTCAACATGAAAGGACTCATTATTACAATCAAGGGCTTCTAGCTGTGACATTGGTGAATTACCTGTTAAAATATGTGTAGGTCATTGGCACCCATTAATTTAGAATTAGAGAGACAAATTATATAGGGTTAGAATTAGATTGATAAATGATTCTGTGTTGAAAGTGCATCAATCCTTGTTGTAATGAAACAATATCATTAGGCTTTGTTATGAAATGATGGCATCCTAAATTGTTTCAAATGAAAACCCCTCTGTTGTGGGTGCTCATTCAAATCATCACGGCGAAAAGATTTCTAATGAGTACACTCTACACAGGCTTCAATGAGCAATAAATGATGTTTTGTATGTTGAAGTTGTAACTGTTAACCAAAATATACCTTTTCCAATGTTGCTTTTCACAAGCAATTTCTTCATTTTCCACGATGTTTTCCAAGCCTTTTATTTTGAAGGAGTCTGAAGGCGTCACTGTGCAGTAATGGGTTAAGTTTTCTTGTTGGATGCTCTAATGAATTCCAACAGACTATCAAAAATGGGGCTCATTCATTACTTATCCCTTTCCCAAACAGGAAAATGTTAGAATGTTAGAAAATATTGAGACAAAAGGAGAAACTATTGGTTATCAGCAGTTTCTTCTTTTGTATCAATGTTTTCCCAAGCCTTATAGGGACGTCAAAACCAGGTCTTTTTTGGGAAAGGTTGAGAATGTTCCCTATTTTGAGTTACGTTAATGGAGATTTTAATTACGTTTTAAACTTCCCAAGCACCTAAGGTTTTAATATCCCTAATAGAAAAAGTTTGAAAAACTTTGAGAGAAAAGAAGAAATTGTAGACTATCATCAATTTCTTCTCTTCTTTCATTGTTTTCCATGATATGACACAAGGTAACATTGACTTTGCTGTCTGCAGCAGCTTTCAAATTGGGCTTGCCCAAAATTTTGGGGCTTGGAAGAGTGTTAAGACAAAAATTAAATAATGTGCTTTTGTTATTAGATTGTGCTTCTGTGATTGTTATATTTCTTTTAAAGTACTGTTTTATGTTTAGTTGTTCTTTTAATTACAAAGATTTTTATATACCTGTTTTAATCGGTGACTTAAGCCGTGTTCCCATTGCCGACCAAATCAACTTCATCAACTTGATCGCCAAAATTCCCCGATCAAACCCGATGAAACTCGATCAAAGGTATTTACATGACTTCTTCTTTATTTCTTGTCGATTAATTCCCTATCATTTTTGCTGACCACGCTCGATCGTCCCGATCACTCTTGCCGACCAAGTTTGATCAGTACTTGATCGCTAGATCGAGCTTGATCAAGTTAATTTGGTCGGCAATGGGAACGCGCCATTACAGTTTTTAAATTGCTCCTAGTAGGTTTTATATATCTGTTATCTCCATAGAAGGAGTTTTGTTTACCCCTTTCCCAAACAGCCAAAATTCAGACTGCTCCAATTTCAGAGCTACAGATGACAACATGGATGTTGATATACACAGGAATTTTGTATGATACAACAGAAAATATTGTGACAAAAAGAGAAAATGCTGGTTATCAGCACTTTCTTTTATTTTACATGAATGTTTTTTAAGCTCTACCTTTTGGGACCTTCAAAGAAAAATATCTTCTTATTCATGTAACGCTGTCATGTAATTGTCATGAAAAAACTTAAATTAGCATCAAAATATAAAGTCATGTAGAATGAATTATTCTGTCAGACAAAACATATGTGCAGGCTAATCTTGTTCTGAGCTTTTTGGATAAACATGTTACATCCCACACACCAATTATGGTCATAATTATCAGGCAGAGTGAGAGAGAGAGAGATTCAGATTTAAAGTTTCGGGAGAAATCATAATGGTAGGGGATCAAACCTGGATGGTACAACCTGGGTAACTCCTTGACCTGGAGTCCAGTGTGTAAGTACTCTGGACACCAAATATGTGTCTTTGATTCGAGCCTTTGATGTGAGTTTCTGCCAGTGCACCATTCCTCCCCACCCCCATCTCTGACTGCACTTGTGTCAATAAAGATGACAAGGGTAAAAGAAATGCATGAATATAGTAATTAAACACCCAGCTGCTGCAGCTAGGAATACTAATTAGCCTACTTTGACCAACTTTCTGGCCTTTTTGCATGAGAATTTGAAATATCAATGATTCTTATATCCTTTGTGGTTTCGTAGATGACAGATCTTGAATATGAAAGTTATGTTGGGACAATTTAAATGGGAACCCACCACATTTCTAGGGCATACTATTTTGGCTTGAAATTGATATTGTAACCTTATCAAGATGACTGGAATGAGTACCTGAAATATTATAGAATATAAACGAAATAACAAAAAAATATTCCCATTTTATCTGACACTCTTTGTAATTGGATAATGAGGACAAAAGTACTATTACTGTTCTCATTTGGTGCCATTAACACAGATTAAAGACAACTGCATGGGTAAGGTTAAGAAGGGTACTCATTTTCAAAATGAAAAATATCTTTTTACTGTTTAACAAACCATATCTTGTGGGTACTAATTACAATTGTCTCATTGAGACGATTCAGATGAGTACACACAATGAAGGGCTAGGTCTTGAAATGATAATTAGTTAATATGTCCATATCCCCTTTTATCTGTAACTCTGCAACTGGGTTAAATTTGAGCTCAAAGCAAAATTTTCATTACCATAATGAAGTGGTTGAAATGACTCGCCACTAATGGCTTTTAATTGGCTACATGTGTGTGATAATTTCTGTATTACTGAATATCAATAGGGAACGATTTTATCCAGTTAATCGTGATGTAAATTCGGACAAACGAAATAGTATTTCGTAGGTGTTGTTATAAAATCTCATAACCACGGCTTGATTAAGCCGTAGTTACGAGATTCTATAACAACACCGATGGTTTATTAAAACATAACGGTAAACCTAATCTATTGTTAGCACAAAATTCTTTGCCATTACATGATTTGACCTTTTAAGCTACTTTCTTTCTATTTCCTGGAGATAGCACTTATTAGTGCTGAAAATGGCTTGTTTTGGCCTTTTGTCTCTTCCGAATCAATGATTTGCCTTAAAGACACTATTGCACACATAAAAGAGAGAAAGAAATAAGTGCATTGCAAGCAGACTAACGGTTTACAATAGATGTTGTGTGAGAATAAATTAACCCTTTCCCAAACAAGGCCTGGTTTTGACGTCTCTAAAGGAATATAGGCTTAGGAAAACATCAAGGCAAAAGGAGAAAGTGCTGATAATCAGCACTTTCTCTTTTTGCCTCAATATTTTCTGGGCTATAACATACATATTTTTCTACATTTGATATGATGTTTTTTGTTGTCTGCAACTCCTTTTGAATTGGACTGGCCTAAAATTTTGTCGTTTGGGAATGGGTTAATATAATTTTCAAATTCTCATATCGGAAAGTTTAACTATTGTTTGCAGAATAATTTGAAATGATAATTTCTCACTTTTGAAAGGCAAAATAGTTAGCACAATTTAAAATAGTTTTGAGAGCAAAATTTAATGGATACTGATGTAAATGAATAGAGATTGTGATGCACTAGCCCAGCAATATGAATGCACAAAAACTTGCAACTTGCAGTCCCTCAAGCAAATTTGGCATATTTGCTCTTTTTCTCCCTTCTCGGTGTATGTGTATTTATCCTTTCCCAACTTTGTGAAATTTAGACCGCTCTGAGTTTAAAATAGTTGATGTCTAAAGTAGGACTTCATTATGTTATAACATAGAAAATATTAATGAAAAAGGAATAATTGCTAATTGTTAGCGAATTTCATCTTTCTCAATTTATTTGTAATATGGGACATCAAATCTATTTATTTTGGAGAGGGTGAAAGTTTGCCTCGTAGTATGTTACACATGAAATAGTATACACACACACACTCACAGGTGTAATTTATGAGAACAAAATGTCCGTTACATTCAATAATTGTATAGGTACAGCTTATTTAACCTGTAGTTATGATGTTTTTGAACGTATGTGATGAAATAAGTTTTGCATAATTGGTCATCCATTCAATCATCGAAGATAGATTCAATTTCAAGTTGATAGACAAAAAGCTTTCTTCAGGTCAGGTTGCACAGTCAATTTAGACTGTTGTAAGGGTAGAAATATCAGATTCCAATTCTAAAATGTATTTGAAGCACTTTGGATCTTAAACTCTGGGCCATCAAATTTCTTCTTTGTTTCTTAAATTTACGACTTACTCACTTAACAATCCAAAGGGGATCATGGCAAAAAATGGCCTCTTTAAGTCCAAAATAACCTCATTTTGAGCATGAAATGTAGGCCAAAAATGAAATTGTGCACTTTTCTCTAAAGCTGTGAAGTTCACTATACAATGTATGCATATGTGTTGGATTGCCTTTATTTTTGTGAAATGACACCTTGACCAAAATACTTTGACCCATCTGACCCCTTATTTATAAGGCAAAGCTAGATTAACGCTGCTCAATATCAAGATATACTTTTACCTATTCGCAGTAACTTTTCACAGTGTCAGTAGTAAAATTTTAATGTTATGGAAAATTAATGATCCTTATTTCATAAATGTGATGAGACAAGACTGATATACCTTAATGCTTAGCTGTAACAACTGATGGTTGATTCTGTGTTTATATGCTGTTGAATGTGTATTCAGTGTATTCACATACATTATTGTGTGTGTATTTTGATAATTATTACATAGTCGAATGTTGACATGTTGAAATACTTTGTTGAAGTTATAAATAGCATTTGATTGTACAAAGAATTGAATAATAACAGATCTTTAATGGATAAATTGTATATAAATTGTTTTGATCGTAGAAAAGATGTAGTAAAATAGGTATAGAAATTGTTGTATATGATTAGATAACTGTTTCTAGGTCATGTTGAAAATCTTTCTAGGTCAATTGTCATGCTGATCGTAATCTGGATTCATTTGCATACAATGTACACTGATGTGATGCTGCAAAGATTCGTACTTAGGTTAATTAACATCACCCATCTGTCCCAAAATTTAATAGTCTGATGTTAGCCTGAAACAAGTAGATATGGGGCAGACTCAGGTACAAAATCATGCACCTGTCTCAGCCCTAGTCTGTTGGTTTATTGGGGTTTTACGCCGTTTTCAACTACTAACGTCATATCGCGGCGGCTGGAGCACCTAACCATGGATTCATGTTGTTTCTCATACCAGTACTACCACAACACCCTTGCCGAGCCTCCAGCTGCTCCCCCACATAGGTTCACAATATCAAACCTCTGATGGGTGACATTTTTGTCAGTAAGGGTACTTACAGCGGCCGGGTATCGAACCTGGGACCTCTCGAATGAGAGGCAGATGCGCTACCAACTGCGCCATGGCCGCGGCCCTAGTCTGTTGGTGAATGATAGTCTGTTGGTTATTAGCTCACCTGAGCACGAAGTGCTCAAAGTGAGCTATTGTGATCGCTTTTTGTCCGTCGTCCGTCCGTCCGTCCGTCCGTCTGTCCGTCCACAATTTCTTCAAACATCTTCTCCTCCTAAACCATTGGTCCAATTTTAACCAAACTTGGCAGGAATGTTCCTTGTGTGACCCTTTTCAAAACTTGTTCGTGAATTTTTGATTTGTCAAAAAATGTGGGCGTGGCAGGGCGGGGCTTATATGATTTTAGAGAAATCTTAAGAAAATTCTTTAAAAATCAACCATTGGGCCAATTTGAACCAAAGTTGGCAGGAATGTGCCTTGAGTCACTCTTTTCGAAATTTATCCACAAATTTTTACATTTGTCAAAAAATGTGGCCGTGGCAGGGAGGAGGGGGCTTATTGTACTTAGAGAAATAATAAGAAAATTCTTTTAAAATCAACCATTGGGCCCAACTAAACCAGACTTTGCAGAAATGTTCCTTGAGTCACTCTTCTTAAAATTTGTTTTCAAATTCTTGCAATTGACAAAAAATGTGGCCGTGGCAGGGAGGAAGGGGCTTATCGGACTTGGAGAAATCATAAGAAAATTCTTTAAAAATCAACCATTGGGCCAATGTGGACCAGACTTTGCAGAAATGTTCCTTTAGTCACTCTTTTCAAAGTTTATTCACAAATTTTTACCTTTGTCAAAAAATTATGACTGTGGCAGGGAGGAAGGGGCTTATCGGACTTGGAGAAATCATAAGAAAATTCTTTAAAAATCAACCATTGGGCCAATTTGAACCAAAGTTGGCAGGAATGTGCCTTGAGTCACTCTTTTTGAAATTTATCCACAAATTTTTACATTTGTCAAAAAATGTGGCCGTGGCATGGAGGAGGGGGCTTATTATACTTAGAGAAATAATAAGAAAATTCTTTTAAAATCAACCATTGGGCCCAACTGAACCAGACTTTGCAGAAATGTTCCTTGAGTCACTCTTTTTAAAATTTGTTTTCAAATTCTTGCAATTGACTAAAAATGTGGCCGTGGCAGGGAGGAAGGGGCTTATCGGACTTGGAGAAATCATAAGAAAATTCTTTAAAAATCAACCATTGGGCCAATGTGGACCAGACTTTGCAGAAATGTTCCTTTAGTCACTCTTTTCAAAGTTTATTCACAAATTTTTACCTTTGTCAAAAAATTATGACTGTGGCAGGGAGGAAGGGGCTTATCGGACTTGGAGAAATCATAAGAAAATTCTTTAAAAATCAACCATTGGGCCAATTTGGACCAGACTTTGCAGAAATGTTCCTTGAGTCACTCTTTTCAAAGTTTATTAAAAAAATTTTACATTTGTCAAAAAATGTGGCCGTGGCAGGGAGGAAGGAGGCTTATCAGACTCAGAGAAATTGTAAGAAAATTCTTTAAAAATCAACCATTGGGCCAATTTGAACCTGACTTTACAGGAATGTTCCTTGAGTCACTCTTTTCAAAATTTGTTTTCAAATTCTTATAATTGACAAAAAATGTGGCCTTGGCAGGGAGGAAGGGGCTTATTGGACTTCGAGAAATTATAAGAAAATTCTTAAAAAATCAACCATTGGGCCCAAATGAACCAGACTTTGCAGGAATGTTCCTTGAGTCACTCTTTTCAAAATTTGTTCTCAAATTCTTACAATTGATAAAAAATCAGGCTGTGGCAGGGAGGAAGGGGCTTATCGGACTCAGAGAAATCTGTCCTATTTCTCTTATCTATTTCTCTTATCTGTTGCTCTGGCTGGCCCCATGTTTATCTTATGTAAACAAATAAGGGATTAGCCTTAGCTTATCAGATGGTAATCCTGTGCTATATTCTTTCAATCACAGACCAAATCGTCGGTGCTATGACAAAATGGCGTAATAGAAATTTTGCTCGAAAACCTTTTTTTTCAGGAGAGCCAAAAATGTTTTTGCCGTTTTTAAAAATTTTAAAAAATATGCCGGCAAAATTGCGTAACTCAATATTACTCTCGTGTAAATTTGTCTACGTATAACGCATTTTTGTCAGCTAAATCGAGTTACGCAATTTTGTGACATGATAATTGAAAGGGTTCCAATAGGTGTAGAAAAACGCCGTTTTGACAGGATATGGGCTCCTACATACTTAGTAGAAAGCATTTATAAAAAAAATTGACAAAATTGCGTAACTAATTTGTTACGCCATTTTGTCATAGCACCGACGAAATCTTGTTAATTGAGCCTATCATAAATGATCAATCTCTAACAGATCAGAATGCTTTGAAAATTAGCCCTATGTTGTATATTGCGAAATCATTAAATAATTATTGAAAAAAAAAATGTCAACAATTGTGCTAATTCATACCCAACCTTACAGGATCGATTGGAACAAAATTATTTCTTGATTGTTTCCAAACAAAAAGTCCTTATAAGTTTCATGCCTTTGAATTTGACAAAATTGCCATTATCACTCTTGCCATCTTGATTCAGGTGAGCGATTTAGGACCATCATGGTCCTCTTGTCTATCAAATTAAGAGCTATATTATGTCATGGCTAATAGTAAACTTTTCCCATACAATCCCAGTTGTAACCATCCTCAGAATCCCAAATGTCTCAATATGCTGTATCAATGCATGCATCAGTGTATTGGGACACACCTCAGTGTCCAAGATGTCTTCTCTCCTCTTCTTGCAGTGTTTTCCATGATATCAATTCAATGAATACATATATTTATGGCTGAAGGGTTGAGATCCCATTTACCAGTTGAGTGACAGTGTAAATATTATACTCATTATCATTTTTATTGCCACTCTGAATGGCTATTGATGGATAGGTCTCTCTCCTCTAGCAATTTGATGTATTTATATTGAGTAAAAAAGTACTTTAAAAAGCTAACCCTTTTCAATTCTAGTACATAGCTTCTTTACCATCCCGATATGTAATTGCATTTCGTAATCTAAATGTCTTTTCCCAGCAACTTGACAATGAATAGTCTTTAGCATGCTAAAATTTCAATACTTTTCATCACTATTGAAATAATTGTATGCCATGAACCCAGTACTTGTACCTTGAAACAGTCGATCTAATCACTACATACTTGCTAAGTTGTTGGCTATGTTTTATATATTGTTGCTCAAGTTCATTTGTAAATATCACTGTTATGTACATGCTTGCGACTGGAAACATGGAAAAGGACCTATACAGGGAATTGTCAAAAGTTTTGAAAGTTGCCCATAAAGTCTTGAATCCTTGATTTGAATCTTGGAGCTTCTTACAACATGAATTATTATCTGCAGTACCTTTCAAATTGGACCACCCTAAATTTTTGTCATTTGAGAATGGGTTCACATGATTCCCTGATATCTTATTTTGTGTGTAGAATTACATGATTACATGTCTGCATTATCACTTTCCTGTATGACATACCAATATATTGATGGCTAGACATATGTAATGAAATATCAAAGCTAAGGCGGAGATCAAATACATGAAAAGAACTTAAAATGCATAAATTTTAATTTACACACATTTATCAAAATATTTTTCTCAATTGAATACATGTTTAATACATGGTGGGGATGTCTTATTCTGCAAATTGAATTTCTTTTAACTTATCTTTGATCTTTAATGATGTAATTCTGTTACCCATAAATGACAATGATCTGTCTGTGAAGGCATTTTTCTGATCTTAGTCCATGCACTATGTTCTGGTATTATTGTCCTACAATAGTTGTCACTCACCTTATGCTGTTTGCATAGATCTACCATGAAATATCTAGGGAAAAAAAATGTTATCAGTGCTATTTGAAGTAGGAAGATTATATATTGTAAAACAAAAATATGTCTTGAGTGAATTGTGGTGTCATGAAGGAAATGAGATTTTTCATACAGAGCTCTACAGGAGAGGAGTTGATGTCATTATACCCCCCGCAAACGAAGTTTGAAGGGGTATACTGGAATCAGCCTGTCGGTCCAGTGGTTGGTTGGTTGGTTGGATGGTTGGTTGGTTGGATGGTTGGTCTGTCTCCAAAACTTTGTCCGGACAACTCCTCCTACACTTGTGGACCGATTTAGTTCATACTTGGCACAAGTGTTCATTGTGACCTGTAGATGTGCAAGACGCAAATTTCAAGGAAATCGGACCGATACTTTTTGAGTTATGGCCCCTGATTTGACCCAAAAATGCTTGTCCGGACAACTCCTCCTACAGTTACTGTCCGATTTGCTTCATACTTGGCACAGATGTGCATTAGGACCTGTAGATGTGCAAGACGCAAATTTCACGAAAATCCGACCATTACTTTCTGAGTTATGGCCCCTGATTTGATCCAAAAATGCTTGTCCGGACAACTCCTCCTACAGTTACTGTCTGATTTGCTTCATACTTGGTACAGGTGTGCATTAGGACCTGTACATGTGCAAGACGCAAATTTCACGAAAATCCGACCGATACTTTTTGTCGAGCCCGCTTGCGGTGAGCTCGACATAGTTGTCACAATGGCGGTTCGGTGTATGTGCGTTAGTGCGTTAGTGCGTTAGTGCGTGCGTCCGTCCGGATGGAGCTTGTCCGGGCCATAACTTCACCATGGATGGAGGGATTCAGAAATAACTTGGCACAAATGTCAAGCTCAGTAAGGCGGAGTGTCGCGTGCAAGAACCAGATTCCAAGCTCAAAGGTCAAGGTCAAACTTGGAGGTCAAATGTCAAAAATGAGAAGATTTTTGCTTGTCCGGGCCATAACTTCACCATGGATGGAGGGATTCAGAAATAACTTGGCACAAATGTCAAGCTCAGTAAGGCAGAGTGTCGCGTGCAAGAACCAGATTCCAAGCTCAAAGGTCAAGGTCAAACTTGGAGGTCAAATGTCAAAAATGAGATGATTTTTGCTTGTCTGGGCCATAACTTCACCATGGATGGAGGGATTCAGAAATAACTTGGCACAAATGTCAAGCTCAGTAAGGCAGAGTGTCGCGTGCAAGAACCAGATTCCAAGCTCAAAGGTCAAGGTCAAACTTGGAGGTCAAATGTCAAAAATGAGATGATTTTTGCTTGTCCGGGCCATAACTTCACCATGGATGGAGGGATTCAGAAATAACTTGGCACAAATGTCAAGCTCAGTAAGGCGGAGTGTCGCGTGCAAAAACCAGATTCCAAGCTCAAAGGTCAAGGTCAAACTTGGAGGTCAAATGTCAAAAATGAGATGATTTTTGCTTGTCCGGGCCATAACTTCACCATGGATGGAGGGATTCAGAAATAACTTGGCACAAATGTCAAGCTCAGTAAGATGGAGTGTCGCGTGCAAGAACCAGATTCCAAGATGAAAGGTCAAGGTCAAACTTTGAGGTCAAATGTAAAAAATGAGTTGATTTTTGCTTGTCCGGGCCATTCCTTAACTTGGCACAAATGTCAAGCTCAGTAAGGCGGAGTGTCGCGTGCAAGAACCAGATTCCAAGCTCAAAGGTCAAGGTCAAACTTTGAGGTCAAATGTAAAAAATGAGTTGATTTTTGTAGAACCAGATTCAAAATGAGCGGGCTCGACATGTTGCCCTTCGGCATCTAGTTGAGTTATGGCCCCTGATTTGACCAAAAAATGCTTGTCCGGACAACTCCTCCTACAGTTACTGTCCGATTTGCTTCATACTTGGCACAGGTGTGCATTAGGACCTGTACATGTGCAAGACGCAAATTTCACGAAAATCTGACCATTACTTTTTGAGTTATGGCCCCTGATTTGATCAAAAAATGCTTGTCCGGACAACTCCTCCTACAGTTGCTGTCCGATTTGCTTCATACTTGGCACAGGTGTGCATTAGGACCTGTACATGTGCAAGACGCAAATTTCACGAAAATCCGAACGATACTTTTTGAGTTATGGCCCCTGATTTGACCAAAAAATGCTTGTCCGGACAACTCTTCCTACAGTTACTGTCCGATTTGCTTCATACTTGGCACAGGTGTGCATTAGGACCTGTAGATGTGCAAGACACAAATTTCACGAAAATCCGACCATTACTTTCTGAGTTATGGCCCCTGATTTGACCAAAAAATGCTTGTCCGGACAACTCCTACAATTATTGTCTGATTTGCTTCATACTTGGCACAGGTGTGCATTAGGACCTGTAGATGTGCAAGACGCAAATTTCACGAAAATCTGACCATAACTTTCTGAGTTATGGCCCCTGATTTGACCCAAAAATGCTTGTCCGGACAACTCCTCCTACAGTTACTGTCTGATTTGCTTCATACTTGACACAGGTGTGCATTAGGACCTGTAGATGTGCAAGACGCAAATTTCATGAAAATCTGGCCATTACTTTCTGAGTTATGGCCCCTTATTTCACAAAAAATGCTTGTCCGGAGGACTCCGGATAACTCCTCCTACAGTTACTGTCTGATTTGCTTCATACTTGGCACAAGTGTGCATTAGGACCTGTAAATGTGCAAGACGTAAATTTCACGAAAATCTGACCATTACTTTCTGAGTTATGGCCCCTGATTTGACCAAATTTCAAGAAAATCGGATTGACAATATCTGACTTATGGCTCTTGATTCAACAAAAATGCTTGTCCGAACAAAAGTGGTGGCGGGGGTATTTTTATCACCTTCAGTGATAGATTTCTAGTTGATTCTAGTTTCTAAATCTTTTATAACCCATCCAAACCCTATATTGTGGGTACTCATTGCATTTGTCTCAGTGAGACAATTCCAATGAGTACCCACAATATTTGGTTTGGCAAATAGTTATTGATGTTTTTTACGTTTTAAGAAACATTATCATCCTCACATCTTCTGCTCTATGTTAAACATGCTAGTTTGTACCTCATGTGGGCTGGCGGCCTCATGCAATAATCACACTATGTTTTTATATTTCACAGAGCTACAGATAAGAAGGAGTGATGAGTTTTCAAAATGAAATATTTCTTTAGATATTCACCAAACCCCATGTTGACTTTTCAAAATGAAATGTTTCTTTAAATATTCATCAAACCCCATGTTTTGGATACTCATTAGAATCTTCTCATTGAGAAGATTCCAATGAGTACCCACAACATACAGTTTGGATTTGATATAGAAAATTTGAAATTTAGCATGTCTTCACTCACTCTTCTTTGTTGCTCTGTTATATACATTATCATTTTCAATCATGTTTTAATTCTTTCCCAAATTGTCACAAGTGATTTCTTCATTTTCGACAATGTTTTTCAAAGCCTTAATGTTGTAAGGAGTCAAAAAGATTCACAATATGGGTTAAAAATAGTGCTGAATAAGAAATATTGATTGTGCTTTCCCTGAAAAAGTGCTGAACCTACTCTTGTGAAACCAAAAAATATTTGTGACCCGTCGCGCTAAAAGGGACTTAATCGGATGTGTGAAAAATATCGACCCTAGTCTGTCTGCGCAGTCCGCGCAGCCAGACTAGGGCCGACACTTTTCACTTGTATGTAATTTTATAAATTCGGGGTCGTTTCCCCTATCTTACTATATGTTCATTTTTCGCATACAGGATCTGGTTGACCTGTGATGTGTCTGACAAGTTTGTCAAAATTTGGATTTTTGGAGTTCGGATAAGGTCGCTTTTAGCGTGACGGTTCACATTTGGATAAAGATACTTGTGAACAGGTTAACCCATTACCACACCATGACTCTTTTTGTCTCCCTACAAGATAATGGCTCTGGAAAACAGTGTGGAAAATGAAGAAATTGCTCATGAAAAGAAATTGCTTTATTGCCAACAATATTTCCTACCTAGAAAGGTAAAAAATGTGAGTTTTTGTAAAACATTCACTTTATTTAGTCATCTGCAACATCTTTGAATTTAGACAAGTCTAAAATTTCTCTGGTAATGGGTTAAAACTTCATCAAATCATTCTGGATTTGTAGCAATTTTCAATCCTTTAAGACAATACCTTAGATGATAATGAAGGGAAAGGAAATCAATGTTTATGACCATCCATTTCCTTATTTCCAATTCACAGGTTTGAAACACAGCATTGTCATTGTGAACAAATAGGATTGTAAAGTATTGATAGACTTAAACCATTACCACACTATGACTCTTTTTGACTCCCCACAAAATAATGGCCATGGAAAACATTACGGAAAATGAAGAAATTGCTTGTGACAAGCAATTTCTTCATTTCCCACAATGTTTTTCATCCAAAAATACCCAAAAATTCAAAATTCCATTATCTTGAAATTGTCGTCTGCAGGATCTTTCAATTTAGACCACCCTAAAATGTTGTCATTTGGGAAAGAGTTAAAAGAAGACAATTCTGATAAGGAACATTTTCTTCTATGTCATCAATGTTTCCAAAAACATTGTTATGGTTACGGAACCCAAGAACATTGTTATGGTTACCAAATCCAGGATTGTTTTATGGAAAGTCATGTAAAATATTGCCAGAGAAATAATTTTTCCCTTGATTAAATCTGATTTGTTAATTAATAAGTAGTTTTGAAACTATATGATGCATTCTGCCAAGGTTATTTCAATATGATGAAATAAGGGATGGATTAATGCAAGTACTTACAAATAGAATCATATTGCTCTTACAACTCACTGCCTTTCATCGAAAACCTGGAAATTGTTGCCTGTTTTAAGCTGTAAATACGAGGTTTTCGACGAAAGGCAGCGAAAAGTATGTCTGAAACCCCTACATTTGTATGTCCATGAGACATCGCTCTTGATTACTAATTACTTGTTTTGGCATTGAAAAAGGTATTTGGGTTGAACAAAAAGTTTACAGGAAACATTTTCCAAATTGATTTGTGAAAAGGCTGAGGAAAGGGGGTGTCTCACGAATAGGAAAAATAACATGGGAGTCTGCCCACGCTCGGTATTTAATGAAATTTGGCGTGAAGTTAGTACACTAGGTAACGGTTCATATTCATGAAATGTTTCAAATCGCACATTCCAGAAAACAATTTTCTCGGAATTTTAAGTTTTCACCATGAAAAAAGAGGGTACCCTGATTAAAACAGTGTGCAAGCGTTCTGGTTGTTAGTTTAATCGCGTAATTTATTCTAAAAATAATGCCCAGTAGTCCGTGATCCTGTATGAAACAAATATATATATAATTATGTACAAAAAATTGTTTTATATCAACTGATGTAAGGGGGTAACCCAAAAATTCATTGTTTTTAAATATTTTAAGCAAATTCTGTTCAAAAATTTTCTTTGTTCCAGTTTTTGTCAAGATTTGAAAATTATGTAAAAGTTGCGCACAAATATATTGATGATTATCGTGAAATATCGAGAAAAAATAAAACCGGTAAAATGTTGCTTTTGGAATTTCCCCCTGAATAGTGCACATTTCCAAGAATGGACAAAATTAAGATTTTTTAAAAATGACTTTTTTCAAATGTTTTGTTTACTTTTTTGGTCATTTTAGTTTACCTGAGGATAAATCAAGATGCAAGGTATTTTTTCGGTTATTTCCTTTCATCTGTCCGTGTGTCTGTCTGTCTGTTGGCATTTTCTCAAAAATTCTTTTTTCTCCGAATCTAATATGTAAATCTTTTTGAAACTTGATAAAAAGTATCCTTGGGTTAAAGGAGTACAACTCCGTGTTATTAGAATTTCTTTTTGTCATAAACTTTTGTTGCTGTGGCAGCATAAAAGGGGAAACATTTCATATAATAAAAATAAGCTCTTTTTGTAAAGCTTTACACAGCCACGAGGTTTTAAATTCTGTATGAAAGTTTGCTAAGGGGTAGACTTCAAAGTTGGTTACAATATTTTTGTCCAGGGTCACATTAGATCTTGTCCCAGGTGTACCTACTTTACAAAAAAGAGAAATTTTCTATAAAAATCATTTAAAAGTATTCAAGTCAGCGGTGATTCATGAAAGCTAACAGCAAGAGTTATTTATAGATCTTTTGAAACATGAGAAAGCAAATAAGAAAAATGCACCGATTTCTCTGATGGCATTTGACAATCGTGCAAAAGTGAAAATATTGTTGTGATGCATAAGAAACAGATAATCCGGCTCCCATGTGACTTTTACGGGCTATTGATGGTTAAACAACATGTTAATCATATGACATCATTGAAATGTGTATAAATTGTGTATAAATACAGGTTAAGCTATGGTCAGAAAAATAATTTGAGGAAATAATTGCACCCTGTTTTATCCCAATAGGGCCACGTTTTGAAATAAACAAGCACATTTTCAACTGTGTAACTGAAAAGATATCATGCTGTAACAGTCTTTTACTGTTTCATAGGGGCCTTCCATATCATGTTAGCTCATTAGGGGCGCTTAGAGCAAAAATATTTGGTTATGTATTGGTTACCCGCAAGGGCAACTTTTGATACTTTACCATACCGGTTCTGAGCGTCTTTTCAATTTCATAACATTTGGCTTGATATTTATTGCATGTCACAGTCTCACTAAAATGGTGCATAGACAATGTGACCAAATAGGAAAGAAAACTTGCAATGCGTATATGCGTATGCCTATCTTGGCTTCCATACATGTAATTTTGTAAATATAAGTAATATTTATTAGCTCACCTGAGCACGAAGTGCTCGGTGAGCTATTGTGGTCACTCACCGTCCGTCGTCCGTCTGTCCGTTCACAATTTCTTCAAACATCTTCTTCTCCAAAACCAACAGGCCAATTTTGACCAAACTTTGCAGGAATGTTCCTTGAGTGACCCTTCTCAAAACTTGTTCGCGGATTTTTGATTCATCAAAAAATGTGGGCGTGGCAGGGCGGGGCTTATCGGACTTAGAGAAATCCTAAGAAAATTCTTTAAAAATCAACCATTGGGCCAATTTGATCCAAACTTGGCAGAATTGTTCCTTGAGTGACCCTTCTCAAAACTTGTTTGCAGTTTTTTGATTCGTCAAAAAACGTGGCCGTGGCAGGGAGAAAGGGGCTTATCAGACTTAGAGAAATCATAAGAAAATTCTTTAAAAATCAACCATTGGGCCAATTTGAACCAAACTTGGCAGAATTGTTCCTTGAGTGACCCTTCTCAAAATTTGTTCGCAGATTTTTGATTCGTCAAAAAACGTGGCCGTGGCAGGGAGAAAGGGGCTTATCAGACTTAGAGAAATCATAAGAAAATTCTTTAAAAATCAACCATTGGGACTATTTGAACCAAACTTGGCAGAATTGTTCCTTGAGTGACCCTTCTCAAAACTTGTATGCAGATTTTTGATTCGTCAAAAAACGTGGCCGTGGCAGGGAGAAAGGGGCTTATCAGACTTAGGGAAATCATAAGAAAATTCTTTAAAAATCAACCATTGGGCCAATTTGAACCAAACTTGGCAGAATTGTTCCTTGACTGCCCCTTCTCTAAACTTGTATGCAGATTTTTGATTCGTCAAAAAACGTGGCCGTGGCAGGGAGAAAGGGGCTTATCAGACTTAGATAAATCATAAGAAAATTCTTTAAAAATTAACCATTGGGCCAATTTGAAGCAGACTTTGCAGGAATGTTCTTTGAGTCTCTCTTTTCAAAATTGATTCACAAATTTTTACATTTGTTAAAAAAATGAGGGCATGGCAGGGAGGAAGGGGCTTTTCGGCCATAGAGAAATCCTAAGAAAATTCTTTAAAAATCAAACAATGGGCCAATTTGAACCAAACTTTGCAGAATTGTTTCTTGAGTGACACTTTTCAACATTTGTTCATAAATTAATAGTTTCCTCAAAAAATGTGGGTGTTGCAGAGCGGGGCTTATCTAACCAAGAGAAATTGTTAAAAAATTCTTCATAAATCTTCTTCTCCTTAACCATTGGGCCAATTAGAACCAAATTTGGCAGGAATGTTCCTTAGGTGACCCTTCTTAAGATTTGTTCGCAAAGTTTTTATTTGTCCAAAATTGTGGGCGTAGCAGGTCAGCACTTATCAGACTTGAAGAAATCATAAGAAAATTCTTTAAAAATCAATCATTGGCCCAATTTGAACCAAACTTGGTAGAAATGTTCCTTTGATGACTCTTTGAAAAAAATGGGAATTTTTGTTTCGTCTGAAAAAGTTGGTGTGGCAGAGCGTGACTTATTGGACTTAGAAAAATTCTAACAAATTCTTTAAAAATCAACCATTGGCCCAATTTGAACCACACTTGGCAGAAATGTTCCTTGGGTGACTCTTTGTCTTAAACTTCTTTCAGGTGAGCGATATAGGGCCATTCTGGCCCTCTTGTATTAATTCTATGCTTTTTCCAATGAGTTGTTTTGGCATGAATATTGCTGTAGGTTTGCACTGTATGCTACAGTTGATTTTACTGAATATAAAAATGTTTTTAGGAGCACAATCAAATTTTTACTGAATACAAGTTTTGGACCAAAACATCACCTTCACCAATAATATGTATTATATGACATTGTTACCGGTTTTGGATTTCTATATAATTTGGCTCAAAGTAAGAGGAAATATGTAGCATGTTTTTGTGATGATATGGAATCTTGACATTTAAGACTCCAACATACTTAACTGTAGAATTTAATTTTACTCTTTTCCAAAATTTTGCTGAAAAATATACATATTTTCATGATTAATTCAATAAAAAACATTCATAATAATTTACTCAAATACATTTTCTGGTATGAATGTAATGCCTTATGTGTCTCGGATCAAATTCAATTGACAGATCTTGAAAATACACAAAACTAAAGTTTTGCGACACATGAAAAAGGGGCCATGTTTCATGTCATATTGGGAATAAGTCAAGGTGGCTTTTTGGAATCCAGTTTGGATTATCTAAGAAACTAAATGCATTTTCATAGCTTGTATATGGTCCTTTATCACCATGCAGAATTAAAAGAAAATTCATGCGTGGGCAGATTTGAGACACCCCCTTTATTTCATATTTTAAGGTCTCAGTCATTTCCCAAATAGGCCCTGGCTTGGATGTCCCCAGTAGAAAATAATTTTGAAACTATTGAGAGTAATGAAGAAAATGCTTTCAACAAGCAGTTTCTCCATTACTACGGTCTATAATCATGTGATGCAACAACTTTAGAAAATCTTCAATAATTTTGTTAATACAGGACTGATTTGAATTCGGTTTGAAGCAGAGAAGGTGGACAGACGTCACACATTAGATGAATGGGTTTGATTTCTGAAAAATTAACTGATAAAAAAGTTATTGAAGATAAACCAAAATTTTGGTTTATCTTCAATAACTTTTTTATCAGTTGATTTTTCAAAAATCTACTACGTCCAAGTTATTCCTGACATTTTCCACCTTCTCTGCTTCAAACCGAATTCAAATTGGTCAAGTATTAACAAAGTTATTGAAGATTTTCTGAAATTCTAAGTCACATGATTATACACAGTGATTACTCTCAATACTTTCTATGCATTAGCATTCACATCTCCCATACTTGGTAACATTAATTGTATCTCTGCATCTCCTTTCAGTTTGGACTGGCCTACAGTTTTGTCATTTAGGAAAGGGTTTTATGATTAGATCACAGTGATAGTGAGCTTAGATTGATTCTATGTTTAATCCATTCCCAAGCAAGACATGCTGTTTACGTCCCTGGTCAAAATACTTTGGGAAACTCTGAGGCCAGAGAAGAATATGCTTACAACTAGCATTTCTCCTTTTACCTCAATATTTTCTTATCTACATTGTAATGTTAATCTTATCTGTATCTACATCTATTGTGTGGTCTGCAGAAACTTTCAATTTGGACCACCCTGAATTTATGTTGCTTTGGAAATAGTTAACCCAGTCCCACATAGTGACAAATTTTGACGCCCCTCAAGAAAATGCTAAGGAAAACAATGTCGAAAATGAAGAAATTGCTTGTGACAAGCAATTTCTTCATTATTCTCATTATTTTCTAAGCCAAAATGCAAAGATTTTTAAATAATTTCACCGATTCGACATTGTTGTCTGTTACGCTGTTCGATTTGAAACAGTCAAAATGTTGTCGTTTTGTAATTGGTTAAGAGGCTGCATCATAAAGTTTCATTACTAGAGATATGACATTGTTTTCTTGATTTGTGTTTTAAAGAAAGTTTAGTTGTTATTGTGATGTTGAATATATATACATAAACAAGTACTTAAAAATAAAATAGATAAATAAAAATGTTGTTTTGTTTTCAAAACCCAAACTAAAAGCCCTACATGCGAGTATGAACAAGGACAACCTTGTCGGAAACCCTCAAAAGAGACAAGTGGCTAAGGAACATTGCTGAAATGCTGACGCTATAAGTGTAAGGAGAAGCGTGGAGGTCGACCATTTGGCGTGTGTAGATGTCGTCTGAAGCCTCCAACTCCCTCCAAATCTTGAAAGATTCCTGTGTTTGACTTAAATAATAAATAACGTTTTCGAATGCATTTAGAGAAAAGAGGAAAATACTGATTTCTACACATGCTTTGGTCTATAATTCTCAGAAATTCCATTGGTTTTTAGCTCCACTGGCCTTTCAGGCCAGCGGGCTATTGTCACAGCGGTGTGTCCGTCGTGCGTCCGTCCGTCCGTCCGTCCGTGCGTGCGTCCATCAACTTTTTCTTTAAAAATCTTCTTCTCAGAAACTACTGGATGGATTTCAACCAAACTTCACAGGAATGATCCTTGGGTGACCCTCTCTCAGATTCCTACAGAGAGTTTGGATTGAACCAGAATAACTTGAGTTATCTACCCTTGAACGTCAAAAAAAAGCTGGTTTTGACTTTATTTTCACTCTAAAATCTACAATAATTAACCAATCAAGACAAAACTTGGACAGAATATATATAAGCATGATATCCTGCCTGGGTTTAATTTTCAGCTTGATCAGAATTTTACATCATGAGTTATGTGCCCTTGAATTTGACAAAATTTCCATTTTCGACTTTGTTTTCACTCTAACAACCATAATTGTTAACCAATCAAGATGATATTTGGACAGAATCTTGTTGACAACAAGATCTTGCTTTTGTGTCATTTTCAGGATGATTGCATTGCTACAAGTTGAGTTATGTGCCCTAGAAATTGACAAAATTCCAGTTTTCAACACTTTTTCACTTTTGTGGCCACATATATAGATTAATTCTGACAAAATTTGGACAGACCATAAGATCTTGCTTGAGTTTAATATTCAGCTTGATTATTGTGGTGTTCAAGACATAAATTATCAAGTCAAAATCATATTTTTAGATCAGAATGACTTTATTTTCATGACCACTATGTTACATGCACAATCGCAACTTCTTGAACTAATTATCATAAAGAAAAACAACTCTTACTGAACTTTAAATTGCTCATATCAAAAGTTACTTCCCTTAGTCTACCACAATTATTAACTCACATATTGAATTATGTGCCCTTGAATTTGGCATGATGACAGTTTTCAACTTTATCATCACTCTATAAATCCCCCAAATATTAGTCAATCATTTACCTTCTTTTCGTTTTGACCACATAATTGCTTCTCTTTACTTTGTTTCTGCTCTAAGAATCACAAGAATTTAAAAATATATCAGTTTAAGGGGGAATGCTCCAGTTTTTCGGAACACTCGGTTATTACTGTAGTAAATTAAATGTTTCGTACCAATATGTTTCGATACCATATTTTCAATAATATAACACATCATTACAATTTACCATTTTCGACGGTAAAAGTGTATTCATTATGCGAAACTGATTTCCTCAAGATGGAAATCGATTATTTAGAGCAAGACAGTCGTAAGTGTGTATGCAGTTACCACTGTTTTGCGTCATTTTATTCATGTGTAGCTAATAAAAATTGCTGTAATTCACTAATAAGTGCGCTGACCTATACATTTTATTTTTGAATTATTACCAGGACATGTTGCTTAATACAA
This sequence comes from Fragum sueziense, assembly GCA_963680895.1. Taxonomy (NCBI): domain Eukaryota; kingdom Metazoa; phylum Mollusca; class Bivalvia; order Cardiida; family Cardiidae; genus Fragum; species Fragum sueziense. The sequence continues at coordinate 22,846,030 of OY804595.1, read as the reverse complement.
TGAGGGAGTTTTATCAAATTCTATTATGCAGAACTTGAAATATTTCCAAAAATATGCAAATTTTAACATAAAACACTCCAGCTTCGTTGATCTAACCGAACACGTGAGCATGCTGTTTTATACATTTAAACGTTTATAATAGCACATATTTTTGGTTTTCTGTTCTTATTAATCATAAGACGTTACTTTAAATCCGTTTTCGGGACTAAACGATGGATATACAGCATTTTATTAGCATTTTAGTTACCTTGGACAGGTGCAAGAAATTGTGCATTTTTCGCTGTAGGGGTATGTGATACGAATGCCTATAAAATTTGAACAAGATCGCTGACCATCCATTTATATTTTATTTTTCAATTGGTAATAACATGTAATTTCAACATACAAAATATAAATAAATTCTATTATTGGGAAAAAATTAAGGAAACTGGAGCATTCCCCCTTAAGCATTTAGATAAATTTGTCAATTTTTTTTTTATAGTAAACCACAAGAAATTCAGGCCTGTGGAGCGACTCAAGACCTTCAGGTCTTTCTAGTATTCCATTGCGTTAAAGCAGTTTTGATATTGCTTAATTGCAAGATTGCCTTCAACAGTGCTGGTGACTTTTAAAAATATTCGAAATAAATCATACCTAATTTCTTGGAATATGAAACCAGAGTTCCGTTTCTCAGTCTAAGACGAACCCAACTCTTTCTCGAACAAACTCAAATTCATTATGGTGCATCTATAACTCCGTTCACTTTCGATCCGTTTTCGATTGCTACGCCAGATGACAAAATGAATCATAAGATTTATACAGCATAACATAAACAGTGAAACTATTAATAACAAAAGGGGAAATGCTGGTCATCAGCATTTTCTTCTTTTGTCTTCATATTTTCCCAGACACGTTCTGTAAAGAGCATGAAGATCAAATCTGGTTTGGTACATAGGTTAACTTTTCCCACACATTGACGCTTTGATTCCCCAATAGATAGGCTAACAGTTTTGGGAACCCTTGTTGAAAATGAAGAAATTACTTGTGACAAGCAATTTCCTCATTCCCCACAATGTTTTTTACCCGAAAAGGCCAAATGATTTACACCCACTCAAAATTGTCGTCTGCAAAATTTTTGAATTCGGACCAGTCTAAAATTTTGCTGTCTGGTAGTGGGTTATTAAAGAAGCTATAAAAGTTGACCAAGAAACCCGTTGATTCACACGATGTCTGTCTAGTTGTTGTCAGGTTTTGTATCTTGTAGGACTTCAGGGTAGGGTTATACATGAACGACAGCTTTGATTTGTCTTCCCACGAACAATGGCCGGATTTAGCGTCTTTAGTAGAAATGAAGGCCTATAAACAACATTTTCTCCACATTCAGGTGCGTACCTAGTGTGCATGGTCGTCTGAGGAAAAAAAGTGAAAAACAGATCCTGAAGATACCACCAATTCGCACCAAATTACCCATTTATATCTGGGGAGAGACCCCATAACCCCTTTAATCCATTACCGGACGACAAAAAAGGTTGACTCTTCCAATTCAGATGTTTAAGACGACAATTTCAAGTGAACTGGTCAAGCAATGTAGGCCTATTGCCAACACTGTCTCCACATTTACCATAATTTCAGTGTAGTCCTTTTCCCAAATTTGACCTGGTTTTGAGGTATCCTGCAGGAATGGCTTTAGAAAACATTGAGACAAAAAATGCTGGTAGCCTATGAATGTAATATAGGCAGGCCTATAACACGATGGGAATCACGTGACGCAGCAGTTGCAGAAAATATTCAATAACTTTGTTAATATAGGACCTATTTGAAAACGGTTTGCAGCAGAGAATGTGGGAATTTGATAGTGATATTTTGTTTATGTATGTCGTATGTGTAAACTTTGTAACTAAGTGCGACTGTACTATAGGTAGGTCTATCAATAAGTCGACGTAAGATTCAATAGCTGGTCATCCAACTTACAAATTTGTAACCCCTTTTGCCATTATAATACCAAAGGATATTGGACACTTTTGTATTCGAAACCATACAAGCTGTGGACTGCACAGAATTTGTGGGTTGAAAAACTCATCCGGATCCTGTTTTATCTGACAAGTGCACCTTTTAAAATGCATCTCCCTGTACATCAGCATAAATTTAGGTTATATGCATTTACCGAAAATTATTACGCATAATTCACACTGATCGAATTAGAGATAAGTCGATCGGATTAACCTAATTGATTTTTGTACAAAACCCTATACCTGGTTATCTATGATATTATGCCTAATTAGTAGCCTAATTAACGACTCGACAAATGTCGGTTAGTCTACGTTTTCCAAAGCTGCATCTTCCGAAACAAGGACTAAGCAACGTACATATCGATGCTTTTCAACAATTAAAACCTCGTGACTGCAGCTTGTTTTAGCTGCAGTCACGAGGGTTTTCTTGAAAAGCGCCGTTTTTCTTCTTTTCTCCCTGTAATTGTACACCCAATTAACTCATTTAACATAGAGCCTCTTTGTGAGAAAAAAGTAGACAGTCTTTAAAACGTAGCCTACGGGTCCACTAATCTGAGTTTTCTCTGATGAAATTCGATCATTGATATGTTGATGTCGCTCATTCACATCAACGACAACATATCAAAGAGCGAATTTCATCAGAGAAAGCTCGGATTCGGATTACGGGTCCACCTACAGGTCCTAGAGGCTAGGCTAGGTCCTTTTTCCTCTTCCGTCAAACACCTCTATTTATTTCCCCTACATCATATCGCTGCTTTCCAACAAAAATACATCGTAACTACAGCTTGTAGAGCTCTCGGATCCGATGTTATTGTCGGAAAGCGACGATAAATATATATTTGAGTTGGCGTTTCCCATTTTCTCATGGCTTTCTAAGGCTAGTTGCACACTGACCTATAAATAGCTGTCTTAGTAGGTCACTAGGTCAACTGCTCTTACAAGGGACTTCACAGATATGCAATCATGATAAAAAGTGCTTAACCCTTTTCCAATCAAAACCTGGTTTTAGCGTCCCTTATATAGACAAATTCACTGGAAAAGAGTGTAGGAAAAGAAGGAAATGTTGATAGGCATATTTTCTGTGCCTCATTGTATGCCCATTCTTAGTCGAAATCCATTTGTTGCTTGCAGCAGCTTTCAAATTGCAATGTCTTTCTTTCTTTTTTTTTTTTTTTTTTTTTTTTTTTTTCATTTGGTCTTGCAATAAGAATTTAGCAGAAAAATGTACAAAAGTTAAATAATTATGACGAACATCGACTGCGAGAGACTATTCTGCGCTACTAATTGGAATTTGTTACACAGTTACCTCCCTTGACATTAAAACTGTAGCTTAATGTACGCGGCTTATTGGGACTTCGAGTATAAAGACAGGCGTGTGACCGATTCAAATACGCCATTCATAATGGTACAGTTGGAAATCTTATGGTGGCTATGTCAGATATTCTTTTGATTTGTACTTTTGGGGCTGAAATAGGTCAAATCACTTTAATATAAATCGTTTTCGATCGTTTTCAACCATTTTCGTAGCGTGTATAATCAATCCTAGAACAATATACGTATCACTTTTTTGTTTAATATCGCCTGCAACAATAACGATAATGCCAGAAGACCTATTGGACAGTGGTGTGGTTTCCCAGTGCTGGATTCAGATGGGAGTTCGAGGGATCAAACACGCCCCCCCCCCCCCCTTGTAGTCTGATTATTTCATTTTCATACAGAAATTTAGTCAAAAATGTATAAACCCTTTCACTGCCAAATATTGACCTTTAACACGTCTCTCACCGCTGAATTAATTCGAAGAAATTTCCGAGAATCGATACTTTGTTCACAAAATCATGCACCACTTTTGACTCATTTGATGGATTCCTTTCAAATTTTCAGGACATGCAGACACTGTTTAAGTTATTCATGAAATGACAATTTTTTTCTTTTTTTATCTAACTCACAAATTGTTACAATCTAGTAGAACAATGGAAAAAATGGGTGAGCAAACCTCGACTAAATGTTTTCGTTAAAAGTATAATAATTTGATGGAACAGATTGTTGTATTGTCAACTAAACATAATTTCAAACTATCCCGAAGCCTTTTCCAGCATTTTTTGGTGTCATTCATAGTGATATTTACAGCTTGTAGGCATAAATAGCAAGTGTATGATCTAATGGCAGCCATATTGTTGTGCGAAAAAGAATGTGTGAAAACCACTTAGCTGTAAAAATATTCACATATTTCGCCCCCATAAATTTGTCGACTGAATTCGCCTATGGCAAGGAACGGTAAAGCGACAAAAGTCGCATATGGCAGTGAAAGAGTAAATACAGGAAAACGACCCCCAATTTGTCTATTCGGACACCCCTAGCAGAAATCCTGGATCCGCCACTGGTTACCGTACGTCTTTCCGCCATTGTTTACACAATAAACGGCACTATTATACATAATTTATACATAATTGTGAAAAGACTTGAAACAGCGAAGGCGGGAAAACGCGCATATTTTTATGAATGCGAATACTTTTTAAAATCAGTGCTTTGCTGGTCGTCAATAACTCTTTGTAGCAGCTGATTTTAATTAACCCTTTCCCAAACGACAAAAATTGAGACAGTTCCACTTTGAGAGCTGCTGTAGACAACAATATTTATGTTATTTAACTAAAGATTTGTGTACAATAAAGCATAGAAAATATTGAGGCAAAAGGAGAAACTGCTGGCTATCAGCAGTTTCTTCTTTTGTCTCAATATTTTCCCAATTCTTTTGTCTCAGGGACGTCAAAACCAGGTCTTGTTTGGGAAAGGGTTAAAAGATCTGACATAGAAAATCGTATCTAACCCTTTCCCAAAAAACAAAATCTTAGTGCAATCTAATTCAAAAGCTGCAGCAAACTACAAAATCATGTTAATACAGATAAGATTTGTGTATGGCATAGCACGGAAAATATTGAGACAAAAGGAGAAAATGATGTTTATCAGCATTTTCTTCTTTTGCCTTAATGTTTCCCAATCCCATTTTCTCAGGGACGTCAAAACCAGGGCTTGTTTCGGAAAGGGTTGATATAACAAGAGATTATGATTTAATTTTTTAGATCAAATTGATCTATGACCGATTTTGGTTTTCCAAGTGTCGTATAAGACGACCCCTAACTGGTGCCTGTAAAATTTTAATTAAAAGTACTGTAAGTTATCACAAGACTTTAATTAGGTTGGTTTTGTGCGGATCGAACCAATGACGTCTAGAGCGTATGTATTTAAATATATGGCACTATATATCCACTCAATCTAAGATGAGCGTGATCGTATATAGCACGATTATCATTGAACAAGAACGTTAACTTTAGTGTTGCTGATAGAAAAATATATTCGTTACTTCCCTTTACGATGTCAGACAAATTGAAGTATCTTGTTAAAGTATTCCATCCATCAGTAGTTACCAAATACCTCGTTCACTCCGGACTTCAAAATTCGGATATCTTCGTGAATTTCCGGTCGTCATCCGTGGTAACGGAAATTAAAGAGGAATCCTCGTCAATTTCCGTTCCCACGGATGACGCCTGAACTTGTACGAAGTGTTCGGTAGATAATGATGGATGGCTTACCTCAAAACGGTATCGATGTAAATACGAGAAATCAAATTGTATCTACCAAAATATTTAAGCCAGACTATAAATATGGAAACTGTGGTCAAAAGAAGATGTAATGTCATTTGTTTTAGAAATTTTATTACAAAAATTACATGAAATTCGTTGAAAAGAGTCCAGCAACAATCAAGACAAGAAAATTTACTCTTGTACACATGAACAGAAGGAGCAGAAATTGTTCACAGTAAAATCCTGCAAAAATATTTATGAGCCGGGATCTAGAAGGAAAGGTCGCCTAAAGCATTTGAGACGGCCATATGTCAAGATTTACAGGTCACTGGTGGTTATCTAGTGACGTTTTTCTCTACAACAAGGTATAGATATTTTGCGTTTAAATGTGAGTTTAAAGATTTTTTTCCTAATTATAATGAAATTGTTCTAAAAATAGACCGGGTTTAACGTTATGTATAGATAAACCGTCGGTGTTTTTTATAAAATCTCGTAACTACGGCTTTATCGAAGCCGTAGTTACGAGAGTTTATAACAACACCGACGGAATGCATTGTTCGCGAAAAAACGTCCCTCGCTTTGGCCGAGTTCACCACCAGTGAGGTAACGAGGAAGCTATTTGATAACAGCGTGGTTCTTGATCAGACTGCGTGTATACGCAGGCTAGCCTAATCTGGCAACATGTTGGACGCAAAAGCCGCAAGGGACCTTTTCAAGATTTTATATTTCTCTTTGAAAGTTTATCGGTTTGGCCTTTGACCGATTATGCCCGTGTATGAATAAACGTCATTGCAACCAAGCAAACTTAGACTATAAGTCGGAATATCGGCTCGTTTTGCCGATATCGGACCGATGTCAGATCGATATCAGATTAAAATCTGTATATACTACTTTTCTTTCTCCGATAGCGAGCCAACGTCGGGCGGATAGCGTTTGGTGCATTGGGCCGACATTTCTGCGAATGTCAGGCCGATATCGGGCCGATCTTTAATGTTTGCTCGGAACAGCTTTGAAAAAAAAAACAACAAAGAGAGGCAAACAAAAAAAAACTAAAATGAACAGGATTTCTTCTAATCTCTGATGAAATTCGCTCTTTCATATGTTGATGTCGCTCATTTACATCAGAACGCGCTACCATTAAAAACAACGGAAAGTCTGACACAAGTTGTGGCGCTCTGTTCACCGTCCGATCTAAAACGATATCCTTAAAACGCTTTATTATACCGATCAATGAACCATCTATTGTCATGCCTTGTGAAAAATTTAAGACCAACATGTATTTCTAAAAGGTTTACAGGCAATGTTTTCCAACAACCCTCACCTGAACAGCCATTGGTTACAATGACCTAGTTTCTGCTGTTTTTGAATGGTAGTGCGCTCTGGTGTAAATGAGCGAAATCAACATAATATTATCAAAGAGCGAATTTCATCAGAGAAAACTCGGATTAGATTTCTTCCTCTACCGATGCTGAACTCAGGCTGCACAATTGCATACATTTTTCAAATTACAGCTTAGCATTTTATAATCTAACCAGCATTAGCATTGTTCTAAACCTCTAAATTCAAAGATGTTGCAGATGACAATTCTACGAGGATGGATTTTTTTCAGTTTTTGGTCTGTCTTGGTAGAAAACATTGTGGGAAATTAGTAAATTGATTGCCACAAACATTTTTGTTCATTTCCTACAATGTTTTTTTTTAAAGCGCAAGAAACTTAAATTTCTCAATCATGCATCGAAAGAATGTTTACCAGTCGTCGGTCTGTGCGTCCTTTCATCCGTCCATCTCCTGTCAGAAAACGTATTAGTTTAACCCTTTCCCAAACGGTCATAAATAAGGATTAAACACTTCAAAAGCTGTTGCAGACGATGACAGAATGGAAATTGCTCTAGATAGGATAAACAAAATACAATTTAGCAGAGAAAACATTGAGGCAAAAGTAGAAATTGCTGCATTATCACAGGGCTTTTTTCTACTTGTATGTCAAACCCAGGCCCCGGTCTCTCGAAAAAAACTTAAGTACGTTCTCGTGCTCAAATCTGAGCACCGTGCCCAAATCGCACGAAATCCACGTGAACTTCAATCGAATACCCTTCAACGATGGAGAGTATTCCTTTGAAGTTGAGCATGTTCTCATGAGTATGTACTAAAGTTTTTTTTTTTTTTTTTTTTTTTTTTTTTTTTTTGAGAAACCGGGCCTGGTCTTCTGTGGGAAAGGGTTAAATGCACATTTCGGACATGAAAAAATAAAATACTTCTATGTACAAATTTATACTCATTATCGCCGTTTTTCAACAAAAAAATGTAACTGCAGCTTAAAACAAGCTGCAGTTACAATGTTTTTGTTGAAAAGCCACGTTAACCTGCATGTACTTTAACCCCTAAAACACGGCGTTCTTCTTGGCCCTTTTTAAGTTCGAGAGGTCCTTATCTTCGTGTAGTTTGGCCATAAACTCTATATTAGTCATTCTGTTGCCTCGAGATTCACGCAGATCAGGGGGAGGCGACTCAGATCGGCCATCGTCGTCGTCGTCATCATCATCATCGTATTGGTTGTTGTCCCTTTGCATCCCGCCACGGTCACCCGAACCTTTCTTTTTCGTTGTCTTTCGACTGGAAACAAAATTTCATATTACATTTTTTGACGAAAAGTGCCATTTCTTCCCAAGTAAAAATCTAGATCAAGAAAAAATACCGCATAGTTAAATGTTTTGATCCTACTGCTGGTCTGTGCAGTCCGCTTAGACTGATTAAGGTCGACAGTTTTTACACTTCCCAGAATGTCCTTTTGAGCGTGACTGTTCAAAATGCACTCTGATATGGATAAGGAGCTTATGCACGGTGGGGATTGTGCATGATGGGATGGATAACGACTACCGACAATAGGGAACGAACGGCCAAATTAACCACGCTTCAGGTAAGAATTTGTGCAATAACTTTCTTATTTTTGCGTCAATTTTCATGCGGTTTGTTGCATGTACTCCGTCTTACTGAGCCCTTTTCTCAGATGCATTATTTATCTTGAACTTCCCTGTACTTTTCTCAAAAACCGATCCCAACCGACTAGAAAAAGGGCCTGAATTTTTTGTCGTTTTTCTGGTCGGTTGGGATCAATTTTTGGACAAAGTACAAAGATTCTACAACCAAGTCATATATCCGAGGAAAGAGCTCACTAATGCGGGGTACATGCAACAAACCGCTTGAAAATTGGAGCAGAAATAAGAAAATTATTGCACAATTTCTTACCTGAAGCGAGGCAAAATTTGTCCGTATACTCAAAATTCGTTATCCATCCCATCATGCACAATCCCCACCGTGTTATGGAGTTAAGGTAGAATACCCGTACATTACAATGTAGCCATTTTGAGATTCATAAAACATCGCATTTTTTCGAGCGTCGTTGTTACGTATCCGAACTTATTCGAGCGCGGTCGTAAACATTCGGCGGTGGAAAGTTCCACCGCCGAATGTTTTCGACGTCGCCCTAACAATTCCGACGTCGCACGAATCTCATTGGGGATAGACTACATTGTACCTTAAAAACGGACAAACTTGCTCCAACGAACAGTTTTACAAGGGCTTATGCAATAAGACCTCTTTGTCCATTGTCGACAAGGAATGGTATTTACCCAGGGTCCTCCCAAGAATGATTTGAAGCTGTAGTAGCAAATTATATACTGAACCCCAGAAATAACGCAACACTTTTTTCTTGTTTTATATTTTTCAACTTAATCATTCATTTTGTTGACACATTATTATTTAGTATCCGCCGGACACTAGGTATGCACACAACACACTTTTAAGCACAAAACCCATTCATCCGTGACGCTAGCCGTCCAAACTTGGTAAACAGGTTTTCTGCACGAAAGCATCAACATCCGTGGTATTTTCAAAGGCCGATAATAAGGATTTTCTCATTTTCCTCTATATTTTCTGTGATATTAAGTACATTATTTATACAGATTCAGTCTCGTCATGATCAGTGTTGCTCTCTATCAATTACTACGTACATGACGTATATCACTCGAAGTCGGACATTTTCGAGGATGTTGTAAAGATTCGGTTACATCCGATCTAGATCTACTATTCTCTACACAGAGTTTACCGCTCATACCTATCGATTCAAACTCTGTGGTAATGATATCAAATGGACTATTTACTATACTGACGTCAAATAGAAACGCCTCAGCCCTAATAAATGTCCGATTATTCAGTAAATCTGATTTGAAATTACAAATACTGATTTCCATCTGTAAACCTAATTATTTGTTGTTGAAAAATGATGATAAGAAATTATCAAATTGTTACAGTTTACAAAAAAAAAAACCGGCACATTTAAAAAGAGCGGTATTAGAATATATCCATTTGAAAAGCAGTAGCGCGTGGTTCAAACTTTACTTGCGACGACAAAAGATACCGTAGAACGCCTTGTTTATTATTAAGTAATAAGGGGCATTTTTAAAATTCCAAAACATTTTGATATGTCTAAAAAATAAGTTATTGATGGGACATATCCCAATCTGATTAAATTCTAATGTTACCTAACAGGAACATCTTACAGGCACCAGTACGGAGTCATCTACCGTGAATTTGGAAAACCGAGATCGGCATTATCTACTCTAACTATTGTAACGAATCTAATTTCTTGTTAGCTTGTTAAATATACTTTCCCAAACAATACCTGATTTTGAGGTCCGTAATAGAAATGAGTTTGGAAAACATTGAAACAAAAAAAAAAGAAACTACTGAACACCAGCTGTTTCTGATTGCCTCAAAATTTTCTTGGCTATATTATGCACAATGCCAATCTTTGTTAACACCCATTTGTCGTCTGAATTTCACCACCTTAAGATTTTGTCGTTTGGGAAAGGGTTAAATATAGGCCTACTTTCCATTCTGGTAATAACGTGTATGAACACATGGTATACACTGAAATGCGTTGTCTTCGTGGAGTACCGTGTATTTGATTTATCGGATTAAAAGGTCATAGAAGATTACCCCTTACTGGTCCCTGTCAGATGTTTCTGTGCAGTAACACCAGATTTGAATCAGATTGGCACATATACTTACCAGAGACAGACGAGTAATCTGGGTAGAATACACGCGATTAATAAAACAACGACCAATACAGCAACCAATAACATCCACCAGGGATAAGTGCCCTCTGAAAATAGAAATGAAATAATTTCGAAAGCTAAAGTACTTTAAAACCATTACAAAATAGTGAGGGAAGAAAGGAATGATGGTTGCTACCGATTTCTTGTTTACACCCAATGTTTTCTAAAGATTTCTCGAGATCAGGAGTTATTCTTGATGATTTGAATAAAACTTTGACCCATTACGCTTAAATGGGCCATGCTGAAAGTGTGAAAAAAAAAACAGTCTGCACAGGCGGCGCAGACTGACTAGGGTCGAAACTTTTCACTCTTCGGTAATTTTCTGAATCTTAAATGTTTTGTTTATCTTACAATATTTTTATTTTCCAAATACTAAGTCTGGTTGACCTCTGCTGCTGGGTCTGGTCCGTGTATCGAAAATTGATGGACTTCACTTAAAGTCCACTTTTAAAAGCGTGATGCCTACGTTTCGACAAGATTTAGCTTGTTAGCTGATAATTATAGCAATTGGTCAATTTAGCTCAACTGAAAATAAAAGACAATTTCAGGTAATCCATCCCTATCGAGATTCCCGCGACGTCGGAATTATTCGGAGGACGTCGTAAATATTCGGTTCCATGGCCAAATGTTTATGACGTCCTCCGAACAGGTTCGGAAACGTAACGAATGTTAACTTCGTCGCACGAAAACTTCCGACGTCGCATGAATTTCATTAGGAGTGGACTACATTGAAAATAACTTTTAGAATACGTATTTTTAGAAATGTGTCGTAAGCAGGCTCGAAACTAAGCAATTTCAAAATTGCTCTAATGCATGTAGGCCTATATGCATCTACAGTCGACACTCGTTGTGTCGAAGTCGGAGGGGCCGTCAAAATACCTCGACACATCCGTAGTTCGACTCATCCGATTTTGTTCGGCTTAGATAACGTTGATATTTGACTATTTGACCGTTTTTGAAAGTAATCAAGTACAATTATTATTGAAATATTGTAGGAAAAGGAAAGAAATTGCTCGTTTCCTACTATATTTCAATAGCTATAGGCCTATTGAGTTCAAAATTATTTTGTTTGAAAAAATACGTCCATTGATGAGGACGGGACCAGATTCGACTTAAGCGAAAATTCGACTTATCCGATGTCGACATAACGAGTGTCGACTGTATATATATTTCCTGAGACCAATGCCTCAAATTCAATCAAGAATTAACACGGTCAACTTCACGCAAAAAGAACAGCTAATCTCTGTCTGGTTTTAACAAAGAACATCCCTAGCTGTGTACCGGAGTTTCAGATGAGTACTATAGAATAAAATGACCTTGACCTTGGAGATTTGTCTGTAGTAACCGGTAATTACTCGGAGATCTATAATTACAATGTGCCAGTCTTCCAGTAACAATCAATGGGAACTAGCGTACATAAGTACATCTTTGCCTTTGTTCGTTGGATATGTTAACCAAATACCAAACGGCAAATTTCAGACTGGACCATAGAATTGAATAGAAGCCAACATGAGTGGTATGCAACCGCATGCGAAAGTTTAATTGACATTGTTAACTGCACGCAACAATGTAGGCCTATGACCTCTGTACCAAGTGCGTGATGTCCGAGTTATGGATCTGTATCTGCGTTTTTATACTAAATCGATGTAACGTCATATTTTCTGGTTATAGCTCGCTGGATACTTTAATGCAATTAAACATTAGTGGTCTGGCATATAAACCGTTTCCCCAAAATTGCTTCCACTGGATCACTTAGATTTTACAACGGTATTGTGTTTACTTAAATTTTTATTTTCCGTTTTGTTTTTAAGAGAAAAGGGGCGACATTTCGCACACGTGAAGATTTGTTTAACCTGTAGTCAATTTCGTCGTCCACCGATGAAAAATAATGAAACCAATTTGTATTCGACATGCTTTTTGGACCAGTGAAACTGTAGTATATTTCTAAATGTCGCCATTCTATATTGCATAAGCAGGCCACCGGTACGTTTATGCGAGCTCTATTTGAAGTACACAGGAGACGACGGGCTTGTTTTTCAATTAGTGTTCGACCTACTTTTTGGACCAATCAAATTGCAGTATATTTAAAAACTCTGCCGCTTTATTTCGCATAAACGGGCTGTCGGCTAGTTTATGTGACGTTTATACATAGCCACGCCTTCGTCTCCAATTAATCGCTAGCGAACACTAAACCGCTAGCGAACACTTTTAAGTCAGATAGAGTCTGTATAGTAGATTCTACGCGATATAAACATTCAATGCGCTGCCCGCATTTGAATTATTATTTATTTCGCGTAGAATCTACTATACCGCCTCTATCTAATATATAGAGCTCTCATAAACATGCCGGTGGCCTATTTATGCGATATAGAATGGCAAAATTTTTAAAATATACTGCAGTTGCATTGGTCAAAGAGAATGCCCAACACTATTTAAAAGCAAAAATGAGCCTCACCTGACGGGGAGCACGTGGGCGGGGCAGCTGACCACGTGGTTGTTATTTGACATGTAAGGACACTTGTACCGGATATCGTGTAGCCTGGTATACAACTTATTTCATATGTGTCGTTTGTGGCATATTGTTTCTTATGTTCTGTCAGCGTGTAGGAGTTAGAATTGAGCGATGGAGCCGTGCAGGTACCTAAAAACAGAGAAAATGTACATGAATTTTGAATGTAAATATGGTACGGTAAGAAAGGGCACGACGTTGAATCACGTGACCGTTGTTTTGCGTGATCCCCGACCGAGAAGTGGCGTGAAGGCCTATCATCGAAAGAGCTCTGCTTTCGAACAGTATTTCATTAGGCATGTAGTCCAATCACGGTATTATTGTACATGTTTATATCACTGGTGGTGAACTCGGCTAAAGCGAGGGACGATTCTTCCCGAACAATGTATTCCGTCGGTGTTGTTATAAAATCTCGTAACTACGGCTTCAATAAATAACGACACCGACGGTTTGTCGATACATAACTGTAAACCCGGTCTTTTTAGAGAGAAAAATCTTTAAACTCACATTTAACCCTTTCCCAAACGACAAAATTTTAGGGTGGTCCAATTTGTAAAGTGCTTCAGACGACAATATGGGTTTAATTAAAGATATGATTTGCATAAATATGGCACAGAAAATATTTAGACAAAAGGAGAAACTGCTGGTTATCAGCAGTTTCTTCTTTAGTCTCAATGTTTTCCTTATCCTTTTCTATTAGAGACTTCAAAACCAGGTCTTGTTTGGGAAAGGGTTAAACGCAAAGTATCTTTACCTTGTTGTAGAGAAAAACGTCACTCGCTTTAGCCGGGTTCACCACCAGTGTGTATGTAGGTAATGGAAAAGAAAAGCGTTTTTCATTTTTACGTAGGCCTACTGGTCCCGAAAAATACAGTTGTTTGGAGTTAGTTTTTGTGTTGTTTGCACAGGTAATTTTTTTAACATGCGTCATAATATTATGACCGGTCACAAAGGTTTTACAAAAAAAACAACAAAAAACATTATATGTGTGACAAAAGAATGTACTTCAGCGTAACGTCTTTTCTGTGGTCGAAACTAATTATCCTTAAATACACCTTTCCTTTTACGAGTAGGCCTATCCAATTTGAATTTGCCATAGCACGTTTTAAAGGCAATAATCTTTAAATTAATGGCCAGATTGCAGAAAACACGGGAATTGTTATGTTAGAGGATTTATAGAATGGAGAAACATTCCAAAATTTAAAGGCAACATTGTCATTAGTTTCACAAAGTGGGTGTATCCTCCAATAGACCAGTTTACGCTATATGTTACCATTTTCTGCCGGGAAGCCTTTTAACGCATGCGCAAGATTAGACTTGTTACCGGCCTTGATACTTAGGCTATTCGTGTTTAGATGTATAGTGAAACACTCTCTGAAAACGCGACATTAAAATTTAATGGATTTTCACGTAAACAGAAACATTAATTTGAAAGTTGAAATGTGCAAGCAAGGCAATATGTGGATTTTACCAAAAGTCTATTATTCAATACTAGGCTACATACATGAGATAATCATTCTTACATAACCTCCACTGAGGAAAAAGCAGATTGCGCGTATTTGATGTTACTCAGTATATCATTGGTGGAAAACCCAATTTCGTGTTGCTTTGTTGTTGTTTGGGTCGATGAGTAATAATCTCATGATTGTCTATTTATTTATTAATGACTTTACTCTAATTGATAAGCAACACCCCGCACTGAGCTGTTCTCTCCTCCTGAATTTTTAATACCAGATCACGCTTACCGATATCCACCATTCATAACCCACGCTATCATGGCCCTGGTTTCTCGAAAAAAACTTAAGTACATACACATGAGTACATGCTTAACTTCAATGGAATACTCTCCAACGTTGAAGGGTATTCGATTGAAGTTCACGTGGATTTCGTGTGATTTGAGTACGGTGCTCAGATTTGAGTCTGAGAACGTACTCAAGTTTTTCGAGAAACCGGGACCAGATATGCCAAGGCCACAACAATCGGATATACTACCGATATCAGGATGGTCAGAACCTGGTAAAGCGAAAAAGGTTTAGACCTAAAACAAGTTTGCACCAGAAATCGAAAACAATTATATGAGGTAATAGGCGACTGCTGATCTTCTGTATGACATGACAAAATGTGATAAAAGCACCAACTTTGGCACAAACGTTCATCAGAGTATAGTCTCTTCAAGAGATATGATATCCACGATAAAAAAAGAAAAACAAACAAACAAACACACTCCATGACGACCCTTTGCCAAAGATGGCCATCATGCACTTTTAGTTAAAATTTCAATGTAGGCCTATATTTTCTTTATAAAATGTATAGGATTTCCACCTTGAAAAACCATCATGGCTTCCTTTTTCCAAGATGACCACGATAACTAGTTATATTATGTTAAAATGCATTTTTATATTTTAGATAGAAATTCAAGAACAAACATTTTGGTCGATTAGTCAAAAATTATATTTCCACAACATACTATTTCTGGCAAGACAACCCAACATGAAATCCATTTACCACGATGGCAGCGATAGCCATATGTCGGTATATATACACGATGGAGATTGTGCATGATGGGATGGATAACGAATACGGACAAAATACTCTCGATTCTGGTAAGATATTTTGCAATAACTTCTTTATTTGTGCATTAGTTTCAAAAGGTATGTTGCATGTACCCCGCCTTGCTGAGCTCTTTCATCGGATGTATGACATATTAAAACACTCTTGGTACTTTTTCCAAAATACTGTCCCAACTGACCAGAAAGTGAAATGGTAACAACTACGGCCAATTTAACCACGCTTCAGGTAAGAATTTGTGCAATAACTATCGTATTCCTGTGTCAATTTTCAAGCGGTCTGTTGCATGTACCCCGTCTTGGTAAAACCTTTCCTCAGATGTATCATTTATTTGGAAACTCCTTGTACTTTTCTCAAAAATTGACCCCAACCGACTAGCAAAAAGGACCTGAATTTTTTGTCGTTTTTCTTGTCGGTTTGGATCAATTTTTAACAAAGTACAAAGATTCTACAAACAAGTCATATATGTGAGGAAAGAGCTCAGTAAGGCGGGGTACGTGCAACAAACCGCTTGAAATTTGACGCAAAAATAAGAAAATTAATGCACAATTTCTTGGCTGAAGCGGGGCAAATTTGTCCATATTCGTTATCCATCCCACCATGCACAATCTCCATCGTATATGGGAAACTACATCCTTTGTCATGTAAACACCGACTTGTACAAAACATGCCCAAAAGTAGACTTTCCTGGTGAAATATCATGTTGCAACATGAGAAGCCAAATGGCCGCTACTTTTCTAAGATGGCCACCGTATCTACAGATAAGACAGTCTCAATGTACTGTTTGCATAATCTCATCACCAGTATAAAGTCATCTATTTTGTCAAATGTAGCAGCTTTGAATTTCAACCACCCTAAAATTGTGCCGTTTTAGAAAGGGATAGCCGATTTGGGATTTTCAAGGGGTTACAGAAGATAATCCCTATAGTAGCTAACGGGTGCGTCGCAGATGTTACTGTTGTAGCGTAGTGGTTAGTACTTCGCACAAGAAATAACGAAAAGTCAATTCAACATATCAACTTTATTAGCTCGACTGCTCAACTCAGACTGTCATACTAACATACACACTCTCTCTCTCTCTAGCATGCAGTATTTATATAGCTGAGTGGGATGTAAAACTCCATTCAATCCTTTTCTCTCCCCCCCTCTCAGTATTTATTCAGAGAGCAGACAAACATCATTACATCGTCAGAATGTATTGGAGACTACAATAATGCATGATAGGTCTGTTATCCAGATATATAAATAATTCACTATAATCCTACATTAAAACATGCGCTTTTTCCTGGTCTGACCTTTAGTTCCTCGCCACCTCTAACGACTTGTTACATGTAGCGAAATAAATTGATGCTTTTTAACAAAAACTCGTAACTGCAGCTTGTTTTAAGCTGCAGTTACGATGTTTTTATTGAAAGCATCGATATAGAATTCCACTTAAGGACGACAAAAATCGAGGACCATTCGGCGTTTCTTGTCTTTCAATATTTTTTGTACTTTTACATAGAAAAATTAAAAAAAAAATCACCCATATTTTGCCATCTTTTAAACCTTTGAATTGCAGTTGGGTTTGGGTTAATGAAAGAATTGTGAAAACCAAAGATTCAGGTAGCCCACCTCTAATGAGATTCACGCGACGTCGGAATTATTTGAGCGACGTCGTAAACGGTGGAACGTTCTTAATGTTTGTAAACGACCTCGCGCGAATAGGTTCGGATACGAAACGAATTATAACAATCTCAGATGAAAAAATCCGACGTCGCGTGGATCTCATTATGGGGCTGACTAACTTAAACAACTCTTACCTTCTACCGTACTGTGATATATCGTTATTACCAATAATAGAGCTACTGTCACATGTACCCACAACACAATATCTGTATTAACACTCATTGTCATTCACGCTACAACAAAATTTCGACATTAGAAGATAAATACATTAGTTTGTTGGACACTTTCACTCCAATATAATATATTGGATTTATTACGTATCCTTTCACAAACAATAGGCCTACCTGGTTATCGTGCAGGTAATTTAAGAGGTTTGGAAAACAATGAAACAAAAGAAGAAAATGCTGATCACCAGCATTTTCTTCTTTTATCTCAATCTTTTCTTGGCAGTGATGTATCATGGCCTACGAGAAATGGTTCAAAGTAACAAAACCGTTCCGATGTACAATTGTTCCATTAATGCTATCTAATCGGATGATATTTCCAAAATGGTACACATCTGACAATTTCTTTTGCAGAAAATATCAAATACAAAATAAAAAGAGTTCAAACCAATGATATTAGGCACTGAATCGAATTTTGATAATTAATTCTACTATACGGAAGTTCGATAGAGTATCCGAGTAAAAGAATGTAATAAAACAGAATACACGGTAAGTATACCACAACGGTATTTTATGGTCTTATTTCATAATTTCATTATATTTATCCTGATATTAATTTAATAAATCCTCTGTCAAAACATTTTAAATGACGTTATCATTTCACCTTATAAAACTTAGGAATTTAAAAACACGAATTTGGACATAATCCCTCTAATTCAACTCTTCCAAAATTACTTAAAATCCGATTAACCTACTAAACGTTATGTACCCGATTCGGTAAACATCGAGTGTTTTCGGGAAAAAAATATCGTCGCTTTTCAACAAAAACCTCGTATCTGCAGCTTATTTTGAGCTGCAGATACGAGGTTTTCGTTGAAAAACAGCGTTATATTGCTGTGTGGAAGAGTAAACATGATTCCTCTTCCAAAATGATAATATGAACACTCTGGTTCCTTGATATTAATTAATGGTGGTGTTATGTCCTGTATTTTTAAAACCTAGCAATTCTGCATCTATCAATTTGTGCTTGTAGCCCACTAAATTGATGACAAAGCTCGGTTATATAGTTAGGGAAAAAAATATCAATTTTAGAATCAATGGAGCCTTAAATCGCAAAAGGAGTGAAAATGGCTTAAATGAAAACACAGATAAAAAAAGAAAAAAAAAATGCTGAGAATGAACCGTTTTTGTTCTGCATAGTTAAAAAAACACTTAAAGATTGCAAGTTTAATTTACAAACCGCTAACTCGATTAAACGATTTTGTACAGAACATTAAACTTAGAAAAAGTATACTGTAAACAAAAAAAACAGGTACATGTCAATTCAGGTAACAAAACTGTTAAAGATCTTTTTATGTGACATTAATTCGATATTCATGACATGTAAAAATACAAAATTAAAAAAAAATTACCACAACTCAAACAATTTCCACAAAAATACAAAAAAATGTGGCAAATAAAATGAAATAGCACTGTTATGGGAAATCCTTTACAAAGTATACTCACAAAATTTGTTAAGGCAGAAAATACTCCATTGTAAATACGATTACCAATTGACCTTGCGCAGCTTAACCTCCGGAAACAGCCGACAAACCTCGTAAATGAACGAATCCGAACGAAGAAGTATTTATTCAACGTTAACTTATGCTTTGCATAAGGTCAGTGTCTGGTTATTTGGTAATCTTAATAGATACCACAAATTCTGTTGCAATGAAATTATATCTAGCGATTGAATATTGATCTAAAGGCAGAATACCCGTAATATGTCGCCATTTTGAGATTAATAAAATATCGAATTTTCGAGAGGCATCGTTACGTATCCGAACCTATTCGGGCGCGGTCGTAAACGTTCGGTGGTGGAGTTCCACCACCGAATGTTTTCGATCGTACCCGAATAATTCCGACGTCGTGCGAATCTTCATTAGGGGTGGACTGCCATAATCAGGATGCACATCCTGGCCATAGACTGGGTTCCAGACTGATCATTTTCCCCTCTTTTACTTTCTCCGGTCTAAATATCAATATCGACACGATCAAAAACGGGTGCCGCAATATCTAACGAGTATTGAATTTTTATGCGTTATCTTATTGACCAAATTGTATATTGACGACTGGACCCAGGCTACCTTGCCATGACTGAAGGTATTCGCAACATGTCGTATTTAATTGCATCTGCCATCGTCCAGCGATCAATTAGGTGGCCACGGTAGGGAATCACGTCACACAAGAGTTTCAAAAAATCGTCAATAATTTTGTTAACACGCGACCAATAAGGTCTTTTCATTTATGTTTTAGTCTGTACCCACAGAACACACTTCCGGAGGCAAAGTGAACACGTGACCAATTGGACCATTCGGTTCGGAGCAGAGAAAGTGAGAAAAAATATTGGGAATTCGCTAGATATGGTAGAACTTTTTAAATTCAGATCATAAATCTCCACTATCTTTGAAACGCCTTGCAGAAATTAACATACAGAACACTATTGACACTGGTAAAGAGATTCCACATCCTAATCCTAACCCGCATACACCCATGCCAAAGATTGAGATCTCCACAAATGGAGTAGAAAAATTACTCAGAGAGCTCAATCCGCACAAGGCAGCAGGCTCCGATGGTATTAGACCTATAGTACTGAAACAATGCTCTAAAGAACTTGCCCCTATCATAACTGAGCTGTTTAAGAAATCTCTCGATACCCATTCCCTTCCTAGCACATGGAAAACAGCAAATGTTGCCCCAGTGTACAAAAAAGGTTCTAGGTCAGACCCAGCAAATTACCGTCCTATCTCTCTTACCTGCATCCTGTGTAAACAACTTGAGCACATCATAGCATCAAAGCATAACAAAACACTTTACAAGGCATAATCTCTTCTATGAATTACAGCATGGATTCCGAGAAAAAAGATCCTGTATGACCCAGCTCCTAAGTTTAGTGGATGACATTCTCCAGTTTATAAATCTTAAAAGTCAAGTCGACCTAATTCTCCAGCTTTTGATATGGTCAACCACGAAAAACTCCTGTCTAAATTACATTACTATGGTATTAGAGGTCACACACTGGCATGGATTAAGGATTTCTTAGACAACAGGTCACAGTCGGTTTTGGTCAATGGTTCCATGTCCAGCACCATACCTGTCCCATCAGGTGTCCCTCGGGGCTCGGTTTTAGGTCCCCTGCTATTTCTTATCTATATAAACGACCTCCCTGAATATGTCAAATCCTCCAAAGTACGCCTTTTCGCCGATGACACTGCTATTTACTTATCACTGACAATCGCATCCCGTTCTAGTCTCCTCCAACAAGATCTAAATAAACTGGAAAAATGGGAATCAGGCTGGGACATGTCTTTCAACCCAAACAAATGCCAAGTCATGCAGATCACAAAAAGAAAGACACCCATACCAACTCAATACATACTGCATGGCACAATACTGGAAACAGTCTCATCAGCAAAATACCTCGGTGTCACACTCTCAAATGACTTAACATGGAACAAACATATAGAAAACATCACTCGCAAAGCAAACCAAACCCTGGCATTCCTCAGAAGAAATATCAAAGTCCACTCTCAGGCCCTCAAATCTACTGCTTACAGGACACTTGTAAGGCCCCAGCTTGAGTACTGCTCTGCAGTATGGACTCCACATTCGGGAGCACTGATAGATCAACTAGAAGCTGTGCAGCGCAGGGCAGCTCGCTGGGCCATGCGGGACTATGGCCGCACTTCCAGAGTCACAGATATGTTGCATACCCTTGATTGGAGACGCTTAGACTTGCGACGGATCGACCAACGACTGATTATGTTTCACAACATTTTAAATGAGAGAGTAGCAATCCCACTCCCAAATTACATTGTTCCACCCACAAGACCTCTCAGAAACTCTCACTCTCTAGCATTCCAGCAGCTCCAAACTAAGACAGATTACCACAAATTTTCTTTTTATCCCAGAACTATTGTCCACTGGAATGCATTGCCATCCGAAGTTGTGACCCTGCCCCACGATGAGTTCAGTCAGGCTGTAAGCCGGATAGGACACATCTCCCCTTAATCCCAACCATCTTTGTTTTTAACCTACTAGCAATTTTACCCGTCTCGAAATTTGACCTTTGACCTCGATGACCTTGACCTATCCGGGGCTGACCTTAGACCTCGATGACCTTGACCTATCCGGGGCTGCACTCCACCTAATCCCGTCCCGTAACCCGTAAGCATTCCCGTCCCGTAACCCGTAAAAACGATAAATTTGACCTTTGACCTCGATGACCTTGACCTTTCAAAAAATGAACCCCTCAAGCTAATATCCGGGGCCGCCCTCCACCTTCCCTCCAAGTTTGGTGAAGATCGGCCCAAGGACCTGGGAGGAGTGGGGGAACAAACAGACAAACAGACAAACGTTGCTCAAATTATAGTATGATTTTAACCTTTTAACTTTCCCTCTTCTTTTATACTTTTTACTTTTCCGTCTTTGACAGTGACGCGCAAGTCTAAGTCCCCAATCTGGGGTTTGACTCAAAGGAAGATAGATAGATAGATAAACAATTATCGACCACCAACCAAAGTTAGAATCAATTTGTGCACACACCCTGGCAACTTTGAACAGTATACATCTACAATATTTTTAAAGCAGAAGCTTGGAGTTAATACCGATATAATAGTGTAGGCAGGTTCCGTGCACCGGGCACCTTTCTGACAGACCAACAGTCAATAGCTCCATTAATAATTAATCAAATACACTAATTAGATCTTCTTTACGCTCCCCAACCATTCGTGTTTTATGGCAACCGTTTTCTAAATAATGAAAAGTCGTCTTTAATGACTTCCTTGTCTTTTATTATTCGTATGCCCTATATGTATGTATACGGCGAAATCGACAGCTGCCTAGCTTGGTAGCCTTTAAGCATTTAACAAATATCCATTGATATCAAAATATCGACTGATCTATCGGCTGGTTGATTCAGATGATTTATCTCAGGCGATTGTTTGCTTGAATCTTACAAACATTGACAAATATGGAAAAGAAAAGAACAAGAGGACCATGATGGTCCTATAGATATCGCTCACCTGAACCTAAATGATATGAGCAACACTTTTGTTTAATTCAATTAATATTTATTACTTTAAGACTGAAAAAGAACTTATGGTCAATAAGGTTGTGAAAATCTAACTCATCCGAGATCTAAATTATGGTGCCAAACATTGTACAGGGCTCCAGATAAGAGGGGGTGGTGACTTTTCAAACTGCAATAATGCTGTCATTGATCATCAAACCCTATGTTGTATGTACTCATTTGTATCGTCTCGTCGAGACGATTCAAATGAGTACCCACAACATATCATCATCATCATCATCATCGGTGTTTAACGTGCAGGTTAAGAAGCATGGTCCACGTTAGTAGGCTCCCTTCCAGGTAACTGGCTCGCTGCATGCATGGCTGTCCTTACACCTGTCCTCCATCTGTCCTTGTCGTGAGGGTCGATTGTTTTGAGATTCCATTGTTGGCGATCTTTCTCTGCTAGCTGCAGGATTTGAATTCGAAAAAACAATGTAAGTATGTCTTCACCTCCACTTATCTGTAGCCCTGATTGTATCCAAGTTTTGTCTTGATTGATAATAATTGTAGATTCTAGAGTATAAACAAGGTCGATAATAGCCGAAAACAACAATTTTGTCAAATTCAAGGGCACAAAACGCTCGACTTTCTGATCAGATCAGACTGAAAATCAAACTCCTATGAGATCTTATGGTTCCCAACATTGTGTCCAAGTTCTGTATAGATTGATCAATAATTGTAGATTCTAGAATGTAAACAAGGTCAAAACCAGCCGAAAATGGCAATTTTATCAAATTCAAGGGCACATAACTCTCAACATTCTCATCAGATCAGACTGAAAATCAAACTCATCCAAGATCTTATAGTCCCCAACATTGTGTTCAAGTTTTGTCTTGATTGATAAATAATTGTAGATTCTAGAGTATAAACAATGTCGAAAACAGCCAAAAACAGCAATTTTATCAAATTCAAGGGCACATTACTCTTGACATTCTAATCAGATCAAACTGAAAATCGAAGTTACCTGAGATCTTATAGTCTCCAACATTGTGTCCAAGATTTGTCTTGATTGGTCAATAATTGTAGATTCTAGTGTGTAAACAAAGTCGAAAACAGTAAAAAAAAAACAGCAATTTTGTCAAATTCAAGGGCACATAACTCTTGACTTTCTGATTTGATCAGACTGAAAATCAAACTAATCCCAGATCTTATGGTTCAAAACATTGTGTCCAAGTTTTGTCTTGATTGTATAATAATTGTAGATTCTAGAGTGTAAAAAAGGTTGCAACAGCCGAAAATGGCAATTTTGTCAAATTCAAGGGCACGTAACTCTTGATTTTCAGATCAGATCAGACTGAAAATCAAACACATCTGAGATCTTATAGTCCCCAACATTGTGTCCAAGTTTTGTCTTGATTGACCCTTTCCCACACATTGGCGCTTTTGGATGCCCCACAAAATAAAGGCTTTGGAAAACATTGTGACAAGCAATTTCTTCATTACCCACAATGTTTTCTACCAAGAAAGACCAAAAAATGTTAAATTTTGTTCAATGGAACTTGTCGTCTGCAACACCTATGATTTTGGACTAGGCTAAAATTTTGTTGTTTGGTAATGGGATTATAGAGTGTAAATTTATTTATATCCTCTATCAAACTAGATAACTCTACTTATACTGAAGAAAAGTAGTGTCAGAGTTCCTTCCCTTAGATTAACTCTTTTTTTTGAATACAGCAAAAAAGTGGCAATTTTGCCCAATTCAAGGGCACAAAACTCTCATCTTTCTGGTCTGACCAGACTGAAAATTGACCTTGGGTATCCAAGATCTTATAGTCTCCAACATTATGTCCAAGTTTTGTCTTGATTGATCAATAATTGTAGATGCTAGAGTGTAAACAAACTTAAAAACAGCATTTTTTGACATTCAAGGGCAGATAACTCCACACTTTCTGGTCCGATCAGGCCCATAATCGATCTTGTCCGAGAACATATGATCGTACTTGTTTTGGCCAAGTTTGATCAAGATTGAGTAACTTTTGTGGATGCTAGAGTGTAAACACCCCAAATGTTGACGGACGGACGGACGGACGGACGCCGGACAAAAAGTGACCACAATAACTCACCTCGAGCACTTCGTGCTCAGGTGAGCTAAAAAGACGATAATGAAAATACCTTCCATGAAGCGATTCTTTGTTCATTTTTCAATGATCATTGCAAAATAAGCTATAGTCCAGTCACAATATTATGTCACATGTTTACAAAACATTACCTATAAATAAGGGAAAGGCATTCTCCATTTTCAATACAATTTTGCATGCTTTAGTTGGAATAAAGATTCCGTGTTCGGACAATATAATGTATAGGCCTAATGAGTTTGATCTTCCGAAGAAGTAGGCGTAACCAGCGCTCGGAAAATTATTGATAGGCGATGATAAAAGGTTCTTCTCGCTGGACTAAGGATAACTAAACGTTGTGGAACAAGGACTTTAACATTCGTGATGATGACAATTTATGTTGACGTGCATAGCGTGATTATATCAAACTAAGACATACAAATACAAAACAGCATGTGCCAATAACGAGCTTTGTAGTCAGTAATTAATTTGAGTGGGGATCTGAAAAAGGGAGTCTTTATGACATTAGACACCACCATGGACCTAGATCAGCCTGTGCATAGACAGAGTGTGATGAATATTCATCTTGTTCTCTAATGGCCTTTTCTGTACCTTTAGTAACTCATGTAGAGCAGCAAGGACCATTGTCAAACTAAATTAGGCACAGGCCGATCTGGAAAGATATTGGTCTAAAATGCTGTAAGGGTACTTTCCTCAGACACTGGTTTGTTTTATCCTGTTATCTAGGGAATCAATTTCATCATTCAAATTTGTTTCAAAAGTACACCGAATATGCTCTCCGTATCGCCCAGTCAGAAATAATTACCAGACGGTCCAAAACATGTCCAAATTCAAAGATGATGCAAAGAACGGTTGCAAGTTAATGCATTTCTTATTACGTTTTTTGTCTTTGTTGTTATCACACGCAATTTCTTTATTTTCCACTATGTTTTCCAACGTCTTTATCTTGTTGTGCTTCAAAATGCATCAATGAGTGAGGATGGGATTAAATGTAACCAGCAGCGTTTTCATCTTATCCAATAGTTTTTTGTGTGCTGGTTAAGCCTCTCTTACAAGCGATCTCACGTGCTTCTGTGTGCGGTCTGCGTCTATAACTTAGGCCTAGTCGTGCGATGCACGCACGTACAATGTACGACTTTGGTGGAGGGAACCATGACGAAGACTGCATGTAGCAAAGAATTGACCGGACAATGGTTGCTACGATCATTCTGCGTCTTTTCGAACGTCAGGAGCACGCAAGACAGAAGTAATGAGCACGTACGACAGACAAGTGTGTGGCACAGGGAACTTTATACAGAAATTCCAGATCAATTCACTAAGGCGTACTTTCCTCGAGACGGATTCATACTTTTGACCTGCTTTGAATGCACAAGTTTTAATTAATAAATCGAACGTTTTCGGAGATTTTTTAAAACGTACGAGTGTTTTATAAGAACGTACGACGGGTTGTAAGAGAGGCTTTACATACCATTCTTGACGATGGGAGATCTAAGTGAGATCTTCACATTCAAACAATATGCGCTACTAGTCATCATCGCTCTCCAACATTTTCCAATGGGAATCAACTTCATCAAATTTTACAGAAAAGATGCGCAAAAGATCAACCCTCGAGTTGCTCTAGACAGCTCTGCGTATCGCCCTTTTTATCTGCAAATTCTCCTTTTTCTGCTACATGCTATCCAATGCTTCAGACTTCAGGACAATAATGTCTGGCGTGATGAGTGTCTTATAAACAGCTCTTTCCTCTTGTCGAACCATTTATTGATCCATTATCAGACGGCAAAATTGTGGACTTCCAAATTGAAAGGTGCTGCAGACAACAATTTCAAGTGAATGCAATTTTACATTTTTGGTGTTGATGTGACAAGCAATTCTTCACTTTCCAAAATGTTTTCAAAGCCATTCACTTTTGGGGAGTCCAAAAATGTCAATATGTGGGAATGGGTAGACACATTTAGGTAGACTTCTCTTTGCAAGCAGGTCGCCAGTTCGAACCTAGGTTCGGCCAGTACCCATTCTGACATTTGACAAAAGTAATTTGTCTTTCACCAATGGGTGTGAATCATGTAAGTGAGAGAGCAGCTGGGGGCTCGGTTTGGATATTGTGGTGGTACTGGTGAGAAAAATACCAGGAATCCACGGTTAGGCGCTCAAGCCATGATATGACAATAGTTGAAAACGGCGTAAAACCCCAATAAATCAAATCTCTTTGCAAGCAACCAATTCTAGCACAGTCTATTAACCCTTTCCCAAACAAGACCTGGTTTTGACGTCTCTAATTGAAAATGCTTGGCAAAACATTGAAACAAAAGAAGAAACTGCTGATAACCAGCAGTTTCTCCTTTTGTATCAATATTTTCTGTGCCATATTTTACACAAATCCTATCTGTAATAACATCCATTTTGTCATTTGTGATACTTTTTGAAGTGAATAACCCTAAAATTTGGTCGTTTGGGAAAGGGTTAAACATGGGATTAAAAGAAAGAGAGAGTACACAGGTATAAACTATTCCTCGATTTATTTCACCACACTTGTACACAAGTTATAGTGATTCCATGATAAAAGATGAACACAAATCATTTATTATTATCATAAACAATAATAAAGATGAACATTTTGTGCAAGATCAGCATTTCAGAAATAAACAACAGAATAAATATGAAGCTTGAACAATTAAAATGTACAAACATGCATAAAACGAACAAGATAAGATCATAAGCTAACACTTATCTAGATAGCAGTGGTCATCTAAGTGCTATGCTTGAACTATTAATGTTGATCAATATTTCTCAAACAGAGAAATTTTAGACTCTCTAATTTGAAAGCTGCTGCAGACAACACTATCTCCTTCCCTGTTGATAAGGATTTGTATACAATATAGCTTGGAAAACCTTGAGGCAAAAGGAAAAGCATTTTCTTCTTTTGTCTCGATGCTTTCCTAAGCCTTTTCCTTTAAGGAAGTCAAAAGGTCTTATTTGGGAAAGGGCTTATCTACAACAAGCATTTTGAATTCTTAACTCTTTCAAAAACAGCAAACGTTAGACTGCTCTAATTCATAAGCTGCTGCAGAACACTAAATGGGTGGTAATAAGGATAGGATTGGTGTATAACATAGCAGAGCAAATTTTGAGGGAAAGGGGGAAAATGCTTAAACTTAAAGTCTGCATTTTTTCTTTTCTCTTCATGTTTTCTCAAACATTTTCTGTTAGAGAAACGAAAATGGGGTCTTGTTTTGGAAAAAGATTAAACTTACATTTTTTAAATTAATTTTATTTACTTAATGTAGTAATCTTGGCAAGGCCTTTCCAGCAGGAATTGTCTGAACATAATAAATGGAAGGGAAATAACTAAGATCCCAAACCTAATGCATGCATGGGTTATCCTTCTGTGCAAGCAAACAAACCTAAATGCCTCACAAATATTTTCAATTATCCTATTCTACCACTGACCTAAAAAGCTTACTAATGGATTCCGGGATGCAAAATAAACGAAAAACTATCAAAGCAATATGTGAGGGGTATGGGGAATGATGTGTGATAAATGATAAATGACAATGACAATGTGAAATTGAATTCATTTTCTACTCATGTGAAATGTTATAAATACAGCAGCAATAGACTTCATAATGATGGCTTACCAAAGCACATGACTGAGCGTATCAAATTAAAAGCACTTACAGTGAGCTTTTTTTTAAAGAGCCTTTTATTAATTTTATTAATAACCATAAACATGTTTTCTATTAATAACTTGTTACAAAATCTTTACATGTGGACTTCTTTAAAAAAGTATAATTGGCACTCTTTACTTATTCAAGTTTTCAAATGTGCCAATCTTATAAGGCTTATGGAAGTTGTGGTAAAACATTGCCTCAAAACAACACTAAGCTAGAGATGCAGAGAAACAATGTGTTAAAATCATTGCAAACTTTTCTTTTAACCCTTTCCCAAATGGCTGAAAATTGGACTGTTTCAATTTGCAAGCTGATGCAGACGACACATTGGATGTTGAGTAGTATAGGATTCGTGTAAAATACAGCTCTAAAATATTGAGGCAAAAGGAGAAACCGCTGGTTATCAGCAGTTTCTTCTTTTGTCGCAATGTTTTGACAAGCTTATTCTATTAGGGACGTCAAAACCAAGCCTTGTTTGGGGAAGGGTTAATGTTTATAGGCAAATGTCTTATAGCAGTGCTGGTTCATCATCAATCACATGAGTAGAAAGTGAATTATATTTGAGCCAGGATCTGAAAAAACGTCCCTTATAGCACTTGAGACAACTATGATTCAAAATCAGCATGTACCTAAGAGCAGTCTGATCAGGTTCAATGCTGCTCTTGTACAGTTGCTACAAGTCACAAAGAAGCTCTTTGAGGACAGAATGGAACCAGATCAGACTGTGCGTATGCACAGGCTGATCTGGATCCAGGTTGTTCTCAAGTGCCATAAAGGACGTTTTTCCAGATCCTGGCTCATTTACATGTTACATAATTGCTTGATATGATTATGATCCCTTTACCAGTATATGCAAGCTTTCTACAATGGCTGAATGAGACATGAAAGAGTACAGAAATGAGAAATGAAAGTAGAAAGAATTGGGTAATGGAAAGCCAAAAGAAATGGAAAATGAAAAGTGGAAAGAAATGAGATATGGTGGCAAATTAGTTTGAACAATCAAAAGAAATGAGCCCCTATTTCAAAACAATGTGCCTTTTGGCATTTCAGATCACCAGGGATCCAGATCAGCCTGTGCTTATGCATGGTCTGATCAAGATCCATGTTGTGTCTCTTGGCCCATTACCACACATTGATGCCTTCTGACACCTTTCAAGAAAAATACCTGGGAAAACATCATGGGAAATGAAGAAATTGCTTGTGACAAGCAATTTCTTCATTTCCCATAATGTTTTCTAACACGAAAGAACAACAAATACTAAATTTCATTCACTTTGAATTGTCGTCTGCAACATCTTTCAATTTGAATCAATCTAAATTTTTGTCGTTTGGTAATGGATTAAAGCTCCTTCGTAGCCAGTGATAACTGTGAGACAGCAGAATGGACCCTGATCAGTCTAGTTTAGCAAAGGCTGATCTGGTTCCATGTTGGTATCAAATACCATAATGGGTCCTTTCTGAAGATTGTTGCTCAAATCTATAAACACGGTGGATAATCACGTGATGCAATATTTTCAGAAAATCTTCAATATTTTTGTTAATACTTGATCGATTTGAATTAGGTTTGTAGCAGAGAATGCCGACAAACATCACGCATTAGATGGGTGTGGTTGATTTTTAGAAAATCAACTGATAAAAAAGTTATTGAAGATAAACCAATATTTTGGTTTATCTTCAATAACTTTTTTATCAGTTGATTTTTCAAAAATCCAACACGTCCAGCTTATTCCTGGCATTTTCCCACCCTCTCTGCTTCAAACCGAATTCAAATTGGTCAAGTATTAAAAAAAATATTGAAGATTATCGGAAATTCTGAGTCACATGATTATACACCGTGATAAAAGAAGCATTATGGAAGAAAAGAAAATGTATGGGTAGACAGATCTTTGCCCCACTTTTTGTACAATTAAGTTGAGTCAAGATTTATGAACTATTTCCCAAATAGAACTTTAGACTCCTGCAATTTGAAAGCTGCTGCAGATAACAAAATGGCCCAGAAATACAAAATAGCTCAGACAACATTGATGCAAAGGTGAAAATGCTGGAAATCAGCATTTTCCTCTTACTTGGTGTCTTCTAAAGCTTTCACTATAAGGGGCGGCAAAAAGTATCATTGTTTGGGAAAGAATTTGCAGCAATATCTACTCTCGGCTATGCAAAGATACTTTGCTGTATATTGTAAAACTGTCAAATATAACACAAAATATGGTTAAAAATAAATTTCTTAATAACTATGATATACATTATCTAAAACTTCAAATCTGCAAGTCAGTTTGAACACACAACATTGATTATGTAAAACATCATTAGAAAAAGAGAAATCAATGCCACTCCTCTTCAAAAATATCACATGAAATCTTTCTCCTTTAAACATATAGCACAAAAAATGCAAAAACGACAACCGATATATACATAACATGGATTTCTTTACATTTAACCCTTTCCCAAACAAGACCTGGTTGATGTCCCTAATAGCAATGGCTTCAGAAAACATTGAGGCAAAAGAAGACAATGCTGATAAACAGCACTGTCTCCTTTTGCCTAAATATTTTTTGTACCATATTTATACACTAACCATATCTTTATCAACATCCATTTATTGTATGCATTACCTTCAATTTCTTAGAGTCCAATTTTTTTCCTGTTAGGGAAAGGGTCAAGCCTTCATATCATAAGGGGCAGAGTCATACAGTTGTAAAAACAAACCCTGGTTTTGATGTCCCTAATCACCTTTGATTTTGGACCAGTCAAGAGATTTTTTACTAATGAAAGGGTCAACAGCAAAAATGAAAGTGCATTTTGTACACTGAAGATAATTGACATATTTATCCCTTAATATGTTCTATTGAAATAGCTAATATAAGATAAATTATAAATGCACGAGTTCAAAAATAATTGCACCATTTTAAGAATCTTGCACATAACAATAACAGAATTGCACATAATTTTATATACATAATGAAATTTCAAAATGGCAAAGTATGGCAAGAAGATTTTGAGAGCGTGTCACTCAAACATTGTAAATGCATATCAAAACCCATTCCCACACATTGACGTCTTTTGACACCCTTTTAGATAATGACTTTGGAAAACATTGTGGAAAATGAAGAAATTGCTTGTGACAAGCAATTTCTTCTTTTTCCACAATGTTTTCTACGTAAAAAGGCCAAAAAATGTTAAATTTCATTCACTTGAAATTGTCGTCTGCAACATCTTTGAATTTGGACCAGCCTAAAATTTTGCCGTTTGGTAATGGGTTAAGGATTACAACCCATCATTATCTACGAAACATGTTGCGCATCTTTGGGTGTCATCCATGGCATTGGAAATTAACCCATTACCACACAGTGACTCTTTTTGACTCCCCTAAAACAAAGGGCTAGGGAAAACATTGTGGGAAATGAAGAAATTGCTTGTCACAAGCAATTTCTTCATTTTCCACAATATTTTCTACACAAAAAGACCAAACAAGTTTAAATTTCGTTCATTGTTCAATTGAAATTATCGTCTGCAACTTCTTTGAATTTGGACCAGTCTAAAACTTTGTCATTCAGGAAAGGGTTAACATGTCATTTGTGATACCCTCATCGATTTTCATTGCCACAGATGTCACCCGAAGATTCATGAAGTGTTTGGTATCCAATGATTGGTTGAAATCCTCAATTCATACTCACAATAGTTTTGCATCAGGCCTTCATTTATATCTTCATCAAATAGATACATACATGTACATAGCATCTTTCAGACAGCATAATTTTGGACTGGTCAAAAAAGTGTTACAGACAACAATCTAAATAATGGTGTACAACCAACATGACTTGTCATGAATTATTGTTCGGAGGTGGAGAATAAATGGTGAGAAACTGCTTGTTTCAGGTAAGACTTTTGCCTATTCATAACTTTCCTTGTATTTGTCATATTGTTACAAAACACAGACGGGAGCTGTCCTTGTAGAATGCTTGACCAACAGCGAACAAGCATTCGACTAAAAAACACAAATGGTATTGTTTGGAAAAAGGTTAATATCTATTGACTTTTTTACCAAATACACAGCAGCTGTAAACAGTTGTAATTCTGAACACATGCTAAATCTGTATCTATTTGATGAAGAATTTCATCTTCTTTTTATCACAACTGAAATTATATTTTCTCGACAGGTGAGCAAAACATTGAATAGATTTGTTCACCAATCTTAAGTATTTACACGATTGTGATAATCACCACATAATTATCCTTTCCCAAACAAGACTTTGTTTTGACGTCCGCTTTCAAAACATGGAAAGCATTGAGAGAAAAGAAGTAAATGATTTTCTTCTTTTCCCTCAATGCTTTCCGTGCTATATTACATAGATCTAAATTCTGTACACAAATACATTAATTCTGTAGCCTGCAGTTCCCTTCAACAAAATTGGACTTGCGAAGAATCTTTATTGTTTGGGAAAGGACTAAACCCCTAAAGAAACCCCCTAAACCCCTAATTATCATACATCGCTAACCATAGATTCACTCTCAGAGTCATTCACAGTTATCTCCTCTTTATTTTTAGCCTGTATTTTTGGGCTACTATTCTCCGACGACGACAGTCCGATGGAGTCGTATCCGACATCCTCCTGACGTATTTTGAGGAGCACCTGCTCTCCATCTTTCCCGGAGGTCCATGGGAACGTCTCCGTAACCCAGTCTGATGGATCTTCCCATTGTGCTCGTCTTCCGTAAACCTATGGACGGAAAATACAATATATTTTCATATAGAATATAATAATTGAAATCTTAAAGTTTCAAAACATCAGTTTCACCTGAGAAAGGAGTCAAGTCTGAAGGAGTCAAGTCACGATAAGATGTCACACCATGACAAATAATAGAAATGATCTATCATTATTTTTTCGAAAATCAAGATATCTCAATCCAAGTACCGCCATAAAAAGTGTTCAATTTAACTGTTAAACCAATCGGGTATAAAGGATTGTCAATTTCTTCTTATATGAGGTGAAATCAACTGCATTTCCTGGTATTCTTTTACCCTTTTGTTTGCAAGCGCGCTTTCAAGCGCGGTTCTGAAACACTTATAATGTTTAGGGGGCATGGGCTTTTAAAAGCTTTTTATACACTGTTAAAGTTATTATGCCACCGGATAAATGCTGAAATATTGCACAATACTGTTATATTCTCGTAAAATGTGAAGAAAAGCGCAGTTTTTGGGGTTTTATGAGCTGTAACGATGGCCAGGAGGGTTCAATATTCTGCAGAAGAGGTCCGGCGAATCATCCTGTCAGTGTCGGAAGATGATGATAGCAATTACCCTGATTTTTTTGGGGAAAAAAGGTGATTTGAACATTAGAAATGTTTAGGAGACTTCGAATAGTGACTCTGATAGTGATTCCAATAACCCTAAACCAAATCCAGCCCCAAATCGTAGGGGTGGGGGTGGTCGGGGTCGTGGCAGGGGGCCTGACAGGGGTCATGGGGCTTGAGGTCGAGATTTTGACGAGATGCAAATTTTTTATCAGTTACTCATGAAATTGTTAAAGGAAATTGAATAACCTTTTGCAATGATATATAGGTTTACGGGTATTCTGCTAGTAAAATCTATCTATTATGCATGTGTGTACATGAAGTGCTTGGAAATAGGGAAATTAGTCGTTTCTGGGAAATAATTCTGCAAACGAAAGGGTTAAAGAAGGACCCAAATTTACAAACTGAAATTTTCACTGATATGCCTAGACTAGCTTTAAACTTCTGTTATGCATTCATTTCATATTTCTTTTAAGTATCTCAGGATGAAAGTTCACAAGCTAACTTACCTGTAGTCCCTCTCTCACAGCCTCCAGTAAATAAGGAACAATAGAATAATTCCACAAATCTGTGAACCAGATCTTACACGAGCTGATGTCCATCGGTGCTGATAAAAATAACCGAGGACCTGCAACAAATACAAAGAAAATATAGAATGCTTAAACTAAGTACCAGATGGAACAATACATCATCTATTTTTATCACTTATAATCTTATATCTAGGTTTTAGAGGTTTTGGGCAGTAGATCTACCATTTCCAATACAATTAAAATCTTTTTCATCAAAAAAAAAATCTTTTGGTTCATTAATGACATTGTTGTGAACCATTTAATTATGCTGAAATCTTGTTTGTTGTCCCCACTACAGATTCAAAATATCTATATCAGAATTTATCATGGGTAAAACAGGGTCTATTTGTGTACCAGAGATGCCACCAATACATCAAGTTTTACACTTATGTTTGGACAGAAAATATGACCCCCTCCCCCCCTCAATATTTCAATATGGGGGTATAAAAAGTTATTAGATAATTTGTAAAACTTTTTAAAACATAAAACTTAGAAGATGAGCGAATTTGTACCAAAAATTGTTTCTGCTAGCCTAGATCTATATTGTTATTTTTTAAAATTAACTAGGTAAAGGAATTAACTATTTTTCTTTTCAAACTTTGATTAGATTTAGATGAAAACTTGGCAAATACCGTACGTAAAGTTGTAATACAATAAAGTACATTATGATACATACCAATGGTG
The DNA here is from genome assembly GCA_963680895.1 of Fragum sueziense. NCBI lineage: Eukaryota > Metazoa > Mollusca > Bivalvia > Cardiida > Cardiidae > Fragum > Fragum sueziense. The sequence goes on along the minus strand of OY804595.1, from coordinate 22,811,034 downwards.
ACATCAGAAGAACTGTGAGTTTCGAGGAACTTGTTGAGATGTAACCAGACTTTGGGTACCCAGTCTATAATCTTGTTGAGGTCATTATTTCGTGAACTCGTCATGACTTCAGCCTCGACTAACCGTCGTCGTAAATAACGACCCAGGAAACCTTTTACTGGCTCCATGTGGTTGGCACATAACACCCATCTGTAACATAGTGAAAATAACCATATTTTTTCTCCTTTTCCTTCAATGTGTCTACGCTTAAAAGCATGGATATTTTCTATGTAAGTCAATAAGCATTAATATTGTGGTCTACATTGAGACTAGTCCAATTTGAAACAAGTTGCAGTCTCTGCAACTTCTTTCAAATTGGACTAGTCTAAAATTGTCATTTGGGAAAGGGCTACAGCTTATTTAATATCCTGACATTTTCCTGACAAAATTAGAAAATTCCCCGACATGTTTTGTCGCAGTTATTGGCAATATTTTGATATATTTCTAAAAGGCAATGATGAAATCATGAATTATATGGCATTGCATCTTATCTTTTCAGAATTCCTCGACAATTCCCTGACCTTGAAGAAACAAATATCCTTGAAGCGTGACAACCCTTTATAAAGGTGGATCAGAAAGTACACTTGCACTTATCCCTCAATATGCTCTCAAGCACAAGTAATTATTGAATTGAAGCACTTTGCTTTTGCTTTGAAATGTAATTCAATTAGGTGAAAAACTTCAAGTAAACCATTCCATGAAGTGCCTACACCAATTTAAGTATATTTATATGGCATACTCTTGACTTCAAGTCTGTTGAACAATTTGTTACATATATTTATGAGTCATATTGGTAGTTTGTTTGGCTAATTTCTTTACATAATGGAATGTGAGACACATTCTAAGGAATACAAGTGCTCTTTTAAGATTGAATATGGTTTAATGCCACATTCAACCGCACTGGAGCACCTTACCATGGATTCCTGATATTTTTTTCACCTACACAGCTAAAATATCCAATCTAAGCCTTAACCCTTTCCCAAACGGCAAATTTTCAAAATGTCCATTTCAAAAGCTGCTGCAGACAACAAGATGACTTTATTTGAGATATCTTTTGTGTACAATATAGCACTGAAAATATTGAGACAAAAGGAGAAACTGCTGGATATCAGCAGTTTCTTCTTTTGTCTCAATGTTTTCCCAGGGCATTTCTATAAGGGACGTCAAAACCAGGTCTTGTTTGGGAAAGGGTTAAGCTGATCTCTCACCTAGATGACTCGCATCCATTGGTGAGAGACCACTGACTTTTGTCATTATGTCCGAAAGGACATTAGCGGATGATACAGACTAAGCTCTCTGGACCTGGCTCTCTGAGCAAGAGCATTCTTATTAAAATACATTATAATGAACTGATTGCCTTCACCTCCAAAGTACTGCTTTTAACTAGGATACTAATGCATACATACTCATAGTTCAAATGTCCTATTTCATTGGCTTACCTGAAATTGTGATGAAGTTGTAGATTTGTGGTTGAGCAAGTTGCTTGATTCATTGTTCCTATGATGTAGGGACTGTAAGAGAAATGCAAATGTGTTAAATATTGTTAGTGAATCTAGCTCTAGTAAAGATCCTTATGAAATACATAATTTCTTTAGAGCAACTCGAGGGCTTGGTGCAAAACTATTGTAACTACATTTTGTAAAATTTTACAGGAAAGTGAAAAAACTAATTGACTTTCACATAATTAAAGAGGAAAAATGTTTTTAAAATTCTAAATATCTTTTTAAGTATACAGCATTGAAATCTAATATTAGAACACATGATGTATTCCTTCCTCAAGATTCAGAAAATGTACAAAAAAGAATTTCTGAAAAATATGTAGTTACAATAGTTTTGCACTGAGCCCTCGAACTGTTACCATGACAAATTGTAGGTCAGAAATAAAGCTGATTTCAAGTATGGGGCTTTCATAGTACATATCTGGTATGTTAAATATGCCATTTCATCTTTAAAATGGAACTCATTCCCAAATGCCAAATTTTTAAGTCGGAACAAATTGGTAGACCTTGAAAATGCATTTTTGGTGTTTTGTGGTAGTAAGCAGAGTGAGAAATGAAGAAATTGTGTGTCACAAGCCAATTTTTTTTTATTTTCCACACTGTTTTTCTAAGCTGTTAGCTTGTAGGGTTTCAAAAAGCTTCAATATGTGGCATTGAGTTTTAAGGTAGTTGAAATTTCTAGTGGGCATTTATTTGTAAGAACATGTATACTACAATTTCAGGCTTACCATTTTTGATATTTCACACTTAAGAACCCATTAAACACCTCCCCAAGTGAGCCCACATGATGTAAATTGTCCAATATAATCACACTTGGTAATTCCCCCATGCTCATGTTCTCGCACTGTTCCGCGATGTTCGCCAAGTATTGACGTAACTCCTTCGCAGTTTTGTGGTCCACGTTAAAGGTAGCGACTGATCCAGCCGTCAACTCTTTCCCTGATCTGAAATGTAAATATCTTAGACTTAATAATATTATATGATTATTATAATTGTAGAATAAAACTTAGTTTGTGATAGTTTAAGCCTGCAAAGCATAACATGTGTTGGAAAGCTTAGAACAAGGGTAAAAGAATCAGTTCAATTAAAAGTTGTTCCAATAAGTTTCAGACTTGAAGAACAAATTTTCAAACTAAAGAGTATGTATATATCATAACTGTAAACTTCACCAAAAATGCATCGGACTGAAGATAAACTATGATCAAATTTTTCAAGTGTTGTTCATAAAACTAGAAATCTATCACTGAAGGTGATAAAAATACCCCCGCCACCACCTTTGTTCGGACAAGCGTTTTTGTTGAATCAGGAGCCATATACTCAGAAATTGTAAATCCGATTTTCTTGAAATTTGGTCCAATCAGGGGCCATAACTCAGAAAGTATCGGTCTGATTTCTGTGAATTTTGCATCTTACATATATACAGGTCCTAATGCATACCTGTGCCAAGTATGAAGCAAATAGTTCACTAACTGTAGGAGGAATTGTCCGGACAAGCATTTTTGTCAAATCAGGGGCCATAACTCAGAAAGTGTCGGTCCGATTTTCTTGAAATGTGCGTCTTGCACATCTACAGATTAATGCACACCTGTGCCAAGTATGAAGCAAATCGGACAGTAACTAAAGGAGGAGTTGTCCGGACAAGCATTTTTTGGTCAAATCAAGGGCCATAACTGAGAATTTGAGTATCGGTCTGATTTCCGTGAAATTTGCGTCATGCACATCTACAGGTCCTAATGCACACCTATGCCAAGTATGAAGCAAATCGGACAGTAAGTGTAGGATGAGTTATCCGGATAAGCATTTTTTGGTCAAATCAGGGGCCATAACTCAAAAAGTAATGATCCGATTTTCATGAAATGTGTGTCTTGCACATCTACAGGTCCTAATGCACACCTGTGCCAAGTATGAAGCAAATCGGATAGTAACTGTAGGAGGAGTTGGCCGGACAAGCATTTTTGGGTCAAATCAGGGGCCATAACTCAAAAAGTATTGGTCCGATTTCCGTGAAATTTGAGTCTTGCACATCTACAGGTCACAATGAAAACTTGTGCCAAGTATGAACTAAATCGGTCCACAAGTGTAGGAGGAGTTATCCGGACAAGCATTTTTTTGTCAAATCAGGGGCCATAACTCAAAAAGTATCGGTCCGATTTTCAAGAAATTTGCGTCTTGCCCTTCTACAGGTCCTAATGCACATCTGTGCCAAGTTTGAAGCAAATCGGACAGTAATTGTGGGAGGAGTTGGCCGGACAAGCATTTTTGGGTGAAATCAGGGGCCATAACTCAAAAAGTATTGGTTTGTTTTCCGTGAAATTTGCGTCTTGCACATCTACAGGTCACAATGAACACTTTGGCCAAGTATGAACTAAATCAGTCTGCAAGTGTAGGAGGAGTTATCCGGACAAGCATTTTTTGGTCAAATCAGGGGCAATAACTCAGAAAGTATTGGTCCGATTTTCATGAAATTTGCGTCTTGCACATCTACAGGTCCTAATGCATACCTGTGCCAAGTATGAAGCAAATCGGACAGTAACTGTAGGAGGAGTTGGCCGGACAAGCATTTTTGGGTCAAATCAGGGGCCATAACTCAAAAAATTATTGGTCCGATTTCCGTGAAATTTGCGTCTTGTACATCTACAGGTCACAATGAACACTTGTGCCAAGTATGAACTAAATCGGTGTACAAGTGTAGGAGGAGTTATCCGGACAAGCATTGTTTGGTCAAATCAGGGGCCATAACTCAGAAAGTATCAGTCCGATTTTCGTGAAATTTGCGTCTTGCACATCTACAGGTCACAATAAACACTTGTGCCAAGTATGAACTAAATCGGTCAACAAGTGTAGGAGGAGTTGTCCGGACAAAGTTTTGGAGACAGACCAACAAACAAACAAACCAACCATCCAACCAACCAACCACTGGACCGACAGGCTGATTCCAGTATACCCCCTCAAAACTTCGTTTGCGGGGGTATAACTAGGAACAGACATACAACTTATTGACTACACAGTACATCAAGCTCCACAATATTCGATTTCAAGGTGCATAGTAAAGCATTAATTGTAACATTTCATTTCATACTAATCTTTTATTTACAACAAAAACTCATATCTTACCTGAGTACAAGATGTTCAGCCAATTTTTGAGCAAGGTAAGTTTTTCCCGTACCACTGGGACCACAGAGTATGATTCTACGATGTTCCATCAACAACGAGATGTAACGCTGTACAATTGACTTGGGTATTAACGTCTCAAACGCTAGTGAGTCTACACTGTTCTGTTTGGTTCCTGGATAACAAATTGAAAGTTTTTTTGTCTTTGATATTTTGCATTCATTAATTATTTCTCTGATGCAGCCAACTGACTTCCAATAAATAGCAAGTTATGTAAACTTTTGTATTAAGATATCCAAGAAGAAATGATTTGTGCTGTGATACTAATATATCATTTTGCAGTAATACTGTTAATACAGTATTTAGTAGAAAATAAAGATATTTCCTAATATGACTCCAGTTTTTTCCAAAGAAAGAGAACAAATGCTTTTCAACAGCAGTCAAAGTCTGCAAATAGTAGAGCTTCTAGTCTCTCAGTGCACAGTAAAATATCCAAATTCTCAAAATCTTCTATTTGGACTATTTGGACTTAACAAGCAAATAACGTTTATACAGTCATGTCCTTCTACATGTGTAATAATTTTCATTATTATACCTCACGTGACCTTATCATTCAATAATTACAAACCTAATATTTTTTCATATTACCCGCTCAGATAATATTAACCGGTTAATATTTTTTCATATTACCCGCTGAGCGTACTATAAATAGAAATTCTGGTTTTTTTATGACGTAACCGTGACGTCACAATGTTTCAAAACACGATATTTGCTGAATCATAGCTAGTTTAACATAAGTAAGCTTAAATGACGTGGCTTGTTACGCAAAAAGGGACCATCTGGAAAATGTTAAAAAGTATGAATCCTAGTCAGTCTGTGCGAACTGCACATGCTGATTAGAATCGACACGTTTCATTAGATAAGCTAAATTACTGAAACTAGATTTTTTTTATTCTATCTTACGTTATGGTTTTTTTCCAAATGCAAATTCAGTTTAGATCTACTTCTGTTTAGCCTGATCTCTTTCTCATCTAGATCATGGAATTAACCAGGCAAAAGTGATGACAGGCCTGCCTTTGCGTGCATGTCACAAATACGAATGGATAAGGCATTCGGTTAATTTTAACATTTTTTGATTAACGGCGAAGGACTTATAAAGTTAGATAAATTGCAGATTAAAAGTTTTGATGTTGTTTCTTTTTCGGTATAATAAAATGAATATCACATGACTCTCAGGGCAATAGTACATATCGTCTACCCTCAAACCAGTAATATTGACCTCGGCTGAAGCCTCGGTCAATATTACCGGTCTCGGGTAGACAATATGTACTATTGCCCTGAGAGTCATGTGATATTTATATAATATTAACACTAGATACCCTTCATTTCATTTATTAGAATATGGGTGTTTATTAGAATAATTAGAGTACCCTACCTTTCAGACATATTCCTATCTGCATGGTATCCCCGACCAGGTAACCAATAGGCAGCAACTCTGGCACCTCAGCGTCCTTTGTCCGCACAATATCACCAATATGGTACGAGAACACACTCTCCGCACTTAAACCTAGATTAGTCACCGGGTCTATTCGTAATACATACTCCTGCAAGCATAATGGGAATAATATATGGATTTGTGGGAGAAATAATGGTAAAGATAAAGTTCGACAGACGGGAGTAAAAGGGATCAAGTGAACTGTGTCTAAACAATTTTGTACAATTAAACACGCAGTAGCTGTCTTGCATATAAAGATTATGGCAAAATAAATTGTTGATTCTGATTTCCATGATAACAAAGGTTTCTCTAATTTTTAAGGTGCAAATCAAAATTTTTACTTCATGTATGTCATATCAACATAAAGACATTCCTAAATTTGTAAGACTTGTTATGAGTTTTCATGCTGAAATTTCTCAAATTATCTCAGAGAGTAAAATTACTATTTTACCTTGAATATTTTCCTGATGATGTTATCAAGTATATCCCACTTGGTTTTACCACTAACAGCTAGTGACCCTATTGGAACTTCAGCACATTTCTGCAATACAAACAATCATTATACAAACAATCAAATACAAACAATCATCTATAGTTGTATAGCGATGATATTATCGAGTATATCCCACTTGGTTTTACCACTAACAGCTAGTGACCCTATCGGTACTTCAGCACATTTCTGTAATACAAACAATAACAATTAATAATTCATTCTCCATATTTCATTTGGTTTGGTAAATGCTTCTCTAACAAGATCTTTTTGTTACCATCTTTCATTTTATTTAGGAGGATTAGATGGTTAGAAGGCATTATATCATATAAAAGACTGTCTAGTGTCTATTTTGTCCATTCGGTATGGCATTACGAATGTTTCTCTTGCTAGAACAATTATTTCATACCTTACATCTTTGAAATGAACTACATGAATGGCTTTGTACACTATATCATTGTATCCCTTTTATGCATTGGAGATATAATGATTGTTTTAAGGGATAAACTGTATGATTGGACTATTATATTCATTTTTGTAAGAAATGTCATATGTATGAAACCAGCTGTTGAAGTTTCAGTCGATTTCCGATGCTGATTATGTGAAAAAAATACCCACTTTTAACGCCACACATGAGCTAGCGGCAGACCGACATAGGGACGTCGGGCTGTTGGGCCATTGTCGCGTAACCGTTTCGAACCATATCAGGATGAATATGGCGATTATGACTGCCTATAGTGGTATTTGCAGTTTCGCTAGCTCTGAGATGGCGATTACGTAAGAGAGAAAGTGCCATAGATCGATCCTGACATGGCGTCGTGATGCGCGGACGTCCACTTCGCGGTCGGTCGTTGACCCTCCCCGTCACTCGCAGACGTTGAACAAGACGTTCAATAGATCGAATATGCACACCAAATTGTGCAGCAACCTGCTGTTGGCCTTGACCCTGCACAAGCATTGCTATAGCTTGTCCCCGCTCGACTTCCGACAATTGCGGCATTGATGCAAATTACTCTATTTGAAGTAAACGTTGAAAAATCGATCTGAATACTTGAACAGTATCAAATAGACTGAAAATTTCCTTTGGCAAACTCAATGACCTTCCCCTGCCCGGGATTCTTGCATTTGAGCATGTGCCTCTCATGGTGCGGAGAGGTAAGGTATTGTGTAGTTTTAAACATGTGTACCGTTCGACAGAGAACAACACTTAAATTTGGCCGATTTTCATTATTCTAGGCCAAGCAATAAAATGTGTGTTGCATATTTTATGTACCCGGCGTTTCTTTTTCGTCTTAGTATATTTACTAAATGCAAATTGATCCAATTTTTATTAAATCTGAGAAAGTATTAATCAGTTAACCCTTTCTGAAACAAGACCTAGTTTTGACATCCCTAATAGAAGCGGCTTAAGAAAACACTTTGAAAAAGAAGAAAATGCTGATAACCAACATTTCTCCTTTTGCCTCAATGTTTTCTGAGCTTTATTATTCACAAATTCAACCCCTGGTATCGTCCATTTTGTTGTCTGCAGCAGCTATCAAATTAGACCACCCTATTTTTTGTCGTTTGGGAAAGGGTTAAGTACTTACATCAATTCTGGCTCTATTAGGATCTGGGTTAGAGCCTAAATACACTGTTATCGGTACCCTCCTTCCCTCCCTGTCTGGGGGCTCTTGTATCAATAAATCAGCTGAAAAATACAATTAGTAACAATACATCAAAATATGGAAACAACTTTTGAATTATTATACTGAAAAGCAATTAGACTTCCTCAAAATTAACAAAGCGTGCTTGTCAAAGACAACACTGTCCACAAATCAACCAATTTTCCTTTATCAGAACTTTTAATATTTGACCACCATCAACCTTTAAAGATGGCCTTGACTATGCCTTACCATTATAAAACCTATTTTGTGTAAGAACCTAAAATAACACTTAATTATTTCTCAAACAGCAAAATTTTAGGGTGATCCACTTCAATAAGTGCCACAAATGACAAATAGGATGTTATTAAAAATAGAATTTGTGTAAAATATGGCATAGAAAATATTGAGACAAAAGGAGAAACTGCTGGTTATCAGCAGTTTCTTCTTTTGTTTCAATGTTTTCCCAAGCCATTTCAATTAGGGACGTCAAAACCAGGTCTTGTTTGGGAAAGGGTTAATTCTTTCGCAGAGACAACACTTAATTTTGGCATCAGTACCCTGGTTAAACATAAAGAATTTTTCAGCTTTTCAAGTTGCTGATAACACATATGAAATTTTGAAAAGTACAAAATGTTGCCAACTCACCTAGACTGGGAGTCTCAGTTAGACTGGTAATCCTCTCTAATGATTTACTACTAGTACGATTGTGATGCACCAATGAGCTTTGTGACGTGTTTAAGACTGGATCATTCCGTCACTTTTCAACAAAGACCTCGTAACTGCAGCTTAAAACAAGCTGCATTTGCGAGGCTTTTGTTGGAAAGAAGCGATTGATATTTTTATAATTTTATAACAAAATATGAAGTATTTAAAAGGAAAGTTCAAACTCTGCTGACTCACCTAGACTGGGAGTCTCAGTTAGACTGGTGGTCCTCTCTAATGATTCACTACTTGTACGATTGTGATGCACCAATGAGCTTTGTGACGTGTTTAAAGAGTTGGAAGACTGGATCATTCTAGCTAGACGATCATTGTCGGATTTTAAGGCACACATTTCATTCTGAAATTACGAGTTGTAAGAGTATTAAGGCTTTACAAGACAATAGAATTTTAGACTGGTTTTGAATTTTAGAAGTTGCAGACACGAAATTCAAGCAAAATTTAATGAGATTTTGTATTTTTTGGTTTACCCTTGCTGTAAAAATTTGAAATATGAAGACTCTTTTTCAAGCCTTTATCATGTATGGGCGTCTAAAAGTGTCATTATGTGAGAACGACTTAATCCATTTTTAGTATGAAATGTCATCAAGAGAAATCTAGCCCTAAAATATATAAGACAGACAATTGAATGAACACACAAAGTGTTGACTGTATGCTCTCTTAGAATTTTTCCAAGATATCCTTATCATGTAAATTTTAGCATTACTTGATTCCTTAAGAATATAGAATATCTGAAATGAGAGTTCCAATAGCCATCCATAATTCATGGCTTAAGTTTTCTGTACAGTCTTTGTGAAGAGTTACCTTCATTTTATTCATGGCTTCGCGGAGTTGTTCTAGTTGATGAGCAGATGATAACGCTTCCAGTCTAATATCCGTCAATTTCATGTCCTTGTCACGAAGTTGTTTCCGTAACTCCATGATCGTGACAGATTCTTCACCCTCGGATAACCTGAAATATACAGTATTACCATATAGGACTATGAGAATTCATAACAGATGGAAGAATGCAATAGCTAAACCCTTTCCCAAACTATACAATTTTAGGGGGGTACAATTTGAAAGCTGCTGCAGATTACAAAATGGATGTTGGCAAATATAGGATTTGTGTGCAATATAGCACAGAAAATATTAAGACAAAAGAGGAAAATGCTGATGTTTTTCTAAGCCTTTTCTATGAGGGATATCAAAACCTGTACTTGTTTGGGAAAGAGTTAATTACATATGGAAGAAGGCAATAGCTTTATCAATCCAAGTAGTGCACTTCTTAAAACGTGATCTATGATTCTTTTAACAACATTTAAGTTGCTTAAAATTCTTTATTTTTACCATACTGGAACAGAGAATTTGCTCCAGATCCAAAGTTTCTGACTGACTCTGAATTGTAAGCTTTGCCAACAAAAAATTTTTACCATAAGCATCTATCACACTTTCAGAACATGAAAATGAAGCCGAGATAGCAAAACACATGCCTGACTGACTTACTGTGCAAGAATGTGTTCTTTTTGTGTTATAAATTATCACAACACAAATTGAAATCAACTGTTTTCTCTTGTTTCTGACAGCAAAAACAAAGCATGATACGAGAAAGCGAATACTACTTCTCTCAATTGACCTAACATGATGGTAGAGAATCAACTCTTTCCTGAAGAACACATGTTTAGATTGCTGGAATTATGAAAATTCCAGACAACAATTTATTTGGAACTTTTTCTATGGAGTAAACATATCATAGCATGAAAAGCAATAAGCGTAGAAATGTCAAAATCAGGTTTTGTTTAAGAAAGGGTTGTGTGAAATTCCATTATTTAACTTACGCCCCGGAAGAGTGACTGCCCTTGATGAGATGTTGACCGTTCAGCGTATGTACTTGTAGTAATGGAGAGTTTGGTACGGACACTGTCGATCGTAAACTGTTTGTGTCCATTTCACAGTCCGATAACGAACCATTCTTGTTCTTCTTCTTAGCGTTAAATGCTCGACTGAATGAACTTCGTAACTGAAATAGTACAAATAAAAGAAAGGAAAAATAAATAATTTCTTTAAGTTATCATAAAATACATATTAAAAATCCATACTTTAACCCTTTCCCAAACGATAAAATTTTAGGGTGATCCACCTCAAAAACTGCCACAAATGACAACATGGAAGTAATTAAAGATAGCATTTGTGTAAGATATAGCATAGAAAATATTGAGGCAAAAGGAGAAACTGCTGGTTATCAGCAGTTTCTTCTTTTGTTTCAATGTTTTCCCAAGTCTTTTCTATTAGGGGCGTCAAAACCAGGTCTTGTTTGGGAAAGGGTTAAGGGAAGGAATAAGCACCAAAAGGCACATGTACATGTATATACATGTATACTATTATTATTACCAAGGTGATACAATACTGTGGCAAATACTTTGACACTGACTCAGGCTTTTTTTTCTTTTCAACAAGAATATGTGTTTTTGAAAAACCTAATGCCCCTGAAACATTACTTTCTATTTTTTGCACTTAATGTTTTGTATTTAATTTCAGACAGACAGACAGATGGACAGCCGTAAAACAATACACCCCAATCTTTTGTCGACGGTATCACAAAAAGTTAATACAGAATTTCTGAGAAAAGGATTAATCAGACTTTACGAAAAAGATCTTAATTTCCCTATACCACACAGCAATAAGATTTCATCAAATTCCCCAAATTGTAAACTTTTCCAAGAGAACAGCATGACTTCGGCAGGATTAAATGTTCATTTTTGTTTCATCCTACCCTGTCAAAATATTTACCCTCTCGTTTGACACATTGCCAGAATGGATTTTCTATAAACTCTGGGTATTTATCTCCCAAATTTAACCTGGAATTGACATCCCTGATAGACAGAGCTTGGAAAACATAGAGGCAAAATAAGAAAATGCTGATACCAGCATTTTCTTCTTTTGCCTCAATATTTTCTATGCTAAATTGTACGCAAATCCTACCTTTAGTACCTGATCACAAGTCGCTTCGAAATTAAAAAGTTTTTAATTTTTGCTGTTTGGAAAAGGGTTAATAGCAGGTTATACAAATCAAATACTTGATAGAAACACAGTTATACATCATTATAGCTTAAGGTATATCATAGAGTTGATATCTTAGATGTTTTAACTTCCGAGTGCAAACCCTTGAATGCTATTTTATGTATCATATAAGCATTAAGATCTGGCATTGATGGATATTTTATTGGAATCCAACATCATATAGCAATGGCGTTTCTAGACTTGCATAATCTGTGAACAAAATGTAGGTAATGATCAGTCTGCACAAATTTGCAATCTGATCTTTGGAGAATGGTGTAGGCGCAGGCGGCAATGTCGTACTTTTGTTTATTAATACATGTACAGTGTACAAAATTGATATGGATATTGTTTTAAAGACCACTATGGCTATACTGTTCAAAACCATTTGATGACCCGCAATTTCTTATTTTAACCCTTTCCCAAACAAGACCTAGTTTTGAAGTCCCTGATAGAAAAGTCTTCAGAAAACATTGAAGCAAAAGAAGAAAATGCTGATAACAAGCATTTTCTCCATTTGCCTCAATATTTTCTGTGTTGTATTTTTACACAAATCCTATAATGTCCTCATTATCTTCCAATTGTCATCAGTAGCAGCTTTTGAATTTGAAAACGTTAAAATTATGTCGTTCGGGAAAGGGTTAACTTATTATTTTCTGCACTATTACATTGTATATCCACAAATAGTCATCAATGATTTTGTCATCTGTATAACTCTGTTAAAATTGGAGCACTTCTAAACTTGCTCCGTTTGGGAAACATAAGAAAGAATAGCAATGGAATCTATAGCTTCTCCAGAAACCTACTAAAAGTAACCCAACTCCCAAATGCCAGTTAAAACTTGTAATATAATGATTAGCTTCCCTGTTAAAATGATAAGATAAGCTAACTTTCCTATTAAACTTGATTAAACTCCTAACAACATTCACTAATTTCTCCTATCAGTTTTATTATATATGTCAGCTCTGGATCTTTTTAACCCTTTCCCAAACGAGACCTGGTTTTGTCGTCCATAGAAGAAATGGCTTGGGAAAACATTGAAACAAAAGAAGAAACTGCTGATAACCAGCAGTTTCTCCTTTTGTCTCAATATTTTCTGAGCCATATTTCACACAAATCCTATCTTTAATAACATCCATTTTGTCATTTGTGGCAGTTTTTGAAGTGGATCATCGTACAATTTTGTCGTTTGGGAAAGGGTTAAATCCTTGTCATGATGAATGAGCGCCTCCTTCAACTACTATGGTCATAGTCATGGCAGCTGGACTACAGAACAATAAATTCCTGTTGTTTCTCGCATCAGTACCATAACAACATATTTACTCAAGCTGCTCACCCAAGCAAGTTTACAGTTATCCCACTTTTGGTAGGATACAAAAGTCAGACTGGATGTTTCAACAGCCATAGTTCAAACCTAGGACCTCATGAGTGAGAGTCTAATGTGCTACCAACTGTGTTATAGCCACAACCATTACTTTGTTGTACATGCATCACCCCCTCCACCAGTCCACCCGTTCCCATACAAACACTGCTAGTTTTCAAGTTTTTAGGAGATAGAATTGTTTACAAGGCTTTCGGCTACTTTCACATCAACATTCTCCCTGAATGAATCAACAATCCAATTTAAGACCAATGTGTCAATGATTTTTTTTCCTGTGCAACTATATCAGAATTTAATAGGACTAAACTGTTTTTATTTTGAAAAGTTTTCAAATGATTCACAGACAGAACAGACAAACTTGCGTATGAAAATGCACTAAAAGATCTTATCTTTGCAGGGGTATAAAAAGTTTTGATTGCTACCAGAACATTTTCCTAACACTTCTGTAAAGGCAATTAGCACAAAAACAGAATGGCATCACGAAGGTTAGTAAGATAAAAGCTGTCAAAATTGTGTGTCAAAATAATGTTCAAACTTGACTGTTCTTTGGCATATTTTACTAATTATGAAATCAAAATGCCAGTCTGTACCATGTTAAATACTTCCTACTTTATCAGAGTTTGCTGCAGCCGTCACACAGTTAGTAGTACCCAGTATATCAAACTCTCAATCATGGTATACAGTATTTGATCCCCAGTCTTAGCAAATATCCTTTCTGGCATATTCTCCTTTTGCCTAAATATTTCACATATTATGTTATCAACCAACCCATCACCAGATTGCAAAATTCTAGACTGATCCTATTCCAAAGATGTTACAGATGAGAATTTTAAGTGAAAGAAACTTACATTCTTTGTCTTTCTGGGTACAAAAAGATCCTGAGAAATGAAGAATTTTTCCACAATGTCTTTCTCTTGTAGAATTCAATAGGTATCATCATGTGGTAGAGGGTTAACCCATTACCAGACGACAAAATTGTAGGGTCGTCCAATTTGAAAGCTGCTGCAGACAATAAAATAAATGTTGGTAAAGAAAGAATTTTTGTATAATATAGCAGGAAAAATATTGAGTCAAAAGGAGAAACTGCTGGTTATCAGCAGTTTCTTCTTTTGTCTCAATGTTTTCCCAAGCCATTTCTTTTCCGGGACGTCAAAACCAGGTCTTGTTTGGGAAAGGGTTAATAGATTTTACCTTCAGTAACATCAATTTTGATTTCTGCAGCAGCTTTCAAAATGAAACAGTCCAAATTTGTGCCATTTGGGAAAGGTTTTAGTTGTTTGAGAATGGTTGTTAGGACAATAATATACTAACCCATCCTTTCTTCTTTTTCTTTTTGTTGGCATCATCAGTGGCTGCGGACTGCTGACTGGTAAAACTACATGCACTGGACATACTGTTGATACTCGACATCGAGTCAGACGAGATCTGACGCGCTATACGATTACCATCTGAAATATCAGAATACAGAGGGGTTTTTGGGGTTTTTTTTAATAAATCATAGATTATCAGCATTTCTTTCCATTGTGTCAATATTCCTTATAGGAATGTCAAAACCCGGTCTTGTTTGGGAAAGACTTAAAGGCATTTTTGTAAGAAAACAAAGACATTGTAAAACATTAATTTGTTCAGAAAGCATAGAATAGAGAAGAGATTAGCCACTGATTGGTTAGCAAATATAATTTCTAATCATATACTTTGTTTGAAAAAGAGACTATAAAAGTATACTATCCTGTACTTGTAACTTTAAGCTAATTTCTACAAAGAAGACATTTGATAAATAATTCATGTTTTATTGTAAGATTCTAAGAAAGATAGTCTAAAGTGTGACAGAAGCTTTAGTTGGTGCTTTTACTAGCTTATAGCTAGAAATGCTCTGCCAGGTCATATATTGAAACCTATACTAGTCGTCCTTATTTACAAAATATCATCTTCAAGACTTTGTAGAACAGCACATCAATTGTTATAAACGAGATTATCAGTGAAGAGACCATAAAAGATTCAGTTGAAATTTCAGGAACAGTAAAATTGATCAAAATATAATGGTCAAGTCATGCATATAACAAGCAATAATATAGGTATACATCGGCAAATTTAAACTGGTAGATCTATTCCATCCATCATTATCCATCAAACATTGAGTACAACTCTGTGCATCATCCGTGGCAATGGAAAATGACAAGGGTATGCCTCGTCAATTTCCATTGTCACAGATGTTACCCGCGGTTGCAGGAAGTGTTCTCTGAGCCGGGATCTGGTTATCTGGATCTCAGTTATCTGAGCCGGGATCTAGAAAAACGTCCCTTATAGCATTTGAGATGTTCATGTTTCAAGATCAGTATGTGCTAGGTGCAGTCTGACATGGATCCATGATTCTATCATACGGTTGCTACAGACAATGGTTGAGCGATTAGAGAACAACATAGTTCCTGGTCAGACTGCGTGTATTCGCAGGTTGATCAGGAACCATGTTGGGCTCAAAAGCCTTAAAGGACATTTTTCCAGATCCTGATTCATCTAATGATGGATGGAATACTTTAACCCATTCCCACATAATGACGCCTTTTGACGCCTCACAAGATAATGGCTTTGGAAAACATTGTGGAAAATGAAGAAATTGCTTGTGACAAGCAATTTCTTCATTTCCCACAATGTTTTCTACCCAAAAATACCAAAAAATCTCAAATTCCGTCCTCTTAAAATTGTCGTCTGCAACATCTTTGAGTTTGGATTAGCCCAAATTTTTGTTGTTTGGTAAAGGGTTAATGTAAGTGAAACTGGCCCAGGAGGAGTTTAGCCGTTCAGAACAGACGGAGATGGAGTCAGTCTGAAGGGGAAGTGGACACCAGTCTGGTCAGTGCTAACAAAATATGATCCATATATTAGGATTATTGTGTGCTCAGTGCTTGCTAAATAAAGTAAGTGCAGACTAGAGCATATATTTGCTAAAACAAGTGTGATCATGCATGCACACTACATAAAGGTTGTTTGTTGATTGGGGTTTTAACACCACTTTCAACAGTTTGCTGGAGCACCTAACCAAGGATTCCTGTCATTTCTCATGTAACCAGTACTAAAACAAAAATTTACAAAGCCTCCACACTAGATAGAGGAAGAGCGATATACTGCTTCTATAATTGATTAGATATGGGGTTAATATTTCTACTTACATGCTACTAAGTGCCAGTCTATGTAACTATCTAGTCTATACTCCTTGTGTGTCTTGATAATTATTGCGAAATCACATAATTATTATATCATTGCACGAACCAGCAGCATGCATATAATATTGTCAATGTCATTGCAAAACCTAGTAACTCCAGCTTGATTAAAACTGGAGTTACAAGGTTTTGCAATAAGACAACGGATATCTAGTTTTGTTGAAATCAGTATGACATATCCCCTGTTTACTTTTTGCGCTAATTTAACAAATGATATCCATATAAAAGAAGAAGACAAATATTAAGAGAGATCGATAGGGAGCACACAAAAATATGGCGGAATTCAGAGGAATAGGAGGTCAAAACGCAAAACTATTTAAAGTTTCTATTTAAACTCTATTTTTACTTGCATATTCAACAGACTTTACACTTTAACCCACGATCACTGAGTCTCAAGTGGGCTGTTAACAGTCGGCGCCTTCGGCAGCCACAGCTCTTTCGCTTTCAACTCTCCCATGTACCCAAGAGGAACAACGTGGGGTAAGTTTTTTGCTCAGAAAAATTCCTGTGGCACTGGCGGATTTGAACCCAGGATCCCTTGATCCCAAAGCCAGCGTCTTACCATTAGATCACAGCGCCCCACGAAGAACACATTATACCAACATGCAAATTGTTTTGGTGATGATTATACAGTGTACAAAAGCTGAAGACCTATTAACATAGATTGCCATAAAAAGATTATAATTTGATGTAGCATATTATGATACATAGATCCAACACACAAGGAGTATAGCATGGGTACTAAAGGGAGCGATAGAAAAGGTGTGACTAGGAAAGCTGAAAAAGATTTTACCAGTGGGCATTGGCAGGGTGTGAAACACCTTGCCTCCTTGAGCGTGATGGGCGTTCAAGTCCTTACCCAGCACTCCAGGGGTCGTGTGCCGTCGACCGCCACCGCTGTTTGTGCTCACATTGCCGATAGGCTCCTGTAGACTCAGGCCACTCTGCCGCTTTAAGGCTTCGATGGTGGCGCGTAACTCATTCAGTTCTGAGTCCTGAAAATAGACATGAACAAAATTTTTAACCATTTCCTATTGACAAAAGTCTAGATGGTTTTAATTTGTAAGTTTACAAATGAAGATGACAAAATGTATGTTGAAGATAGGATTTGTGTATAATACAGTACAGAAAATATGGAGGCAAAAGAAGAAAATGCTGATGATATCAGCATTTTCTTCTTTTGCCTCAATATTTTCAAAAGCTGTAACACTTAGCAGCGCATCAAAAGGCGTCTGTTTGGTAATGGATTAACCCATCACTGGATCCAAACTAGAAACCTCATATTTGTAATGTCCTTTGCTAATTAGTAGAGCTAATTGCTTGTACATATGGTCACTTTCAATGAAAACCTCATAACTGCAGCTTGTTTTAAGCTGCAGTTAAGAGGTTTTCGCAGAAAAGCGACACTATATTTGGATCAATGTAGACCAACTTAAAGGTCATTATTCGTATATTGTTAGTTTCCTGGCCCATGATGGTGCCAATGTCATTAGTAACAATAATTCATTAACCAATCTATAATAATATTCATACTGATAAAATATCAGAACAACCAATTTCTACAAACCTAAGCAATACAAGGCAATATTTTTCTTCCCATACAAATGACTACTTCTATTCCCTTAATTTAAGAACACATTACTAATTCTGTTTTCTTTAAGATTTAATTCTAGTCATTCATTTGTTCTGTTTTCTTTTAGATTTAATTCTAGTCATTCATTTGCAGAATCTTCCAGCATTATAATTTTAACCTTTTCCCCAAACAACAAACATTTAAGGTCCCATTTGAAAACTGCTTTAGACAACAAAATGGGATGTCGATAAAGATAGGTTTGTGTAAAGTATAACACAAAACAACAAATTGAATCAAATGAAGAAAATTACCAGCATTTTCTTCTTTTGCTTCAATGTTCTCCTAAGTCAATCCTATATAAGGAACATCAAAAGCAGGTCCCGTTTGAGAAATGATTAATGTTTAGCTTCATGCAGTCTACAGGTGAAATAAGTTTATAATTAATCACAATAAACTTCAATCAGGAGCACTCATTCTTAATCATTCTTGCAATTAATAACAAATTACGTAATTAAACAACTGGAACAATATTCTCCAAAGCAAACCTCACATCAGAGCATGCTGACAAATTGTAAATAATCAAGATCAGAGATTGTTTTGGGGATGAAATTCCATGGAAACCTGTTTGATAGGGTTTTTATCTTCTCTGAAAATCTCAGAGAATTTTGTCTTGTTTACTTTGCATCTTATGAACTGGAAATAAACAGAATTAAATGTAGATATAGACAACTTAAGAAATCGTAAATCGCTTATACAATTGAGACAGAATCTGGGAAAAGGTTCTTTAAGGCATTTAAGATCAATATGGATGACCATACTCTCCATTGCCGAGTTCTATTGATTAGACCATCAAATATGACCTCTGCAGTTTTCGGTACGCCAACAGCCTATTTGGTCGTCATAATCTAATTATAGCACATCATTTGAATTATCGTATCAAAATCATTCAGTTTTATCTTGCATGATCATTACGTATACATTACGTCGCTTCTATTTTTGGCTGAAGCCGGTAACATTTGAATATTATCGAATCAAAATCATTCAGTTTGATCTTGTTTGATCACATATACATTACGTCGCTTCTATTTTTGGCTGAAGCCGGTAATTTGAAGCGTCAGCCAATGAGAGATTGTATCAGCTTTTTAAATTGTTTTGTTGTGTATAGCCAACGATTGGATACTGAAATCCCGCCAAGGCCCCGAGATTAGACGTGAAATGACCCCGCGAGAACAGAGCTCATTCTATCGAAATGGAATGTAGAGATAATGTGCTCTGTTCATAAGAGAGTAGGATGACCAGTGAGACAGCCTGTGCTTATCCCTCATTGGTGGGAGGTCAAAACTTCATAACAAGCTAGCCAAAGTTGAAGTTACTGGTTTTTGGTTGGCCACCAAGTTGGCACTAACCATAATATAGATCTAGGACAACAGTGCTATTTGTAACACTCAAAGTCAAGGTACAAAACAAGTGTGATGGAAAATTTAGGCAAAATTTGAAGAAAATTGCAGGATTGATAGCAACATTTTATTACTGGATGTCAATGCAGATGCTATTTTAAGTTCTATGAGATTAAGCAGGAGACTTGAGCAATTTTAACCCTTTTATAAACAGCAAAAATTTAGAATTTTGCAATTCGAAAGCTGCAGCTGCAGTCGATGAAATTAAAGTTGATAGAGACAATGTAGCAGAAAAATACTGAGGCAAAAGGAGAAAATGCTGGTTACCAGCATTTTCTCCTTTTGTCTCAATCTCTTTCAAAGCATTACCAATTACTGGGACATCATAAGCAGGGTTTTTTTGGGATAGGGTTGAAGCTGTTGAGCAATTTCAAGTATATTTCATATCTTGCATAGATAAGATAAAACATTGCAACTGCAGCCAAACCATGTTCTCAACATAATATTATAGGCTTCCTATCCTGACTCATCTGTCTTAACGCTTTACCAGACTCATAAATCATTGGTAGTTCACCATATCATCAATGAGAGACAAACACCTCGTAACTCCAGCTTTTTCAAGCTGTATTTATAATAGTTTCAAGGTTATAATCAATTAGAGTTGCATTGTATAGCTCACAATAAATGACCTAGCACAGCATTCCTAGCTAATAGCACATCATTAATCATGTGAGTTATACCAATGTAAAAATAGTGCATCCATATTAACCTGGGACATCTCCATATTAATTTGTCCTCAAACATTAAAGTCTGTTAGTTGAGGGCCCTAAGGAAAGTTTTGCTGATAATTATAAAGTAAATAGTTTATTTGTAAAGTTCAGCTATAATGACCTAGATGTTTGACCTTGACATTGTCATGAAATGTCTCTTTCAGATGTGCATTGACTAGTTTATAATGGGAGACCATACATCACTTGTATCTTACTTAATTACAAGGATGAGATTACACATTTGGTAAAACTAAACATATTTACTTAGTATTTTTGTTAATCAGTATAGAGCTAATCCGAATTTCTGAAAAGCAATATGCTTGTACTTGCACTCACCAGTCTATAATGAAGCAAAATACATTCCACTGCGAAGATGAAAATGGCAGTCACTTTGCACTTTTTCCCTTGACAAGGTCCAAATCGCTTGAAAACTCAAACATTCAATCCTTTCCACAAAATATGACAACTCTTAATCTACGATTCATCAAAAATTCCATCACTTGCATCAATCTCATGAAATTTTGTAAAGAAGCATATCTTAATGTCTCTCAATCTTCTGATTGGCACAAAGCACTTGGAAGTCGCACTCATTCACAATTGAAGCAACAGATAAGACGGAGAAAACAGATTCTAACTTTGTTATTTCTATTCCAAACCCTATGTTATAGGTACGCATTGGAACCGTCTCATTGAGACATTTCCAAAGAATACCCATAACATAGGATTTGATGTACAATAAATAACATTTTTGAATTTTAATAAATGATTCTCCGCTCTTATCCGTTACCTCTGACAATGCATTCCAGAAATTTGCATGCTTTTCTGACAGCTGTAAATTCCATTTGAAAACACACAGGAAGATGGTTTTTCATTACATAACTGCTACACTATGATGAAGCTGTATATCATAATTAACTCTTTTGGGGACTATTGTTACTGTACTTTTCCTGGTCAATGAAAAACTTTTCTAATTTCACAATTTCCCAAACAAGACCTGATTGTTAAGTCTTGACAATTTCCAAAACAAGATCCGATTGTTAAGTCTTGACTCTCTAATAACATTTTTATAGATGCATATTTAAATGTAATGCAGAGGACATACTCTATCACTTTGGAAAGGGTTAAAAGATATAATTTCCTAAGAGGGCAACTATTATTTTTCATAAAATAATGACAGTGCCATATATTTCTTTGGCTGGCTGTCATCTTGAGCATCACCATTATTCATGTTAGAGACAGGGTTATTTGTTATAAAAATTCCCGATGATTCATACAGCGACCTAGATACGAAACATTTTATGACAAAAAACTGGCATCATGCTTTAAAATCATACAGAATTTAGTATTCATATATGGGTCTTCAAGGAATTTTTCCCATCAAATTTTGATGTTCAAATTTCATGATTGAACAGAGATATTTTGCTCTAAGATGTCTTCATTGATTCTTAACTTCTTCATTTGATAGTATGTACTATTTTTGAAAGCAACCCAAAGCATTGTGTACATTGGTTTCAATTTAATATTAAAATCTTGTAACTACGGCTTGAATAAAATTTTATAACAAAACCGATGGTTTATCAGAACATAACAGAAAACTCAGTCTATTTTTAGCACAAAATTCTTTGCTATAGTAAACTGGTGCACCTAACTATGGATTACATGTATTTCTATAATCATTAGGCCTACATGTACTATTAGAACATTCTTAACAAGATTCCAGCTACCCATCCCACTTGAGATTCATTATTATCCACTAGTTGTTGGAAGAATTTTGATGAATTTTTGAAAAGATATGATCACAGTCAGGTATCAAACCAAGAAACATGGCCCTTTTTTACAAACAAACAAACTTTTCCATGTGAATACATATCAAGACATATGATTGAATGAGAAATATGTCTCGGGTCAGCTTGGTTGTTGCGTAATACGCAACATTCAAGTTTACAAAAAAAAAAGATTGAATCCAGCTCAGAAAAAGTGAACCTATTTTATCAAGAATGACATGCTACCAACTGCAGCAAGGTCACCACAAGTTATCATTGCATGTTAACCATTTCCCAAACAAGACCTGGATTTGACATCCCTAACAGAAAAGGCTAGTGAAAACATTAAGACAAAAGAAGAAACTGCTGATAACCAGTAGTTTCTCCTTTTGTCTCAATATTTTCTATGCTATATTGTATACAAAACCCTTCCTTTTTAACATCAATTTTGTTGCTTACAGCAGCCTCTAAATCAGACTGCCCTAAAATTTTGCCAGTTAAGATTCTGTGGGAAAGGATTACTGTTGTTGATGTTGTTGTAATCCAACACTGGTACATTCTGTAGCTGTTAAAGTCTGGTCATGAGATGTCAAATCTCTGTATATAGAAACAAGATCTTATCATCTACTTGATAAGATTACATAACCAAACAGACAGGCTTCAAGTTTAGTCTGCTGGCTCTGTCCTCAAGTAACCTTAACCCTTTCCCAAACAGTTAGAAGCTCCATCAAATCCTCTAGTTCCACATATCAGCTCCTAAACCTAGGACTAGTAGCTGTGCCATGAAACTGGATGCAGATAAAAATTGACCAGAATCATTATTCTTTCATGTGTTTGTATGTTTGTTTCTTTTTTATTGTTTATTCATTAAATTTATGAGTTAGTGCTAAACATTTGTAAGTCATAATGCACTTACATTTCTTTGGTAATTTACCTAATTGATATAAGATTTTTCTTACTCAATCTACCATTTTTCTGCTGCCGACCTCCATCACTATTCCACATGCAGTTCTGAACCTGTAGATGGCAGGGTATGTGTATAATATAGTATAGAAAATATTGAGGCAAAAGAGGAAAATGCTGATGATCAGCATTTTCTTCTTTTGCCTCATTTTTTTCCAAAGCTTTTTACACTTGGGAGCACATCAAAAGGCATCACTGTGGCAATAGATGCCATTTTTCTGCTGCCTACCTCCATCACTATTCCACATGCAGGTCTGAACCAAGATGGCAGGGTATGTGTATAATATAGTATAGAAAATATTGAGGCAAAAGAGGAAAATGCTGATGATCAGCATTTTCTTCTTTTGCCTCGATTTTTTCCAAAGCTTTTTACACTTTGGAGCACATCAAAAGGCATTACAGTGGCAATAGATGCCATTTTTCTGCTGCCGACCTCCATCACTATTCCACATGCAGGTCTGAACCAAGATGGCAGGGTCAAGCATGAAGATAAATGTCTGCTAGAATCATCTTCATTCCACACATCAGCTGGATTTATTTTACTGTATAATAAATCAGCGCCAAACTATTGTAAGTAAATATGAGATCATTATGCCTTTACAATAGATACCTGTGAAACATAGGGGAAATTTATAATATATAGAATATATCCATCTTACAACCACCATGTTTCACTGTCATTCAAATCATGTTGACTAAAATATTTAGTACTGGTCTAAATTAAAAGGCATATAGGCCAGATTTTCAATATATTCTGTTGACTGAAAACTGTTTTGGTTAGTGGATATTTAAAATACCCACTAACTGAAGAGAGTTTTCAGTAAACAGAATATTGAAATTGGGGCCTGTAAGTGTTTAAATTTAGACCAGTCTAAAGATTTGCTATCTGGTAATGGGTTGTAGAATAGAAGATTTTAATCAATGGCATCAGATACTGCAAAGTCCTTTTTTCCATGTTGCAGCACATTTTTGTTCCAGTCTGGCTCAGAAAACCTCAGACCTGTTATTTTTTACAGCAATATCTAATTTGTCTACTTTGGTTGAGTGCTACTAGACCTTAATAATGTCCCTTGTATAATATCATATTGCATGTTAGACTGGAATAGATCATCTAAATATTAAGTAAGAATATTTCCAGTCAATTTGCCTAGTACATCATATAATATATACTAGTCAAAACTTCTAACCGGCCACTTAATTTGTCACAAATGACACATTTAGTGACAGGATAACCGCTAGCGTTGTTTTTCATTGAATAGAATAATCATTTTCAAAGTGAAAAAGATTAAAATGCTACCATTATTCTGTTCCGATTGTTTAGAAATTGACAAAAGTTTCACCATACCCCTTATTTCGATTTTCATAGATTTTAACATTGGTGGGTGGGGTATTTTGTGGAAAGTCGGTTCACACCTGGACAGTTTTCAATAGAATCTAATTCTTCTTTCGAGAATAGTGCTTCTTTATCGATTGACTAGCAATGTTGATAGATAAATTTTAAGAATATCAAATTTTCATTTGGTCTTAACCCATTACCACACAGTGACTCTTTTTGACTCCCACAAGAAACTGGCCATGTAAAACATTGTGGAAAATGAAGAAATTGCTTGTGACAAGCAATTTCTTCATTTCCCACAATATTTTCCATACAAAATGATGAAAAAATGTACTTTTTCATTCATTTTTAGATGTCGTCAGCAACATCTTTGAATTTGGACAAGTCAAAATTTTGTTGTTTGGTAATGGGTTAAATCAGAATTTTTGTCGAATATCACAGTTTTCGTGATTTTAGTAAATGGGGGTTCTTGTCTTTCATGTTATCCCAAAGAGAAACATTAGCTTTTTAAAACGCAACATTTGTACGAAATGTTCTTCAAATGACCTACCTTTCGATAGAAGTAAGCCTCTTACAAATCAGATTATTGTAAATATTTCAAAAATGCACAAAACAAAGTGGCCGGTTAGGAGTTTTGACTAGTATATCTTTACTGTCAAGGTCATTTAATTCCTTATCAGTAGCTTTGAAACGACAGTAAAATTTTAAAAGATGACAAACTATTGGTCACAGAAAATTGTAAAATGCATGTACAGCCATCCTCGGAAACCCCGCGGTCATAGCTACGCTACATGACCCCTGGGGCACTTTGCCACTTAAACTTTGAATTAGCCGCCGAAAATCACTACGAAACGCGTGAGTGCAAGGCCCAATCAAATAACGGCTCTCATAAGTCAATGCATTGTCAGTTACAACCAAGATGGCTGCGCTCATGATAAGATGTAATTTGTGCGACAACAATTTAAACTAGAAAGACCTGAAGGTCTTGAGTCGCTCCACAGGCCTGAGCTTCATTTAATATTTAATCCAAATCTTTAAATGTTCAATACCTGTGGTTCTTAGCAAGAAGAATGTAAAACTAAATGTTTGCTACTTGGGAAAGGGTTGAAGGAAATTCCAGCTTAGGTCCATATTAGCAATGAATATTTTCCTTCTTCCAAACAGATCTAAATTTATTTATCAATTACTCCTTAATATCTAGCTATGTTTCTCACCTGATAATTGCCATTTCGGAAGGGTTAAATGAAATGGGAGATGATTTCAGTTTAGGATGATACTAGTAATGAAAATCTTCCTTGTGCCTAATAGATCTAAATTTACTTATGAATTGTAGATTTTCCTAAATATACCATATTTCTAATAAATGTTTTGCCATTTTGGAAAGGGTGAAATTCCATTCACTGTTAAGGTCTTTGAATTGACCCAGCCTAAAAATTTGCCATTTGCTAATGGGTTAACACTTCACTATGACCCACTCTTTTATTCAGTTAACACATTTGGGGACACACTGTGCCCTCTAAGTACACCCTTAACTCATTACCACACAGTGACTCTAAAACAAGAAGAAAGTAAAGGAAAGAGTGGAAATTCCAGCTTAGGATGATACTGGCAATGTAAACAGATACATAGTCCATAAAATTGCTCAATGAACAATTATTGAAACTATCTATAGCTAGTTTAACCCATTTCCACACAAAGACACTTTTTGTCGCCCCTCAAGATAACAGATTTGAAAACATTGTGGTAAATGCAGAAATTGCATGTGACTATCACTTTCTTCATTTTCCACAATGTTAACTTCCCCACGAGACCAAAAATTAAGCTAAAATTGTTGTCTGCAAGGTCTTAGAATTTAAACTAACCTAAAACTTTGCCCTCTGGTAATGGGTTAACTTGTATTACATTTTCATGATAGTCACAAACAAAGCTTCAAACAACACAATAATAACCACTCTGTTGTTTAATTAATACCCTTTGGGTGACCCTCTCTGCACTTCCAAATACACCCCTTCATAACCTCTTAGATAAATATACTGCAAGGAGTAACCCTTCCACCCATTTCACACTTTACTCATTACCTGACTGAGTTTATGCCATATAAATGAGCTCTTAACTCAGGCAGTGAAATTCCGATCATACTGAAATATACACTCATGCAAGATCTACCAGTCACCAAGTTGACACCAACATTCTGTCCAAATTTTCTATTGATTGGTCAATATTTGTTGTTGCTAGAGTGATAAAAAGCCAAAACGGACATTTTGATATTCAAGGGCAGATAACTCCAGACTTTCTTGTTCAATCTGAATCATTTCGAGGAATCTAAGAGAGGGTCACCCAAGGATCATTCCTGTGAAGTTTGATTGAAATCCATTCAGTAGTTTCTGAGAAGAAGATTTTTAAAGAAAAAGTTGACGACCGGACGGACGGACGGACGCACGCACGCACGACGGACACAACGCCATGACAATAGCCTGCTGGCCTGAAAGGCCAGTGGAGCTAAAAATTACAGATCGCTGACATGTCATTCAGCTTTGAAATAGAAAGACAGGGAAAGTTTAAAACTTTTAAACTTGAAAAATTAAATTTTTCACACGCTAAACGATAGTAATCCTTCATATTGACAACTTACCCGAAGCGATTTATCAATCTCCTACGCAGTTATCTACCCTGAATCAGGATTAAATTACGTACCTCTGACGTAATCACTGTTTAGAAGTTGGCGATTTGTATCGGCCAGTTTGATTGGTCTATTCACCCATCATGAAATGATGATGGAACCAATGAAACGGCGGCATTTGGGAGCGGCTAATACAAAGTTTTTCTCGCCAAGTGCCCCAGGGGTCATGTAGCGTGAGCTATGACCGCTGTGGTTTCCGAGGATGATGTACAGCTATCTTTGTCAAAGAGTCAACAAGATCATATCCACAGTTTTATTGTAAAACCTTGTACATGTATCTACAGCTTTAATCAAGCAGTAGATATGAGGCTTTTGCAATAACACAGACAGTGTATCAAACATTTCTGAGCTACTCACAAAGCATCCTCTGATGGAAAAAGACTTGGCGAAGCTGGAAAAAGACCGGAGTTGAGAAAAAATAATTTTCACAGCCATTTAATGGGGCACAAGAGAACCAAAACATAAGAATAATGTAAGTTGATATATTATAGAAGACCATGAGCCCATTTTCCTCTATTCCTTCCCCAAACAAGTCCTGGTTTTGATGTCCCTACAAATTGTTAGTTTAGGAATCTTTGATGGCAAAGAAGAAAATGATGGTTTAGAACCAGCATTTTCTTCTTTTCCAACAAAGATTTCTACTCCATCAGATTTCCCATTTTCAGTATTAATTGATTTCTCTTCTGCGAAAACTTTGAAATTAGACCAGCCTAGTATATTGTTGTTTGGGAAAGGATAATTCCATGGAGTAAACTAGGCATATTGATCAGAATCTGTCCAGCCAAGCTACACTATTGGCATCCCATCCATTTTCACTCATTATTTTGGCTGCTCTCCTCTTTTACCGATTTCAAATAGGGAATCAAGAAAACAGGTTGGCGCAAAATGACTGTAAGAACATATAAATCTATTTCCACTTACAATAGCTTTGCACAGAGACATCAAAATACAGGACACAAATGCAAAGGTTTCTTCTTAATCTATCAAGAGAAGAAATTTTGCTGACTTTGCATTCAGGATTATTTTCCTTTTTGAGTAATGCTGGAGTTCTTTGAGAGTTCTAGACAAAGTATCTTGGGTTTTATTTTAGGTTGAAAGCAATCTATTAAGTTTTCTTTTGGGAGTAAGATTAAATTACAAATACTTTTTTCGGTATCAATATACTTGATTCAAGGTCTTTTAACCCTTTCGTTTGCAAGCGCGCTTGAAAGCGCGGTCAGGAACGCTTATACTGTTTAGGGGGGCATGGGCTTTTAAAAGCAATTTTTACACTGTTAAAGTTTAAATATGACAACCAGATACATGCTGAAATATTGCGCAATACTGTTTTGTTCTCGTAAAATGTGAAGAAAGGCGCAGTTTTGGGGGGGTTATGAGCTGTAACAATGGCCAGGAGGGTTCAATATTCTGCAGAAGAGGTCTGGCGAATCCTCATGTCAGTGCCGGACGATGATGATAGCGATTACACTGATTTTTTGGGCGTAAAAAGGTGATTTGAACATTAGAAATGTTTCGGAGACTTCGAATAGTGACCCCGATAGAGATTCCGATAACCCTAAACCGAATCCAGTCCCAAATCGCAGGGGTGGGGGTGGTCCGGGGTGGGTCATGGCAGGGGGCCTGACAGGGGTCATGGGGCTAGAGGTCAAGATTTTGATGAGATGCAAATTTTCTATCAGTTACTCATCATATTGTTAAAGGAAATTGAACAACCTTTCCAATGATATATAGGTTTATGGGTTTTCTGCAAGTAATATCTATCTATTATGCATTTGTATACATGAAGTGCTTGGAAATAGGGAAAAAGTCATTTCTGGGAAATAATTCTGCAAACAAAAGGGTTAATTTACATCCCTAAAATCAGGGAAACTTGGAAACTTTTGTCAGACAATGGAATTAAGCATTTGTTAAAGCAAGCCCTGTAGGAAAAGAACATGGACTTTATGTGTAAATCATTGAGTTTGTTCAAAAATGTAGCATAGCGACTACAAATTTTATTAATTATCAAAACTAGAAAGACCTGAAGGTCTTGAGTCGCTCCACAGGCCTGAATTTCTTGTGGTTTACTTTTAAAAATTTGACAAATTTATCTAAATGCTTAAACTGATATATTTTTAAATCCTTGTGATTCTTAGAGCAGAAACAAAGTAAAGAGAAGCAATTATGTAGTCAAAGCGAAAAGAAGGTAAATGATTGACTAATATTTTGGGGATTTATAGAGAGATGATAAAGTTGAAAACTGTCATTATGCCAAATTCAAGGGCACATAATTTAATAATGTGAGTTAATAATTGGGGTAGACTAAGGGAAGTAACTTTTGATATGAGCAATTTAAAGTTCAGTAAGAGTTGTTTTTCTTTATGATAATTAGTTCAAGAAGTTGCGATTGTGCATGTAACATAGTGGTCATGAAAATAAAGACATCCTGATCTAAAAATATGATTTTGACTTGATAATTTATGTCTTGAACACCACAATAATCAAGCTGAATATTAAACTCGAGCAAGATCTTATGGTCTGTCCAAATTTTGACAGTATTAATCTATATATGTGGCCACAAAAGTGAAAAAGTGTTGAAAACTGGAAATTTGTCAATTTCTAGGGCACATAACTCAGATTGTAGCAATGCAATCATCCTGAAAATTACACAAAAGCAAGATCTTGTTGTCAACAAGATTCTGTCCAAATATCATCTTGATTGGTTAACAATTATGGTTGTTAGAGTGAAAACAAAGTCGAAAATGGAAATTTTGTCAAATTCAAGGGCACATAACTCATGATGTAAAATTCCGATCAAGCTGGAAATTAAACCCAGGCAGGATATCATGCTTATATATATTCTGTCCAAGTTTTGTCTTGATTGGTTAATATTTGTAGATTTTAGAGTAAAAATTAAGTCAAAACCAGCTTTTTTTGACATTCAAGGGCAGATAACTCAAGTTATTCTGGTTCAATCCAAACTCTTTGTAGGAATCTGAGAGAGGGTCACCCAAGAATCATTCCTGTGAAGTTTGGTTGAAATCCATCCAGTAGTTTCTGAGGAGAAGATTTTTAAAGAAAAAGTTTATGGACGCACGGACGCACGGACGGATGGACACACGCACGCACGCACACACCACGGACACACCACGGACACACCGCTATGACAATAGCCCGCTGGCCTGAAAGGCCAGTGGAGCTAAAAAGGAAGTTACAACATTTTCCAACATAGCTGACTAAATATTTAATGTATAGTCACATTTGTCTTGCCTTCTACAGCAGCATCCATTTTGAACTGGATATTTATTGTTTGGTGAATGGTTCAGTACCTCCAACAAGCATAACAAGTACATGCAAATGATCCTAATTGAATTTATCATTGACCTTAAAGCACTCCTCATGAGTATGCTGGTCTGTCAGACAAATCTAATTCATTAAGAAATCTCCCATTCCATACCATAAGAACAGTGCTTGCAGGTCAAAAACGTCTTGACATTGTATAGATCCTAAAGAATTCTCAAAGCAGTGATCCATGATCACAGAATGACCAGCATACAATTTGTCATTTGACCAAGTTGTACTCAGTCCAGTTGGTTGTCATGTGTTGGTATCAGACTTCACTTTAAAAGGTTCTTTATCCAACACATTTCTGGGGGAATCATATACAAATGTGACAATCATATCCAAGATTAGATCAGCTAGTACAACCTTACCTCTGCACAGGATGAGATGCTTTATGCAAGGTCTACAAAACCCACTCATTTTAACTATTTTTGGATTGTTCCAATTTGATTGCTGCTGCAGACGACAAAATAGATGATACTAAAGGTATAATATGTGATTAATATAGCTCAGAAAATATTGAGGTAAAAGGAGAAACTGCTGGTTATCAGCAGTTTCTTCTTCTGTCTCAATGTTTTCCCAAGCTATTTCTATAAGGGACGTCAAAACCAGGTCTTGATTGGGAAAGGGTTAAATGATTGATAGTAAATTATATATCTGTCTTACCTTTTGTTCTGACGTGTTGGTCAGGTGCTGCAGTCGCGACGTCATGTTGGACAGACTCTGTTCAAACGCAGCCACCACATGAGCCTGAAGAGAGACAACAACAAACAATTAGAGACAGGAGTCAAGAGACTTTTAAAGTGACATTTCACTTTTATTTCATTTTTTAAAAGTATGTCTTGATGCAAAGATTATTTATTCTAATGCGTAGAAATGCTATCAGTTTTTTGATGTTGTTATTTATAAGCGAAAAATATGCCTGTAAAGTTGAGACAGAAATGACAAATTCTATATAAATCTGAACTGTTGTCCACAACAATTTGTTTAATTTTAGCACAAAAAATACATATTTCTCGTAAATGGTTCAATATTTTGGCTTGAAATTTTCAGAATTTCCATAAGAAAACTTGCTCTTTCAGATAGAATAAAAGTAAAATTTATGTAAAAATAATCGTGAAATGTCACTTTAATGCAAAGGAGTTGTAATCTAGTTGAGTTACAACAGCAAGACTGTCACAAGTATTTTGTAGCTTTTCAACAAAAATCTTGTAACTGCATCCTTATAGCTACCGAAAACTGGTCTGAAAATCTAACAAATGTTCATGCAACATTCAATACATGCATAACAATATATTTTGGTATAAGTAAGGAAATGAGTTTGCATCAGATGTGTGCAATGCTTTTGCAAGTAGAGTAACAATTGGCAAATGCACAATCAAAATTCTTTCAACAGAGAATTAATCGTATTTCCTTGTAAAACCTTAATGAAAGTATATGAAATCATAGGGTTAACTATGTTATCAGACAAACAATCTTAATTTACTTCATTATTTTGGAGAGCTATGAAGACAGTCTGCTTATGTAGATTCTTTGAAATATCAGGAAAAAATCTTATCCCTACAATTGAGCAGTGATATGGAAAAGTGGCGCTAACTGGTAAGGCATTTGAGACCAAAATGACAAAATTTTTGACATGTCATTATTCAAAAGTGTCATAGAATATTTCAACCCCATAGCATGAAAAGCAATGAGAGAAAAGGAGAAAATGCTGATAATCAGCATTTTCTTCTGTTCTCTCAATGCTTTCTAATGCCTTGTCTATTACAGACATCAAAACCAAGATTTGTATGTGAAAGGATTTAGAGCATGATAAGCTATCAAATTTGATCCAAAGACAGACATGTTTCTAGGCTTATAAATTTTCATTCATACTGGTAATATGATTTTAGAGAGACCAGAAATAGCATGTAACCCAAAGGAACAGAAATAAGTGAATAAAATGATAAGATTGCGGTTAATACCCATCCAGAATGTTCCTAATGATGTTCAAAAGGTTCAATATATATCTATGTTAAAATGATTTGTGTTGTTGTTGTTGTTGTTGTTGTTGTTGTTGTTTATTGTTGTTGTTGTATATGATGATGATGATGATGATGATGATGATGATGATGATGATGATGATGATGATGATGATGATGATGATGATGATGATGATGATGATGATGATGATGATTTAAGATTGCACTCTAACATGAAAATTGTCAGATTCAAGATCAATCAATTTTTTGTTTGACAACAACTGTAATTAATTCATAGATTAAAAGAGTGATTGACTGTTTATATGCTATCCTACAATTTACCTTTGTCATAGCTTCATTATGTAGCAATAGGTGAAGAATTGTTTGGGAAAGGATAAAACAGTGAACATAGAAAGGAGACAATATCTGAATATAGATATGGGAACATAGATCATATATTGTTGGTTACATTCCAAAATGTTGTAACTACAGCTTATTCAAGCTGTAGTTCCGACATTTTAGAATGCAACCAACAAAACAGTTGTAGGAGACAATAAATTTATTGTCTATTTGGTTAGTGACAAGGATATTTAGGAGATCTGACATCCAACATCTTGACTCAGATATTGGCAGGGAATCTATTTGCATAATCCAAATCTTTTCCTTCATGAACGAACTTCTTCATTTCCTCTTTGTAAAAATTCTTTTTAGCAATCAATTAATTATCAACAGATCATGGCGAAATTCTTTTTAAAACTTGTAACTCTTAGCTTTGAAAAAATGCCATTTCTCTATTTCAACTTTCTTTGATAAATTCAAAATAATTATGTTCATGATATCAGTAACTTTAAAGTTAATAATTACCATGTTACTCCAAGATCTTATTTTGGTATGTACCTTATTTATTTTAATATCATGTCAATGATGTTTTAATATTATTTCATGCAATTACCATTGATTGGACATATATAATTAGCTGTATTTGCCAATGCAGAATCAATGTTTGGAGTCACTATAGCAATGCATTTATCATTCAAGATCAATGTTTGAGTCCCTAGCCTATTTATAATGTAAGATCTATTGACCAAATTGACCAAGTGTCCAGAGATGTCCAGCTTTTAACCCTTTCCCAAACGATAAAATTTTAGGGCGATCCACTTCAAAAACTGCCATAAATGACAAAATGGAAGTTATTAAAGAAAGGATTTGTGTAAAATATGGTATAGAAAACATTGAGACAAAAGGAGAAACTGCTGGTTATCAGCAGTTTCTTCTTTTGTTTCAATGTTTTCCCAAGCCTTTTCTATTAGGGACGTCAAAACCAGGTCTTGTTTGGGAAAGGGTTAATTAGCAAGTGGTCAGGCCAGGGTTAAACTGAAGCGATCTTTGATAGGTTGATATCCCTATTGGCATTTCCATGAATATTCTAACATATTGCCCAGTCCAATCTCTTACCAATTACCAGAGGGCAAAGTTTAAGTTTTGTCTAAAGGGGCCCATACACGATCAATATTATTGACAATATTATTGTCAATATCTGGTATTGACAATAATATTGACCGTGGATGGGCAATATTGAAGGATTGTCAATACTATTGACGAATATCTGCGATCGCTGAAATATTTTCTTCAATATTTTTATTGACGTTATGTAATCCATGGTTGATTGTTCTCTAAATTAATATTGTCAATAATATTGATCGTGTATGGGTGGCTAGAAAAATATTGTCAATATTATGACTCAATAATATTGTCAATGATATTGATCGTGTATGGGCCGCTTAACATGTAGAAATTGCAGCACAAGATAAACATCTTGTGTGACCATTTTGTGTGATCATCAAATATCTTGATTGCAAGTTTCATCAAATTGTGGATATCTGATTTCCTTATTCAATCAATTCTTTAATTAACCCTTTCCCAAACAAGACCTTGTGTTGACATCCCTGATAGAAAGGGCCTGGGAAAACATTGAGGCAAGAGAAGAAAGTGTTATATTGTCCACATATTCTATCTCCATCCACATCCATTTTATCCTCTGCAGCAGCTTTCAAACTGGAGCACAGTAAAATCTTCCCATTTTGGAAAGGGTTGCCAATTTGTGTCAAGACTCACAGTCTTCTCTATATATGAAGATGCATGCTTGTACATATTGATGCTTTTGACTTTTGATGTATAAATCTACCTGACTTTCTCTTTATTACTATTCCTAGTAACTCTCCTGGAGGTTCCTCCTACCAGTAATAGCTATTTCTGGAATATTCCTCTCCGAGCATGGGGGCCAGGAGATGAAAGGCCAATAAAACATGAAATAATAAACTAATTTGTTTGCCTGCCTGTTATATGACTGGAACAATAATTAGGTTAGTTTTTATTGGCTCCGTAACATGACCAGCTGTTATGGACCAAATAATTGGGAAATGATCACTCAAATTAGAGCTGTGTATTGTTAAATGATTGTGTCTATGTATGATGGATGGTGCAGTGCAGGCAGTGCAGTGCAGAAAATATTGAGGCAAAAGGAGACAATGCTGATTATCAGCATTTTCTTCTTTTGCCTCAATGTTTTCCCAAGCCCGTTTTAATTGAAGGCATCAAAACTAAGGTCTTGTAAAGGAAAGGGTTAGGGAGGAAATAATGGACAATTGATCACTTATATTAGCATTGTGCATTATTAAATGATTATGTCTGCATGTCATGCCTTGTGCAGACAACAATCAGACTGTAGGCTGCATTTTGGCACAGGTTGATCTGAATCCATGATGCCCTAAATACATGTACTCCAAACCATGTCATAATCATGGTACTTTTTATATCCTACTCAAGTTTTATGTTGAACAAGGTCAAAAGCTTTATTTGCTCATGACACTCTACAACTCTGATCAGCAAAAGTTTGTGCTCCTGAAACTGAGTAACACTAGTACAATGATCAAAGTTCAAAATCATCATTCAAAAGTTCAACTATGTGTAGGTTATATACTTATCTTTCAATTTGATATATCTGAAAAAAGAGCTATAACTCACTTGATAGGCTACCAATTTACCAAAATGTTATAGAAGATGATTTTTATCTTTCTCAATTTAGCTTCTAAAAACTTGCCAACCATTGGCCATTCTTTTACCGTACAATCACTTATCAATTTGTTTTAGGGTCCAATAATACATTTAACCCTTTCCCAAACAAGACCTGGTTTTGATGTCCCTTAATAGAAAAGGCATGGAAAAAGATTGAGACAGCATTTTCTCCTTTTGTCTCAACGTTTTCTATGCTATTTTGTACACATATCATATCCTTTTAAGAGCCATTTTGTGGTCTGCATCAGCTTTTGAATTAGACCACCCTAAAATTTGGCTGTTTGGGAAAGGGTTAAAGGGAAAGTATTATTACTATATTTGTGGTAGCATCTGGAAAAGGGGCCATTCTTGTCGCATTTGAGACCAACATGGATCCAGATCAGCATATGCATATGCACAATCTGACCAAGATCTGTCCCCGAGATTCCAGCTCATTTACTTAGCTTTTTCCCCACCAAGACCTGCTTTTGACACCCCTTATTGAAATTGTTTGGGAAAACATTTGAGACAAAAGAAGAAATTGCTGATAATCAGCAATTTCTCCTTTTGTCTCAATTTTTTCTGTGCTTTATTTGACACAAATTCTGCATTTGTCAACATATATTTTAGTGTCCGCAGCAGCTTTCTGATGGTAAAATGCCAAATTTTCGTCGTTTGGGAGAGGGTTAATGAAGACAACACAGAAATCTTACATTGAACGGTTTTTCCACATCAAATGACAGAACCTCCCCATCCCCATCCAGTAACCAGTTTGTCTGAACTGGCTTAGGAGGGTCACATTTCTCCATTATTCTCTTCTCACAATGTTTCTGAGGTACAACTCAAGGTACTCAAATGTTGCTTAACCCTTTCCCAAACAGCAAAATTTTAGACTGGTCCAATTCGAAAGCTGCTGCAGACGACAAAAATGATGACAATAATGACATGATTTGTGTAAAATATGGCACAGAAAATATTGAGACAAAAGGAGAAACTGCTGGTTATCAGCAGTTTCTTCTTTTGTTTCAATATTTTCCCAAGCCTTTTCTATTAGGGACGTCAAAACCAGGTCTTGTTTGGGAAAGGGTTAAGTACAAATCCACATGATCCTAGTAGCTAATGAGTGAGTACAAATTGACACATTATAGATGTTAAGAACAACACTGTAACTAATAATTTAAATGTTCCAGTTGCTATGAAAGTACAAAATCACTGAATGTTGCTGAGTATTAATGTAACATATTCAATGATGCTAATCCATTAAGTCTTGAAATTACATGAATAAATAATATTTTAACATAAAATCAAAAAAGTTACATTTTGTTACTAATGTAGAAATCCTTATGTTTCTTATGTACAAATCCACACAATACAAATCCACACAATCAACTAGATCAGCTAGATCTTTTCAAGGTCCACATAAGGTTACTTGAGTACAGTACGATGCTTAACCACACCACCACTTGTTTTTTTTCCTACAAGTTCACTTAAAATTCTGAAGTACAATTCCACTTGATCAGAAAGGTGTAACACAAGTTCACTTAATGTGATAAAAATCCCACTAAAATACATCTATCTTCATGAAACATTTCATCCACTTCATATCTTATAATAGAAAGGTATTTTAACCCTTTCCTACATGGCAAAAATTTAGACCATTCCCATTTGAAAGCTGCTGCAGATGACAAAATGTTTGTTGATTTATTTCTGTAGATTAATCCATAGAAAATTTTGAGGCAAAAGAATAAAAATCTGGTTATCAGACAAAATGCTGGTTATCAGAATGTTCTGCTTTCCTTTCAAAGTTTTAGAAAGTCCTTTATAATAGGGACATTGAAAGCAGATCTTGTATTGGGGAAAGATATATAAACATATATTTTTTGTCAGTCAGAAATCAACATGCAATGTCTGCTAGAAAACAAAATTGTTAATGTGCATAAAAACTTTAACCACAAAAAATACTTGAAAGCTAACAAGTTTTTGTTAACAATGTCTTTGAAACACCCATCCCACAATCTTTCAACTTTTTTTCACATCACAGATCAACTTAAAGGTATAGACTTAGAGCTAAACTATTCTTAAAACACCTTTATATAAAGCACTTGCAGTCCATGTATACAAAATACATGTTCACTTTCTCTCCAATAATAGTTCCAATGAAATACAATTTCAAAATGTTTAAAATAAAGCCTTAATAAACATTCAAAGTCAAACATCAAACTACTGAAAGCTATTAAACAACCAGAACAGCAATACAAACAGGAAGTTCTGTCACAGTGTACATGTCTATTCCAAATAGCAGATCGAGTCATTTATTCCATTTCTAATAATCCATTAGATGTTTGTCCCAATATCCTATATTTCCTGTTGAAGAAACATCAGTCATTAAACGTTCGGAGCAGACACATCTTTCCAATGCAAACCAATATTCCAATAAACATCTATCCATCAGAAATGATTGATTTTGATAAAGTTTTTAATAGGTTTTTTTTGCACATTTTTAGTACATTCAGTTTTGTCCTTGTCACATAATTATCTTTCAAACATTTTTATTTTTAGATAGATTCTCAATTCTAAATGAATATAAATTGTTCTTAGGACTTGCTGTTACATTTTAAGTTGGCTGTTATGATTTGCATGATTCTGGTCAATGGTAGTTTAGACTTAAACCAGAAGAATATCTGGCCTTAACCCATGTTGAACTTTAACCCTGTACTAATTGCAACCAGACAATCTATCCATGTATATCAAACATCAAGACATCCCAAAAATAAAATTATTAAAACTCTAGAAAGGACTGATATATACCAGTCAAACATTAGTGCAAGACTTTGTTGTAACCCACACAAGTTTACTGACAATACATTATTACTATCATAATTCAACCACCTTACAAAAGCACTCACTCTTTGATCAACAAGTGTTTATGGGGGCTTCAAGAACATCTTTAACAGATAACTGAGTCCTGTAACAGTAAACAACACTTAAAAAACACCAACAAGTTTAAGCAGGTAATTTGTCACAATCTTGGTTTTAATGGTCCAAATTACGTTCTGAGTAAATGTTGGCATGTCTATTTGTATCTTGTTTCAATTTAAGTCAGAATTTCTGAGGGTTATACATCCCACTGGACTTGTAACAAGGGTGTATCCAATTTGATCCCCCCACATTCCCAGTAAGTCTTTAGGATGAGCCGAGACAAAAACTTGACATTGTACAACCTTCGCTGTTGATTGAGACATATTAATACCCTAATCAATGTTTCATAATGTTTGTAACTTTCAACATATTGCAACTTATATCTTAAAGTTCACATATCCTTAAGTTTTATCTCAAAATCACCAAACAAAAATAACCACTACTAGACTTCCAACTAACATCACCATTTCATGAAACAATCCAAGTAGGAGGAAATGCAGTTACAAAATGTATATCCCATATAGGTTATGAATATTTTAACATGTAATACTTTTGGTATACTGGGCTGAAAGTGCAAAATGTCTGGCCTCGGAAATAATTATTTACCTATGTAGGTAATAAAGTGAAACTGATTCATTATGCAGACATAATACATGGAGTGTTATTAGGAATTCAGCATTTTTTCGATACTTTCCATCAGATATATTGTATCTTTGGTCATGTTCAAAAATGCCTTAACTACATGCTGTAGTTACAGCATTTTCTAACATGAGCAATAATATATTATATTTCAAATTACTAAATGCAGAAAGAATCCTTGTCTGGAATCTAAATGTCTGAAAAAGGAGCTTGCAAAGTAACATAAAGAATAATATCAGTCTGGTCTAAATCATAGAGATGTTGCTACTCCAAATGAGCCATCAATTCAAGCAAATCACGAGCAAATGTAAGAATTTGAAAGTCTGCAAGGAATGAAAGACTAAAACATATTCTCAGCAGAGCATGTAACAGTAATTCAAATTATTCAGGCTGCCAAATCTTGTTTTAAAGGGTCATATTACATTTAATGTAAAATGGCAATTTATCTTAACATGCAGCACCACATTCCTGCTGAGTTGAAATGATGCCACTGCAGCAACATTCTTAGCAACATTCCATGCTTCATTTCCACTGGCATTTTAGAAATTAAGTCTGAAATTGGCATTCAAATATTTTACATGGTTTGGTAAAGTTTGCCTGCAGAGTGCAAGTGTCCGGTATTTTAAAACTTTTGGCTCAAATGCCATTCAAATACAGAGTAGATGTTATCCAAACGCAGTCTGTCCTTAACAGCAACATTCTGTGCTTGATTTTTTTTGACATCATTATTATCATGGTATATCAAATATCTTTCAAATACTGCTAGTCTCAATCCTTTATTAGACAAGATTTTTCAAGATCATAATGTAGATCTGATGTTGGGTACTCATTTGAATTGTCTCTTAGAGGATATTCAAATGAATACCCATATTATAAATGAAAGATTTGTAATATCTTTCCATTTCAAATATCACTACTTTATCAAATTTATATTTGTAATGCCACTGCTTCTCAATCAGGTTTTGAAGAAAAGCAAGAAAATGATACTACCAAGATAAGCAACAGTCAGGTTCTCGTTCTGGCGAAGTAAGTTGAGAAATTGCAGGCAATCTTATCTCTCCTGTGGCTCCTATTTATATTGATTTGAAGTTTATTTTTAAAGGCATTTTACTGCCTTTTTCACAGATATGTCTATTATATAATTGCCATAGATAGGGCTCTCAGACAGGTCATCAACCCTTGTATAATTCAAGCCTTGTAAGCTTTTGCATTTATTTTGGGAATGATCAAGTTTCACTTCTTTATGGTTTTGTTGGTGTTGTTTTTTAAACCCAGTCCCATACATTGATGTTTTTTGACCGGAAAATGTTCGAGAAAACAGTGTGGAAAATGAAGAAATTCATTGTCACAACCAATTTCTTCATTTCCCACAATGTTTTCAACCCATAAATTTGAAAAAAATTAAAGATTTTATCACTGCAATCGTCATATTTGATCTACGTGGATAAATGGTCAATATGGATTTTGAAAACAATAAGATTTGTACACTTTTTTGTACAAATAATAATGGCCTTTCTCAAGCTCCATCTAGTAGGGACATAATAGATATACTAGATTTCATTTTTGAAAGTATACCCCGCCACAAAAGAAGCAGAGACTTCAGATAAGTCTCTGTGCTTCAAATGTACCTCTGATGTACTTATAAAGCACTTCAAGTCATGAAGGTCTACTTCACCTGAAGTCCCAGAGGCTTCAATTTTAAAAGAAACAATTATTGCTTGTTCAAATATTCCCTGCATTCAGCTAGTTTATGCATAGAAGAGAGTAAACACTAAAGACAAATTCGAGATGTACCAATTACATGAAGACAAAACTGAATGTAAGCAATTCAGTTAATTCTGACATTTGCAAGTTAAGTTAATCTAACTATTAGCATATAAATTAACTTGTCAATTACCCAACATCCATCTTCATTAACGAATGCACCGGAATTCTAGGTTGACTTAGCAAATTCTCACTTCCTAATTTCCTTAAGCTGAAAATTTATTTCTACAATTCAATATGGGGCACTTATTCTGGTCTAAAAATTCTTAACTTATATAATAAGCTCTATAGAATCCATAGGACCAATGCAATTTTGAAAATACCGATATGCGGATAACTTTTTTCTCATGGTTTGAAAGTGTAACATAGGAGCATGGGTTGGTTTAGAAATTTAACAGATTTGGGAGACCTTTTAACTGAACATTGCTCTGCCTAAGCCAAAGTATACAGGTCCATGCATGTAACCCATAGAAGCCAAATGAGCAAGTCCAATTAGTGGAATGACCAATACATGAGTTTACAGAATTTGGACCATCTAACCATACAAATAACCCCTGAGGAACAACAACTGAGTCATCACTAATTATTATCTATTGATAATCCATCTTTACAAAATCAACCAACAACCAACCATTAGAACCACTATTCATGTAAAATACTAGATCCCCTCCCTCATACCAACAATAAAGCTGGACGTTCCAAGAAAAAGTCACATCTGAATAATCTTGATAAGTAAACCATTCATACATAATTTTTTTTTAACAATGCTTTGTACAAATTGCAAATTTATGACTCATAAATGTTCAACAATAAACAATTTCTTGAATCCCTAAAATTGCATATCACAGTTACACTAGAACATTTATTTGTAAGAAAATACATTCTTCGAGAAGATTCTCTCAATGTCCTGTCCCGCGAAAGTGTTGACCATTGTAAAATCAATATACCAGCATTAGCATCAGTATGCCAAGAACCATTATAGGGTAGAATTATGCAAATCTATACATAATACAGGGACCCAGCTTATATAACTGGACATGACTCAGCCTCATGTGTCCACCAGACTATCCCTTTCCCAAACGGCCAACAGAATTATGCAAGTCTATATACATAATACAGGGATCCTTAAAACTGGACTTGACTCAGTCGCCTACCCATCAGACATTCCAATCAAAATAAAACATCCCGCCTGGAACAACTGTACTGGGTCCTCTAAAACCTTTAATTTGCAAACAATTCCTCGTTTTGAGGTACCTACTAGAAAATGATTGAAGAAATTGAGGCAAAAGAAGAAAATACTGATGACCATCTATGCTATTTCATACACAGATGCTAACTTTATCAACATCTTACTTGTTGTCTGCAGTAGCTTTCAAATTTGAACATTCTACAATTTAGCCAATTGGGAAAAGCTCAACCCTTTCCCAAACAAGACCTGGTTTTAACGTCTCTATTGGTAAAGGATTTGGACAACATTGAGACAAAAGAAGAAAATGCTGATAATCAGCATTTCCTCCTTTTGCCTCAATATTTTCTATGTTTTTATGTACAGAAATCAGATCTTTATTAATATCCATTTTGTCACCTGTAGCAACTTTAGAATTGTATCATCCTCAAAGTTTGTTGTTTGGGAAAGGGTTAACTGCAACTCCCCAATGAGATCTAATAGCAGTTTCTAAGACCAAGAAAATAACTCCTGCAGTTAAGAAGGGAGAAATGCAAAATGGACCAAGATGGTGAATGATTTCCAATGACAATTTACAGTAAACATGCCATAATATTGATATAAACATGGGAATTTTATGAGATAGGATACTGAGAACACCCACTAAAATGATGACTAATGCATGTAAAGCATACAGTGGTTGAATTATCTCCCTTCAATAGCAAAACAAGTTTTTTCTGTAATTTCAATGTTTCAATGGATAAAGAAAGCATACTTCAAAATGGGCCAATATGGTGAATGATTTCCAATGACAATGTAGTGTAAACATGCCATAATATTGATATAAACATCGAGATTTTTATAATGAAATCGGATACTGAGAACATCCCCCCCATCTTTATGATGAGTAATAATGCATACAATAGTTATCTCCCTTAATTAGAGCAAAAGTGAAATTACAAAACATTAACATTGACACAAAAGGAGAAATCTGCATTTTCTTCTTTTGCAAAATGTCTCAATGTTTTTCCAAGTCTTTTCCATAAGGAATATCAAAACCATGATGTCTTGTAAGAGAAATATTAACGCTAATAAGGAAAGAAATGAAAGAAAATAAGATTTCCCTATTCCAAAGTAGGAGTCTTTGTAAAATGATCCAAAATTGATTATTTTTATGACAAATATAAAATATTTTTTATTGATTTCTGTCAAACCGGTTTGTGCATTGACCTATTTCCAAGCAACATTTCAGTATTCAATTTCCAAAGTTGACAGCAGCCATTATATAAATATCACATGCCTCTCAGGGCAATAGTACATATTGTCTACCCGAGACCGGTAATATTGACTGAGGCTTCAGCCGAGGTCAATATTACTGGTTCGAGGGTAGACGATATGTACTATTGCCCTGAGAGGCATGCGATATTCATTTTATTATACCGAAAAAGAAACAGCATCAAATCTTTTAATCTACAATTTATCTTTCTTTATAAGTCCTTCACCGTTAATCAAAAAATGTTAAAATCAACCGAATGCCTTATCCATTCATATTTGTGACATGCACGCAAAGGCAGGCCTGCCATCACTTTTGCCTGATTAATTCCATGATCTAGATGAGAAAGAGATCAGGGTAAACAGAGATAAACTGATTTTGCATTTGGAAAAAAACCCATAAAGTAGGCTAAGATAGAATAAAAAATCTAGCTTCAGTAAATTAGCTTAGAATAAAAAAATAGTCGATTCTGATCAGCATGTGCAGTTCGCTGACTAGGATCCATACTTTTTAACATTTTCCAGAGGGTCCTTTT
This sequence comes from Fragum sueziense, assembly GCA_963680895.1. NCBI lineage: Eukaryota > Metazoa > Mollusca > Bivalvia > Cardiida > Cardiidae > Fragum > Fragum sueziense. The sequence continues at coordinate 22,767,286 of OY804595.1, read as the reverse complement.
TTTGCGTAATAAGCCACGTCATTTAAGCGTATTTATGTTAAACTAGCTATGATTCAGCAAATATCATGTTTTGAAACATTGTGACGTCACGATTACGTCATAAAAAATCCCAGAATTTCTATTTATAGTACGCTCAGCGGTTAATATTATCTGAGCGGTGAATATTACGAAATATTAGGTTTGTAATTATTGAATGATTAGGTCACGTGAGGTATAATAATACAAAATGTTCCTCCAATAGAAGGAAAATTTCGAGACACTGACACTTGAGTATACGCAAGTATCTGAAAGAACAACTTATCAAACTTTATTCATGAGGTCCTGGGGCCATATTCACCAACATTTCTAAATCAATTATATAAAGCGAAATTACATTACAAGCCATCTGATTGGATGAGACATATGCCTCGGCCAATCAGATGGCTTGTTGTGTAATATCAAAGGTAAACTTGGAATTAGACTGGTTTGTGAATGCCATCCCATGTTTTTATATTTTACCTAACAATTTTATGTTGCATACTTTAAAACTTTTCAATTAAGACAAAATAGTTCAATTTAAAATTATAATCAAAGAACATGATTCAACTTTATTCCATTCAATGATATAACATTATTCAATGTATCACTGAGCACAAGAGCACAAACAAGACTAGAAACCAACACAAAATAAAAGAACCACAAATATGTGGTTACTCATTTTCTGGCAACAAAAACATGATATGGGAGCATCATTATCATATAAACAGAGCAACCTCTTTAAAATTTTAAAAGTATTGGGTGAAAGTTTTACAGCTAGCCCTTTTTCTTCTTTACAAAATTTTAGACTGTTGAGGGGCAAATTTGTTAACTTCATTTCTGAATGTTTGACTCCCTTGGTTTTTTTTAAGAGACATAAATACAATATATACAGGCCCTGAAACAAGGCTATAGGGCTTAAATTATGAGCAGCTTTAAATCCCCAGACGTCTTTCAATGCGTTTGATCCCAAGGCATCTGCCTTTAAGATGAGACTTTAATTCTTTCCTAAAAGGCAAAATTTAGATTCTTCAATCAAAAGCTGCTACAGATGTTATCAGTATTTTCTTCTTTTGTCTCAATGTTTTCTCAAACCTTTCCTATTGGGAATGTCAAAACTGGGTCTTGTTTGAGCAAGGGCATGCAAAGTCCCATATCTGAAAAGTGTTGCCTAAATTGCATGATTTAGTGATAACAGAGTGAGAGCCATTTTGATGTTTGACAAACAGTTGCTTATCAGTTCAACTTATCAATTTTAGAATAGCTTTTATTGGAGGCACAATAAGTGCATCATGCATGAAATTTTCAGGATCAATTTAGCAATATAATTATTAGAATGGAAGAACTAGCAGTGAAACTAATGTTGAAATATATTGATGTTTTACTATTTTATTGCAAACTTTTGCATAATCGTGATTCTATATTAGTTTGAGTCGTGAACCCCTAAATTTGACTGTGGTCCAATTTGAAAGCTGCTCCAGATGACCAAAAAGTTCTGAGTGAAATTAAAGACATAATTAATGGAAAATATAGCCTCAAAAGTATTGACACCAAAAAAAATGTTGACTTTGCTCAGCATTTTCTTCTTTTCTCTCAATGACTCAATGACTCTTTCTGACTTCCTACAAGATAATATTGGCTTTGGAAAACATTGTGGGAAATGAAGAAATTGCTTGTGACAAGCAATTTCTTCATTTCCTACAATGTTTTCTACCCCAAAACACCATGAAATATAGAATTTTATTCACTTGAAATTGTCGTCTGCAACATCTTTGAATTTGGACTAGTCTAAAATTTTGCCTTTTGGTAATGGTTAAAAGAGCAGATTCCCCTCAAAAATTCCTTTTTTTCCAGTAACAGAAGACAAAACTGGAGGTCAGGGATGTCTGGGACGCTAGCTGTCTTATGAATCATAGTGCTGTTTCTGGGATAATATCTAGATCCAATCTAAATACCATATGGAACAAAAATCAATCCTCATCATATACACAGACCACTTTCTCTTGTTTCCATAGCATCAATATAACTCTGTCCTAAATTTTAGCCCTTGTTTGATCTGAATAAAAGAGATTGAGAAAATATAAACCCATTAACAGACAACAGAAAACATAGTGGGAAATGAAGAAATTGCTTGCCACAAGCAATTTCTTCATTTTCCGCTATGTTTTCCATAGCCTTTATCTTGTAGGGCACCAAAAGGTGTTGTTATGTGGCAATGGAATAGGGCAAAAGGGGAAAATGCTAATATTCATCATTTTGTCTCTTTCCTTCAATATTCAATATTCTATATGCTGTAACATACATATTTCTTATCTTATTTATATTTTGACCTATGCAATTTCTTTCGAATTAATTGGACTGATTCAATACTTTGCTATTTGGGAAAAGGTAAGAGGCCAGCAATAATTAGCAGGTTCAAGGACTATTCGTTACAAAGTTGTCAATTTGGAAAATAATGGTACTAAAGTCAGAATATTCATTAACTTTGTAATGTTAACAGGTTCCCAAACAACCAGTTTCAGATTGGTCTTTTAACTTTGTAATCGTTAACAGGTTCCCAAACAACCAGTTTCAGATTGGTCTATTAATTGGAAGCAATTTTTGCAGATTGCAAAAGTCAATATTTATATAATACTATGTCACTGTGACACTGTCACAGCACATAAATTGACAGGGAAAAGGAAAATTGTTTTCAAATCTTTTATTACTTTCGTGATTTAGCCATGTCAAAATCAGAAGTTATTTTGGGAGAGGGTTAAAAGGATATGAAATGAGAACCACTTTAAAACTGGCAACTATCAAAGGCAGCATTTAGACCCATTTTATTAGATTTAATAACTGAGAGCTAATTCTGTAAGAGATTTTATCAAGCTCAGACAGTTAACCCTTTCCCAAACAAGACTTAGTTATGTGGGATAGATAGCTATAGTACCTCACCGATACCAACAATTTGGGAAAAATTTGAAACAAAAGAAGAAAATGCTGATCATCAGCATTTTCTCCTTTTGCCTCAATATTTTCTATGCTACTTCGTAACTAAATCCCAAAGTTATCGGTATGCACTTTGTCAAAAATTGCAGCAGTTTTCAAAATGGCTGCCGTTTAGGAAAGGGTTAAGAGGTTGAGTCATTCTATCAGTAACCCAAATCGTCTTCCATGCTTGTCAAACTATAGACAAACATAACCAGTAACTCTCATCCGCATGAAGAACGTTTATCAGAATTTGCTTCAGTTCTGTTTCCCCTAGCTTCTCGTATTCATGCAGCGTGGGGTATTAAAGCCCTGACCACAAGCATCAATTTTAGTGATCATGCCGCAGGGAAACATTTATATAGAGGCAGATAATGGCAAATACTGGTCATATGTCTCGAACCTGGGTGGAGCCGTGGCCATAGCGCAGTTGGTAGTACATCATATTCTCATTCATGAGGTACTGGGTTCGAAACCAAGCTGCATCTAATAACCTTTCAAACAAATTTGTCTCCTACCTACTATGGTTTGATAATCTTTATCCATGTGGGCGAGCAGCTGGAGGCTCACTTAAAATGTTGTGGTTGAGACTACTAGTATGAGAAATAATCCTTGGATCTGACAAGTCATGGGATAAACATTGAAAAGTATGAATTTTTACAAAATTTCAGTAACAGTTTTTCGAAAGATGATATTTTGAGCTTAACAAAGATTCAGAATCCCGTCTGATTTTTATCCTGTGTTTACAATAAGAAGGGATTTTTATCTATGAAGTGCCATCTGTCGGGTTTAAGATTTCCATGCTTAAGTCTCCCAAAGGAAGGAAAAATAAATAAATAGATCTACAGCTGAGGAATTGCACTGATTCTCTCTTAACCATTTCCCAAACAACTAACAGTAAATAATTTCATCTAATGTGAAAGCTAATATTGTAGATGACAGACTAACCTTGATATTAACCCTTTCCCAAACGGCAAAATTTTAGGCTGATCCACTTCAAAAACTGCCACAGATAACAAAATAGAAGTTATTAAAGTCAGAATTTGTGTAAAATTTGGCACAGAAAATATTGAGACAAAAGGAGAAACTGCTGGTTATCAGCAGTTTCTTCTTTTGTTTCAATGTTTTCTCAAGACTTTTCTATTAGGGACGTCAAAACCAGGTCTTGTTTGGGAAAGGGTTAATAGGCTAATGGATTCATGATGTAAAATGCAACACAGATAACATTTTGAGGCAAAAGAAGAAAATGTTGGTTATCAGCACTTTTCTTCCTTTGTCTCAATGTTTGTCCAAACCTTTCTATTACGTAGGGACGTCAAAAGCAGGACCTGGTCTTGTTTGGGAAAGATTTTCTGTAAACCCATGGTCTAGGGGAGACAACTAGAGTATAACTACTTATATCGGTTTATCCTACTAGAAAAGTTTATTTGATCTGATTGAATTAACCCTTTCCCAAATAAGCCCTGGTTTTGACGTCTTTGATAGAATAGGCTTGGGAAAACATTGAAACAAAAGAAGAAACTGCTGATAACCAGCAATTTCTCCTTTTGTCTCAATATTTTCTGTACCATATTTTACACAATTGCTATCCTTAATAACTTCCATTTTGTTATTTGTGGCACTGTTTTTGAAGTGGATCGATCACCCTAAAATTTTGTCGTTTGGGAAAGGGTTAAGATGATATTTCGGACGTTCTTGAAGCTGTTTACTATGCATCAGACTCTCCCTCACGAGGTCTCAGGTTCGCTCCCAAGTCACGGCAAACATCCTTTAACCCTTTTCCAAACAGCAAAATTTTAAGGTGATCCACTTCAAAAACTGCCACAAATGACAAAATGGATGTAATTAAAGGTAGGATTTGTGTAAAATATGGCACAGAAAATATTGAGACAAAAGGAGAAACTGCTGGTTATCAGCAGTTTCTTCTTTTGTCTCAATGTTTTCCCAAACCGTTTCTATTTAATATAACTAAGGGACGTCAAAACCAGGTCTTGTTTGGGAAAGGGTTAAGACAAATTGTCTCTTTACCAATGGTTTGATAATGTTAACCTATGTGGGTGAGCAGCTGGAGGCTCGGTTAGGATGCTGTGGTAGTACTAGAATGAGAAATGACAGGAATCCATGGTTAGGTGCTCCAGGTGCCATGATATGACCAAAGCAGTTCAAAGAGGCTTTAACCACCAATCTATACGTCAACCTATACAGCAGGTATGCTGACAGGCACCAAATCATGATGACTTGCACTAAATTTTCTAGAGGGGCTGGCACCAAATCATGAAGACTTGCACTAAATTTTCTTGAGGGGCTATCATCCTATCAGTGCTCTGACCCTCTCCACTAACACAGAGACATTACATAAATATTGTGGAGAGTCTATCATCATTAATACAATAAATTCTGGAGAGCTTCCATAATAGACAGATAATAAACAGCTCATATTGTAATTATTGTGTAATAATCAACCACTTATTGTAATGTAAGTATTCAGACTAAGAACCTATACCGTTGTTCTGAAGATTCCATCTCTTCATTTTAATAATTGCATGTTGGAATTGACTTCATTGGTCTCAAATTTGATGAAATTCAAAAGCTGCTGCAAGATTTAAATGTGCTATATAACAAAGAATATATTGAGATGCTGGTTTTCAGAAATTTCTTATTTTGCTTCAATGTTTCCTAGACATTTTGTAGTATGGACATTTATAATAAAACAAGAATTTTACAGGAAAGGATTCAGGAACATTCAAATTATGGCTTCCCACATTCTGATTTTTATTCCAAAGCAACATAATTTTAATTGTGAGAGGATCTGGAAAAATGTCCTTTACAGCATTTGACACAATCATGTTTCAAGATCTGCCTGTGCCTAATTAACCCTTTCCCAAACGACAAAATGTTTGGGTGATCCACTTCAAAAACTGCCAAAAATGACAAAATGGATGTTATTAAAGATATGAATTGTGTAAAATATTGCACAGAAAATATTGAGACAAAAGGAGAAACTGCTGGTTATCAGCAGTTTCTTCTTTTGTTTCAATGTTTTCCCAAGCCATTTCTATCAGGGACGTCAAAACTAGGCCCCGATTTCTCGAAAAAACTTAAGTATATTCTCATGAGAATATGCTCAACTTCAAAGGGATACTCTTCAACGTTGGAGGTTACCGTATTCGATTGAAGTTCACGTGGAATTCGTGCTATTTGAGCACGGTGCTCAGATTTGAGCATGAGATCGTTCTTAAGTTTTTTCGAGAAACCGGGGCCAGGTCTTGTTTGGGAAAGGGTTAACTGCAGTCTTACTGGGACCAATGCTACTGTCTCGTGGTTGCTACATGTCAGGTCACCAAGAAGCTATTGGAGGACAACATGGTTCATGATTAAGACTGCATGTATACGCAGGCTGACCTTAAACCATGTTGGGCTCAAAAGCCTTAAGGTACATTTTTCCAGATCCTGGCTCAATTATTTTGCCCTTGTCTAGACATTCTGAAAATGTAATTAATTTATGCAACAATAGCTCATTATAATTTGTCCAAGTCTTATATGAAATTATGACCTTATCGTCAGTAGTTCATTTAGATGCATGAATACATCTCTATGACAGAGCTAGACTGCACCAAATGTCTGACATCCTTAATTAATTCTGCACTTTACCTTAATTTATATTCATGGATAAATTAATCACAAGACAAGCAATTTATTTTCATGCTGTCATAAAACTTTTTTTAGCCACCATATAATTTTGATTGACTTTTCCTGTCCTAATTGAATGCTACAATAATTGTTGATAAATCAACAATTTTTTTCCCAATCATTGGGAAATGGTCAACCCTTTCCCAAACGGCAAAAATTCAAATATGTTGCAGACGACACAATGATTTCCAAAGCCGTTTCTTGTGAGGGAGTCAAAAGGTGTCACTGTGCAGTAATGGGTTAAGTCCAAAGACATGCAAAAAGAACAATAATGAATAAGATAACCTACCATGTAATTTTCTTGCATTGTATAATCACAAAGAAACTCAAAATCTCCTTTTTCCTCCATCCTTTTCACACATTAGTCAACATAAAGAAAGTAAAAAATATCATATAATGTTCCGTTTTAATTACATAATTATATCAGAAAGTGGGAAGTTTTTCCACGACCCACCTATGACATTTATCTGCCTATAATTCTACAAAGTCTTAAGGATCTCTTTAATAATCTAGGAGAGATAGATAAATACTGCTTGATGAGTGCAAGTCAACCCAACAGATTGCTGCTTCTATATTCTTGGAGAAATTGGTAAACATTTCACACAGGACAAAAGTTATGACTGCTAAGTATTCAAAAATTTTGCAGATCATGACAAAATCACAGCTTTTTTCTTGTCATAGCAATTACACTACAACATAAAGATCTAGTGTTCTTCCTATCTATAAGTGTTTTCCAACACTCATTTGTCTAGTTTATGAGCATGATAATGCATTGTAAATGCGCTAAGAATTGTCGTACACTGAGTCAAAGGATGGAAATATTTAGTTTGGATAGCAAACAAACTCTAATCTGATGAAGAAATTATCAAGTCACAATACAATAAACTTATAAAGACATACCGTCGGTGGGAAGTCAAAACCTCATAACTACAGCTTATTCAAGCTGTAGTTACGAGGTTTTGACTTCCAACCAACGATACATGAGTATAATCAGCTTTGGGACATACAGCTAGTCTATGACAAATTCTACATAGGAAACCCATTCATCTTCATGTCTGTTAATGCTTTTAATTTTGACAAGTCTACAAATTTTCTGTCTGTTTGTGGTGAACTTCTTGACAATAAATACCATCTTGTCTGATTTCATAATTATGAAAACTGAGCAAAATTATTAACCATAGTTCCAATCAACAAAACTTCTGACAGTTCCAATTACTAGTGATATCATATTCTATCTGTTAAATTTGGTGACATCCATTTTGTCATCTGTCACAAATTTAATACCTTTGAATTTAGACCACTATAAAATTTTGTCATTTGATTTTTTTAAATTAATCCAGAGGCATCAAACAGAATTTATTTCCACAAACTGTATTACAAGCCAACCAGAACCATAGCACAATCAAAATATGACCTCCAAACATACACTTTCTACCAGAAAAACATTAACTTTACCCCCCCCCCCCCCCCCCCCCACTGGCACAGCCTACTAGGCTGATAAGCAGTCAGTATAAATAATATCTATAAACATAATAATTACTGGGTTACATGGCTTACATATAACAGCCACTCATAATTATGAGCTAAATATCGGCAGCGCTAAAACTGTTCATGTAGCTGTGACATGAAATTCTGTCCTTCATTGGCCCTCTCCAAAATAAATGTCATCGTACAAATTAATAGTTTGGGAAAAAATTGAGAGAAAAGAAGAACTTTTCACTTTTCCTAAATATTTTCTATGGTATAACATTTCACATTTTTATATCAATTGTTTTGTGGGCTTTGATCCAAATTTCTAACTATAGTCTAACCATAAATCCTTTTCTAAGGGTTAGATATTCTTGGAGTCACAGTTTATCTAATTGACATTCAACTTACAAGTATGACAATTAAACTTTTTTTACCCGATTTTTTTCCTAAGTTAGAAGAAAGCATTA